>JANAVB010042818.1:290000-890000 GCA_029216955.1 Iris pallida
AATTTTTAGAAAATTTTCTAAGGGGGACTTTTGATCCGCTTCCTCTATATATATATATATATATATATATATATATATATATATATATATATATATATATATATATATATATATATATATATATGTGTGGAAGAAGGATAATTGTATTAAATTAATGCAATTTGAAACTCAACAGCCTAAATTAGGCGCTCTTGTTTGTCAACACCATTACATCGTATTCAAATTATGAATTATCCCTATATCTTTGGTTATTAATCTCACAAAGATATACGTGTTGGTTCTGCTCTTTCCATAAATGACAGACTGTAGCAACAAGCTTGATCCGTACCTTAGAGAACCATTTCGCTCCCTTCCCTCTAAGAGTTTCTGAGCTCCTCCACGACTACCATCAGCTGCCGTGATCCTCAGCCTACGCATATGCAGCTTTCTTCCTTGGTATTGCCAGATTTTTCCATGTCGTTGGACAATTAAAAAAGATATGACTCATCGCGACTCTCGCTACTATGGCTGCACATAGTGCACCCTAGCCCGCCTATCTGGACACCAAATCGAGCCGTCTAACGTACGTGAGAATTAGTTTGCCGAACATCAGCTTGTACATGCACAATTGCATTTTTCTAGCAATCCCTTTCGCCCAAATAAACTCGGCCAACTCCATTCTAGATCCTAGGGTGGACGACTCAGATACTATCATAAACCACCTTATGCTCAAACTGTCCACTGCTTGGTCTATACATATCCAGCTTGATGGAAATGTATAGCTATGCGTACTTGCTTTATCTCCTTGCCAAACTAGCGAGCGTACCCATGAAGCTTAGGTCGCCATTTTCCCTGTTGCAGACTAACCCTATCCCGCCCGCAGCCCATGGCGAGCACATTCCAACATCCCTTCTCCAACGGACTCTGATGAGTAATCTATGGGTCAAGCCACAAATTGGTACATTTTACATGAGTAGTACTTCTATGAACACATTAAATAAAGCAACATTTCATTTAACACATGCATTTATAAATGTAAAGATGTGCATTTATCAATGTGTTGGTGGGAGATACACGTGTCCTTAGAAACTGCTTGGATTTAAGGTTAAGAGAGTTCAGTGAGTGAAAGTTATGCGAGGGGAGAAAACCTTCTTGGTTTGAGGATGAGAGTTTAGGAGGAAAAGTCATAAAAGGTAAACTTTGCCTTCTTTTGTCTATTTTACGACCAGGGGGGGGGGGGGGGGGGAGAGGGTGTTATTTAACGAGAAGAAGTGATGAATTTTGTTTAAAAAATCATAAATATTTCTTAAAAAAATCATAAATATTTCTTATTTGTACAATAAAATATTATGACTTTTTTCTTCATTTTTTTGCTTTCAACATATTGTTCTGTAGCTTCTTGACTTTGTCTAAGTACGTCATGTCTCTTCTCGTTTGAGATATTTTTATTGTTTAATGCATATGAAATAATCGATTCGGTTTATTCGATTGGGATATTTTTATTGTTTAATGCATATGTGATAATCGTCCATGATGAATATTTAGTTGATGAGGGGAAAAAACAATTTATAAGTTTTTGATGCATATGTGATAATCGATTTGGTTTATTCGGTTGGGATATTTTTAATGTTTAATGTGTTGTGCCCAAAGATGAGATTGTGTTTAAATTATATTAAAATTTTATAATTTTTATACATATATTTGTCATAAAGTTGGGTCCAAAGTGGGACTAGTTATTAAATTATCAAAGTTAGACTTTAAAACACATACATATAATTATTGTTTCCAAAATATACACATTTTAATCTTAAAATATGCATAAAATTTAGGGTATTTAATAATTGTACAAGTCTTTTTCGGTTTTCGATTTTGTACCGAAACTGAAATCAAAACCGAGTAATTTTGTTTAGTATTTTTAAAACCAAAATTGAACCGAATGTTTCAAACCGAATCGAATATGTTACTCAGATGGTTTTGGTTCTTGGTCCAAATCAAATAATGCCCACCCATATTTACAACATGTCAACATCCAAAACTTTAAGATTAGAAGATATTCGTTGGATGCATTTGAGTTACACGTCTCCGTCAACCTTCACCACTGTTGCAAATATCTGTTTAGCTTGATAGTCCACTCTTACGGTACGACATGACTTAAAATGGGACTGAGCCCACTCTTGAGCTTCGAAGCCCGACTTAAAATTGGGTCAAAAGACTCAAAACTCTCCACAATAGGTGATCTTATAACCCTTATTAAAGTGCACGTGCATTGCACTCGTGTAAATTTTTTATTGAAAAATAATTTAAATTAGAATTTGTTAAAGTGTACATGTATTGCATGCACGTAAAAAAAAAATTATTGAAAAAATTAAATTAGAATTTGTTATAGATAATGGTGTCATGTACTAGAGAGAAAGCCTCCTACTTTAACCACATGAGTTAAATGTGTTTGGCATAGGTAAATAATATTAGGTAGTAAAACAATTAATTAAAATTTATTTAATTCTTAATTTTTAATTATGTAAAAAAAAAATATACGGCTTGAACAGCCTAATTTGAACCATTTTTAAGCCTCTTTACCAAGTATAGAGATGACTTATACATGACAGGCGGCCCTTATTAGAAACATTAATTAGCACACCCTTTAGAAACACACTCTCCCTTTGGAAATTTAGGTCAGCTAAATTCATATCATATCGACACTGTAGCACTTGCGCTACCATGCCAAAACAAATGAAAGTTCTTCAATGACACAATGTTTGAGATCTCGGTCGATATCTAGAGGAGAAATTTGATAAATTTTTGGCTGAGATAGAAAATTGGCCAATACTGGCTGGTACTAACCAGAGGTGAGGCAGCCTAATGGTGATATCATCGGTAGCTCCTAGCTACTGTTTCTTGATGATCTTTACATCGTGCGAAATAAAAATTGCAGTATCTTGAAAAATTAAGAATGAAAATCTCGTACCAAAATCTCAGCTAATAGTTAAGTTTAATTAAGAACTCTCTTTTGCCAACATTTTTCAATGCAAGAGAACACTTGCTCATTAGATAGTGATCACTGATCAATAACAGTTCTTGAGCTAGAACTTTAACAACATGTTATCAATCAATAAAAACTGCTGAAAATTGTCGAGGATCATAGGATTAATGGTGCTGAGGGTCCGGTCCACCAGGTGACAGCCGCTTCGATTCGTGGGCGCCATAGGCCAGACGTCGCTCTTGCGTTCGTCCTGTCGCGTACGTCGCCTCCTTGACAGTCTGTCGAGTCGAACCACTTAACAAGTACCTAGTTTCTCTTCCGTAGAGAGTTCGAGCTTCGGATACCAGGACCAAAGAGGTCAAGATGAAGAAGATGCAAAGAAAAAACTGCGTGCTTGATCCCCTCATTTCTTCTGATCTCCCGTTGTCAGTAGCATCAGCAGAGAGCAGTACCAATATATAGGCAATTGGCATTCCTTGCAAACTAAGTAGGGTTGAAGCCTTTTTTAACGTGCATCAGCATTTTGCCATTCATTGGCTTGTTCATCTGATTATACTCGTAATGGAAAGAAGAAAAAAAAAGCCCTTCTGACCTAATACCTACAACACCCAGGGATGTCACTCCTTGGAGAGAGAGGGTTAGGTCATGAGCTGAGCAAGGAAATCCAATTATTTCGTTTCTTTAGTCCAGAAGAAGTAACGATATGAAGTTCTATACGGGTGGGGGTGGGTTTTTTTTCATTTTTTTTTAGATGCCCGACGATACGTACATGACTTTATGTACATTGTATTGCATGTCTGTTGGGCCCACTGTTCCCCAACTCCCACCAAATAAATAGAAGGAATAATACTCTCCCGTAGCTCGATCCACTGATCTTCCGCCATCCAGTCAGGATCTTATACATCTTCTCAGTAAACACAAGAGCCACTCGAGTTCTGTGGGGTGGGAGTTGAATCCCAAGGTCAACATGCATCGCACTAAATCTCAACTAAATATACATGTGACGACTTGAGACTGGCGGATAAACGAAAGAATTGGTCATAAAAAAATATTATTTTATATATGTTCGATAGTCGACCCTATTTTGATAGAAAACGACAATAAGATGATAAGGATAAATGCCCTTTACACAAATTAGAATTGACTTTTAATTTGATTGTAGGGAATATAAGTGTAGGTCTACTCATATCCATTTCTCAGCACAAAATAGCCAATCTCCTCTTCGGAAGGGACCATGCCTCGGTCTACTTATATATGTTCATGGATCCTTTGTCATTAATTCCATTTATTTCACTTGCCCTTTCCTAGGGCTGAAGATTGGAGGCTTCTCCAGCCTCCCAAAGCATCCTAGCCTATAACAGCAACGTATAGCCAAGGCGCCACAGCAAGCATTTTTGACCTCTCCATTGACCCAATAGCCATGGTTGGGTTGATTATTTTTTTAATTAGTACACCGTGCATATATATATATGAACCAATCCAATGATCAAATTTACTAGATGATATATACGCATCGATCAGTTTGTGTTGTGGAATGGAAGTCTCCTCTGTAAAGCATAATGACATGAATTTATGAATTATGATAGGGTCAACAAGGGGTTTGTTGCCCGGCCCCCACTGCCACCACTGGCTCGAGGAAAATATGACCGCTTCTTCTCTTAGGTCCATAAAGAATAACCCCTTTACCCCTCCATGAAGAGAAGACCATATATCTGCCTCCTAAGACACTCCATTTAGAGCACCTACTATGCGTACCCAGAATTTTAATCTAGGTGGTGCAATACTGTTGTGGCACAGCGGAAATAAACTCAAAAAACTCAGAGAAAATTCACAACCATAAAGACAATGATTTACGTGGTTCGACAAAGATAGAAAAAAAAAACTCGCTCAAATTTTTGTGTTGAACTTATTCAACAACTTTAGCTCTCTTGTGTTGAACTTATTCAACAACTTGAGCACAATGAGATGTCTTGTGTTGAACTTATTCAACAACTTAGTGTGTCAATTGTGGAGAACCTTTAGACCCCTTTATATACCATAGAAATTACATCCTATGTAGGCTTAAATACCATAGAAAGGTCATGGACCTATTTTTGGACACCTTTATATACCATATATATGGTCAAATCCAATCTTATATAGGATTACCATATATATGGTCAAAAAAAGTCATGGACCTATTTTTAGACACTTTCCTTCAAATACTTACTATTAAAATAATAATAAATTATAGTAATACATTTACAGTTTTAAAAATATCATATATTAATATCAAATATTATAAACTATTCTTGTCCAGTTGGTGGTTCTTTGAACATGCGTAAAGAAGTATACTTTTCAATTTTTTAGCATTTTTTGTCTTGAAAATTTAAGATCGCTGAGGTATCTTTTATGCATTGAAATATTATATACTAGTATACTATACAACAACTACAACGAAGCATGCTTCGATCCCATTTTTATGGTTGCTATCTATCATCTATGTAAATTAAACAACATAATCACTTCTTATTTGTTATTTCCATATCGCAAACCCCTCTGGAGATTGTACACCATGTGGGAAGAAGGGCTAGCCTATGGCCAAATACGAGCCAAACAGCTGGGAGTATCAAATTATGGCTCACCCACTAAAGGGACCCCGAGCCACCAAGGACCAGACAATCGCGTAGCCATATCATCACATACGCGGCCAACAATGCCTTGGACGATAGCTGGTACGCGTCATGATAGAAGAAGCTGAAGAAAGATGAAAAAGAGAGAGAAGTTACTTAATGCTACTCACTTGAATTTGTTTTAGAACTTTTTGATCACCGGGATCTGAAATCAGCAAGAGGGAAACTGTTGGCCTGGTTGTTGCTTGCTCCTTCTTGAAGATGGCTGGTAGTAAGAACTAAAAGTAGTGGTAGGAAGATTGGAATAAAAGAGTGTTAAAATAGAGAATGGAAAACTCCTTCCAGTTCGAAGGGGGGACCGAAATCAGAACCGCGGCTGATGTGTCCCTCCCCTCTCAGTCCCCTGCTAATGTGGGTTTCACTTCCGGTGAATGGAGAGATGCCACAAGGTGCAGTTTTGCAGCCTATGGATATGAACGGAGAGGGGTCACATTAATTGAATAACTTACAAAATTAACTTTCCTACTCTGCAACATCTGCAGGTTGCAGCCTACAGTAGCAGATAGGGATGGATTGATGGATGGAGATGGGTCACATGGCTACTATAGACAGACTATACATAAAAAAAGAAAATATTTGAAAATCAAGGAGAGTGCGGCTTATAGACAGACTATACATAAAAAAAAGTAAATATTTAAAAATTCAGGGGGCACAGCCGCGCCGTCTAGGCACCTACTGCCTATGCCACTGCCTACTACCAAGTGGATCTTGTCACGCCCCGATTCCGTAGAATCGATAGTCGTCCCCCGGACGTGATGCCGTGCGAACCTAAGTTGTGATCGCACAAGGCATAGTCATAAGGTTATCCGAAACACAACATCAAATTAGAGTACGCAGAGAAATTGAATGACACATTTGAAGTAGAAATAGACTTTTTCATTGATAATAAAAAATTTACATGGATTTCTTTACAATCATTGTCGCGCGGGCTACAACATGACTCGACTTAAAAAATGAACGCCGATGAGATAGTCGTTCCATACATTACATCCCTTTTTACAAGCAAAAACCATTACACATTTCCACCTGCTATCGTGGAAAGTCGAGTCGTCATGTCTTCTTTTGGACTGAGTGCGGGTCTTCTTCAAAAGGAAACTAGAAACACAAGCCTTCACACGCGGACGAGGCTTCAGAAGGGTTCACTTCGCCTTGAGCTTTCAAGTGGCACGTCCTTCTTAGTTCGGGGTACCTGCGTGGAGAGCGAGGATCAGTACATTACACTTTGTACTGGTGCGTGGCTATTTAAGTTCCAAGTTCTCATTTGGTTGAAGAGTTTATATTGACTTAGTTCATGAATGTTTCTAACCATCCTAATGAATTTCAAGCGAGCAATGACAAGCATAATGTAAAAATACGTTGAAACTTACCCCCGGCGGACCGTGCCGCGCCTTATGAAACTTACCATGTTCATCCCTGTCAATTGTTATCATTTTCATACCAAGTGCAATATTACGTGTGATTGGTCACTGGCATAACAAGCCATCCTGGACTCTATAGCTTTTGTTAGCCGGGGCCCTTGCAGCGCAAGTAGCGAGCCCCGCTGCAAGTTCCCGCTTAACTCGTGCTATCATCCAGCACAGCTATACACCGTGTTTCCTTTCTTGGCCGAAACGGTCCCATGGCCTTGGGTTGTCGTTACGGGAAAACTTTACCTTGTCGACAAGTTGTCCAATGACCGAGTTCAGACAATATTTAGTTATTAAGGTCTAGCCTATATTCTCTTTGGAACTTGATCTTTTCACCGTGTCCGTGCCCTTGCATTCATTCTTTCATCCGCAACAACACTATCGATTTACCTAAGAAGGGGTCGAGAAGAGAAGGGTCAGCCACTCACCTTGAGTTTACTTCGGCGAGAAAACTTGTTGGTCGCGCTAGACGTCGCCTACGTGATTACCTGAAATCGCACAAGCAACCGATTAGAACACTGCATTATTCAAGGAGTTCGATAGGAAATGCGAGTTCAAAATACAAGCCATAAAAACCATCGAAAATATTCACGAAAACGCATTCAGAAAACAAAGCCCAAAACCAACGCAAGCGGCGTGAAAAGCAGAGCAAAGGGAGGTCTCTCCCGACTCAGCCGCAAAGTCAATCCTCGAGGCGCAACCCGCTGAATATGGGACTTGGTTCCGAAGAAGACATTCCATAACGTGGAATGGATCTTAATTCAACCGTTTCCGTTCGATCGACTCGGTCGATCCCGACCTATCGGTCCCGACCGAATCGATAGCGACAGTGTTCCTTTCTCGCGCACCCCGTGAACAGAGTACGGGGCACGATGTAGGGACGGGGCACTACACCATAACCAACTAAGAAAAAGTTTCATCCTCGAAACTTAAGAATAGAACCTACCTCTACGAGAACAATGAAGGAAACTTCTCCTTCATTTCTGACTCAAGCTCCCACGTCGACTCCTCGACCGAATGGTTTCTCCAGAGGACGCAGACTAGAGGAATAGCACGATTGCGGAGAAGTTTATTCTTGCGCTCCAAGATTTGTACCAGCTCTTCGACATATGACAAGTCCGCCTTCAGGTCTAGCTTACCCAAATCTACCACATGCCCCGGATCGTGCACGTACTTTCGCAATTGTGAGACGTGGAAGACGTCATGTACCTCTGACAATGCAGGCGGCAAGGCGAGTTGGTAAGCTACCGGGGCGACTCGCTTCAATATTTCGAACGGGCCAACAAATCTTGGGCTCAACTTTTCTTTCGCACCGAACCGTGAAACTCCACGCATAGGCATCACCTTCAGGAATACATAGTCGCCTTCCGAGAACTCGAGGGGGCGTCTGTCACTCCTCGATCCTAGAATACGTATTTCAATATGTAAACCGATAAATTGTATTTACCTTGTATTTATACTATATTTATTATGCAGTATTTCTTCATGTATTTTCCAAAATATTCGACAAAATATTATTTCGTAATTTATTTTCTGCATTTGGGCCTACAGTTTTGGCTCATTTGGGTAACCTATTTTGGTTCACCAATGGTTCATCATGAACCCTTTGGTTCATCATGAACCCTTGGGTTCAAGATCTTTATATATAACTCATCTCATTCTCTCTCCTCTCATTATTTCCTCTCATTTATTTCCTCCACCAACCAAGGCAAGTACCAACTTGCTCAAGAGATGGATCCATAAATTTTTGTCAATATTTCTTACAAAATTACTTGTCAAAATACGTTCTTCTCCTCAACCTATACTAGTTTAGAACTTAAAAATTTTTATTTTGAAGCTTTAATTTTTGTAGATCTAAGTATTAATCATTTTCGGATTTTCTTGGTTTTGATCTATTTTCGTTGGGGTTTTGTGGGTTTTGATGCTTCTATGTGGAAGAGAATTCAATTTTACTCAAGTTAGAACTTTGAAAACCTAGATTTGGTTTTGATTTGATCAAGTTATGAGAATTGGAAGTTTTTGGTGTTCTGAGGATGCTCTCGGCCTGGAGGAGAAGACCCTTCAGCCTGCGCTCTTTAGCGCAAGGTTGAACTGCGCAGCTCGTCTCTTGACGAATTGCGCAACCCCTCGGCCAGCGCATTGCGCTGAGCTGAACTGCGCTGGCGCTCCTTAGCTCCAGCGCCATCCGACCCAGCGCAAGTCAATCCGTGCGCGCTTGACTTCAGCGCAATCCATTCCCTGTGCAACCTGATCCATGCGCAACCCGACTCCGGCGCAATCCATCCCCTGCGCCATTTAACCGCTGCACAGTCTAATCCTTGCAATCTAACCCTGTGCGCTTGACTCCAGCGCGCTCCGACCCAGCGCGCTTGGCTCCAGCGCACTCTAATCCTGCGCACTCTACCCCTGCGCATTTTGACCCCTGCGCATCCTGACCATGCGCATTCTGACCTGGGCTCTCTTTATATTTTATATTTACTTATATTATAGTGCTTATATATATATATATATAGGTGAATGTTTGTGTGTGCTATATATCCTTACGCCTTTTGTCCTGAGCATGATATGAGCACTATGGTGACCTCGGTGAACAAAGTGTTCCCACCTGATACATGTACTTAAATGTCCCAGTTCTTGTTCATGCTCGACAAATGACTCGTAACTCCACGTGGCATATTTGCAATGATGCATTACACTAAGGAGGGTAGAACATGTTGACATACTGATTGACATGGATCCTCACTTAGGGTACTCGTACTTGAGTACGACCTTTTAGGAGGATAATCATGCAGGCCACCGCATGTGAGTCCAAGATTTCACCTAGGGTTAAATTAGGCAACTAAATATACTAGATGCATGGGGAGGGCAAAATCCCGAGATCGTGTTACACCAGCCGCCTTGAGATATTGTCTTGACGCGCCGGCTGGTCTCCACGGATACTGTGTCATCCGCAACGAGTGGATGACTGTATCCGATTAATTCATGGTATATAATATATGTTTTGGCAAGGTGGCCTTACGAGGGACCTGTGCCCAATAACACCTGTCTACGCGAACCCCTGGGTTGGCTAGCCTTGCTGGAAAGATACGATCTGAGGATTTCTAAATAACATGACGCGAGGATAACCTCGTCCTACTAGAAACTCGTAGACTTGATTGGCCGTGAAAACGACTTGCTTGTATCCTATTACCTTCCGTGAATAACTGAGGGAAGCGGACTGTCATGGTACGTGATCCAACCCATGTTCTTGTTTGATTGTTGGGTTGGTTATCGTACTATGACAGGCTGTGGACCGAAGTTATGAACGGAAGACTTATTCTGGTTGTGAAGTGCTACTTCTGTGAATGACTGAGGAACATGGTCTATCATGGTACATGATCCAACCCATGTTCTTGTTTGATTGTTGGGTTGGTTATTGTGCTGCGATAGGCTATCGACCGAAGTCACGATCAGGAGATTTTATTGTTTACACCTTTTAACTTATGTAAAAGTTATAGAGTACGACACGTCCCGACTCCATGTGGCACCTTTTGTCCTTGTTTGGTTGTAAGGGTG
Source organism: Iris pallida (assembly GCA_029216955.1). Taxonomy (NCBI): domain Eukaryota; kingdom Viridiplantae; phylum Streptophyta; class Magnoliopsida; order Asparagales; family Iridaceae; genus Iris; species Iris pallida. The sequence continues at coordinate 300,593 of JANAVB010042818.1, forward strand.
CCATTTGGGTTCGAGAATGTTGCGCTACCCTATAATAGTAGCATAAGTATTACTATTATCAATCATTCTATTAACTGGATTTTTAATCTTAACTCTTGTGCCCCTTTGGCGGTACTTGCTATTCGGGGCTGACCCCGCTGGTTTTGTTTGGCCAGATCTCGTAGCAGAGCCTGAGGACACGATCTTCCTCCCTGACATCCATGGTGCATACTAGGAGTATGGCGGTTCGGGGACACGAGTAGGTTTCTTCTCCACCACTCCTGCTTATACTTTTGCGACGTTTAGCCACCGGCACCTGTTAGCCGGATTACTTGATATTTTGTGTCAGTACAGAATTGTAAATAAACAGACTGCAGCTGTGTATAATTTTGTACTCCTGACTCTCTGAGATAGCTAAATTATAAAACTAGTCTCTCATGATTATTTTGATGAAGCGTCGGGGACGCATTACTGTTTTATCTTTAATGTTCATTTAATTGCTGATGTGACTTGATTGATTGAGACATAGAACTCTGTGGGACCATATGAGACTTGATTGTAGCATGCACCCCCTAGTCTCTCGACAGCCACGATCGCCGTATGACGTTACGTACCTCATATGGAGTAGCTGGCCTAGTCCGTCTTCGTATTTCGGTACTGGGGCGTGACAGCGTCGGTGCGTGTCGGCATAGCTTTTCTGCCGGCTTTGTGCTATCTTCAATCTCTCTCGTATCAACTTGACCTTCTGCACAGTCTGCTCCACCAGCTCCGGACCAAGTATCTACCGTTTCCCGACTTCATCCCAGCAAATGGGCAATCTGCACTTCCGGCCGTACAAAGCTTCATACGGCGCCATTTGGATGCTGGACTGATAGCTGTTGTTGTATGTAAACTCGGCCAGCGGTAGATGGACGTCCCAACTTGACTTCAAGTCGATCGCACAGAGTCGTAACATGTCTTCGAGAATTTGGTTCACCCGCTCTGTTTGGCCGTCAGTCTGAGGATGATAAGCTGAGCTGAACTTCAACTTGGTCCCCAGTACTGAATGAAGACTACTCCAGAAGCGCACTACGAACCGTCCATCCCGATCCGAGATGATAGATACTGGGACCCGGTGCAGCCGAACTACTTCATCAAGGTATATTTGAGCAAGGCAATCGACGCTCCAAGTAACTTTGAAGGCAATAAAGTGTGCTGACTTGGTTAGTCGATCGACGATGACCCAGATGGCGTCATTTTATCGCGGCGTCCTCGGCAATCCAACAACGAAGTCCATAGTGATGTGATCCCATTTCCATTCTGGAATGGCAAGGTTCTACATCTCCCCGTCCGGTCGCTGGTGCTCGGCTTTGACTTGCTGATAGACCATACATTTGACACAAAGAGCGCTACGTCCCTCTTCATGCCGTGCCACCAAAAGACAATGCGGAGGTCCTTATACATCTTGGTGCTGCCAGGATGCAAGGAATATTTTACATAATGCACCTCCGACATTATCTCATTTCTAAGTTTTGCGTCGTCCGGTACGCATAGCCGTCCCTTCACGTGCAACACTCCCAACTCGTCCTCTGCAAAGTCGGACAATTTTTCTGTCGATATCAGCTTTCGCATCTTCTCCAGGTAGGGGTCGTCCTTCTGTGCATACTTGATCCTCTCCAGTAGGCTCGGTTCCACCCACAGTTGCGCCAGTTTTACGTCTCTGAAATGAACTCGGAGCTCGATGCCCATTCCTTCCAAGTCACGCAGCAGTCGATCGTTGATGCATAACGAAGCTAAGTACTTCCGACTCAGCGCATCCGCTACCATATTTCCCTTGTCCGGCGTGTAGTCGATTGATAAGTCATAGTCTTTGATTAGTTCGAGCCATCGCCTCTGCCGCAAATTCAGTTCTTTCTGGGTGAAGAGATACTTGAGGCTTTTGTGGTCCGTATAAATCCTGCACGCCACGCCATAGAGACAGTGATGCCACAGCTTCAACGCGAACACAATTGCCGCTAGTTCTAGGTCATGCGTGGGGTAGTTCTTCTCGTGCGGCTTCAACTGTCGGGAAGCAAAAGATATCACCTTATCCCGCTGCATGAGCACAAACCCCAAGCCCTGGCCAGAAACATCGCTGAAGATTTGAAATCCCTCCGTCCCTTCAGGAAGAGCAAGTATCGGGGCCGAAATGAGCCGTTGTTTGAGCTCCTGGAAGGAAGCTTCACAATCGTCTGACCACTTGAATGCGACTCCTTTCTGGGTGAGACGAGTCAACGGCGATGCGATCTTCGCGAAGTCCTTCACGAAGCGACGGTAGTATCCCGCCAAGCCTAGAAAACTTTGAATTTTGCTAACTGATACGGGCCGTTTCCAATCAGCAACTGCCTCGACTTTCTTCGGATCGACTGCGATGCCCGCGGCGGAGATGATGTGCCCAAGGAATGAGACGATGTTCAGCCAGAACTCGCACTTGCTCATCTTCGCATACAACTGATTCTCTTGAAGGGTTTGGAGTACCGTCCGCAGATGCTCTGCATGTTGCGCTCGATCCTTCGAGTAGACGAGGATGTCGTCGATGAAGACTACTACGAACTTGTCAACGAACGGACGGAACACCCGATTTATTAGATCCATGAAGACGGCTGGGGTATTTCTCAGACCGAACGGCATTACCAAGAACTCGTAGTGGCCATAACGAGTGCGAAAGGCAGACTTCGGCACGTTATCTGGCTCGACTTTGAGTTGGTGGTAACCCGATCGTAGATCAATCTTCGAAAGCACCGTTGCACCTTGGAGTTGGTCGAACAAGTCGTCGATGCGAGGCAGGGGATATTTGTTTCGGACGGTGGCTTTATTCAATTTCCGATAGTCGATGCAGAGTCGCATCGATCCATCCTTCTTCTTCACGAACAGCACGGGCGCACCCCACGACGAGACACTCGGACGGATAAACTCTCTGTCGAGCAATTCCTGAAGTTGTGCCTTCAATTCTTTCAATTCTGCAGGGGCCATTCTGTACGGAGCCTTCGAGATCGGCCGGGTGTCGGGGAATGTGTCGATGGTGAACTCTATTTCTCGATCGGGCGGCATGTCGGGTAGCTCGTCCGGGAACACGTTTGGGAATTCTGCCACAACGTCGGTCTGACCCGCGTTTGCACCATCCTGTCGCATGTCTTGAACGGAAGCTAGATAGCCTTCGCACCCGGAATGCAGCATCCGTCGAGCAGATATTGCGGAGATCACCATGCAGGTCGGCGATGCCTCACCACACGAGTAGCAGAATTCAGGCACTCCAGGTATGCGGAATATGACCTTCTTTTCAGCGCAGTCTATGGTTGCGTTGCACGGCCCGAGCCAATCCATTTCCAGAATGATGTCAAAGTCCTTCATGTCTAGAACTATCACGTCCAGACCGATCTTTTGACCGCCGATACAGATAATTCCGCCGGCGCAAGCTAAGTTTGTGAGAATTGGTGTGCCCGAAGGCGTGCTTAAGCTAAGGTCGAGATCTAATAATATTACAGGAAATTTATGTTCGACGGCAAAGTCCGCCGATATAAAACTATGTAAAACGCCTGAATCAAATAACACACGAGCAGGCACATTATTGAATTTTAGTATACCTGACACTACTGTATCTGATGCCAGCGCTTCGTCTCGAGTCATGGCGTAGACGCGGCCCTGAGTGTTGGGGCGACGATCTTGGCCATTTTGTGGTACAGGTTGAGCGGACGGAGGAGGTCGGGGCGCCTGCCCTCGATTCTCTTGGCGGTATTGTTGTGGTGGTGCGTTGGGACGATTTGGTCTTCGGCCCATGCAGTCTCGAGGTCGGTGGCCCCTTTCTCCACAAACGAAACATGCTCCCCCGGTGAAGCATTGCTTGGCATCGTGTCCGAGATTGTTGCACTTGGTGCATCGAGGTAGTGGGTTCTGCCCTCTATAGCCGCCGTTGTTTGGACGCTTTGACGCGTAATTGTTGCCTCCCATATAGCTAGGACGTTTGTGATTAGAGTGGCGCACAACGTCGTCAGCATCGGAAGGATGCAGGTTCTCAAGGCGGAGGGCGTGATTCAGAGCCTCGCCCACGGTCTTATACTCCGGGACCGTGACATGTGCACCGATAGAGTGTCGCAGACCCACTTCGAACCGTCATATATGGCACTCTTCAGTAGGCAGAAACTGACCAGCAAACTTAGACAACTTGTTGAATTCTGCAACATACTATTCCACTGTCCGGCTCCCTTGTTTCAACTGCATGAATTCATTCTCCTTCGCTTGACGAACGGCTGACGGAAGGTACTGGACTTCAAAAGCTTGGCAGAACGTGGCCCAAGAGATCGGCGCGGTGGTGTTGTCCGGTCGAATCGCTCGCTTGCGTACGGCCCACCAGTCGTGCGCGTTCAACCGTAGTTGAAGTTGTACGCAGGCGACTTGCTTCGACTCTTCAATGCCGAGAAGCTCGAAGTGATCTTCCAGCTCTTCCAACCAGTCGATCGCCATGGAAGGGCCTTCGGTACCGCTGAAGGAAGTGCGACACGTCTTCTTGAATTCTGACACTTCAAAGTTGTACTATTTCAGTGCCGTTGGTTGACGCTCGGGCTCCTCCGTATCGACTTCAATGGGTTGGATCGTCGGCACGGTGGCAGCAGGTGCGGTGACGGTAGGCGCAGTCGCAGAATTTCCGTTGGCCGCCATTGTCTGGACGATCTGCTGCAGGGTATCTAGCTGCTTTTGCTGAAGTTTGGCATGTGCATCAAAGCGAGCTTCGAAGCGAGCTTCGAACTGGGCATGTCGTTCCGCTACCTGTTGATGCCGGTTCTCCGACTGGTTTTGCTGTACCTTCATCATGCGCAGCATCCTTTCGATGGTATCGTTAGAAGGTCCGGCCCGCGGACGAGGCGAACTACTAGAGCCGCTTGAAGAGCTCTGTTCTTGCTCGGCCGTGGGTTCCGTCACTTCTGCGATACGAAGGCAAACACATCAGTCACAAATTATTACGGACTCATTGTATGGAACAACTTATCTCATCGATACGAAGTCAAAGGTTTGGAACTCTAGACGCGAGGCCAAAGGATGTAAAGCCGTGCTCTGATACCATTATGTCACGCCCCGATTCCGTAGAATCGATATTCGTCCCCCGGGCGTGATGCCGTACGAACCTAAGTTGCGATCGCACAAGGCATAGTCATAAGGTTATCCGAAACACAACATCAAATTAGAGTACGCAGAGAAATTGAATGACATATTTGAAGAAGAAATAGACTTTTTCATTGATAATAAAAACTTTACATGGACTTCTTTACAATCATTGCCACGCGGGCTACAACATGACTCGACTTACAAAATGAACGCCAATGAGATAGTCGTTCCATACATTATATCCCTTTTTACAAGCAAAAACTATTACACATTTCCACCTGCTATCGTGGTGTCAACCCCTGATTTTCAAAAATTATTAAACTAGTGTTAGTTAATTATTAAATGTCATTATTGGTTTTAAAATAATTTAATATGATTTTAGGAATTTTCTAGAATTTTTAAATGAATTTTAATGAGTTTTAAATACAAAAAATATCATTTTGTAATTTATTTAAATGTTTTAATAGCATTTTGAAATTTTCTAAATTGTTTTAATAGTGTTTTGCAATTATTAGAATTGATTGTATATCAGTTTGTAATAAATGGTTTGTTTTTAAATAAGGAATGCAAATTATATTTGCATTTATTATCTGTTAAAAGCCTTTATGCAATTTCCTAAACTAGGGGGGCTTTTGTGCTAACTGTCAAACCCCCCCCCCCCCCCACGACACTCTCTCTCTCTCCTCCAGCTCTCACCCGCTCCCGTTGACCCCTGCCCTGACCGACTACGACCGGCTGACCCCGCCTTTTCCGGCTGCCCGACCGCCTCGAGACCCACCTATAAAATCCCCCACTCCCCCCCTGACCTAAACCCTAACCCTAAACTCTCACCACAGCCACCGATGACCCCTCTTCCCCGACGAACCCCCAAACCCTAACCCTACTCCGACGAACGCTGCTCCGCCCCAACCGACGACCTTCACCGCCAACCACCACCACCATTCGACTCGCCCTGTCACGCTGACCCCAGCGCCACGGAGTGCCCCGATCCCGACGCCTCCTCCGCCGTCCCCGACCTTCGAATCATCCTTCAACTCGCTGGACACATGAGTATTTGTGTCAAACCGTGTCGTGTGAGGCTCGTGTCCACATATGTTGTTCGCCGTGTCCTGGCGAGCACAAGTGTAGAGCTGGACACACGAGACTGAGCTCGTACGTATCGTGCTAAGCGAGGACACGCTGATACCTGTGTCCTTAACTGTCAGGACACAGGATGGTTTTTATATTTTTTTTATGTGTTAATTAATTCGAACCTAAATAAAACTAACCTAAGGTCTAATCCTAACAATCGGGCCAACTGGCCCACTGGCCAGCGCGCAATAAATAAACTCCCCCCCCCCCCCCCCCCGCTCTGTTGGCTCGAGTTCGAGCCCCCTTTCTGTTCTCTTTTTCTGTTTTCTTTTTTCTTTTCTTTTTCCTTTTGTTTTGTATATATATTTATATATATATGTATATGTATATATGTATTAATGTATGTATATATATATGTATACTGTTTTTAACAGTATTTTATATATATGTATATATACTTTATAGTTAGTAAATTTTATGTATATATGTTTGTATATATGTATATATTTTTTTTGTGTATATATATTTTTATGTGTATATATATATTATATATATATACACTTTATAAATAAGAATTTTCTTATATATATATATATATATATATATATATATATATATATAATATATATATATATATATATATATATATATATATATATATATATATATATATATATAATTGTATATATATATAGATACTTTACAAATAAGTATTTTCCCTATACATAGATATATGTACTTTCAACATATGTATGTATATATTTATTTTGAACTTTATTTAAATATTAATATTATTTTTGTACTTTTACCAAGTCATATTTTTATTGTATTTAAATTACTGCAACCATTTGGTGTCCAAGCCTAGCATGGGTATTTGGGCTCAAATGTGTTTTCACATATTCAAGATCTGTACAAGTCATATTGGACTTAATTCATGGCCTTGGGTCCTGTATTTGGACTTTGGTTCAATTATATACATGGACAAAATACGCAGATAATTAATTATTGTGTGCAATGCTGTTTTTGATTTTCTAAAAATACTTAAAGTATTGCTAAAATTATAGAAAAATAGTATTTAGATACTATGTTAAGTTGGCTAATTTAGTATAATTTTTGTAATATTTAATTTACTGTTTTGCCCCTAGTTTGGCATATGAAACCAAAACTCATTTTCTGTATACTTAGGAAAACTGATTTTTATAAAATATTTGTACTGGTTAATAAATTCCAGAAAAATTATAATAAATTTCTATGATTAACAAGGGTCACCTTGGTACTTTACTTTAAGAAAAACTAGGCTTTTTGTCTACTTCAAAAATTGTTAGAACATAATGATCTTTTGTTTTATTTATTGATTAAATACGACTTGTAGCTTTTTATGTTATTTGGAGTTTTAGTCGTGTTGAACCACATCCCTCACTAGAGTAAAGACCCTAGAAAGTTAGTTAACATAGTGTGTCACCCCACATTGGTCTCCTATGCCAAGTCATCATTTTGGCTAGGTGCCCAATCACAAGTCGTGTTTCACCAATTAGTGTCCTAGTGTTTTAGCTTAGTGTAAAACTAAGTTGTTGTATTTACTTCTACAGTGACGAGCTACCAGACATCCATAGCATTGTTATCGCAGCTTGTTTTGTTTTGCTTTGCTAGAGGCAAGTACTTTCTACGAACTTTACATACTGCTATAAACCATAAAACTGTGAATCACCAAACCATGTTAAATGCTGATCCTTGGGGTAGCAAGTTAGAACTTTACATGTTGTATTACTTTCAGTCTCTACCATGTTTATACCGTATCTCATAATATCTCTCATATGCTTAAATAGCGGGTTAAGGGGAAACTGCTAGTAGTGTACGTGATCATGACCCCCTTCTCCGTATGTATTTACCGAGCACCGTTACATTCTATATGTATCTGTGTCGTATGTCTGGTCCCACGTTTGTGTATGGATATACACCGATGCCGTTATGTGTACGTATGTGCACATCAGAAAATTGATATGTACCGCTGTACATCCTGATTACCTATTGACTGATCACTCACCTACTACAGTTTTAAACTTTAAAATGTATATCTATCGCCATGATAAAATATACCTAAAACTGAACCAACATGATATGTCATTTCCTTTTCATCACATGATCAGTATTATATGTTTGTTAGATTTAGTACTTGCTCCGGTCCTGACAGGATAACGTTGTAGGTATCCTTACTGAGGAGGAGTTACTCTGCGACACTTACTATGGAGATACTGTCGAGGACCCGGCTCTGCTTTACGAGGATGTTCCTGCGGGGAACCTCGCCTAGTTGTCTTTTGTTTACTTAGACTTTTGAGAGTAGACATGTATTAGACTATATCATTTTGTAACTGGACATGTATCCAGTTTTACATTTCAGTTTACTTGTACTTGGATATTTTACTATATACGACGACTTTTGTGTTTGGAGCATTTATGATTCTTCTTCACTTATAGAACTGTTTAGCACATTTAGTCTTATCCTGTTGTCTTTAGAACAGCTTACTACGTTTTATCTCAACGTAGGCTGGGCATGCCTCGGCCTGGCCCAACAAATTGGGTAGCGGGTCGTGACATATTTTTAGTGGTGGCCCATGCAGGTCCTGACTAAACTGTTTGGTTACGTTATTGTACCAAGCATGCCTGCAATTAGGAACTTAAGGTAATTAGACAACATTAGGAAAGATGCTTAGAACACCTAGAGGAATGCTAGGATTGCAACATAGGAAATACATCACATGTTTGCTATTATAATTAGATTTCCTTGCATATGATTGCTTACTTTAAATAAGTCCTTATAAGTCTTTTTATGTGTAATTTAGATGGTGCTTACTCGTTCATCCCAGTATGTTACCCCCGAGAATGGGGCCCTCCATATTCAGTCAGCTGACCAGTTGACTGATACACCTCCACCTACCACATTCCCCCACTCCACAGATCCACAGACCCAGATACCACCTTCCACATCCCAATCCCAGCAGGCCCCGATACTTTCACCACCCCCTATCACTATACCCACCCAGGCTTTCGTCACACTCGACGGGACCCAGCTGCTCATACTGATCCAGGGGTTCCTAACAACCCATCAGGAGCAGACTACCCTACTCCGCCAGAGCATGGAGCGTTCTGAGGGACGTCCCGTGGTCCTACCACGTGTAGAGCCACGACAGAGAACGGGGACGATCAAGGACTTCATGGGTCTGAATCCCAAGGAGTTCTCAGGGACTGAGGACATAGTAGTAGCTGATGACTGGCTAGATTCGGTAGAGAGGAAGCTTCTGGGAGTTAGGATGCCGGATGACCTTCAGGTCGAGGCAGCAGGATTTCTGCTGATAGACTTAGCAGGAGTCTGGTTCCGGAATGAGCCATTGTTCGCGAGAGGTAGAGCCACATGGGACCAGTTCAAGACCCAGTTCAAGAAGAAGTTCTTCTCGACCACTGCTAGAGTAGCCATGGGGCTACGATTCCAGAACATCCAGCAGGGGAACCGTTCTGTTGACGAGTATGCGGCAGAGTTTAGTCGCCTGAGCCGTTTTGCTCCTAGTCTGGTTGTTGATCCAGAGGAGATGACCCGTAGGTTTTGCCATGGTCTAGTTCCAGACATTGGCATTCTTATAGTGGCGAACGGTACGACTGACTACTACCAGAGCCTAGAGTTAGCTCGGAGCATCGAGGAGCATCTTCTGTCATGCAAGAGGCCGGCTTCTGTACATCATGAGGGACCGTCCAAGCGTCAGGCTTTCCAGCAGAGAGTACCGACGCCACCCCAGCAGACTTACCGTCCCCCTATATCACATCATCAGACCCCGCCAGTTAGAGCCCCGGGACCCCGACAGCAGCCGAAGGGAGGTATTTGTGCATTCTGCAAGAGGGTAGGCCACGACGCTTCCATCTGCAGGAAGAAGTTGGGGCAGTATTTAGCTTGTGGGTCTGCCACCCATCAGCTTCGAGAGTGCCCAGTAGCGAAGACTAGAGGACCGCTCCCGACTCAGCAGCAGAGGTTCGGGCAGCATCTGCAGCAGCAGAAGGGACCTCAGGGGAGGGTTTATAGTCTAGCCATTGAGCCGGAGCCGGAGCAGGTTTCGAAGCCGGATTACTTAGCTGACGTCATCACAGGTCATGTTTATTTGCATACTTTTCTAGCTGTATGTTTGTTTGATTCTGGTGCATCTCATAGCTTCCTATCATTAGAGTTTATGCATAAACATCATCTAGTAGCTACACCTACTGCGGAGATTAGTAGAGTGATAACGGAAGGAGGACCAGTGCCTATTAGATCTATCTATAGATGTTCTATTTTTATAGCCGGGAGAGAGTTCAGGGGGCGATTCTTTGTGATGCCACTTCCCGGTTATGATATCATATTGGGGATGGAGTGGCTTAGCTACGCCCATACATCTATAGATTGCCATAAGGGTAGTATTTTGTTCAGTCCCCCAGGCACAGCACCATTCAGTGTCAGGAGGACAGGGCCGGAGATCAGCCTAGAGCCGAACTGTTGTGCGACAGTCGGGGACGCAGCACAGCCACACCCTATCATTAGGGAGTTTATGGATGTATTCCCAGAGGATCTTCCAGGACTTTCGCCTGACAGAGATGTGGAGTTCACTATAGATTTAGTGCCGGGTTCATCACCAGTATCCCGGGATTGCTATAGAGTGAATCCCAAGGAGGCCATAGAGATGAAAGAGCAGATTGATGACCTATTAAAAAAGGGTTTCATTCGATCCAGTGCTTCTCCATGGGGAGCACCAGTGCTCTTTGTGCCTAAGAAGGATGGTACAGTCCGGTTTTGTATTGATTACCGGGCCTTGAATGCCATCACCATCAAGAACAAATATCCTCTGCCCAGGATAGATGATTTGTTCGACCAGTTGAGCGGGGCAAAGGTGTTTTCCAGGATAGACTTGAGATCCGGGTACCACCAGGTGAAGGTTAGGGCAGCAGACATCCAGAAGACGGCATTCAACACGAAGTACGGGCAGTACGAGTTTCTGGTGATGCCATTTGGTCTCACAAATGCGCCAGCTGTCTTTATGAACTTGATGAATAAGACATTTCACCAGTATCTGGATAAGTTCGTCGTGGTGTTTATCGACGACATCCTGATATACTCGAAGACGCCGGAGGAGCATGCAGAGCACTTGCGGATAGTTTTGGGGATTCTGAGGCAGGAGAGATTGTTTGCCAAATTGCCGAAGTGCGAGTTCTTTTTAGACCGAGTGGAGTTTCTCGGCCATGTAGTCACTGGAGATGGAATCTCGGTGGATCCCAGGAAGATTGCTGCAGTTGAGACGTGGAAGGCTCCGACGTCAGTTTCAGAGATCAGGAGTTTTCTGGGTTTAGCAGGCTATTATAGAAAGTTCGTCCAGGACTTTGCTAGGATAGCGGAACCCATGACGAAGCTGACGCGGAAGGACGCAGAGTACATCTGGTCAGAGGACTGCCAGGCGGCATTTGAGGAGCTGAAGAGGAGGCTGACGACCGCTCCAGTTCTGACTTTACCTTCAGGTTCTGGAGGTTTCACCATATACAGTGATGCTTCTGGGAAGGGGATAGGATGTGTCCTACAGCAGCATGGGAAAGTAATTGCTTATGTATCTAGGCAGTTGCGGACTCATGAGAGGAATTATCCTACCCATGACCTAGAGTTAGCTGCGGTGATCTTTGCACTCAAGTTATGGAAACATTACTTATACGGAGAGCGTGTGGAAATCTTTACTGACCACAAAAGCTTGAAGTATGTGTTCACGCAGAAAGAGCTGAACATGAGGCAAAGACGATAGTTGGAGTTGATGAAGGACTTCGACATCGATTTACAGTATCATCCCGGAAAGGCAAATGTGGTGGCGGATGCACTGAGCAGGCATCCGATGGCATGGTACCTGATGATTGATCGGCATTTGCAGGAGGATCTGGAGAAGCTCGGTATTGAGCTTGTTCGGCCAGGATCAGTGACAGATGATAGCGCTTGACATTCAGTCAGGTTTGATGGAGCAGATCCGGGAGGCACAGTCTACAGATGAGAGCCTTCGCAGACTTCGACCCCAGGCATTAGCGGGATTGCTGGATGACTTCACGATAGCAGAGGATGGATCCCTGAGGTATGGCAGCCGATTGTGCGTGCCGAAGGGAGAGCTGGTAGAGGCAGTCTTGCAGGAGGCGCACCGATCGAGATATTCTATTCACCCTGGTGCTAACAAGATATACCGTGACTTGCGGGAACATCTTTGGTGGCACGGGATGAAGAGGGATGTATCATGTTTTATCTCGAGATGCCTAGTTTGCCAGCAGGTCAAGGCGGAGCGCCAGAGGCCAGCTGGTTTGTTGCAGCCGTTACCCATTCCCGAGTGGAAGTGGAAACATATTACGATGGACTTCGTTTCAGGGCTTCCTCGTTCCCAAGGAGGGAAGGATGCCATCTGGGTCATCGTAGACAGGCTGACGAAGTGTGCGCACTTCATACCCTTCAAGGTGGGGCTTTCCACCGAGAAGTTGGCGGAGCTATACATGCAGCAGATAGTTCGCCTACACGGAGTGCCGGTGAGCATCGTGTCAGACAGAGACAGCAGATTTACATCCCACTACTGGAGGAGCTTGTAGGAGGAGTTGGGCAGTAGGCTCAAGTTCAGTACGGCGTACCATCCGCAGACAGATGGGCAGTCCGAGAGGACGATACAGACACTGGAGGATATGCTGAGGACCTGTGTGCTGGACTTCGGAGGATCATGGGAGAGCCATCTGCACTTGGTAGAGTTTTCATACAACAACAGCTACCAGGCCAGTATTGGTATGTCTCCTTTCGAGGCGCTATATAGACGACGATACCGCACACCGCTCTTTTGGGATGATGTCGGAGACAGAGTTATGCTTGGGCCAGAGATGATCACGGATGCAGCAGAGAAAGTCGGGATGATCAGAGACAGGCTCAGAGTAGCTCAGGACAGGCAGAAACACTGGGCTGATGCTAGTCGCAGGCCGATGGAGTTCGCAGACGGTGATATGGTGCTAGTGAAGATATCACCTACTAGAGGGACGATCCGGTTCGGACGAGGAGGGAAGCTGAGCCCCAGATACATCGGGCCGTTCGAGGTACTTGGCAGGATCGGAGAGGTAGCTTACAGGGTTGCACTTCCACCCAACCTAGCAGGAGTTCACGACGTCTTTCACGTATCTCAGCTGAGGAGATATGTTCCAGACCCCAGTCATGTGCTAGATCATTCAGAGTTGGAGGTCGAACCGAGCCTTACAGTTTCTGAGCAGCCAGTGGAGATATTAGACCGGAGAGAGAAGAGGCTGAGGAACAAGGTTATACCCCTAGTACGAGTAGCTTGGAGCCGTCACTCCCCAGGTGAATCTACTTGGGAGAGGGAGTCGGACATGAGGGAGAGATACCCTTACTTGTTCGATCCAACCGCTGCGAGGGAACCACCCGTTCCCGCTTGATACCTTAGAGGTTAGTTTCGATCGCAGCCTTAGTCATTTTGTTGCATTGTTTGCTATGTTAGAATATTGTTGGGTCTTCAATCCTTGTGAATTTCGAGGACGAAATTTTTCAAGGAGGGAAGACTTGTCAACCCCTGATTTTCAAAAATTATTAAACTAGTGTTAATTAATTATTAAATGTCATTATTGGTTTTAAAATAATTTAATATAATTTTAGGAATTTTCTAGAATTTTTAAATGAATTTTAATGAGTTTTAAATACAAAAAATATCATTTTGTAATTTATTTAAATGTTATAATAGCATTTTGAAATTTTCTAAATTATTTTAATAGTGTTTTGCAATTATTAGAATTGATTATATATCAGTTTGTAATAAATGGTTTGTTTTTAAATAAGGAATACAAATTATATTTGCATTTATTATCTGTTAAAAGCCTTTATGCAATTTCCTAAACTAGGGGGGCTTTTGTGCTAACTGTCAAACCCCTCCCCCCACGACACTCTCTCTCTCCTCCAGCTCTCACCCACTCCCATTGACTCCTGCCCCGACCGACTACGACCGGCTGACCCCGCCTTTCCCGGCTGCCCGACCGCCTCGAGACCCACCTATAAAATCCCCTACTCCCCCCTGACCTAAACCCTAACCCTAAACTCTCACCACAGCCACCGACGACCCCTCTTCCCCGACGAACCCCCAAACCCTAAACCTACTCCGGCGAACGCTGCTCCGCCCCAACCGACGACCTTCACCGCCAACCACCACCACCATTCGACTCGCCCTGTCACGCCGACCCCAGCGCCACCGGAGCGCCCCGATCCCGACGCCTCCTCCGCCGTCCCCGACCTTCGAATCACCTTTCAACTCGCTGGACACGTGAGTATTTGTGTCAAACCGTGTCGTGTGAGGCTCGTGTCCACATATGTTGTTCGCCGTGTCCTGGCGAGCACAAGTGTGGAGCTGGACACACGAGACTGAACTCGTACGTATCGTGCTAAGCGAGGACACGCTGATACCTGTGTCCTTAACTGTCAGGACACAGGATGGTTTTTATATTTTTTTATGTGTTAATTAATTCGAACCTAAATAAAACTAACCTAAGGTCTAATCCTAACAGTCGGGCCAACTGGCCCACTGGCCAGCGCGCAATAAATAAACTCCCCCCCCCCCGCTCTGTTTGCTCGAGTTCGAGCCCCCTTTCTGTTCTCTTTTTCTGTTTTCTTTTTTCTTTTCTTTTTCCTTTTGTTTTGTATATATATTTATATATATATATATGTATATGTATATATGTATTAATGTATGTATATATATATGTATACTGTTTTTAACAGTATTTTATATATATGTATATATACTTTATAGTTAGTAAATTTTATGTATATATGTTTGTATATATGTATATATTTTTTTTGTGTATATATATTTTTATGTGTATATATATATTATATATATATATACACTTTATAAATAAGAATTTTCTTATATATATATATATAATTGTATATATATATAGATACTTTACAAATAAGTATTTTCCCTATACATAGATATATGTACTTTCAACATATGTATGTATATATTTATTTTGAACTTTATTTAAATATTAATATTATTTTTGTACTTTTACCAAGTCATATTTTTATTGTATTTAAATTACTGCAACCATTTGGTGTCCAAGCCTAGCATGGGTATTTGGGCTCAAATGTGTTTTCACACATTCAAGACCTGTACAAGTCATATTGGACTTGATTCATGGCCTTGGATCCTGTATTTGAACTTTGGTTCAATTATATACATGGACAAAATACGCAGATAATTAATTATTGTGTGCAATGCTGTTTTTGATTTTCTAAAAATACTTAAAGTATTGCTAAAATTATGGAAAAATAGTATTTAGATACTATGTTAAGTTGGCTAATTTAGTATAATTTTTGTAATATTTAATTTACTGTTTTGCCCCTAGTTTGGCATATGAAACCAAAACTCATTTTCTGTATACTTAGGAAAACTGATTTTTATAAAATATTTGTACTGGTTAATAAATTCCAGAAAAATTATAATAAATTTCTATGATTAACAAGGATCACCTTGGTACTTTACTTTAAGAAAAACTAGGCTTTTTGTCTACTTCAAAAATTGTTAGAACATAATGATCTTTTGATTTATTTATTGATTAAATACGACTTGTAGCTTTTTGTGTTATTTGGAGTTTTAGTCGTGTTGAACCCCATCCCTCACTAGAGTAAAGACTCTAGAAAGTTAGTTAACATAGTGTGTCACCCCACATTGGTCTCCTATGCCAAGTCATCATTTTGGCTAGGTGCCCAATCACAAGTCGTGTTTCACCAATTAGTGTCCTAGTATTTTAGCTTAGTGTAAAACTAAGTTGTTGTATTTACTTCTACAGTGACGAGCTACCAGACATCCATAGCATTGTTATCACAGCTTGTTTTGTTTTGCTTTGCTAGAGGCAAGTACTTTCTACGAACTTTACATACTGCTATAAACCATAAAACTGTGAATCACCAAACCATGTTAAATGCTGATCCTTGGGGTAGCAAGTTAGAACTTTACATGTTGTATTACTTTCAGTCTCTACCATGTTTATACCGTATCTCATAATATCTCTCACATGCTTAAATAACGGGTTAAGGGGAAACTGCTAGTAGTGTACGTGATCATGATCCCCTTCTCCGTATGTATTTACCGAGCACCGTTACATTCTATATGTATCTGTGTCGTATGTCTGGTCCCGCGTTTGTGTATGGATATACACCGATGCCGTTATGTGTACGTATGTGCACATCAGAAAATTGATATGTACCGCTGTACATCCTGATTACCTATTGACTGATCACTCACCTACTACAGTTTTAAACTTTAAAATGTATATCTATCGCCATGATAAAATATACCTAAAACTGAACCAACATGATATGTCATTTCCTTTTCATCACATGATCAGTATTATATGTTTGTTAGATTTAGTACTTACTCCCGTCCTGACAGGATAACGTTGTAGGTATCCTTACTGAGGAGGAGTTACTCTGTGACACTTACTATGGAGATACTGCCGAGGACCCGGCTCTGCTTTACGAGGATGTTCTTGCGGGAAACCTCGCCTAGTTGTCTTTTGTTTACTTAGACTTTTGAGAGTAGACATGTATTAGACTATATCATTTTGTAACTGGACATGTATCCAGTTTTACATTTCAGTTTACTTGTACTTGGATATTTTACTATATACGACAACTTTTGTGTTTGGAGCATTTATGATTCTTCTTCACTTATAGAACTGTTTAGCACATTTAGTCTTATCCTGTTGTCTTTAGAACAGCTTACTACGTTTTATCTCAATGTAGGCTGGGCATGCCTCGGCCTGGCCCAACAAATTGGGTAGCGGGTCGTGACACGTGGGAAGTCGAGTCGCCATATCTTCTTTTGGACTGAGTGCGGGTCTTCTTCAAAAGGAAACTAGAAACACAAGCCTTCACACGCGGACGAGGCTTCAGAAGGGTTCACTTCGCCTTGAGCTTTCAAGTGGCACGCCCTTCGTAGTTCGGGGTACCTGCGTGGAGAGCGAGGATCAGTACATTACACTTTGTACTGGTGCGTGGCTATTTAAGTTCCAAGCTTTCATTTGGTTGAAGAGTTTATATTGACTTAGTTCATGAATGTTTCTAACCATCCTAATGAATTTCAAGCGAGCAATGACAAGCATAATGTAAAAATACGTTGAAACTTACTCCCGACGGACCGCGTTGCGCCTTATGAAACTTACCATGTTCTTCTCTGTCAATTGTTATCATTTTTATACCAAGTGCAATATTACGTGTGATTGGTCACTGGCATAACAAGCCATCCTGGACTCTATAGCTTTTGTTAGCCGGGGCCCTTGCAGCGCAAGTAGCGAGCTCCGCTGCAAGTTCCCGCTTAACCCGTGCTATCATCCAGCACAGCTATACACCGTGTTTCCTTTCTTGGCCGAAACGGTCCCATGGCCTTGGGTTGCCGTTACGGGGAAACTTTACCTTGTCGACAAGTTGTCCAATGACCGAGTTCAGACAATATTTAGTTATTAAGGTCTAGCCTACATTCTCTTTGGAACTTGATCTTTTCACCGTGTCCGTGCCCTTGCATTCATTCTTTCATCCGCAACAACACTATCGATTTGCCTAAGAAGGGGTCGAGAAGAGAAGGGTCATCCACTCACCTTGAGTTTACTTCGACGAGAGAACTTGTTAGTCGCGCTAGACGTCGCCTACGCGATTACCTGAAATCGCACAAGCAACCGATTAGAACACTGCATTATTCAAGGAGTTCGATAGGAAATACGAGTTCGAAATGCAAGCCATGAAAACCATCGAAAATATTCACGAAAACGCATTCAGAAAACAAAGCCCAAAACCAACGCAAGCGGCGTGAAAAGCAGAGCAACGGGAGGTCTCTCCCGACTCAGCCGCAAAGTCAATCCTCGAGGCGCAACCCGCTGAATATGGGACTTGGTTCCGAAGAAGACATTCCATAACGAGGAATGGATCTTAATTCAACCATTCCCGTTCGATCGACTCGGTCGATCCCGACCTATCGGTCCCGACCGAATCGATAGCGACAGTGTTCCTTTCTCGCGCATCCCGTGGACAGAGTACGTGGCACGATGTAGGGACGGGGCACTACAGCTCTTGGAGTCATAGGCCCCTCATCGGAGGACAGTTGCATCAATACATAGGGCTAAAGGATAGGGTTGAGTGGGGGTAGGGATAGGGGAAAGGAATTTAGGTATGTCACATTACAATTTTAACATTATTATTAAAACTCGGTATACCACAACCAATCCCTCCCATAACTTTTGAAAAAAAAAAATACACTACTAAAATAAGTTGAATAAGCGACGCATGCATACATCGCTAATCAATAAAAATATGTCGTTAATTTGACTTAAGCAACGCTATCAGCAACGTATGGCGTGGTCGTATTTAACCTAGTCGTAGAAGTACAGAATGTCACAAACCTTCGCTATAGCAACATATTTAACGATTTAAAATTACGCCATCATTGTGCAACCTTCAGCAACTTACGTCATAATAGGGGTGCAACCCGAACGGGCTAAACCCACTAATGGGTTGGGTTAGGGTTGAAGATACTTGGGCTCGGACTTGGATTCGGGTTAAAATATTTGAACCCGGTCAAAAAATGGGTTGGGCTCGGAATCATGTTTTGGGTTACCCAAAGAATCTGAAACTCGACATAAGAACCTGAATATATATATATATATATATATATATATATATATATATATATATATATATATATATATATATATATATATATATATATATATATATATGTACACACACACACACACACACACACACACACGTTGTTTCATAATTTTTGAAAAGTAGTTCAAACCTTAAATTTTTATCCAAACTTTTTAACTCCTTCTAAACCTCATGTCAGTTTGTATTTTGTAAAGTTTGGTGCTTGATTGCTATTTGATTATGTGTTTAATTAATCTTGTTTAATATTATTTTAAATATCATATTAGAGCCCGACAAACCCGATGAACCTGACCCAACCCAAGCTTCCTCCGAGTTCGGTCTTGAGCTTGATATGTTAAACCCGAGGTCTGTCACGCCCCGATTCATTAGAATCGATAGGCAACCCCTGGACATGATACCGTACGAGCCTAGGTTGCACTCATACAAGGCAAGTTCATAACGTTATCTGAAACACAACAGCAAAGAGAGTACACAGAAATTGACCAACACATTTGCAACAGAAGAAAAATTGTCTTTCATTAATAATAAACTTGTTTACCAGACTTGATTACAAAAGGTGTTGCACGAACTTACAAACTGACTCATATGAGATAGTCGTTCCATACACTTACATCCCTTTATACATAGGCAACAAAATACTCGCTTGGACCTGAAAGCGGAGAGAGTTGATGAGACATTGGTCTTAAGGTCAGAGTCTTCAAAATATAAGAGGTCTCCTTCGCACGCTAGCAAGGCTTCAAAATGTTACAAGCGTCGCCTTCAATTCCTAGGCATGCTTTCTTGGTTTGGAGCACCTCCGAAGAGCAAGGATCAGTACATATTGTCGTATACTGGTAGGTTGCTAATTAAATTTCGTGCCCTCATTTGGTTCAAGAAGTTATGTGAAACTTGTTATATAATCAGTGATCTTTCAAGTCATCATAGTGAATTCCATGCAAGCATTTGATACGCATAATAATATAAAGTACACTAGAACTTTCCTACGGCAGAGCATGCCCTTGCAATGTAAAACTTATCATATTTTATTATGTCAATTGTTAACATTTACTAGCATAGTGTGTGTGTGTGTGTGTAAATGTATATGTGAAGGTCACTGACACCACAAGCCATCCTGTACTATAGCTTTTGTTAGATGGTGACCCTTTCAACGCAAGTAGCGAGCCCCGCTGGACTATAGCTCTTGTTTCCTCCTAGGTCGAATCGCTCTCGTGGTCTTGGTTTGCCGTTCGAGAAAACTTTACATTGTACATAAGTTGTCCATGACCATGCGAGACTAAACTCTAGTTATTCAAGCATGGTCTATAAACATTGTGAGACTTAACACATTTTAATGTGTCCCGCCTTAACATTTTGACATTTACTCATAACATCAATATTTGTGTAACACAGTTCTATAGCAGGAATAACATAACAAGCAAGTAGCAGTTTTATGACATAGCAGTTTTATAGCGAGTATACGTAAAAAATCGTGCAATAGCTCATTGGAAATAAGTATTCGTGTTCTTGCTTCAACTAACATTCTATCGGTTGATTCGAAGAATAAGAGGGTCAAGGGGAAAGAAGGGTCAGTCACTCACCTTGATTTGTTTGAGGTGAGAGAAAAGAGGACGGTTGTACTAGATAGTGGCTACGCGATTACCTAAAATAGCATAAGTAACGAATTAGCACCCTTTCCTTCTATTTTCGAGTTTGATATGAAATGCAAAGTTCGAAGAACGCAAGCCATGAAAACAATCGAAAATATTAACAAAAATGCATTCACAAAACCAAAGCCAAAGAAGCAAGACGACATGAAAAATAGAACAACGAGAGGTCTCTTTTGACTTAGCCGCATAATCTATCCTCGAGGCACAACCTGCTAAATATGGGACTTGATTCCGAAAAAGCCATTGCATAACGAGAAAAGGATCTTGATTCAACAGATTCCGACCAATCGATAGAGACAGTGTTTCATAATCGTGTTCCCCATGTCGCAACAAAAAACAGGCACGATGTTGGGACCGGGCACTACAAGGACGGGTTGGACTTGGGCTCGTGCTAGGCTTGTTATTCATCGGGTTGAGCTCAAGTCTGACTCAACCCGCCCGAGTTGCACCCTTACGTTGTCACGCCCCGAGTCGACAAACCGTTCGTCCCCGGTGTTACTTTGCCGATTCGATCGTCCTCGCTAAGGCGTGATGCCACACGAGCCTGGAGTTGCGTTCGTGCAAGGCAAGATGACAAGTTCTCAAATGGTTATCTTTTGATTTTGATATTAATACGCCAAGTCGAAACTTCACAAATCACATCAGAATATAAGACGCAGTATAGGAAGATAGAAATGCTTTTCATTCATAGCTTGCAACGAAGTGCAAGTCATAATTTACATTGGATGCCGTTGCGGCTACATTGATTGAAAACATAAGGAAATACATTCGACAAGTTGCCTGAACTAATGCTTGCCGTCCCATACATTCGCCCCTTTATACATAAGCCGTCGACTTGAATTGGCTTCAAAATACTTCAGCATAGGAAGAGCTTCAAAACGCCTCTCCGTACTTCAGCTCCAGTTTAGTTGGGCGTGCCCGTCGCACCTGGGGAAATTGGGGGAATGGGATTAGCACACTTGCTAAGTGGGCGAGACGAACCCACTCGTCTAAACCGACTCTGATTGTTAGGGTAGGCATGCTTTAGAGTTGTCTTTCTATTAGAACTAAATGAATTCAGTTCATATTCGATATCCATCTTTGCGTAATAAAGCATACAGTAAACCATAGCAGTTTATCATATTTCTTACCACGGCCGTGCTCGTCCCTGCATGAAAATAGAGATAATATTTACACCTGCATAAGACAATAGGTGAGCATGCTACTATCTTATATGCGGTCATTGATGTTACACATCACGTGGGACTATATATGGCATTACGACGTGCCTGTCAGCGTGGGTTGCAAGCCCTGCTGCAGGTCTCGTAATGCCTCGCGCCGAAGCACGACTTTAATTTTTCCTCCTAGGTCGATTCGGTTCCGATGCCCCGGATACCGCAACGAGGAAAGATCAACTTGTGCACAAGCCGTCCATGACCATGCCAATGCGTGAACAGTTTAATATGTGCAAGCAGTTTGTATAGCGCGGACAGTATTGAACGACATTATCATTTTCCCCCAACTCATGCAACAATTCATTTTTCCCGAAACCGTACTCTCGATTTAGCGTCCCTTAGGTACCAAATTGTCCGAGGCATCAAATCCCATAATCAACGTTTCATAATATTTTGCAGCACTTGAAATAGTCTATCTTTTTCCGAAAACCTTAAACTTTCTGAGTTATGTGATAAACATGTATTTTTTAGAGTAGATTACTCTAAAATGATACATTTTTCCCGAGTTCTTGACTTAGTGGATTGGCATGCAATTAACTTGGCATCGTTCGATTTGAATGAATTCGAGGCAAGGAATAAGTTTGCGGGACAGAGTAGAAAAAAAGGGGCCGAATCATCCACCGATTACTTTGCTTCGTACAGGTCGTCGAAGCGCTACGCAACGTCAATCCTTAGTTATGCGAGCTCCTGCAATGTATCAACACTTTGTTAGATTTCCTTCTTTTCCCCTTGCATAGAAATTTGTAATTGCATCCTTGAAAACGACGCGAAAGCACTTCAATCAAGCCCAGCGGCAAAGCTCCAAGAAAACCATACAGCGGTCCGGTCCCGTCGAAGGGACTCTTATAGAGAGCTCACGCGCCGAGATGCAGCCCGCTGCATCTAGGACTTATTCCAACAGAAGTCGTTCCATTAGTTGGATCGATTCTCGTAACTTCCGTCCAAATCGATTTGAATCGATGCCGCAAGGCGTTATCGTTTACCAAGCTTAGCGATCGAGTTAGATGGCCATCTAAGTTCCCGACCGATCTGACTCGGCGCAAGCATATTATGAAGTTCCGTCGCCTATCGAAAGCGGGGCGCTACATACGTCATAACATTAGCGATGCAAATTATAGTCTTTTGTGACGTCTTTTTTTAAGAATTCAGCAACGTATAACGATACATTCTTCCAATTTATATTCATACAATAATGTACCAACGTCATTTAACGAACTTGATACATTTAAGGGCGTATAGATAAAATTTAGCGACATTATTTTTGCGTCGCTAAATGTCGTTGAACATAGCTAAATACCAAAATAAATGTCTGATACAGAGACCATAAATATTGCATTGATCCAGATATATTGGTACAACATATTTATTTGACAAAATATTTATACATTGATAACATAAATTGAAAATGGTCGTCCTTCGATTCTGTAGAATCGATAGTCATCCCCCGGACGTGATGTCATGCGAGCCTAAGTTGCACTCGCACAAGGCAGGGTCATAAAGTTATCTGAAACATAACAACAAATAGAGTATGCAAAGAAATTGAACACTTGCATAGAAGAAAAGTTTTGATTTATTGATAATGAATATCATTTACAGACTTTATTGCAAGGGTTGCCACGCGGGCTTACAAACTTGACTCAAAATGAACGCTAATGAGATAGTCGTTCCATACATTACAGCCCTTTATATAAAATAGACCATGAGTTATTTTCATTGGACTGGTGCAGGGTCTTCAAAAAAGATTGTCAGCAGGCCTTCGCACCATGTGCAAGACTTCAAAAGTGAGGACGAGCTTTGAGAATGTTTGTGCGTCGCCTTCAATTCCTTGGCTCGCCTTCCTGGTCGCAGCACATATGGAGACAATGGTCAGTACATTGTCGTGTACTGGTGTAGTGCCCCGTCCCTATATCGTGCCCCGTTGTCCGTCTACGGGGTGCACGAGAAAGGAACACTGTCGCTATCGACTCGGTCGGGACCGATAGGTCGAGATCGATCGAATCGATCGAACGGGAATGGTTGAATTAAGATCCATTCCACGTTATGGAATGGCTTCTTCGGAACCAAGTCCCATATTCAGCGGGTAGCGCCTCGAGGATTGACTCTGCGGCTGAGTCGGGAGAGACCTCCCGTTGCTCTGCTTTTCACGTCGCTTGCGTTGGTTTTGGCTTTGGTTTTCTGAATGCATTTTCGTGAATATTTTCGATGGTTTTCATGGCTTACATTTTGAACTCGCATTTCCTATCGAATTTCTTGCCTAATACAGTATTCTAATCGGTTGCTTGTGCGATTTCAGGTGATCGCGTAGGCGACGTCTAGCGCAGCCAACCAGTCTCTCGCCTCAAGCAAAAACTCAAGGTGAGTGGCTGACCTCCTTCGTCTCGACCCTCTATTTCAAAATGAGAACTCGGGTAATGATATCAAAACTGAATGATTAATACAAGTCCTATGTGCAAGAAGAGAAAAGAGATGTGTTGTGTCGAAAAGAGATAGAATTATTCGTGGCCAGCAAAACAACCAAGTAAATGAATCGACTATGTAATAAGCCCCAACGGTACCCTAAATCATACCTTGTTAACCTATCACGGTCATGGACAACTTGTCGACAAGGGCGATGGTTTCTTCGAACGGCAACCCGGGGCCACGGGACCGACTCGGCCTAGGAAGAAACAGGTTATAGCCGAGCTGGGTAATAGGCAATCGGTAAGACGGGGACTTAAATCGAGGCTCGCTACTTGCGTTACAAGGGTCCCGTATTGCCAGGCTATGTCCAAATGGCTAGTTAATGCCAAGTGACCTCCATATCAAACACTTGATATAAATTGTTATCAACTAACAAGGAAAGTGATGGTAAGTTTTTATGTCGCACGGTGCGCTATGTCGGAAGAAATCTTGGTGTAACTTAATGCTTATTATGAAAATATCTAGGATGGCTAGAAAGACCACTAAAAGCAAGTTGTATGATTTTATCTAAATTCTTAAACCAAATGAGAGCCTGGAAATTAATTAGCCACTCGCCAGTACATGTTGATTGTACTGATCCTCGCTCTCTCTATAGGTGCGATAGATCGGGAGGAGCGTGCTACGTGAAGGGAGGCAACACTCGTGTGTTTTGAAGCTTCGTTCGTGCATCGAAGCTTGGATCAAACTTTTAAAGACTCCGTTGTTGAAGATCGAAGACAGATGGAGCGACTTTCCACCATCCCAGGTGGTTTTGTAATTTTAGTTGTATAATCAAGGGATGAATGTATGGAATGGCTATCTCGTCGACGTTCATTATGTAATGGAGTCAGTTTGTAAAAAGCCCGCGCGGCACCCTTGTATCGAGTCTGTAAAAATGATGTTCATTATCAATAAAGCTTAAATTTCCTTCTCTATAATATGTGTTCAATTTACTCTGTGCATTCTTTTGTTGTTGTGTTTTGGATAACCTTATGACTATGCCTTGTGCGAGCGTAATTTAGGCTTGTACGGCATCACGCCCGAGGGACGACTATCGATTCTACGGAATCGGGGCGTGACATAATGGTATCAGAGCACGGCTTTACGTCCTTGGCCTCTAGTGTCGAGTTTCCAGTCTCAAATCGTTGGTCTCGTATCGATGAGATATGTCGTTCCATACAAGGGAGTCCGTAATAAGTTTTGTTACTAATGCGTTTTTACCTTCAAAATCCCAGAAGGTGCGGCGGTGAATGTGGCGAACGAAAAAAGTGCTTCGAGCGGCTCGAGTAGCTCGAGGCCCCGGACCCTCTGACGATGCAATGGAACGGATGTTACGCATGCTGGAAGCACAACAACAACAAGCTCAGGAGAATCAACGCCTGAATGAGCAACATCGACGGGAGACTGAGGCACATCGACGGGAGGTAGAGGCACGCCAGACCCAGTTCGAGGCCCGATTCGATGCACAATTCAAGTTGCAGCAGAAGCAGCTTGATACTCTTCAGCAAATTGTCCAGACAGTGGTGGCCAACAACAACAACTCCGCGACAACTCCTGCCGTGACCGAGCCTGCGGCCAGACAAAGTAAAATCGAACCGGAGGTACCCGAGCTTATGCCTGCGGCACCGAGAAGTTCCAACTTCGACGTGTCAAAATTCATAAAGAGCTTCCGTACTTCCTTTTGCGGTACTGAAGACCCTTCACTGGCGACCGATTGGCTGGAGGAGTTAGAAGACCGGTTCGAGCTTCTGGGTGTCTATGATTCCAAGAAAGTCGCATGCGCTCAACTTTTACTCCGATTGAACGCGCACGATTGGTGGGCCGTACAAAAGCGAGCAATCAGATGCGACAACGAGACAGTGGCAATATCTTGGGCCACCTTCCGAGAGGCGTTCGAGATCGAGTACCTTCCCGAAGCCATTCGACAAGAGAAGGAGAATGAATTTATGCAGCTAAAGCAAGGGAATATGACGGTGCGGCAGTATGCAGCAGAGTTCAACAAGTTAGCCAAGTTTGCTGGAGAATTCCTGCCCTCCCTGGCGAGTCGTGCACGACGGTTCGAAGCGGGCCTACGACCATCTATCTCCGCCCATGTGTCTGTTCCTAAATACCAAACGATGGGGGAGTCTCTCAACCACGCCCTCCGCCTTGAAAGCCAATACCCTCCAGGTGCTGCCGGTGCTGTGCATACCTACAATCACAAACGCCCTAGCTACGCGGGAGGAAACAACGTGACCAAGCGTCCGAACAACGGGCCCCAAGGCGGATATCAAGGGCGTAATCTACGGTACTGCAACCGATGTTACCGTGTCGGTCACACGATCGACAACTGCCAGATACCAGAGGATGGATGCTGGAACTGTGGCAAGAGGGGCCATATACGTGCTGAGTGTCCAACCAGAAGGCCGAACCCAACGGCACCCCAACATCACCGTCCAACGGCGCCCCAACAACACC
Source organism: Iris pallida (assembly GCA_029216955.1). NCBI lineage: Eukaryota > Viridiplantae > Streptophyta > Magnoliopsida > Asparagales > Iridaceae > Iris > Iris pallida. The sequence continues at coordinate 327,262 of JANAVB010042818.1, forward strand.
GTCCAGGGAATCAAGTTCCAGCGCCTCGAGCCCATCAACTTGTGCCGCAAAATGGCCAAGACCGTCGCCCCAATGCCAGGACCGCGTCCACGCCATGACTCGAGATGAAGTGCTTGCATCGGATACGGTCGTGACAGGTATACTTAGTTTCAATAATGTGCCTGCTCGTGTACTATTTGATTCAGGTGCTTCGCATAGTTTTATATCGGCGGACTTTGCCGTCGAGCACAAATTTCCAAAAATATCACTAGATCTCGACCTTAGCGTGAGCACACCTTCGGGCACACCAATACTCACTAATTTAGCTTGCACCGACGGGATTATCTGTATCGGCGGTCAAAAGATCGGTCTTGACGTGATCGTCCTAGACATGAAGGACTTCGATATCATTCTGGGAATGGATTGGCTCGGGCCGTGCAACGCAACCATAGACTGCACTAGAAAGACGGTCACCTTCCGTATTCCAGGGGTGCCTGAATTCTGTTTTTCGTGTGGTGAGGCGTCATCGACCTGCATGCTGATTTCGGCGATTTCTGCTCGGAGGATGCTGCATTCTGGGTGCGAAGGCTATTTGGCGTCCATCCGAGACATGCGACAGGATGGTACAAACGCGGGTCAGACCGATGTTGTGGCAGAATTCCCCGATGTGTTCCCGGACGAGCTACCCGGCATGCCCTCCGATCGAGAAATCGAGTTCAGCATCGATACATTTCCCAATACTCGACCGATTTCCAAGGCCCCGTACAGAATGGCTCCCACCGAGCTGAAGGAACTCAAGGTCCAGCTACAAGAGTTACTCGATAAAGGGTTTATTCGGTCTAGCGTGTCACCGTGGGGAGCGCCCGTGTTGTTCGTGAAGAAGAAGGACGGGTCCATGCGTCTGTGCGTCGATTACCGAGAGCTGAACAAGGCCACCATCCGGAATAAGTACCCATTGCCCCGCATAGACGACTTATTCGATCAACTGCAAGGTGCCTCGGTATTTTCGAAGATTGATCTCCGCTCAGGCTATCATCAACTCAAGATCAATTCAGACGACATGCAAAAGTCCGCCTTTCGCACTCGATACGGCCACTACGAGTTCCTGGTGATGCCATTCGGCCTGACGAACGCTCCTGCCGCCTTCATGGATCTGATGAATCGGGTATTTCGACCCTTCCTTGATAAATTTGTGGTAGTCTTTATTGATGATATTCTTGTCTACTCGAAGGACAGGGCGCAGCATGCAGAACATCTACGGGCCGTACTCCAGACACTTCGAGAACATGAGTTGTACGTGAAGCAGAGTAAGTGCGAATTTTGGCTAAGCAGCGTATCCTTTCTTGGTCACATCATTTCGTCCGAAGGCATTGCAGTCGATCCGAAGAAAGTGGAAGTTGTTGCTGATTGGAAGCGGCATGCGTCTGCTAGTGAGATTCGAAGCTTTCTTGGTTTGGCGGGATACTATCGACGCTTCGTGAAAGACTTCGCGAAGATTGCATCGCCACTGACTCGCCTCACTCAAAAGGGAGTCGCGTATGAGTGGTCGGATGACTGTAAAGCTTCATTCCAGGAGCTAAAACAACGACTGATTTCGGCACCTATACTCGCACTTCCGGATGGGCCAGAGGGTATTCAGATATTCAGCGATGCTTCAGGCCAGGGCTTGGGATGTGTGCTCATGCAGCGAAACAAGGTGATATCCTTCGCCTCCAGACAGTTAAAGCCGTACGAGAAGAACTATCCTACGCACGACTTGGAGTTAGCGGCGATTGTGTTCGCATTGAAATTGTGGCATCACTATCTATATGGTGTGGCGTGCGCGATCTATACCGACCACAAGAGCCTCAAGTATCTCTTCACTCATAAGGAATTGAACTTGCGACAGAGACGCTGGCTCGAACTGATCAGAGACTATGACTTGACGATCGACTACACTCCGGGCAAGGGAAATGTTGTGGCGGACGCTCTGAGTCGAAAATATCTTGCCTCGCTGTCCATCAACCGCAGACTACTATAAGATCTAGAAGAAATGGGCATCGATCTTCGGGTTCGATTCAGGGATATACGGTTGGCGCAGCTGCAGTTAGAGCCGAGTTTGCTGGAAAAGATCATGGCCGCTCAGAAGGATGATCCGTACCTGAAGAAAATGCGTGAGCGAATTTTGACAGGTAGTGCGACCGACTTTGCGGAAGACAAGACCGGCGTGCTGAGATTGAATGGCCGACTATGTGTTCCGGATGATTCAGAACTACAAAAGGAGATAATGTCGGAGGCGCATCATACGAAATATACCTTGCATCCAAGAAGTACCAAGATGTATAAGGACCTCCGCACGACCTTCTGGTGGCACGGGATGAAGAGAGATGTGGCGCTCTTCGTGTCGCAATACATGGCCTGTCAGCAGGTGAAAGCTGAGCATCAGCGACCGGGCGGGAAGATGCAGAACCTCGCTATTCCCGAGTGGAAGTAGGATCACGTCACTATAGATTTTATTGTTGGCCTGCCGAAGACACCACGGAGGAACGACGCCATCTGGGTCATCGTCGATCGATTAACCAAGTCAGCACACTTTATCGCCATCAAAGTTACTTGAAGCGTTGATCGCCTGGCGCAGATTTATCTTGACGAGATAGTACGGCTGCACGGAGTTCCAGTATCCATCGTCTCTGATCGGGATTCACGATTTATATCGCAATTCTGGAGTAGCCTTCAGTCGGCACTGGGTACCAAGTTGCAGTTCAGCTCAGCTTACCATCCTCAGACCGACGGCCAAACGGAGCACGTTAATCAGATTCTCGAAGACATGCTACGGCTCTGCGCAATTGACTTCAAATCAAGCTGGGACGTCCACCTACCGCTGGCGGAATTTGCGTACAACAATAGCTACCAATCCAGCATCCAAATGGCGCCGTATGAAGCTTTGTACGGCCGGAAGTGCAGATCGCCCATTTGCTGGGATGAAGTCAGGGAACGGCAGATACTCGGCCCGGAGCTGGTGGAACAGACTGTGGAAAAGGTCAAGCTAATTCGGAAAAGACTGAAGATTGCACAGAGTCGGCAAAAGAGCTACGCCGACACCCATCGAAGACCGCTTGAGTTCCAGGTGGGCGATCATGTGTTCCTGAAGGTGTCGCCCATGCGAGGAGTTACTCGGTTCGGTGCGAAGGGAAAGCTGAGTCCGAGATTCGTTGGGTCGTTCGAAATACTCGAGCGGTTCGCCCCAATGGCCTATAAAATTGCCCTACCACCGGCGCTTGAAAGTGTGCACAATGTCTTCCACGTCTCCCAGCTGCGAAAGTACGTGCACGACCCTAGCCACGTGGTGGATTTTGGCCCGCTGGAGCTAAAGTTCGATTTATCCTACGTTGAAGAACCAGTTCAAATCTTAGAACGCAAGGATAAGCTTCTGCGAAGTCGAGTGATCCCTCTTGTTCGCGTACTCTGGAGGAACCATGCGGCGGAAGAGTCGACATGGGAACTCGAGTCAGAGATGAAAGAAAAGTTTCCTTCATTATTTTCATAGAGGTAGGTTATGTTCTTAAGTTTTGAGGACGAAACTTATTTTTAGTTGGTTATGGTATAGTGCCCCGTCCCTACATCGTGCCCCGTTGTCCGTCCATGGGGTGCGCGAGAAAGGAACACTGTCGCTATCGACTCGGTCGGGACCGATAGGTCAGGATCGATCGAACGGGAACGGTTGAATTAAGATCCATTCCACGTTATGGAATGGCTTCTTCGGAACCAAGTCCCATATTCAGCGGGTAGCGCCTCGAGGATTGACTCTGCGGCTGAGTCGGGAGAGACCTCCCGTTGCTCTGCTTTTCACGTCGCTTGCGTTGGTTTTGGCTTTGGTTTTCTGAATGCGTTTTCGTGAATATTTTCGATGGTTTTCATGGCTTACATTTCGAACTCGCATTTCCTATCGAATTTCTTGCCTAATACAGTGTTCTAATCGGTTGCTTGTGCGATTTCAGGTGATCGCGTAGGCGACGTCTAGCGCAGCTAACCAGTCTCTCGCCTCAAGCAAAAACTCAAGGTGAGTGGTTGACCTCCTTCGTCTCGACCCTCTATTTCAAAATGAGAAGTAAGGTAATGATATCGAAACTGAATGATTAATACAAGTCCTATGTGCAAGAAGAGAAAAGAGATGTGTTGTGTCGAAAAGAGATAGAATTATTCGTGGCCAGCAAAACAACCAAGTAAATGAATCGACTATGTAACAAGCCCGAACGGTACCCTAAATCATACCTTGTTAACCTATCACGGTCATGGACAACTTGTCGACAAGGGCGATGGTTTCTTCGAGCGGCAACCCGGGGCCACGGGACCGACTCGACCTAGGAAGAAACAGGTTATAGCCGAGCTGGGTAATAGGCAATCGGTAAGACGGGGACTTGAATCGGGGCTCGCTACTTGCGTTGCAAGGGTCCCGTATTGCCAGGCTATGTCCAAATGGCTAGTTAATGCCAAGTGACCTCCATATCAAACACTTGATATAAATTGTTATCAACTAACAAGGAAAGTGATGGTAAGTTTTTATGTCGCACGGTGCACCCTGCCGGAAGAAATCTTGGTGTAACTTAATGCTTCTTATGAAAATATCTAGGATGGTTAGAAAGACCACTAAAAGCAAGTTGTATGATTTTATCTAAATTCTTGAACCAAATGAGAGCCTGGAAATTAATTAGCCACTCGCCAGTACATGTTGATTGTACTGATCCTCGTTCTCTCTACAGGTGCGATAGATCGGAAGGAGCGTGCTACGTGAAGGGAGGCAACGCTCGTGTGTTTTGAAGCTTCGTCCGTGCATCGAAGCTTGGATCAAACTTTTGAAGACTCCGCTGTTGAAAATCGAAGACAGATGGAGCGACTTCCCACCATCCCAGGTGGTTTTGTAATTTTGGTTGTATAATCAAGGGATGAATGTATGGAATGGCTATCTCGTCGACGTTCATTATGTAATGGAGTCAGTTTGTAAAAAGCCCGCGCGGCGCCCTTGTATCGAGTCTGTAAAAATGATGTTCATTATCAATAAAGCTTAAATTTCCTTCTCTATAATGTGTGTTCAATTTACTCTGTGCATTCTTTTGTTGTTGTGTTTCGGATAACCTTATGACTATGCCTTGTGCGAGCGCAATTTAGGCTTGCACGGTATCACGCCCGGGGGACGACTATCGATTCTACGGAATCGGGACGTGACAACTGGTGAATGACTAATTAATTCCACGATCTCAATTGTTAATGAAGTTATGTGAAGTTTGCGACATTTTAGTGATCTTTCTAGCCATCATAGTAAATTATTTATGAGCAGTTTATAGGCAAACGAAAAACTAAACTATGTCTCCGCCCCTGTATAAGACTTACTATGTTCTTTTCTTTTCAACTAGATATTATTAGCTAAAATAGTGTACAAATGTGAAGGTCACCCGCATGACAAGCTACCATGGACTATAGCTTGATTAGATGGGATCTTTTCAACGCGAGTAGTGAACCCCATTGAAAGTTTTCGAATTATTCATTGCTTTAACCCAGCTCAGTTAAATCGTGGTTTAACCTAGGCCGAATCGGTCCCGTGGCCCCGGGATACCGTTCAAGGAACAAAATCTCTTGTGCACAAGTTGTCCATGACCGTGGGAGACTAAACTAGTTACTCAAGCATGGTCTACAAATTCATAATGCATTTAACCATTTTTATGTGTTCTGCCCTATCATTAGAAAGTTCATTCATCGATTCATTCTTTGCAATTATCAGAATGCAAAAAAAGAAATCCATCAAAAATATTCTCAAAAAATTAACGCAGAAAGGGGCAAGTGCATCATCAAAAACCAAGCAGTGGAGAGGTTTCTCGCGACTCAGCCTCGAGACGTAACCCGCTGAATATGGAACCTGATTCCGAAGAATCCAATCCATAACGAGGAAATGTTCTTGATTCAATATGTATCGGTCAATCGATACCAAAGTATTTCTTTACCGTGCATAATCGATACCGAAGAGCGGTATTTCTGAATATGGAACATGATTCCGAAGAACCCAATCCATAATCGACACCGACAGCATCTTGTATATTTTTGAAAAAATGTTTTAATTTAGTTAGCTATTAGTATTAGGAACTTGCGCGAGTTGAGGACTTATGTAGTGACACTATTTCTGAATATGGAACCTGATTCCGAAGAACCCAATCCATAATGGATACCGACAGTATCTTGTATTTTTTTTTAAAATGTTTTAATTTCGTTAGCTATTAATATTAGGAACTTGGTTAGTCGCAATTATCACATATTAATTTGAAGAATTAGTTGTACTTAATGTTCTATTTACCATTAGTCGCAATTATGATGTATTATTTTTCAATATATGATATTATTGTTAGATAGATATTTTATATATATTTTTATGCAATTTATGTTTCTTAGCAATTATTATGTATTTTCTTATGCGATTTATGTTTGAAGGGAGGTTGAAAATCCAGATGCAAAACGTAAATTGCATCAAAAAATACCTAAATAACGAGAAAAATATATATTAGCTTTTTTAACTTAAATAATTTTTTATTAGTTTCCTATATAATCAAACTAGTGGATAATCCGTGCCATAATGGCACGGACACGAACAGCGGATCCGACGGCCGAAGGTCGCTCCACCTCTGCTGCTTCTTCTTTCCGGAGACTGATCCGACTGGACCACCACCTGGAGAAGGGTCGAGTGACTTCTCTCCTGCCGAAGAATGCATCCCGGAGATCCTCCGTGGTAACCTCACCGCCGTCGGCTGCTCCGGTTCGTGCTGCGGGTCGATGCTCACGGCGAAGCTGGAGTTCCGGTTTTCCGCGGCGGAGGGGAGGTCCCGCTGCCGCCGCCTCCGCCGCCGTTCGGAGGGACGTGAGGGAGAAGTTGGACAACTTGTCCTTTTATTTATGTGGTAAAACCAAAAACAGTGGGTTGTCTATAATCTAAAAGCAAAATTGAGTTTTAGAGAGAGGGGCACTTTAGTCCTTTCATCATCGTTGAACCAAAGCACATGGGTCGGACCAAAAACTCACTGTGGTTTATATTATAGATACTCGAAACCCATAGGTGCCAAAGCCCATAACCCCAAAGCTTATAGCCCAAAGCCAAACATTTTTTGAATTAAAAAAAAAATGGGCCATCCCCGGTTCGAATAGCTCGGACCGATTTTTCTCAGGTTGTGAGCCGTGTTGGATTTGGATTCTTGAGTCTGAGCCCGGCTTGGACCGTAATTCTTCACCGGGCCGATCCAGTCCGGCCCAGGCCTAATCAAATCTGATCAAAATTGGACCGGAATGGTTCGAACCGGCCCATTATACATCTCGTTATTTTGGGATCAGATTTGGATATGCTAAATCCAAAGGCAAATATGAAATTCGAAATATTTTCAGGTTGGGTTCCAATTATACATGAATCTAACTCGAACCGACAACCGTGACTGAACAAAGCCAGGGTGCCAATTATACATGAATCCAACCGGAACCGGACCACCTTGACTGAATAAAAGCCCATCACAATCATCAGCTCAGCTGCGGTTCAGCAGTCTCCACATCATTCTCTTCTGCACCAACCTCTCCTTCCTGGCTAGCCAGCAGCCACGCCAATACTCCGCACCAACCCCCCCGCGCAAATATAAACTCAAACTCAACAAACAACAATCAACAAATATAACCACAACAAAACTTCAATGGAAACAACTAATATGGAGATCGAAGAAACCATCCTCATCACTCCCTCACCCCCCCCCCCCCCCCCACCACCACCACCACCACCACCCTCCCCCTCTCCCACCTCGACAACGACCGCAACCTCCGTGTCACCGTCCGCACCCTCCGTTTCTATCCCAGCAACAAATCCCAAGACAAACCTTTCTTCGTCATTGCAGAGGCCCTATCAAAGGCATTACGCCACTACTACCACTTCGCCGGCACTCTCGTAGTGGATCCTTCGGACTCCAGGATGTACTTACATTGCTCTCCAGGGCAAGGCGTGCCGTTGGTCGGTGCTGTCTCCGCCTGCGCGATGGCGTTGCTCGAGGACGAGCCTGCGTCCTTGCCAATGCTCAATCGTCTTGCCCCCAACCTGGCCGAGGGGGACGAGCTGACCCACCCGCTTGCTCTGCAGGTTTGTTACAGGACTAATTGCGAATCTTTGGTACACTCCAAAATACAGTAAGACACATCAGAATAGATGTCATGTACGTATTGTCGCATCATTACCTTGCCATGTTGTGTCGTGTCGCATCTATGTCCATGCAACATAGTTCCTATGTTTCTTTCGACCCTTCAATTCAACAACATTGAATATCTGATTATGCGCCTAAAATTTGTCAAAAGCAGGCCTTGTTGTCGATGATCTAAGTTCAAATTATGTTCTAGGTGACGCAATTTGCCTGTGGAGGCTTTGTGCTCGGAATGTGTGTCCACCACGCGATGTGCGACGGTGCAGGGGCGACGCAGTTCTTGAGTGCGGTGGCGGGGTTCGCCCGTGGAGTCCACGAAGGGGTACCGATCGAACCAGCGTGGGACAGGGCAGGTTTGCTCGGGCCGAGAAGACCGCCTCGAGTGGAGGTGGATCTTGATGATTTCCTGGGATTTGACAAGGAGGGCTTTTCGTCCTGCTTGTACGATAGGGTGGTCGGTAGCAAGGAGAGTGCTATTGTGAAGGGGAGCTTCCATGTGAGCGAGGCTTGTTTGAACCAGTTTCGGACCAGGCTCGCGGCGGAGTCTAGCTTGAGCTTCACTTCTTTTGAAGCTCTAGGAGCATTCATATGGAAGGCCAGGTTTGCTAGTGCATCGGAACCTACTCGTCCGATTTCTTGCGATAACTTTAAATTTGGCTAATTCTAAAGGCACTCTAAGTTTTACTTGGAGCTAGCCTATTAGGATTGCCAACAAACATTAAGAAGGATTGCCAACTTCGTTCATAGTCAATCTTAATATTCAAATTCTTTAGGACGGCCAACTTTGTTGGCAGTCCTACTTTATGTTGGCAGTCCTAGGACTGGGCGAGTCCCAAGTAAAATTTGGAGTGCTTTTAGAATAAGCCTATCTTGGGAAAGAAGAACAAGTAATAATTAGTATGCGACTTGCTAAATAACAGGGTCAAGGCCAGTGCAATTGTCAGTGACGAGGTGGTGAAGTTCGTCTACTCCATGAACATAAGAAAGCTACTGAAGCCGGCTCTCCCTACCGGCTACTGGGGAAATGTCTGTGTCCCTGTGTATGTGAAACTAACTGCTAAGCTACTGCTAGAGCAACCGCTCTCGGAGACGGCCAGACTGATCAAGAAGAGCAAGCAGAACGTGACCGACGAGTACGTAAGGTCGTACATCGACTTCCAAGAGCTACACTACGAGGAAGGGATCACCGCCGGGATCACGTCAGCGGGTTCACGGATTGGAGGCATCTGGGTCACTCGGAGGTTGATTTCGGCTGGGGGAGCCCGTCGAACGTTCTTCCGCTCTCGTCAAGGTTGCTGGGGAGTCTGGAGCCTACGTTCCTCCTGTCGTACGCTACTGGGGATGAAAGGAGGAAGGGTGGCTTCAGAGTTCTGGTGTGCTTGCCACAAATCGCAATGTCAAGTATTAGAGCAGATATGGAGGTCTTCAGCTGCCCTGCTAAAATGAATCACTTTCAAGCATGTTTGTAATATATAACAGGACGCTCTGTGTAGGTTTCGTTCCTACTGACGTGAATCAGTTTTGCACAAGTCTTGAACAAGACGTTGTAGTGATCTCCTCTGTTGTAATTTAGTGTCTTGAAACAAAATAAACTTTTTGAGTTGCATGGCTATCTCAGTTGCTCATTTTAGATTTTTATGGTATGGTAACCGAGTAATATGTCATAGGCAAAGTATCATTCTTTATGGTGTTATGACTCGGGTGGTACTAGATACAAGACCATGCCACGGGGTTGGATTGCCATATCCGGAGCTATTTTTGGTTGCCTCGCCGATCCTGGAAAGTCACCCGCGACCCCGACCTCTATTGGGATGACGTTGAGCTTGAGAGTTGTCCTAAGTAGAAGGTGGGGTTTGCCCAAGTCCGAAATCTTGTCTGGCTTACCCCAGGGCCGACCCTAACTGGATACCAAGTTCAGACAGGACTTCATCCCAAAATCCATCCATGCCACAAGTATAATAAGACATTCTTGTCATGTGTAGCTAGCTCTCCATATGTTTACTAATCAATACTTAGACTGTGACAATTGGGTTTAATCCCAACTCTCTCAAAGGAAGATGACTTGGCACCCAAGTTTGTCATAAAATAGAGCATGTCCTATGTTTTTTCATAAAATAGAGTATGCAAGAAAGATCGAGCAGTTGTATCACTTGGATTGTATCTCAATCGTCATCATCTTTTATTCCCTCTGTTCACATCATCTTTTATTCGCTCTGTTCAATAGGTTTTGTTAGAAAAGTTTATCCAAATATGATTCTCAGCAATCATTTTTATCACTAAATTGTAATCACCCGCATAGGAAGTTAAAACATGTTTAGACAACATGAACATGTTTAGACATGTTGATGTTGTTTAAATTGCTTTTCCTTCTCATGTGAACAGAATAAAAATAAGAAAACAAATCTAGTGCCATCGGTCTTTGGGGATGAGTCGTGTACAAAGTATTGTTCTAAAAGAGTATTCAAGGTCTATATGCAAAAATTTTTTCCGAATTTCTCCTAAAGATAAAATCTTCCTTCTACCGGCTTCCCATCACAGTACACGGTTAGGAGAACGACTAGAACTTAGCTATTGTCCGGAAAAAAAAAAAAAAAAAAAAAAAAAAAAAAAAAAAAGAGAATTTCTGTAGTGAAGGAATAGAGACAGAATGTGGTCTTTGTTGTTGTCGCACATATTACCACAACTAAAATTAAATATGTAGAATATATATACGTAGCCTATAAACCACAGATTTAATTGTGATTAATGAAATTTACGGGCTGAATAATATAGTCGTTTGGAGTTAAAACATATATTGGCTTGTGTGATAATAAATTTGCAACGGATAGGACTTAAAAGCTAAAACAGTCAGAAATTTAAAAGAATATATATATATGGGTCTCAATTCGAACCCGATAATACAATTTGGACAGACATTCGACGCCTGCAGATGTGACACGTACTTACACGCGTTATGCACGCCAAACGAGCAAAGCAGAGTCGGACTAGGCGGCAACGGCGGTGCCCGTGTGTGTCCCATAGGCCCGTAATAATGAGAGAGCAACTATTACAAAGGCAAGAAAAGAAAATGCTCTAGCCGATATGAGACTAAAGCAAAGTTAGTTTTTTTTTTCACAGTGTATACAATAATGACCCTCCGTGCCTCCAACCCCCCATATGCTCAAGATAATGAGAGAGGAACAATTATAAAGTCAAGAAAAAGAAATGCTCTAGCCGATGGGACTAAAGCAAAGTTTTTTTTTTCCACATTTAATACAATAATAACACCAACACCCCCCCCCCCCCCCCCCCCCCCCCCCCCCCGCCCCACCCAAAAAAAAGTTTAGAAACAAAGTTAACATTATTTAAAAGAATAATAGTAAAATAAATTGGACAACTGAATACTATGCAATAGGTCAGATTGACGACAGCCTTGAATCTCACTTAGTGATTATTATCTTTATCTGAAAAAATGTCACGCCCCGATTCATAGAGTCATTTATTCACATACTTTATCTCTTGGAATCGATCGTCCTCGCTTGGACGTGATGCCGTACAAGTCTAGTATTGCACTTGTACAAGACAAAGATGGTACATAATCGATTATTCTTCAAATAGGAACACATCGCAGCGGCAGAAGCAGATAAATTGAATTTAATGAGGACAATCTTTCTCATTGAATAGAAGCACATCACTTTATTATAGCAGCGGAGAAAAGAGTAACTTGAAGCCACACAGAGATATATAGAACTTTATTCTCTTTATTGATAATTGAAGAAGAGTACAAGACTTGTATTGAAGTACAAGTGATTACAGCATATCTCACTTTACAATAGAAACCAACTGAACAATGCTATACAGCTTACATATGATATTTGGATACAATGGATTACAACTCGATACACTGACTTGGCTTACAATCTCACTGGTACAACTGATTACAATGTTCCATACATTATGCCCTTTATAAACAGAAGACATCATCTTGTACAAGGAAAGCTTCTGTATGCCCAACAAATCTTCGATGCCGCGGGACCAATCCAGCTAATCTTCGTGTGTAGAACATTCCAATGCACATGCACCTGCCCACAAAACGTGGGTCAGTACATCATCTATGTACTGGCGAGCAGAATCCAACCCACTCGCATAAACCAACATTTTAAGTGATCATTTAAGCAAGCATTTATTAGAATGATCTTTCTAATTCGGGCCTAGCATCAGTTTACAGTTCATGGGCAATAGTCATAGTGAAGCATGTAATCATAATCTTAGTAGCATTCATGTGGACATATCTTTTAGCATTCTTGGTGTTATCATGCAAAGGCATCATTGAGGCGTACCAAGTATTATCATGAAAAGGCATCATTGAGGCATCGTTAACACTAACATCTTAACATGTTATAACAGTTCTCACTTCAAGCATCACTTAGCATGTATATTATGTTTGAGCAATGATTAGCATGGCATCTTTCTAGCATACTCAATTTAACATGTTAAGCCGGATCTCATACTGAAAGGCTACATACAGCATCATTTACTTATTTGGAACGTAAGCACGCAAGTTAAACCAACACGTATATTGAATTATCACATTAAGTGATTTCTTACCGATAGCCGACTCCCTCGTACCTGCATAAAATACAGGATAATATGATATTATTACTCTGCCTGCACAAAGCATTCATTAGCATGCATCCTGACTACATGACCACTGGTGATTGTGCACCATGTCGACGTGCCATATAGGACTTCATAGGGTATGGGATGTACCCTTCACCAGGTTGCGAGCCCGAATGAGGATCCCAATACCGTGCTACCAAAGCACCAATTCCTCCTAGGCCGACTCGATCCCACCGCCGCGGGTACCGTTCGAGAAAATCCTTGTATACAAGTACGTCTATGGTCATGCGAATGCGTGTCCGACCCGATCGTGTTCGAAGTCGCATGATACAATAATAAGATAAGAAAAGGCAACAGTTCATCATCTCCTCTTTCCAATATTTCCACCTGTTCACTTGGTGATCTCAATGATCCCAAGCCTCATCATTTCTCATTGCATCAATCATTGCAACATTTCTCATATCATTCCTTTCTAAGAGGAACAAATAACATTTCATTCCTACCGATAGGACCTGCATCATTTCATTCATATCATAGGGGCAATATTCTTTCTTTCATTGCTTAGAAGGAAGCAAGCAACAGCAATAGTCATACCGAATATACATGATTCTAGTGTTTCATTCAATTCTTTGTGTTAATAGCATAGCCAGTTCATTACTCATGTATCATTCTCGTATCATCTCATTACTCAAGCGATTTATTCATTTCATCAAGATTAAGCATAAGAGACATTATCGATTCATTCTCAAGCATCAAGTTACATTAGCAGTTCGAGTGTGATTCAATCAGCAATTCAATATTCATGTCTTAATCATTTCAATAATCCACAACATAGGCATCTCTATTATTCAGCAACTAAGACATGGAACATTTAGGGAAGATTCATAGCATCACATTATTCCATTTATTAAGCATGTAGGAATAAGGAGGAAGGAGGACAGTTCCACTTGCCTTATATAATGGTCTTCCTGCTCCAATCCCACTAAGAGTAGCTCCACCAGCGAGCCATGTTCTAATACCCATTCCGTCTAGCCAGCTAAGAAAGACTGCATCAGTCTCAATTCTCCTGATCTCCAACATAAGTCACGGTCCAACATTCTGATCCCATCCAACAAACCAACCAAATGCCTCATGCGGAGCGGGGCATTACATAATATACCACTCAGAAAAAGTTTCGTCCTCGAAACTTAAGGAACCAACTCTTCTACTAGATTCACATAGTCACAACGAGTTATCCATTCAGCTTCAATTCAATATTCATTTCAGCCCACTCGGTCATTTCAAAATAGCTATCCAACTGTATCATTTTAATCCATCAATCATTCGATCTGTCTATCTCTTTTTCAATTACTTACAACTTTTCATTGATTCGCCAACATTTTCCTTGTATTCTATCTTTGGTCGCAATACATCACTTCGTTTGGGTCCATACACATATTCAGGCGTCCCCAAAATATGTGCATTTCAGCCAAAGTCCGTACTAGTGCGATAAATTCTTTCCACAATATTATCTCAGTCGCAACCTATCACTTCGGCTGGATCCATACACATATTTTAAGCGTCCCCAAAACATATGTACTTCAGCCAACTTCCATGTTAGTGCGATTCGATAGGCCACACTATAACTCTCTTTTCCAAATCCAACTTAGCATCCTTTCAATTGACTTTATTACTTTATTCACTTGCCACAATCACTACCTTCCAGGCCACAATACTTAATATCAGGGACAACTTGGTTAAGCCCTCTACCCAAGCATAACATTTCTAACATTCGATCAAGGGTTTAACTTCGAGCCAATCATATCAAGAGTTCATAACATGTAATCATATTCCTTTCCGAATCCAACCATATTTCTCACCGAGGCAATTCAACTTTTCTAAAAGATACAATCCGACATCACCAACTATCGATACCGATCCAACATTCCCGTCATGAGCAATCAATTCCATCTCATGGAATAATTCACTACTCGATACATACAACTCAAGTCTCATCCCACAATTCTAGTTTCCGCTATAGGCCGACATATAATCCTCAAGGGTCAAACATCTCTAAGGTTCATATTGAAGCATACATACAACATATCATTCTTAAGTCGTACTCATCACTATCTCTCGTTCAATGCCACAGGGTCATTCTATGGGTTGCCAATAGCCATCTATTGTTTGGTCCAGTCTCAATGGTTAGCTATACTGACAGCTATACCTAATCATTCAGGTGACTCCCCTAGAGTGGACGGCTACTAGGGATCATGCTAGTTTCTTATTCTCAGGGCCAATAAGCAACTGACAGTTCTAAGGAACTCTACCCAAACCTATGGGTATCTATTGTCGGCTATGCCAACAATTGGTAAGTCCTCAATTGGTCACTAGGGTCAAGTCTATCTATCCTGGGTCTTCCTCAAGGAAATAATTCCCACAGAGGCTCATTCTAGCCTTACCCAATGATCGACTAAGATCGCTCTATCAATATTACGGTCAATTCCCAATCCGTCATACGATTCTCATCGTTCTAATAATCCATCAAGTAAATTTCCAATGATTCAATTACTATTCCAATTCCTTTGTACCCACACGAATCCATAAACCAAGGTTAACTATTCAAGGGTCATCGATTCCGATAGTCTCATCATAACTATGGAATTAAACTATTTGATCCGTATGACAGAGTCACACCACCAAGTCATAAGCCAACAATCTATCTCCCAACCAACAATCACTTATACCGACATTATCCAACACATTTGCAATTTCTCGTTCCCATTCGTTTCTCAATCATCAAACTATCTTATGGGCATTCTTAATTCTTATGCAGCAAGGGTCGAGTAGTTCATTCCTTTCAATCCGACAATTTATGTATCACTTAACCATCATCTATGCAACACAAATATTCAAGGAGGCTACTTGTTACTTTTCTAATCCTATTAAATTTCTCAGCATACATGCACATAGGCAACGACTATCCTTTGGTGATCAAGATGGATTAACATCTATTACACCTTAGGGTCAAAGCATAGATCTCTAATATTCTTTTGATTCACCGACAATATTTTCTAAAACTTTCAGCTACGCAACCAACTTTGTATTAGCCACATTTAATTTGCATCCAACCATTCAAAATTAACATTCAAATATTTTAAGCCACAACATTCTCTAGCCAAATCCATTTACCCATAGCATACTAATTGTCTCGCTAGTCTGAGTCATCACTCGACTAAACAATTTCTAACCAAAGCCACCTGTTACAATTCCGACAATCTCGCTACCCAACATAGCATAACCGTCAAGGGACACTTGAGTCATCTAGCAACAATACATGAATTCCAGCTAAGTCTCGGCACTACCCAATACCCACAGATAGTCTCCTTACTATCCTATGGAAAGGGTCAACAAACATTTCGTTCTGAGGTGATAGAGGCAATATACCACTCAGAAACGAAGCCATCCTTAAACAATACCAACTCAATCTATTCCGGACATTCGTGATCTATAATGATCACAATGCTCAACCAACATCTCGGGGTCTCAATATCATAAGCCAACATTCTTAGGGTCTCAAAAGCAGTAGCCAGCACACATGAGTCAATTCATCAATTCTGTTGAACTCATCCATCAATTATTCCATTCATAATTCTTTCCCAATGTCACATTCAATTCTCAACTTGTTGCAGCATACATAGCCATTTCCTTTATTCCCAAAATTCCAACAGCATTCACAATATAACATACTATGGCATCGAGTCATTGTTGGGTTATTTGTGTCCAAACCAACAACAATTATTCATTTATGGGCATCACAATGTGTATAGACTTATTGTATGGAACATCCAGTGAGCAGCTAAGAGGTTCAACGAACTTTCAAGCACAAATAACATAAGGATGATTACCGAACAACAATAGCATGATCGCAGAAGCAATCTTTGATTTAATCGCGGAAGCAACGTTGAGTGATCGCGGAAGCAACTTTGGTTAATCGCCGATGCAACTTGGATTTGGAATGAATCAAAGAAGAGACCAAGGACGTAAAGCCGTGCTCTGATACCAATTTGTCACGCCCCGATTCATAGAGTCATTTATTCACATACTTTATCTCTTGGAATCGATCGTCCTCGCTTGGGCGTGATGCCGTACAAGTCTAGTATTGCACTTGTACAAGGCAAAGATGGTACATAATCGATTATTCTTCAAATAGGAACACATCGCAGCGGCAGAAGCAGATAAATTGAATTTAATGAGGACAATCTTTCTCATTGAATAGAAGCACATCACTTTATTATAGCAGCGGAGAAAAGAGTAACTTGAAGCCACACAGAGATATATAGAACTTTATTCTCTTTATTGATAATTGAAGAAGAGTACAAGACTTGTATTGAAGTACAAGTGATTACAGCATATCTCACTTTACAATAGAAACCAACTGAACAATGCTATACAGCTTACATATGATATTTGGATACAATGGATTACAACTCGATACACTGGCTTGGCTTACAATCTCACTGGTACAATTGATTACAATGTTCCATACATTATGCCCTTTATAAACAGAAGACATCATCTTGTACAAGGAAAGCTTCTGTATGCCCAACAAATCTTCGATGCCGCGGGACCAATCCAGCTAATCTTCGTGTGTAGAACATTCCAATGCACAAGCACCTGCCCACAAAACGTGGGTCAGTACATCATCTATGTACTGGCGAGCAGAATCCAACCCACTCGCATAAACCAACATTTTAAGTGATCATTTAAGCAAGCATTTATTAGAATGATCTTTCTAATTGGGACCTAACATCAGTTTACAGTTCATGGGCAATAGTCATAGTGAAGCATGTAATCATAATCTTAGTAGCATTCATGTGGACATATCTTTTAGCATTTTTGGTGTTATCATGCAAAGGCATCATTGAGGCGTACCAAGTATTATCATGAAAAGGCATCATTGGGGCATCGTTAACACTAACATCTTAACATGTTATAACAGTTCTCACTTCAAGCATCACTTAGCATGTATATTATGTTTGAGCAATGATTAGCATGGCATCTTTCTAGCATACTCAATTTAACATGTTAAGCAGGATCTTATACTGAAAGGCTACATACAGCATCATTTACTTATTTGGAACGTAAGCACGCAAGTTAAACCAACACGTATATTGAATTATCACATTAAGTGATTTCTTACCGATAGCCGACTCCCTCGTACCTGCATAAAATACAGGATAATATGATATTATTACTCTGCCTGCACAAAGCATTCATTAGCATACATCCTGACTACATGACCACTGGTGATTGTGCACCATGTCGACGTGCCATATAGGACTTCATAGGGTATGGGATGTACCCTTCACCAGGTTGCGAGCCCGAATGAGGATCCCAATACCGTGCTACCAAAGCACCAATTCCTCCTAGGCCGACTCGATCCCACCGCCGCGGGTACCGTTCGAGGAAATCCTTGTATACAAGTACGTCTATGGTCATGCGAATGCGTGTCCGACCCGATCGTGTTCGAAGTCGCATGATACAATAATAAGATAAGAAAATGCAACAGTTCATCATCTCCTCTTTCCAATATTTCCACCTGTTCACTTGGTGATCTCAATGATCCCAAGCCTCATCATTTCTCATTGCATCAATCATTGCAACATTTCTCATATCATTCCTTTCTAAGAGGAACAAATAACATTTCATTCCTACCGATAGGACCTGCATCATTTCATTCATATCATAGGGGAAATATTCTTTCTTTCATTGCTTAGAAGGAAGCAAGCAACAGCAACAGTCATACCGAATATACATGATTCTAGTATTTCATTCAATTCTTTGTGTTAATAGCATAGCCAGTTCATTACTCATGTATCATTCTCGTATCATCTCATTACTCAAGTGATTTATTCATTTCATCAAGATTAAGCATAAGAGACATTATCGATTCATTCTCAGGCATCAAGTTACATTAGCAGTTCGAGTGTGATTCAATCAGCAATTCAATATTCATGTCTTAATCATTTCAATAATCCACAACATAGGCATCTCTATTATTCAGCAACTAAGACATGAAACATTTAGGGAAGATTCATAGCATCACATTATTCTATTTATTAAGCATGTAGGAATAAGGAGAAAGGAGGACAGTTCCACTTGCCTTATATAATGGTCTTCCTGCTCCAATCCCACTAAGCGTAGCTCCACCAGCGAGCCATGTTCTAATACCCATTCCGTCTAGCCAGCTAAGAAAGACTGCATCAGTCTCAATTCTCCTGATCTCCAACATAAGTCACGGTCCAACATTCTGATCCCATCCAACAAACCAACCAAATGCCTCATGCGGAGCGGGGCATTACAAAAAACATATGTTGGACTATGCTTTGAATCAGACTTCTTGAATCAGATCAGAAAATAGCACACAATATGCTATAGGTTCTTGGATCTATCGGGACGGCGCTTTTGAATAGGCATGCACATTTTTTTCCTTTTCATGAGAGTTGCATAGGATCGTCATGTCATATAGTCGCGGCCTTCACGACCTCTCATATAGGTAAGTTCTCAAATGGTCGGTAATTTGTGTCAACCTTGCAAAATCGTGCTTGGAACTATTAAAAGATTTAAAATTCATCATAACTATATCACATTGGAACATTGTCATCATAGAGCTGAAATATCTTTGTACAACTTCGTACAACCGTTTGGACATTAGATTTTATAATTAAATCAAAGGGTCGGTGTTCCATGTTAGTCACCTAAGTCCAGCTTATTTCTACCCATTGAACCGACTTGCGGGGATCTCTAATCAAACTCGGTTGCGTTGCCATTGCTGATGACTTACTTATGGGTTGAATTTCATCCCCCTCGATAATTCTAGGATTAATGTCCTAGACGGATCCTTCGTCAAGCGGTCTGCAAGATTCTCTTCTGACTTTATATAGTCAAGAACTACATATTTGTCTAATATATGTTCTTTATTGACTTGAAGCGCAGCTGCAGATGCATGTTCAATTTAGAATTCACAGAATCATGCTTTGCAGATATATAAACGATTTATTATCATAACTTAGAACATGAATATGCAAAACATGTATATGTATAATAAGATTTTTGAGTCATTCAACTTCAGTACAAGCAGTATCTAAAGCTATCATTTCAGAGTCCATGGTACTCCTATCTATGATAGCTTGTTTACATGAGCCTCTCAAGATAGCAGCTCCTCCTAGATTAAAAATATATCCATATGTGGATTTGACATCATGTGAGTCAGTTACCAAGTTTGCATATGAATAACTTTCTATTATATCATGGTGTCTAGTATAGTACACTTTATAATCTAAGTGTGCCCTTAAGATATTTGAATATTCTTTCTAATGCAGACAAATGTAGTTTGTTTGGGTTGCTAGTATAACTTAGTCTCCCAATAGCAAATACAATGTCAGGTATGGTCATGTTTGTTATATACATAAGAGAACCTATTTTCTGTAAGTATCTATGTTGTTCCACATGTGAACCTTTATTCTTCTTGAGAATAATACTACTCTCGTAAGGAGAGACAGATTTCATATAAAAAGAACTCAAATTTTTTAGCACTTTTATATGGAATGAACGAAAGATAGAGTATCACACTCTTTGATTTTTGACACTTGCATTCCTATAATCAAGCTGGCTTTTATCTTTCATATCAAACTTACTAGACAAATATTTCTTGGTCGCATTTATAAAATCAAGAGATGATCTTAGAATTAAGATATCATCTACATATAAGCATAAAATGACAGAATTTCTATCTGTAGTTTTTGAATATACACATTTATCATTTTTTAAAAATCCATATCCTATAATCACTTTGTCAAATTTTTGATTCATTGCTTAAGAGATTGTTTTAGGCCATATAAGAATTGTACTAATCTGTAAACATTTTTTCCTTAACCTTTAACAATGAACCCTTCGAGTTACTCTATGTAGAACTCTTTCTCTAGATAGAAATGATGTCTTTACACTCATTTAATGGATTAGCATACTATGAATGGAAGCTAAAGCTAAAAGTATTATAATAGTAGTAATCCTAGCTACATGAGAGTAGGTGTCAAAATAATCAATTCCCTTTTTCTCAGTGAAACATTTAGCTATTAATCTAGTCTTGTATTTTCTATAGTACCATTGGCTCTATTTTTTTTGCAAGATCCACTTATAACCTATGGATTTATTGTCTTGAGGTAAATATGCTAAGAACTAAGTACTATTCTCCATAATATAGTTGTATTCATTACTAATGGTCTCTTTCCAAAAAGGAGCATCAGGAGAAGATATTACTTTTTCATAAGTTGGGAGATCACACTCTATCAATTAAGTAAATAATCAATCTCCTAAAAAAAATTCAATTCTACCTCTTTTGCTCCTTTTAGGTTCTATATTTGGATCAGGATGTGAACTACATCTATGAACCTGAGAACTAGTTGAAAGTGCAAGAGTAGAATTGGTGGAAGAATTTGAAACTCTATTCTTAAACAGAAATATAATCTCAAAGTAGATTGCACTTTAGCTTCTATAATAGTGTTATTGGTGATTTATTCACTTCAAAGTGTGTTACTAGAAACCTATTAGTATTGATGTCTAAGGTATGTCCTATAAACACAACATCTACAGTCTTAGCTAGATACAATCTTTCTCTTTTTAGGTTCAGAAACTTCTATTTTTGCTAGGCATCCACAAACTTTAAGATAATTGGTTCTAGGGTTCTACCGTTCATTTACTCATAGATAGTCTTATTATTTTATTTACTAGAGATCCTATTCAGAATATAGCAAGCTGATAACAAAGCATATTCCCATAAATTATCTGGAACACCTGAGCTGAGAAGTATTGCATTCAACATGTCTAACAGAGTACGATTTTTTCTTTTAGCTACTCCGTTTGATTGTGGTAAATAAGGAGCAATTACCTTATGAATGATTCCATGTTCTTCATAGAATTTAGTTGTTTCATTTGAGGAATACTCTACTCCGCGATCAGATCTTAGTATTTTAATTTTTTTTTTCTCTAATCGGTTCGCAGCTTCATATTTGTATATCTTGAGTATATCAAAGACTTCATCTTTCGTTCTATAAATATAACAAAGTATCTTAAAATCATATTTGAATCACATACATCACTATGAGTTAATTCTAAAATGTCAGAATTTCTATCTACATATTTAAAAGGTAGCCTAGGGTGGTTTCACGTGCAATGTAGGTTGGTAGAACTCGGAGTAGCCCTAAACAAACTTGGGTTGAGGTTGTCAACAAGGATACATCTGTTTGTTGTTGGTGTCACTTATATTCGCTTGAGCAGAATGGAAGAAAACGATTCAAATTGCCTAAGACAAAAATAAAAAAATAATAAAAATAATAAAAATAAAAAAATAAAAAATAAAAAATGTGATACATGCTTTATTGTTGTTGTACCAAAATCTGATATCGAAACTAGTAGTAATTGATAATCACAACAGATTCCAGACAAATAGAAAGTAAAAAAAAGAACACGAAGAAGCCCATGTGATAGACATCTTTGTTAGAGATGTGCCTTGCTTGATGAGGAGACATTACTCGTTGGGCAATGAATGATACCTTGCTGTTCTGCCAAAAGAGCAGAAGGGAAAAGGAAACTTGACTAGTCACAAAAGCATTCTACCATCCAATACATGAAGTCACATTTGCAATAGAATTTCATTTTAGTACAACATCATCGATCGCAAGCAAATACCAATCGTACATAGCAGCCATGCAAGCTTGCCACCACCTCCACAACCAAACCATCTCTTCCAAGAAGTTGCAATGCCTGATAATCACTCACTACGGAAACAGCACTAACAATCTCCACCGCGGCCGCGGCCAGCTCGCCTTCGCCTCCCGGTTTCCCTCCAACGTCGGCCTAGGAGCTAGGCCTTGCCAGAGGCCTGACCATCATCAGCCTGCGGTCGTGCAGATGCACGTGCCTCCCCTTGATGGCAGCAACGAGAATGTCGACAGCAGCAAGCATAGGAAGGCCGGGGGTGTCCCGGGAAGGTCGGCCAAAGCGGCGGTGGTCTTGGCGTGCACGTTGGGGGCGCTGTGCTCGGGGTGGAAGCTCGGGAGGGCGCACGCGGCGCCTTGGTCCTTGCGTTTCCCCCCGAGCGCAGCGTCGGATCACGATTCCGCTTCTTCTCCAATGAGGGCTCCCGGGAACACCGTACAGGAGAAGTCGATCGAAATACTGTGGGAAATATTTCAGAGGAGAACTGAAGTTGGTGTCCGTAAGCCAGCATATGCGCCAGCGGCATTGCTTGACGCACTACGTGAGTTAGTTGACCGACGTGAGCTCAGTAAGGTGAAGTTCCTTCTTTATACTCTGATCTTCGGTCCTTGCATGTTTTCTTAGATATTCTTGTTCGACATGCAATCCATACACGCGCATACATTTTTTTTTTTTAGATATCTGGTGATACGTACGAAACTTTGTGTATGCTGCATTGCATGTCAGTTGGATCCACTGTCCCCTATCTCCTACCAAATAGATAGAAGGAATAATACACCACCCGTGTCTTCCGCCACCCAGTCAGGATCTTATATCTCTTCTCTGTAACCACAGGAGCCACTCGAGTTCGGTACACGCACATAAATATAACAAAGAAAAATCTTAAGTTTCAAACATCTCAGAATCCAGATATAAGGGTTCAATTGTCACAAATCTTTGCAATACAAACTACATTTTCTATATATCTTATCCCACGTGAACCATATCCCAGGTTTATGAAGTCTGCTCTCGGGTGCAAAAATAATAAGCTCGCATGCATATATCTTCCATGCGTACATAGATAGTAACAAATCCAAGTAATTAGGGAAAGTAGGATTTGTAGCTCACTTGAAAAGCAGCACGGACACCGCGGAACTGGCAGGGTTAGTCCCCCCAACCATAAGGAAGTGTGGATGTGTGTGGTTTGTAATAAAAAAAAACAAATACAAGTAATTATGGAAGTTTCATGTCTTTGTTTGCAGGACTACCATAATCGGCTGAGAACAAGCGAAAAAGGAGACTCGGCAACAAATTCACTGTACAACGAATGGTACAGGAAAGACCGTAGCCCTGAGGCGTACGAAATAGGACTGTTACTGATAGATTTACTAATTAATCAGGTATGCTTATTCAGATATAACCTTTTTGGTAAAAGTAAAGAAACCTCTTCTAGATTTATAAGTTTTCTTTTGCTTTTGCTTTTGCTTTTTCTTTTTCTTTTTCTTTTTCTAATGCTATTACCTGTGTGTGTTTGATTGGACATTTTTTCTATGGAAAATATTTTCATCACAAATTCTTCACGAATTGTAGCGATTGATAGCTAATTAATTTTCCATGATTTTTTTTCCAATAAACTATTATTTTCCATATTTTCCTTCAAAATGATGGAAAACGAAACTTGTCCAACCCATAGAAAAATATCATTTTTCAAGAAAAATAATATTTTTCGTGAAAAATAGTGATAATCAAACACCAAATTAAGTTTTCCTGAGAAATTTAAATGGAATTTTTTTCCTAGGAAAATAATTTCACGGAATTAATTTATTTTCCATCTTGCAATCAAACATACATATTTTTGAATCAGTCAACACTGACTGGGATTAGGATATCTATATGCATAAACACTATCAGTATCAGTATGATAACTAATACATAGAAATAATTTAAGATAGGAAGTTACTATCAAGTATTAACTACACTAGAAAATTGTGTAGGAATGCTGGTATAACAACTAAATCAACATCTAGACCTCATGGGTACTTACTCATCCATGATTATAATAGATAATTACTCGGTGAATGACAACAGATTATAATTTATGACGTTGAAGAAAATATTGAGTTCCGTAACTCATAAGATATCCCTTTGATGAGATACCCAGAACATCTAATGTATCCAAGAATTTGATAACAAGGATATGCGCAGTTTATGATTCTTCTTCAAACTTTTAATGTGTTTGCATAATCGAAAACATTAAAGCACGATTCCGTAAATAGGTTTCATGTAATGATGAAATGTGGAGGAGAGAAATTCATCATATATATGTGTTGGGCTTCAATCATGTAATTAGGGCTGCAAACGAGCCAAGCTTTTGTAAGCTTGAGCTTGGCTTGGCCAGAATTAATCGAGCTCGAGCTTGATAATTTTTTTATTTTAGAGCTTGAGCTTGTTTATATTAAGCTTGAGCTTGACTTGGTTTGAGCTCGAGCTTGGCTTGATAAGTAAGCTTGATTCAAGCTTGATAAGCTCAAAATCAAGCTCGTTAAGCTTGATTTCAAGCTCGCTCAACTTTATTTCAAGCTCATTAAGCTTGATTTCAGGCTTAGTTAGGTTTGAATTCAAGTACCTGTAATATTAACAATTTATTTATAAAAATTTAATTGAAAAAGTTCCTTAATATCAATTATTAAGGACATAAATATGTAATGCACACAAATATACATATATTTAGAATTCAACAAAGAACAAACGAGCTTCTAAACAAGCTCCTAAAAGCTCAAACGAGCTTTTATCGAGCCGAGCTTCGAGCAACTCGCGAACGGCTTGGCTCATTTGCAGCCCTACATGTAATTGCAGGTGGGACTTGTTGGTGCAGGTATGAATCTAGGAATTAGGGAATGCAACTTGCCTTCTCCATGTTGTGGCCATGTTGGTCATGTGTCAGGCCAATATGAACACCCCAAAATATACACAGATACACAAACTAGTACCGTATCTGTGTCACCATGTAAATAGCGTGTCGCATCATGTCCCTGTGCGTGCAACATAGGATGGGATGAATCGTGAAATAAACGTGTCAGTGAAAAGGAAATATGGTAATGACAAAAGTTTTATGTCTGATCAATGACATCATAAACATAGCTATAAAGTTTGCAAGAGCAATAGTGAAGCACTACAAGAGTTCGATAACTTAGTAGAAGTAACAATGAAATGTTAAGAAAGAAAGGAGTTAACATAAATGAAAGCAGGGGCATGGAGAGGAGTTGAGCCACAAGGCCACATCAAATATTGAACTATATATATTATGCCTCTACTTTGTATGGAAGATTAAATTGTCGCGATTCGTTCATGGCAGGGGGATTATGAGAGAGCTGACTTCGTATGCCAACAGATAGAAAGTTATGCTCCCCCATCTGATATAAGGCCTCAAATTCGCAGGGTAAGTTCTTCATCCTGTTAAATTATTAGAGAGAATTTGGTTGAGATTTTAACAAACAATGGAACTTATACTTCTCTTTAATATTTTTCAGGTTATAATAAACATGATTCTGGTAGCAGATGCTATAGGATCTGAAGTTAAGGAAACTGACAAAAGTAGGGAATTGAAGAAGAAAATGGACGCGACCTTTCTCATGTTGATCAAGCTTTTCAAGGAAAATGATGATGATATGTCAAACCTTAGAAGTCCACCACATCTGTGACAATAATATGATGATATTAGCTCTTCGTGGGATCTGGGACATTGTCGATTATGTTTAAGCAATATTTCTTTCCTGATAATTCTGCAAGCGGGCGGGAACTGCATTATATTTGCTACATTTATTTACTAGCATTCCTTTTCATTAATCTCATGACATGTGATGCCATAACCCTTTCTATATGTATTAAATGCTTAAAACTATATTTGGGAGCAACATTACCAGTCTCACGAAGCCTTTTGAAGATTAATAGAAAGTTCTGAAACCCCGTAACTTCATTAATGGCTTGATTTTTTTAGCATCTAACCCTACAACTTGATGATTCTAGCTTGTAATCTTCATCTACAGCTCTTCCTGTACCTTATAATTCTTTAGTTTGGAAAACCTTATCATATATACTTGCAATTACATGGAGTCGTTATTCATGGGTTTTCCTAAGATGACTATCTGAAGTCCATGTTGCATTGGTAGATATGTAACCCTCCTTTTCCGCGACCATAATTCGTCCTTAACCCCGAACCTTTCTGTCTTGAAACTTCTGAGCAAAATCGTAGCCTTAACTGTATCAGTCTTCCGAATCTTAAGGGTCTGCTTGGTAACGGTGTTTTCACCGGTTTTAGGATATTTTTGAACCGACCGTTTATGAAAATCCATATTTGTTAATTTTTTTGAGGCACTGGTTTTGGTCGGCTCAAAAACCTCCTAAAACCGGTGTAATGTATTTTTGGGTAGCTTTATAAACACACAAAATCGGTGGATTTTGGACGGCTCTATTTTTTATTCCATTTATATCCTCACAAATATATATATATATATATATATATATATATATATATATATATATATATATATATATATATATATATATATATATATATATACCCTTCCATATTTAATATATTCGTGTAAAAAACTTTCAGAACCGCTCGTTAGTGAATTACCAAGTATAGATTGGACTGGTTTAAAAGCCGCTACTTAAAAACCACCAAAAATCGGACCCCTCATAACCGCTCATAACCGGTACTCTAAAAACAACTCATGACCGCTACCCCTACAATTGCGAGTAGCGGTCATGAGGTGTTTTTAGAGTACCGGTTATGAGGGCTCCGATTTTTGATGGTTTTTAAGTAGCGGCTTTAAAACCATGCTTGGTAATTCACTAACGAGCAGTTCTGAAAGTTTTTTATACGAATAAAATAAAATGGGAAAGAGTAATAGTAATTATAATTATATATTTTTTGTGAGGATATAGACGGAATAAAATAATATAACCCCTCAAAATCCGTCAATTTGGGGTGTTTATAAAGTCACCCAAAATTACATTACACCGATTTTGGGAGGGTTTTTAAGCCAACACAAACCAGTGCCTCAAAAAAATTAACAAGCAGAAATTTTCATAAACGGTCGGTTCAAAAACATCCCAGAACTCATGGGCAGATCCAAGGGTCGCTTGGGGTGGGCTGCAGCCCACCCCAATAAAAAAAAATTTTACATTTTTTTTCCATATAATTTTTTTTTGATTTTTTTAATATGGATTTATCTACTTTTAGTTCATCCAAATTTTTGATAGTCTATCACAGTTATAGTTTTTGGATCCGCCCCTGCCAGAACTGATGAAACACCCTTACCAAGCAGACCCTAAAAGAATTGTCCTTGCTGTGACATCACTTTGTTGGAACAAACCAAGCTCCAGTACCTCTTTGTCGGAGAGAGAGTGGAATTTGAACTATCCCTAAGACAAGAAGGATCGTGCCCACGACAAAACCATCACCACGATTGTGTGATGCAAAGGAAAGCAACGCTCAAAGATCATGTATGAGAGACAATGATGAGCTGATCAGAAAAACCTACACCAGTAAGAAAATTCCCAGGGGTACAAAGTCGATAATAAAACAAGATATAAAGGAACAAAGGATCATTCATTCATAAACTCCAGTACAGATTTTCAAGAATACAAATATATAATCCTCACCATCACTTTAGAATTTTGGTACGATGCTAAAGATTTTAACAAGATATTTAAGCAGCCATGCACAAATTTTCTTCGGTACGTATTTTAAGTAAATTTTATATAAAAATATACAGTTGCTTGAATCCAACTCTGTTAAAATAAAATATAATACATTGTGAATCTAGTTCTCCGTGTCCAAAATAAATCTTTGGGCAGAGGCGTCTAACATTTAAGTATAATATATAACCCTCACCAACACTCTCACGGTCTTCAACAACATAGAATGACACACTAGCCCCAACATTTAGACCTGATTGGTCTCAACAAAAACTGAGAATTCCAATCTAACTTCTCAATCTTTCAATTTCTTCTTTCTTCATATCTCAACTAATGGTGGTTACCAACACCTATGAGCATCAAGAGTTACTAAAACAAGTCATAGGATCATTACTTGTAGCTAAATATATAGAACCTATAGGAGACTGCTATGTTGTCCGTAGGTTTTGGACCGCAATCCTAGTCCACGGGCCACATGTCATTTCTCCAGTGGAGGGGGCTGCAAAAAAACCAGGGTGGACCTGGTGTGGTGCAAGGGGGACCAGTGGGGGGGTGACACGTCGGCGCACAGAAACACGTGCAGTCACCTCCTACGTGCAAAAAAAGAATTTCCAAAACCTATATACCTGATTCCAAACTAACAAGAACCCTAAACGGAATAGAGCATAGGTTACTCCTTGAAAAGTTGTGGATGAACTGGATGACGATCCAGCACTTCTCGATGATTAGGGAATGGTCCGCCAGATCATTTAATACATAACTCGGTCATCATCCGATGATCATGTGAATAATCTGACATCTTTTAGAACTCAGACACTATGTAATTTGGACAAAAATTTCCAGCAAATTGCAAACCCTTCGTCAAACCAAAACCATCCCATATGCCCACATCCATCTCTTGAAACATAAATGCAACAAAATCCATATGAGCAGCGCTTAGGGCTGTTTGGTAACGTGAAAGTGGGATGAAAGTAGTTATTTTTTTTTTTGTAGCTTGAGGGATTTGGTTGGAATTTCTCTGTTTGGTTGAAAGTGTGAAATTGGGGTGATGTGATGGCTCCCTAGTTCTTGTTTTCTGCAAAAAAAGTCACTTTTGACATCCGGCTATTTTCGGATGAAAGTGGAGATTTTTGGATATAGAGAGAGCCGAATTCTTTTCTTTTCTTTTTTCCATTTTCAACAATCATCCAAACAACGGAACTCGCTTTTTTTCACTTTCATATTTTTCAATTCCGCCAACCAAACAACTTTTGGAAACTCAAAGTTTTTTTGCACACATCGCGTATGTGAACTTTTTTTTCCTTCCACTTTCATAAACTTTATTGCTACCAAAGTGTATGAAACCACGTGACTGTCCCTCATTGCCCCCTGCTAGCACCGGACCAACCCCATTAAAATCCGGGTCCCCTCCAATGGAAGGATGCCACATGGCCACGGACTATGTGATCACGCTCATTTTGCGGACCATATAGCGGCGTCCATCGGTTATTTTGGAGGGTTTTTTTTTTAAACAAGCTGCCCCAGTAGAGTAATACTGCAGAGAAGCACTTCCCTTTGACACACTAGCTGCAAAAGAAGTTAGGAACTGGATGCATTGCTTTGGAAAACAGCATTACTCTCTTAAGTAAACACGCGGTTTCCTTCTCTTCTTTCCTCTCCTACCAAGCAAGACATCATCTTCCTTCCCTTTTAACAATGCCCATTCCGAACGTACGTAATTCACTTCGTAAGCCATGACGACCACACCACAGCTTGCAATAGAGTACACCGTGGATCGAAACACTCGCGCCGACCAGAAGAAGAACAGGCCGGCAGTAGCCGAGCCGCCGCGCACGCTGGGCAGCTGGTTCTTTGCAAAGGCCAGGCAGCTGGCTCGGCCAGGGACGGCCGGGCCGCTACTCCTCACGTGCCTGGCGCTGACGCTGGCCTACAGGAAGAGGGACAAGATCTGGGGAAGGAAGGACACGGCGGCGGCAGCAGCGGCAGCGAGGAGGCCACGACCCATCCTGCAGAGGTCGCTGTCGATGGCGGCACTGCATGGGGGTAAGATGACCCTGCAGAGGATCATGGATTCCCAGGAGGCTCGCATCGACGAGACTACGCTGGATGATGCGTTAAACCAACTTCCTGCTTTGCTCTCCAAGGAGCCATACAGTTTTAGCAAGCTACAAGTTGGTCCTCTCTCTCTCTCTCTCTCTCTCTCTCTCTCTCTCTCTCTCTCTCTCTCTCTCATACATTAGCTCATTCATCATCATCATCATCATCATACAAGTCATTCCCTAAAAATGGAGGTTTTTGAAGCATAAAAAAGCCCCATAAACTAACTAAACGTTTTTATAACAAGTTGTTTTGACATTATCTTTAACTCTCTGATAAATTCCTAACCTTAGCAATAAGCATTGTAGTATTATGTCATAAAACCTAAGTAGCAATATGCATCTTAAGTCCATGCAAGCAACCAAAAAGCATCTCCATTATAAATAAGACTAAAAAAAGAGCTAGGTAACATGATACAAATTTTTATGGACAATTTCATTCTATCTCTACTACACATTAAGTCAAGGAATAAAATGGATTGACATTCCCACAGTTTGTTGGCCGCTAACGCAGGAAAAAAAAAATTCCAGTCAAATTTAAGGTGGAAAAGCTATTCTTATTTTTCGGTTTAGGTTTAAAAAATTATTTTCGAAAATTAGGAATACCTGCATAAACTATTTGTCCACAAAATATAAAAACCATAGGTGGGTATTTTTTGTTTTTTAAGTTTTCATTTTTTAAGAACTTTTTTTTGTTTTTTTGCCAAATTTTTTTTCAACTGTTTAAGAATGATTTTTGTTTTTTTGTATTTTCCATTTTTTTATAAGATTTTTTCCATTTTTTAATTATTTTTAATTTTTGGGAGAATATTTATATATTTAGCAAGAATATAATTTTTTACAAATTTAATTTCAAAAAATTTGATTTCCGAAAATATAGATTTTTCGTCTATATAGTATTTATATACCAAACACGTCCTAAGAACAACTAATTTTACATCTTCTCTTTGATGTATTTACTCATCTTGGAACCGAATTATGCATGTACTCAGTAGTTAAAATTGTTCTGCTTCGCAAATGCAATACCCTTGCATTGCATACCGCTGACAGGTGTCAGACCTTCCGATCAGATTGTATTGTAGAACATAATGACATCTCATTCTTACAATATTGGGTTTGGTTTATCGATTTGTAGCTACTGGAATGACATTAACTTTTTGCAAATGCATACTGCTAACCAAACTATTCTAGTGCCATATCATTTATACTTGGGTTATTTAGTAATATGATCTCGTATAATAATGTATATTAGGGTTTAGATCTCGAAAATGATCGGTGTTAGAGTTTGAAATCACTTCAGGCAGGCAGGTAACAGTGATTTGGAGATATAAACCCTAGCGTCGGTTGCTTTTGAAATCCGAACCCTAATTTTAGCTATTATAGGAGACCCTATTATTAAATAATCCTCTATACTTATTGCAGTATTCAACTAGTGGAAGTGTTAGTCGACTGGTAACATGGTTTTTTTTTCTTTTCTGAATCTTGCTCTGCGAACAGAGATGTGTAGGAAAGCTGGAGATGAGCGGGAAGGAAGAGGAGGCAATAGCCATTATTTCAAAGGCATGGGAAAAAGCAGAAAAAGCGGGGCAGACCCATGAAGCCTACGAGCTCCAGATGCTGTTGGTTGAGCTGCTCATCTACAAGGTAAAATTAATTCCTTTTCACACTGTAAGTATCTCATAAAATTATTATTGGTTGGATAACTGAACCATATATAATAGTCAAAAAAAAAACTAAAATTCTAAAATCTAAAATCTAACCGAAATTAGCAAAAGTTGACTAATTGATCACCTAAATATATATTGAAAAATACTTTTCTAATATTGGCAAATAAATTTATTTTTATATTGGTCAACTAATTATCTAGATATAGTGAAAATTTTATTTTTTAAGTTAAAGTGTTATTTGTTTGACAGAAACTTAATTAATAACCTGGACATAGTGGGAAGTTATAGCGAAACAATAGGTTTTTTTTATTGGTTGATTTTACTTTGTTAGGCCTAGGTCCGACCCGGTTCGATCTGAAGCCCATCGTGTTATGGGCCACATGTCGGAGTAGGCTGAGATTTTCACCGTTAGATCCGATCCGCTATAGTGTATGAGCCCAAGAGGTACGGCGGGACCCGGCCCTGCCCACCCAAACATAACAGCTCTAAACCCTTTGAGCTGGGCCAACCTTTTCTTCGATGCTTGTACTGGCCAGTTGTAGCTTGTTTAAATCAACCCATATCCCATAGGCCTCGTTTGATTCGCGGAATGGAAGGGAAAGGAAATCAATTCCTTGTCATTTCCTTTCGTTTGGGAAACTTTAATTCCTATTGATTTTCCTTTCCGATGTTTGGCAATGCCAAGAAATTTGGAAAGGAAAGTGAATACTTCAATGTGGGAAAGTGATTCCTTCCTTGGATGGATGGAATCACTTTCCTCCCTAATTTCCCTTCCATTGGGAATTACTTTCCTTTCCTCCTCAATTCCTTGGGCGTCCAAACATAGGAAAGTAATCACTTTCCTTTCCTAACCGGGAGATTCCGCCAACCAAACGAGGCCATAATATGTCTTTGATGGTAAAGTTTCTAAACGTTCCTTCTGTTTGCTCAATCAAGGGAGAATACAAAAAAGCTTTGGAGTGCAACTGCTTGAATGACGAAGAAATATCTGATGCAAGGAGGCCCCTCTATAAGGTTAATTGCTTGCTCATCTTTGCTTTATTCCTCTTAAAGATGGGGTGGTTATATCGGAAGCAGACATGCTGTCTCATTTAATTCTCTCAATTTTTGTCCCCCTTCATATTACATGTGGGTCACGGATGTAGATATATGAATGATGGCCCACATGTAATAGAGAGGAAAACAGAATTAAATGTGACAACAGATCTGCTCCTGGTTATACGGTCTAACATTGACATGTTTTCTCGTCAAAAAGGCGGTGATCTACGCCATTGAGGGCGACAGGGAAAAGGCAAAAGAATGCCATGAGAAGTTCCAGGAGATCCGCAGCAGATTCCACTGGCCCGACGCTCTACGAGAGGGTTCGCCACTCTACGGCGTGGTGCATGATTTCCGGAGTTTCGAAAGCATCGTCAAGAATTTGAAGAAAGAAATAGAACACGCTCGGAAGAACAAACAAGCATCCGAAATGAAGGAAAATAATTAGAGATACCACTTTGGGAGGGAGCTAAGAAAACGTGCATGTAAAGATCTTATCATAGCTTCATTTGAAAAGATTGATAAAAACCTTTTAATTGAGGGAAACTGTAAGCTGCTACAAAATAGAATTGCAGACCAATAACTTGAAGAACTACAATAATAAGAGTTACTTCCTCTCAAGAGAAGCATTGTGGAGAATACCAATCACATATAAATTAATGGACTGCATCACAAAATACATTGTGCACACATGTGACATGTGAGATGATCCAATGTGTCTGTCTCTTGAACGTTTTCTTTGTTTGAATAGATAGGATGAATCAAAAAGACTCCGGCCGAAATTCAATATCACATAATAACTAGTGTAATCTATCTTCGCTACTATATAATAAGAAAAGTTAGAAGCTTCGCCGTCAAAGTTTTTTTCTTCCAAAAATATTATTATCTATGTTTACTAATTAAAATTGTTCATTAAGTTTAACATATTAACGTGAATAGTTAGATAGTTATGCATAGTAGACCTGTCAATGGATAGTCGAAAATTCGAATTCGATCCGATTCCGTATCCGAACTTTCGGATATTTTTCGAAATTTCGGATATCGGATTCGGATATCCGAATATTTTTTTGGATATTATTGTTTTTCGGATACGAATTCGGATATTAAGGTATTCGAATCCGTTAATATCCGATCCGACTTTAAATTGCAAATTTTCGGATATCGGATATCTGAAATTTTATATATATTATAGTATAATGTATATGAAAAATATATTAATTAATAGAGAAGATTAAAGTATTTTATTCTCAACTGACTTTTACATAAATTAATTATAATATAATTTATATATAATAGTAATATATATTAATTACAATTTACAACAGAAGAAGAAAGGACTCAAATATGTAGAGAAATTGAATTTGATTTTCGGATATTCGGATAATAACTAAATTTTTAGTATTCGGATTTCGGATAGTAACTAAATTTTTAATATTTTGGATTTCGGATATTCGAATACTAGCATTCGAATTTTTTAGCTAATCGGATCGGATATTATCCGATATCTGTTAAATTAGACGGATACGAATTCGGAGTGTCAAAAGAGACATCCGTTCGGATATCGGATCGGATTCGGAAATTACAAAAAAAAAAAAAATTCGGATACGGATACGGATATTACCATGTCCGTACCGATAAGCATCCGTTGACACCCCTAATGCATAGAAGGAAAAAAATACTATTTAAGGAGGTGTTGTTTGTTCTTTTCAAGTAACAAAAAAAAAAACTTTACTCTTCTTAATTAGTAAAAGATTAAAAAATTATTGTTTATTCTTTTCAAATATTATAAAATATGCACTAGTACGTGTATATACATACTAGTAAATGCACGTACTTTGCACGTATAATTACGTATAATAAGAATATTAGTAAATATCTCTTTTAACTAATGTGGTTAAGGTGAGAGGTATTTTTCTTGTTTGGTTGAGTTTAATTTCTCATATTGAATATTTTAACAAATTTAAACTTTTTCAACTAATTTTTATATAATTTAATTTTTTTTAAATTAAATCGTTCATGATGTACATACAGTTTAAACGGCTCAATCTTGAGCCGTTTGGATGCTTCTTTATAATAGTAGATATTTGATATATATATCTATTCTACTATATAATAGGAAAACTTATATGGTGAAACTTTTGAATTCCGAAAATACCCTTATATATTTATACTAATTAAAAATAGTTCATTAATTTTAATAAGGACAACTTAGTAATTAGGAAGACTATCCTTTGGTCTTCCTAAACTAATTAAGAAATGTTAAAATACGTGCAAAGCACGTGCACATATGCTAGTATATATATATATATATATATATATATATATATACTAGTCATAACCCGTGCCCATAGGACATAGTTCATTAAAGGTATTCTCCCTCAAAATCTTGGACCCCCAATTTTAAACGAACAATAATAATTTTGAGGCCTCATCAAAATATTAAATTCCAACCACTGCTGGATGTGAATTTTTTTTGGATTTCCCATAAAACTCCACTCTCAATAATGCTCATCCACAACCATTATGAGCCCCCCATCAAAATATTAAATCCCAACCATCAAAATATTAAATCCCCATCTTTGGATTCCCATAAAACCCCACTCCCAATAATGCTCTTCCCCATAAAACCCCACAACCGTTGATTCACCAAGATTAAATCTCAACCACTCTTTATCTTGGCACAGTCAGCCCTAGGATTCAAAAACCTTTGTGTTTTATATATATATATATATATATATATATATATATATATATATTCTACTATATAATAGAAAAACTTAGATGGTGAAACTTTTGAATTCCGAAAATACCCTTACATACTTATACTAATTAAAAATAGTTCATTAATTTTAATAAGGACAACTTAGTAATTAGGAAGACTACCCTTTGGTCTTCCTAAATTAATTAAAAAATGTTAAAATACGTACAAGGCACGTGCATATATATATATATATATATATGTATATATATATATATATATATACATATATATATATATATATATATATATATATGCATGCTAGTAGAAGTATAAAATAAGGATTGGATCCTCGATGGACTTGGTAAAAAAAAAAAAAAAAATACTATACAATTTTTGGCCTAACGATTCGAAAAAAATAAGATGTCATCCATGACTAAACAAGTCGGTCACCAAGCTGAAGAATCTCATATTGGGAAACGTTATCATTGCGCAGTATGCTCTCTCTTGCAGAATGCTTCCCATCCAAATAGTTCTTCTAAAAGTTGGAAGGTCGGCTCACCAAATTTATGTTTGTAGTCTTACAAACTCACCAGCCAAAAATATGTTCTCTGATGATTCCTCTTTTCATTTCAAGAAATAAAAGCCCAGTACTGTTCCTCTATCAACATGCATATTTGAGTTTGTAGTAGTTTGTCCCATGCAATACTAGAGAGTAAAGAGGGAAGGGAAGAACACTGTCAACGGATACTGAGCAGCAGGTTAGAAATAAAGACCCAAATCAACTTATTCAGTAACGACCTACGCCGTGACAAAGGTTAAGAGCTTTGGTAACAAAAAGACACATATTTTTCATCAAGACGTACTTGAGGATGTCAAAGTGGTCACAGTCAATCCAGCATCGAAAGAAGTCAAATTTCTTTGGAAGATTGAGTTAACCAAGCAAAAGTTGAGAGAGAGAGAGAGAGAGTGTTACGACGTTTCAGGCCTCGTTTGGTTCACGGAAAGGAAATAAATTTCCTTGTATTTTTTCATGGGAATAGAAAAATAGAATTTCTGTCACATTTTTTTCATTGTTTGGTAAAACATGAAAACTACCTAGAAAAGAAAATCAAAATATAACAATGTTCCAATAATATCCTTACCTTTTAAAATAAAAATAATATTACAAAAAATAATATTAATGGTAAAATAAGCAATGACACATGGTTACTTTTGTCATAACTTTTGTAATAAATGTTGGGAAAGGAGGAGGAAAAATCAATCCCATGGGTCTTGAGTGGAACTAGGGGTGCAACTCGGACGGGTTGGGTCGGACTTGAGGTCAACCCGAGCTCAACCCGATGAATCATAAGCCTAGCCCGAGCCCAAGCCCGGCCCGACCTCGGGTTAAACATATGAAGCCCAAGACCGAGCCCGGAGGATCGGGTTTGACTCGGGTTGGGTCGGGTCCATCGAGTTTATCGGGTTCTAATATAATATTGAAATCATTTTAAACAAAAGTAATATTAAACATATAATCAAATAGCAATCAAGTTTTGATCATTAAAAAATACAAACTGAAATAAGATTTATGATAAGGAGTTGAAGAGTTTGGGTAGAGAAATTTAGGATTTAATATATATTAATGTTAATATTAATGTTAATGTTAATATTAATGTTAATGTTAATATTAATTTTTTTATTTTTTTATATTAATTTTAATGTTAATGTTAATGTTAATGTTAATATTAATGTTAATGTTAATGTTAATGTTAATGTTAATATTAATTTTAATGTTAAGTTTAATGTTAATTTTAGTATTTAATGTTAATATTAATATTAACATTAAATTACGGATTAGAGTGAGGAAGGTTTTTAGGGGATTTTTTAAGGGGTGTTTTTGATCCGCTTCCATATATATATATATATATATATATATATATATATATATATATATATATATATATATATATATATCGGGTTTCGGGTTCTTCAGGTAACCCGACACATGAACCCGAGCCCAACCCAATTTTTGTTCGGGTTCAAATATTTTAACGCGTACCCGAGTATCTTCAATCCTAACCCAACCCATTAACGGGCTTATCCGATCGGGCTCGGGTTTAGCCCGCCCAAGTTGCACCCCTAAGTGGAACCATATTCCCACCAATTTTTTCCTTCTCAGAAAATTGATTCCCAAGTTTGTGGCTACCAAACAAAGGAAATGAACAACTTTTCTTTCTTGGTTCCTTAAATTAATCCGTGAACCAAACGAAGCCTTAGATTAGTGTTGAAGGTTGAGTTATTGAGTGAATACCTTTTTATCTATAAACAATGACATTTTTAGTCAAAAAAGTGTTAAAAAAAATAGTGATACCCTAGTATTTGAATTATATATTAATATAGATAATAGATATAGATGTATGTGGTTTGGACTAGGTCTACCTCGAGCTTAGAGCATGTCGAGCCGGATCGGACCTAAGGGCCGGAGGGAAGAAAATTCAGTCCAAATCCGGTAGAAAGTATGAGCAGGACAGGGCCCTGGTTGGGGGAGGGAAAGTAAAATCCAGCTCTAGCCGTTTTGGAGGTGGGCCGGGTTGGCTGATTCGTTGATCGGACTTGGACCAATTCAGCCCAAATTTGACCAGGTTGTTCCCGAAGTGGATTTTGGGTTGCTCGATTGAATAACACCTTGATGAAAACATATTCGAATAGTCTACGTGAACTTTACAAATGAAGAGGGTGTTCATTAAAAGGCTCAAATGCACCGGTGGTACTCCAACTTGAGGCGCTTTAATACTGAAGTACTCAATATATAATTCATTACAATAAAATGACTAACGTTTCAATTAACAAATAAAAAAGTACTTGTCGTTCCCTTCCGTCCAATCCTCCACATAACATCCTCCTGCTCGTCTTACGCTCGATCAACTTCGACCCGCGCGTCGTCTCCGTGGCCGCCTGGGTCAGCCGCCGCCTCTGCGCCGTCGCCAGTCTCGTTCTCTAGCGCGAGCTCTGCCTCTCCTGTGTCCCTCGCATGGCCTCCGCCCTCAGCTTCGCCGCCGCCGGAGGCGTTGTCAGCGTGGGCGGGGGGTGGCAAACCCTCGTGCAGCTCCTCTTCTTTTGTTGCGGCTCCGCCGTCAGCATTCTGTGAAGGGATTGGACGGAAGGGGACGACAGGTACTTTTCTATTTGTTAATTGAAACGTTGGTCATTTTATTGCAACGAATTATACATTGAGTACTACAGTATTAAAGTGTCCCAAGTTGGAGTACCACCAATGCCCGAGGGAAGAAATTTCAGTCCGAATCCGATAGAGAGTATGAGCAGGACAGAGCCCATGTCGGAGGAGGGAAAGTAAAACCCAGCTCTAGCTGTTGTTGGAGGTGGGTCGGGTTGGCTGACCGGTTGATCGGACTTGGATCAATCCAGTCCAAATTTGACCAGGTTGGACCCGAAGTGGATTTCGGGTTGCTCGATTGAATAACGCCTTGATGAAACCATATTCAAATAGTCTACGTGAACTTTACAAATGAAGAGGGTGTTCATTAAAACTATATTTTTTTCTATCCATAAAAATACACCTTCTACTATGGAAACTTGTACCTAAAAAAAATGGCATTCCTTTAGTAAAGACCGAAGTGGACAGTGTAAATAAGACTTTTTCAAATTTTTTTTCCTACTGGTTTTACCTACACATCTACAAATTTGTAGTTGGACATTATTAAACAAGAGAAGATTTGAAGTTGAGAAGGAACAAAGAAACATGAGCAAGTTTGCTTTTAGGAACCACGAGGACCTACCCAAAATAGGTTCGAGGGACAAGTTCACAAGAAACATGTATATATGTAGTCTGTGAAAAGTTAGTTGGTTGCCCGAACGAAAGTGATATAAATATGACATGTTGGGAGAACAGTTCATGGGACAAATAATACTATGTATAACATCATATGCTTTGCTAATTGATAATGTTAAATGACATTACACATGCATGATGCACCTCTTAAAAGTTGACAACGTGTTGTACTAACATTCATCCCCTCCATAAACAAATGACTTCAATTGAACCGTTTCCAATTATAAAAATATAGATAGGAATTTGGTGAAAAGCTAACACTAAATGCCAATTTCACAGTTCTTTAGATTTGACAAGTAGAATAGTAACTACCAAAACTAAAATTTGGGTGGTCATTGGACAAGTTGTCAGCGTGGGTGGTGAGAAAAACTTTGATACAGAAGGTTGTATTAAATTTTGATACAACCTTCTATATGACAGGTGGATTCTTCCATTTTTTGGTAACTGCATGTAAGCAAATATATATAGGAGGTCCACCTGTCCATCTGTCATACAGAAAGCTGTATCAAATTTTGATACGGCATTCTGTATCAAAGTTTAGCTTCTTGGTAGGTGAATTTTAGCTCCAAACATTATTTAAGATGTTTGGTATACGGTATTTTTTTTTATTCCCGGAAAAATTTAAGATGAGAATCTATTATCATGTTTGTTTGGCTTATAAAAAATTTATTCTCGGAAATTATAAATATCCGGGTAAATAGTTTACCCACAAAACATGGAAATTCTATCCCTTGAGAATAGGTGGGTATTTTTTTTTTGCCCGGGCAAAAAAAAAATTGTCTAAATTTTTTTCTTTTTTTTTTGATCAATTTTAATTAGTTTTGAACATTTTTTTACTTTTTTTGTCGTTTTTATCGTTTGTTTCATTTTTTGTCGTTTTTACCAATTTTTTGTCGTTTTTAAGCGAATTTTTGTCGTTTTTACCCTTTTTTTTTGTCTTTTTTTTCACTTTTTGATTATTTTTGTCGTTTTACCCACTTTTTGTCGCTTTTTGGTCAATTTTTGTCGTTTTGTCGCTTTTTGGTCATTTTTACTGATTTTATGTCGTTTTTTTGTCATTTTTGGTTATTTTTTGTCGTTTTTAACCGATTTTTTTTTTCCTTTTTTTTGTCCTTTTTTATCGATTATTTTTCGTTTTTGTCGCTTTTTGGTTATTTTTTTGTCGTTTTAATCGATTTTTTTGTTGTTTTTAACTGATTTTTTTGTCATTTTTTTGTCGTTTTAACCGATTTTTTTTTTTGTTTTCTGTCGTTTTTGCCGCATTTTGATTTTTTTTTGTCGTTTTTTACCGATTTTATGTCATTTTTTCGTGTTTTGGTTATTTTTGTCGTTTTTACCCTTTTTTGTTATTTTTTGTCGTTTATACATTTTTTTTCGCTTTTTGGTCATTTTTGTCGTTTAATCGATTTTTTGGCGTTTTTCATCGTTTTTGTCGTTTTTTGTTATTTTGTCGTTTTTACCGATTTTTTGTCGTTTTTACCATTTTTTTTTTCGTTTTTACCGATTTTTTATCGTTTTTACCGATTTTTTTATATTTGTTCATTTTTTTTTCGTTATTATTATTATTTATTTTTTTCGGGAATATTTATATTGCCACCAAACATGGAAATGTAATTTTTCAGGAAATTTAATTTCTTGGAATTTGATTTTCGGGAATATAGAATTCCCGGCTATATAGTATTCCGCATACCAAATGCCCCTTAGGGCTCATTTGGTTCATGGATTTCAAAAAATTCAGAAATAAAACTTGTGTCTTTTTCTTTGTTTGGTAGCCACAAATTTAAAAAATATTTTTTTATATAGAAAAAATAGGAGAGAAAATGTTCCTCTTCCTTTTCTAACATTAATTACCAAAGATTATGATAAAACTAGTCTTAATTTATTGTCTATTTTACCGATTAACTTTTCGTTCTGTTTATTATAATTATGTTAACATTGGATATTATTGGAATAGTGATATATTTTTTCTTTATTTTCCTACACCAACCAAACACCCAAAAAAAAAAATCAAATAGTCATATATATATAGTTCTACTATAATAAATATACAAAATTTCTAAGTAATATATATATATATATATATATATATATATATATATATATATATATATATATATATATATATATATATATATATATATATATAGGAACCGGATCAATGGCCCCGCCCGCGGAGTCCCGTCGAAGCCCCGCCCCCCCCTGCACCATCGGATCGCGCGGGGCCCGCGCGAGCCCGCGCGATCCAACGGCTAAGGATCGTGGGGGCTTCGGTGGGACTCCGTGGACGGGACTCCCGATCCGCTCCCATATATATATATATATATATATATATATATATATATAAATTAAAATTATAAAAGTATACGATTGATTCCAATCGAATTAATTTACTGATTGAACAAATTTGACCGAAGCAAATGTCAGGACCGAATGGATAACCAGTCCAATTCTTTTAAAACATTGGTTTGAATAGCAAAAGACGGTCCAATTCATCCTGACACCTTTATAGGTAATAGCGTCCAAAATTAGTACTCAACTTTGGTACGTTGTCCACACACATAAATTTGTCACCTAACTCCAATACTGGAAGTACAAACAAATTAAATGTCATACTTAATAAGTAAATAGCAAAATTATCACGATGGATTTAGTAAAGTTTAATCCAACAAAATTTTCCAATTCCAATTTGAAAGTAGACGGAGAGAAGGAAGGATAAAAGAAGGAAACACTGATGAGGTCACTTGGAAAGCAACCAGAGTTCCTTCCTTGATTAGTAGGACACAGGAAGATACTTTGGACCTCTATATTATTATTCATGTTCTTTTTACACAAAAGTTCCTTAAATCTAATCCTATTTTATGCAAGTTCCCATTTATTGTTTCAAGACCTTCAAATCAATATAATTTACACGTTTGCTAAAAAGACCTCTCAAATCACTAATACTTGCTAATAACACTAGCTAAATTAACTTATGTCTTTAGATTAACGATAAATTTGTCATCGTGCCTTCTTGTTCGTCTTCTTCATTTGCAACATAAATTTTATTTTCTTTCCACTTTTGTTTATGATAAGGTCAATAGCATATTCTATACAGTAGTAGAAAAAAAATGGATGACATTCAAGATAATTTCAAATTTTTTTAACTATTGTTTATTTGAACTTTATTGGAAGACCAAACATAATAGACTAGGTGTTCAGCATATCTTATGTTTTCATCCGAGCTAAACATATTCACTCATTCGGTTGATCTGTCGAAAGTTTATGACATATGTCGGCATGTATATTTTCAGAAAGACAATCCAAACAAACCCTAAGACCATCTCCAACCCTATTATGAGTTTGAAAAAAATGGTTGCCACATAGGAATGACAATCATTTTTTCCAAAAGTACTTCTCCAATGCAAATGTGAAATAAAATGTGGAGTTGACATGGCAATGACATGGCAAAGACAATGTGAAGTTGGTTGTCTAGATCTAGACAATGCACTTCACAATGTCTTTATGTCCACATCATCATTTGTGAATAAAAATGTTTATAAAAAAGAAGTAGAAGAGTAAAAGTTGTCTTGGAAGTTGTAAAAAATTACTTTTTATTGTCTTCTCAATACTTTTGCATTGGAGATGACTTTTTAAACTCATTGTCATTTGTGAATATAATCTTGCCACCTATACAAGACATTGTCTTGTGCCTCATGCCACATAGGATTCACAACACAAAACAAGACAATAGGGTTGGAGATGCTCTAAGAGCATCTCCAACCCTATTGTCTTGTTAAGTGTTGTGAGTCTTAGGTGGCTCCTATGTGGCATAAGCCACAAGACAATATCTTGTTTATGTGACAAAATTATATCTCAAAAGACAATGAGATAGAAAAATTCTCTCCAATGCAAAAGTATTGAGGAGACAATAAATAGTATTTTTTTCAACTTCTAAGACAACTTTTAAGACAACTACTCATCTTCTTTCTTTTTTCTAATATTTTTTATTCATAATTGATGACATGGAAGAGAAGACATTGTCAAGTGCATTATCTAGAACAAGACAATCAACTTCACAATGTCTTCTTTAATTTTTGCCACATAAGCTTCACAATTGATTTGACAATTGCATTGGAGAAGAACTTTTGAATAAAATTTTGTCATTCCTATGTGACATTAACTTTTTTTCCAAAGTCACAATAGGGTTGGAGATGCTGTAAGTAATTAATAAAGTTTGGGTGAGTAATGTAACAATA
Source organism: Iris pallida (assembly GCA_029216955.1). Lineage (NCBI taxonomy): Eukaryota > Viridiplantae > Streptophyta > Magnoliopsida > Asparagales > Iridaceae > Iris > Iris pallida. The sequence continues at coordinate 371,042 of JANAVB010042818.1, forward strand.
TGATAGAGTTAAGGAGTTTATATGAAATGCACACTATATTTACTGTTCGGACATAATACTGAACAGTAGAGAGAAAGTAGAGAGAGTCCGTGTTGCTTAGAACTATTAACTGGGAAAGCTTTTTTCTTCTCACTCTCTCTCTCTATTTATCTTTAGCCATTGAGGAATCAAAGAATCCTGGGGGGATACGAAGCTCAGCTCTGTAGATTTCTCTCTCTTTCCCCAATTTCAATGGCGGTAAGAGCCACGAAAGCCCTTTACTTTTCTGTCCCTCCTTTTTGAATCTCGGGCTCATGAGAAATGCTGTCTATTTTCCTGAATTTTGTAAGAAAGATTTGATCTTCCCTTGGTTTTCCTCTTGATTTCTCTTTGGGCGTTTTGGTGAAAGTTTGCTTCTTGAGCACATTGGTAGTTTTTTGTGGGGGTGTTTCGATTAGGGCTTCGATTTGGATTTTTTTGGCTTTAGAACGGTGAAGTTGGGACTTTTGAGTCTTGGGCTGATGAGAAATGCTGATTATTTTGTGGATTTGTAAGAAAGATTTGATCTTTCCTTGATTTTCCTGTTGAGTTCTCCGTAGGCGTGTTGGGATTTTGAAGGGTTTCCTTTGGGTGAAACTTTCCTTCTCGGTGACATTGGTAATGTTAGATTAGGGCTCTGTTTTGAGGTTTTTTTTGGTTTTAGAATGGTAATGTTGGGATTTCTTTGAGTCTTGGGCTGATGAGAAATGCTGCTTATTTTGTGGATTTGTTAGAAAGATTTGATATTTTTTCTTCATTTTTACCCTTGATTGATTCTGGGCATGTTGGGATTTTAAGGGTTTCTGGTGGAAGTTTTGCTTCTTCAGCACATTGGTAATGTCTGGATTGAGTGGTAATTTCATGTGGCTATGTTAGAGTTAGGGTTTTGTTTTGAAGTTTTTGGCTTCGGGAAGGTAAAGTTGGGATTTCTGAATCTTGGGCTGATGAGAAATGCGGATTATTTTGTGCATTTGTGAGAAATATTTGATCTTTTCTTCATTTTGCTCTTAATTGATTTCTTGTTGGGATTTTAAGGGTTTCTGGTGGAAGTTTGTTTCTTGAGAACATTGGTAATGTTGAATTTAAGTGGTAATTTCATGTGGGCATGTAAGAAGCAGGGTTTTATTTCGAATATATTTGTCTTTAGGATGGTAAAATTGGAATTAGGTGCAGTGGGTAGTCTTTAAATCTAGTCCATTCCCATGTATAGAGTTTTTTTCTTCTTACCAGATGGAGAAATGTGGGTATTATTATGCGATTAGCAAGTTTTCTTACTTGAAATCACCATTTTAGAGATGTTTTGTGCGCATGTTTGATTTGCTTATGATCATTTGACCTCTCACTTGCTTCTTTTCAGGCGCTCTAATTTCTCAGGGAAGCAAAAGATGAATTTTGGTCACATTCTTAATGAATCTCTACATAGACAGGTGAATGAAGATAGTAGGATGCCACTGCCTGTATTTATATGCTGGTTTTGAATAAAAATCTTAAGCATGATAATTTAGATTCTTCCTATTTGTAATTTGTGTTTATAGCTTTTCAATGCATTTTATCAGTCTCTCTCTATCCTTTTATTTTCAGAAGGAATTTTTAGTTGAATCGGAGGTCTCATGGATATGAGTTATTGAAGGTATTATTCTCATAATCTTGGTTCTTTAAACTAAGATGTGTGTTTTTATATTTAATTTCAATATACTTCAGTTCTTGCTCATTATTATCTATACTACCATAAAATGGAAACCTTTTAGAAGCCGGCCTCAACTTTTTTAGACAAATTTTCTCCTCTAATTGGAAGTAGATTGAGTCTTGAAACTTAGTGGTCGACATTAAACATTGCTAAATAAAAAGTAGGGTATCATTAAGAACCAATAACTTCTTCAAGTTCTCAATTAAAGCCGAAGAACATTTTGTTTCCTTGCTTCCTTATGATCATCTTTCCTCCAACCGGGTTCAATTTTGATTTTGAACTAAAGACTCATTGAAGTTTAGAAACAACGAACTTTTGGACAAGCATTTATTTAGTCCCTAGATCGTGCACCACATGTATCTGTTTGGCTAATTAATATTAAAATGTTGGCATCCCTCTGCCCAAGTATTATTTTTTGTTGAGAATTGTTTGCTTGAGCTATAATTTGCTAAATATTTCCTACTCTCAGCAAAACAAAAAGATACTCTCTTACATCCTTTTCTTTCATCCTTTTTCGTAAAGCAAAGGTAAAATATCGTAACCGTGTGGTGGAACTGGTCATGAGTATGTTGGTGCTGACATGCTTGAGCCAAGGGAAGCTGATCTACCTGTTCTTTTTCTGGTCTTGATTGTGCTTCCTCTGGTCACATACATTCTACTTGGGAAATGGAGCGAGGCTGCCAAGAAGAAGGCAAGGATAAGCAAGCTTGCTCAGTTAGCATCTGAAGATTCTTTCGGAGTAGAACCGGTGTCATTTCCTGATGCTATACCAGTGGCGGCTTCTCCAAAGGTTGGATTTCACGAATGTGCCAAATGCTTTGCCCCTGCTACCACTCGGTGTTCTAGGTGCAAATCCTTCAGATATTGGTATGCGGAGTTTAGTATATTATATTCTTTAGTATCATTGTTCGCAAAGTCTTTCTTAATTACTTGCTGAATATTCGCATGTAGTTTCACTTACCAAATAGTTCTAGATAGTATAGGGCTGTTTGGTTTGGGCAGCTGCTGTCGCAGTGAAAGTAATGTTGCATGCAATACCACTTCCTACATGTGATGCTGCAAGACAACGGTTTTGGTTGCAGCTGTAGCACCAGTTCCAAGAAAATTGATGAGAGATATTAAGAGACATAATTAATGTGGTGTGAGCGAATCTGGCAGAATCCAAATTGTGGAATTCACTTTTTGGCATCATTAGTAAGAATTTTCGGCGACTGAGTGTAAAATTTCGGCTATTCTGACCAACGTTACTTGCAGCCTATGATACAAGTCTATCCTCAGCCAAACGATGGAAAGGGCCTGTGCTGCAGGCTTCATATTTACTTGTATCCAACCAAACACGGCCCTAGGAGACATCAGTTAGTTTCCCCTTTATTGTTCATAATTAATTCATAGAAACAGATGCTTATACTGCCCAAGATTTGTATTGCTAGTCAAGTAGTTACTTGTGAAAAAACTTTAACTATTTGCAAAGCATGATCACTGTCATGACGAAAGGCCCGAGGTAACACTCCCCCATCCCACAAGCTCGCTAGGACATGGCGCATGCATGGAGAACCTCATGTGCATCATTACTTGGTCCACTTGCCAAAACAGTTAACCCAGATGTAGACATAAGACAGAGAATCAAATATAAACAAATCAAGTTCTCATCCCAAACCCAATTGTGAGACTAAAATCTTGTGGTTTCACAGTCTCCCCCACTCAAAGATGCGATATCCTCGTTGCAGCCCATGCAAATGGCCCAGTCCCACCCTAGTGTGACCGAAATTCACTAGGTCCACTCGCCAAATAGTGATGCACATGAGACCCATGTTCGGGTTATATCCTAGTGTGCCCATGTGTGTTGGGGCATGACACGAGGCGAGGTCAATCGGTACCTGGCTCGACCATATAGCACCTACAACCGTAGGATTTAAGATAAAATTTGTTGATTTCTGGAGAACTAACTTCCTAGTATGTAACATTTTAAGCTTGTTTTTGTTATTTATATTTGGTAGGATATTTGTATACTTTAAAATTTGTTTATATTTCTGGCATTCATTTCCTGTACTTTTGTAAATCATGCACATAGTATGATCACAGTGTTCTAAAAATCGGCCTAGGCGGTCGTCGGCCGCACCGAAAAGGCCCTAGTCGGCCGGCCTAGGCGAGCCTAGGCGGCAGCCTATTGTAAAATTTCAAAAAAAAGGGAAAAAAAGAAAAAAAGAAAAGAAAACTTACCGGTGGTCGTGGTGGTGGAGGCGGTGGTGGTCGTAGTGGTGGAGGCGGTGGCGGTGGTGATGTGGAGGCGGTGGCGGTGGTGATGTGGAGGCGGTGGTGGTGGATCCGGGAGAGGAGAGGAGAGAGGAGAGGAGAGGAGAGAGAGAGAGGAGAGGAGAGAGGGACTGGAGGGAGAGGGAAAGGAAAAGGAAAGGAGAGGGAAAGGAAAAGGAAAGGAAAATGAAGGAGAGGGAAAGGAAAAGGAAAGGAGAGGGAAAGGAAAAGGAAAAAAAAAAACGATCGGTCCACTCGAACTGGGGACCTCTCCACTCCCAACCCAGACACTTAAACACAACCGGTTAACCAACTTGTCAACCATGAACTCTTGTTTACCTTTGACATATACATATATATATGTTATATCCACACATATACATATAAAAGAAAAATTCAGTTCGGCGCCTAGGCGCCCCTAGGCGCTAGGCGGGCCCTTGGCGCACCGTCTCCGCGTAGCGAAATTTATAACACTGTATGGTCATTTGTGTTAATGCGGGGTTTGTTTATCCTAGATTGAGGCCTGTGAAGGGGTAAATTTAAAACAGAAATTTTCATGAAAGGTAATAAAATTTAATTAAATTACATTTAAGATAATAAGTTAGGGGAATTACAAAAAAAGTAACGAGTCGCCAATCCGCCAGTATTAGTGTCAACATGATCCCCAAAATGCCAGTATTAGTGGCGACATGGCTGCTGAGAATATATATATATATATATATATATATATATATAACCTGAACCGAAAGTGAATGGCGACTCTCGGGCGACAACAATAGGGTTCGGGCTCCCCCCCCCCCCCCCGCGGCCACCGGACCCCTCGCCGGCGGGGGGGAGGAAGAGCGGGAAGAAGGGGGGGCGGGCAGACCCCCCCGGCCAGCGACGGCGCCCCCCCAGGCTAAGGGGGGGGCGCGGGATCTACAGCGGGTGGGTCGGGTGGACCCCCCCGACGAGCTGACGTCACCGGCGTCCCCCCAGGCGGTGAGGGGGGGGCGGGATCCTCTGTGGGGGGGGGGTCAGGCGGACCCCCCGGCGCGGTTGCCGGCGGCAGCCCCCCCATCGGCGGCGGTTGGGGGGCTGGATCGGGTGTGGGGGGTCGGGCGGACCCCCCGGATCCGTAGTAGGTGGTGGCGTGTTCCTCGGCGGTGGGGGGGGGACGGGAGTGACGGGTTCGTTTACGGCGGACCCGACAAGGGGATCAGATGGGGTTCGGATCTCGCGGGGTGGTTCAAATGTCCCGTATTTCGAATTCGGAGCCGGATCTGGTTCTCAGGGGGGCCAGATGGAGGGAGGAGGATGGACTACGGTTACACGTCGTCGTGTGGCAAAGACCGGCGAGAAGGTTGGAGGAGAACAGGGCCATATTAGGGATCGCCACCCGGCGGGGAGACGACAGGGAGGTTTAGGGGCGCGGGCATCGGCTCGTGGCCCTGCGGCATCTGCCGGGAGATCAGTAGGCTGGCGTCCCAAGGCGACCGCGGCGGATAAGGGGAAGAACAAGGCGGTGGATCTCGGCGGGCAGGGGTCGGGGGCTGCCCCCTCGGAGGGTGTTCCCAGGCCATAGGGGGCGTTCCCTCGCTCGGCTGGACGGTCCTGGGCGGACATCTGCAAACCTGTGGGGCCGAAATCTCCCACTTCGATGGAGTATGTGTCACCTATCAAGGCAGGGGGGTTTTCGGGCCTCGTTCCCTGCGGAGGAGATAGAGAAGGTGTCAGCATACTGGGAGAACACTTTGGTTTTGTACGTCCTAGGCAACAAGCCGTTCTACGGACAGATCCGGGGCTATGCAGCGCGGGTCTGGCAGCCTAAGGGGAGTATGGACTTCTTTGCCCGCGAGAACGGCTTCTATTATGTGAAGTTCGGGCTCGCGGAGGATGTCGCTAGGATCCTGCAGGGCGGCCCCTGGACGTTCGACGACAGACTTATCATTCTAAAAGAATGGACCCCGGAGCTTCGATGTGAGAGGGAAGTTCTGAACGCCATACCAGTATGGATTCGCTTTCCTGAGTTCCCTGTCCGGTTCTGGAGTATTCCATTGCTGATGCGTCTGGCGAGCTTGGTGGGCACCCCGATCAAGGCGGATGAAGCTACGGCCTTCCGGTCCAGGTTGATGTACGTCAGGATTTTTGTGGAGATTCGAGCTGGGGGAGAGCTACCGAAGGTGGTGGAATATGAGATCCCTTCAGGAGAGGTGCTTACACAGAGGGTGGAATACGAATGGGTCCCACCAACCTGCTCACGCTGTTCCTGCTTTGGGCATCTGGCCAGTGCTTGTACGGCGGAGGGTCCTCAGGTGGAGCCTACTACGGCCCTGAGCGAGGCTCCAGCCTCTCACAGCGACATGGATTACTGAGTTGACAGTGGTGAGGAGGTCTTGGCGGGAGAGCATACCCTCCCAGAGAGTGATGTTGGGATGAGCCTCATTGTCTCTACTCAGCTTGCATCCACGAGTGGGGCGATGACCACTTGCCAGGGGCTGAGTAGTATTGTCACTAGAGGTATGGTGGCGTCGGAGATGGAGGCACGAGGGGATGGCGGATCGTCTGGAGGACAGGTTTACTGTAGGAAGAGACGCGCTGTCGGCCTGTTGAGGGATGGCCCCTCCAGTGTGGTGGGACATACCACTGACAGAGAGGAGGCAGTGTGTGTTGACAACCCTGTCTGGGCGTTGGTTCTATCTCAGGTCGTTCCCCAACAGGCGGTTCCGACTGCGATGGAGGAGGATTCCTTAGCGACGGATGCGACACTTCCCCCAGGTGCTGATCCGGGAGTTTTCCAGGGGGATCCCACCTCTCATTAAATTAATGGCTATTATCGCCTGGAATGTGAGGGGGGCGTGTTCGCTAGGGAGGTGGAGAGAGATTTGTGGGGTGCTCCACAGAGAGAAATGTGACATTTCTGTTCTATTAGAGTCCAAGATCAAATGTGAGAAGACTCTTGCTCGGCGGACCCCGTCTCATTGGGCCCAACTGCACAACCTGGCTATATGTGACATGGCCAGGATTTGAGTTCGCTGGAACTCGAAGAATTGGGATGGTGACTTGATCTTGATGACGGAGCAGTTGATTGTCATCTCCTTCGTGAACAAGGGTGGCTTCCGGTTCTTGCTGGGGGCTGTCTACAGCCACAATGACAGAAGGAGACGGGAGTCCCTATGGAGCGACATCTCCCGGGTTTCCTTCGCTGCGGACTCGTCGTGCCTTCCTCTTCTCTTGATCGGGGACTTCAATGCCCTTCTGCACCACGGGGAGAAGCTGGGTGGTCGTCCAGTTCCAGATTCTATCCTCTATGATTTCCAGAGATGCCTTCTGCTTGCGGGGCTTCGGGGATTATCTCGCTCAGGCTTCATCTGGACTTGGCACAACAAAGCAACTCATAACAGGGTTGCTTGTCAGCTTGATCGAGCTCTGGATAATGGGGAGTGGTTCCGTCACTTCGACTGAGGGCCTGGCCGCTGGGACGAGCGATCATTCTTCCATCAGGGTTGGCTTCACAGCTCGGTCTCTTGGGAAGCCCCGCCCGTTCAGGTATAACAACAGTTGGTATCTCTCGGAGGGCTACCTAGAGGCTGTCGCAGAGGGGCTTTCTAGTGGCCAGGAGGGGACAGCTCAATTCCGCTTGGTTCGTCGCCTCAAGGCCACGAAGCGAGCTCTCAGGAGTTGGGTGAAGGGGTTGCCCAAGTCCACCTTAGAAAAGGAGGTGGAGTTGCGGACCTTGCAGCAGGATATGCAGGCTGACATGCTTAATGGGGACCTGGCGGCTAGAAAGAAGGAGCTGATCGGAGAAGTCAACATCTTGAGGCTGCAGAGGGAGATTAGCTCGGCCCAGCGAGCCAAATGTTCCTGGCTTAGGGACGGTGACCGTTGCTCCAAGTTCTTCTATGATGTTATCCGGACAAGACATAATAGGAATCACATCTCCCAGCTTCTTGATGCGGATGGCACTCTGGTGGGGACGCCAGCTGAGATCCAGGGTGAGGCTGTCAGGTACTATTCTGAGTTATATTTCCAGACTGACTACCTGTCTGTGTTTCCAGAGGTTGTTACGAAGAGATTGGTGACTCCTTTTGGGAATAGCATTCTCCTTGCTCCTGTTACATTGGAGGAGGTGGAAGCTATTGTCAAGGTAGCGGATCCCAACAAGGCTCCTGGTCTGGATGGCTTCAGCAGTGGTTTCTTCAAACGTCATTGGGACATTCTGAAGCATCAGGTCGTGGAGGTGGTGCATGAATTTTTCACCAAAGGGAAGCTTCTGAAAGAACTGAATCATACATTCCTGACCTTGGTGCCTAAGAAGGAGGGGGCGACAGCATTGGCGGATTTCAGACCTATTACGTGTTGTAATTATCTTTATAAGATAATTACGCACCTTATGTGCCGGCGGATGGATGGGATCATGCAGGACTTGGTATCTCCGAATCAGGCTGCGTTCATCAAGGGGAGGTCGATCGCTGAGCACAGTCTTCTTGCACATGAGATGGTGAGGGGATTTCGCAGACCAGGAGGGGAGAAAGCTTGTGTTAAACTGGACCTGTGGAAGGCGGATGACATGGTCAATCGTGACTTCCTCTGCCATCTGATGACTGCCATAGGATTCCCAAAAAACTGGGTTGCGTTGATCCGGGAGTGCATTACGTCCCCTACTTTCTCTGTTCTCATCCAGGGCGTTCCTTATGGGTACTTCCAGAGCAACCGTGGGCTTAGGCAAGGTGACCCATTGTCCCCTTACCTGTTCACGCTTGTTATGGAATACTTTACTTGCTTGATGGATCTGGCAGTGCACCGTGGACAGCTGGTCCCTCTGTTTCGGAAGGTGGACCCCCCAGTTACCCACCTTATTTATGCTGATGATCTGCTAGTCTTCATCCAGCCTTCGACGGAGGGGTTGCAGACGCTTGCGGCTATTATGAAAGATTTGAAGTCCTTTTCGGGTCTCCAGATGAACAGGGATAAGAGTAGGGTCTACTTCAGCTCCCTGTGTCCCCGGAAGGAGGAACGGACTGATGTGCTGGGTATCGCGAGGAGTGATCTTCCGGTGCGTTACTTAGGAGTACCTCTTACAGTCAACTATGCGCGGGATCAGGACTGCCATAGTCTGGTGGAGTATGTCCAGAGGAGAGTTGGAGGTTGGCAAGCAGCCGATCTGTCTTTTGGCAGACGCATAGAGCTGGTCAGATCGGTGATCTCGGCTGTGGCCCATTTCTGGTTGCAGTCCATCCTCCTCCCTGTAGCCACTATTCGGCGAGTGGAGTGACTCTGTGCCGATTTCATTTGGAGGGGGGGTATGCATGCGATCTCCTGGGAGCAGCTCTGTCGTCCCAGGAAGGAGGGAGGAGTGGGACTCAGGCCGTTGCTGGAGATTAGGGAGGCTTCTGCGCTTAAGCTGGCCTGGAGATTCATCAGCGGAGGGTCTCTCTGGGCGGACTGGATGCACAGCAGATACGTGAAGCAGGGCAACTTTTGGACGTGTTCTACTGACAACAACCACTCAGTCACGTTTAAGACTGTCTTGAGACACAGGGGGGCGCTCAAGTCCGCTATCCGGAGAGTCTTGAAGGATGGGTCGGGGACGGACCTCTGGCGGGATCCTTGGATAGATCGGCGTTCGCTGTTGGACATCAGGGGAGCCCCGACTCACCAGGAGGACATGCGTGGCCTGACGTGCAGTCGCATCATATGAAATGGGGAGTGGAGGTCGAATTCTTATCGGTTCACTGAGGAGCTAGGTGGGAGCATTATGTCTACTGTCATTGATCCGACTTTGCCTGCGGATCGGTGGATTTGGGAGCCGACTGGAGCATCTTCGGGGACTGGGGAGTTCCAATTCCGTAGCTGCTACAACCTTATCCGGCGTACTTTTCCGTTGAGTTCTGATTACGAGTTCGTTTGGTGCAAGGGTCTGGCCAGGAAGATGCAGTTGTGTGTATACAAGCTTCTACTGGGCCGCCTCTTGACTAGAGATCGCCTGAGTTCGTTTGGAGTGCCGGTTCCGGATCCCAAGTGTGTGCTCTGCGGTTTGGAGGCTGAATCTATAAAGCATATCTTCTTCGAGTGCACTCTGGCATGACAGATCTGGTCGGAGCAGAGTCGGGTATTGGGAGTGTGCGCCTCCGGGAGATGTACTGGGGACATCATCACGGTGATCTGGGATAGCAGGGGTCGAGGGCAGGACTGGTTCCGAACAGCCAGAGTTCGTCTGGCTGTTTCGGTTTGGCATGTATGGCGGGAGCGAAACCGTCGGATCTTTGAGGGGCTGGTCACCCCTCTGATTGGCATTCTCCATAACATCGAGTTTGATGTAAATGCTATGGAGAATTGATGAGTGGGAGTCCCACTCTGATTGTATGTTGTATGATTATGGCTTTTCCTTTGGAATAAAATTTACCTTTTTCCAATATATATATATATATATATATATATATATATATATATAAAAGGGGATGCTCTCATGCCGCCATTAGCATTGGCGCCCCAAACCGCCAATAAATTACATGGAGCATGGAGCACTGCTCATGCATGTCTCTTGCACTATTACGCCATTAAGAATGGCGTTGCTAGATAAAATAAATAAATTAAACACTCAAAACACCATTGCTATTGCGGGTATGAATGCATACCACCAATGCCATTGGCAACTCGTTACTTTTTTGTAATTCTCCTAATTTATTATCTTATATGTAATTTAATTTAATTGTTTTTTATGAAAATTTCTGGATTTAAAATCCTTGGAATTCTGTGCTTATAGTTTTCTTACTTGTTGGGGAATTCAATTTAGCATTTCTTGATTTCTTATCCTAGGAGAGACTATGAAAGGCTTGTTCGTGTCATAGACGAGTATCCATTCATATTCCCCATGATTCTGTTAGTTCCTTCACTGAGTTTCCAGCCTTATAAATAGTGACCCTGCCAATCTTTAAAGAGTGTATGATTCCATGCTAGAGCAGGGTCTTTCGTGACCAATGTAGGAACACAAAGTGGTGATCTGACATTTGCCTTCATTGTTTACTTTTGACTGCTGATGCAAAGATTACATTTATACCTCCTTACTGAAGGTAACTTCATGATGAAAGTGTACACTTCAAGGGAACAAAATCTTTTGAACAACTTGATATCCACTATAGGAACCTAGCATACTTAACAGATTCTGTACATAATGTTTCCAACTATTGCACCAATGATTTTCTTTTTGAAGTGCTCCATTAGTATTAAATATCAAGAGACTCTATCCTTATGGATGATTATCTGAAGTTCCTATAGGACGTGTTGAGAAAGAATTGATCGATCTCTCTTCCTTTAGCCTTTACATACATTTCAAATTGTGTGAGATGTATCAGAATACATGAGAATGTCGTGAAATATGTATTATTTGTCACTTTATAGTTATGATGAAGCCAAATGCTAGAATGCTACCATTGTGGTTTCTTCAATTTATACGAAGGCATATTATAAATATGACAAGTTGTGGGTGCTGAGATGATTCCTTTTCTCGACCGCTAGAAATATTTGTCAACCCATTGAGTAAATTATGTATTCTCATTTCATTTGGAGTTATATTCATCACATCTTTGCAGTTCCGGGAAGTGCCAAATAATACACTGGAGGCAGGGGCACAAGAAAGAATGTCGGGAATGGCAAGATAGCAGCCACAATCTTTTTCCTAGTAGAAATTCTGTACCACTTTGGCCCTCTGCAGATAACTCAAAGCATTTCCTTGGGAATGACATTGAGGAGTTTCTATGCAATGATTTTCTTTCCGATCCATCAAGTGGCACTTCTTTTACAACCACTGATAGATCACACCAGTCATCATCAGAAAGAAAGTCGCCAGATTGTGATAACCAAGTTTCCCATAAACTGAAAACAGGAAGGTTGAGATCTGATGATACTGTTGCATCTGCATTTGAAGATGCCATGAACTATGGTACCGATACACCAACTACGCATGGGAGCACCTTGTTTACAAGCCTTTCGTCAAAAGATACTTCATCAGGACAAAGGGTTAGCAACCCGTCTAATTAGTTCGTTTTATGAGTTCTTCATTCTCTTGACATTTCAAGTATTTTGATGCATCATCAAATGATCATGTTTTTTATCTGCTGGTTTCAGTTTGCAACTGGGAATCCTTCCTCAATTGAAATTCATAGACGTCAGGACACCAGCAGCTCGATCTATGGCCATTCCCCCACTGGTGAAACATCAAGTATACTTACACCAAGCCGCTCCATTGGAAATTCAGGATATGTGATCACTAACAAAAATGAAACTGGCTTGAAGTTCTCTTCAGAAGATGGGTTCTTTTCTGTTACTGAAACAGTAGATTCTGAAGATTTTCCGGTTAGGGATAACATAATGTTTAAGAGACCTCCATACACATTGGGACCCACTTCGCAAAAGTCAGCAGAGAAGATACAAAGAGACTATCACTCTCAAGGATTAGACAAAATTGCCTGCATGGATAAAGAATCTAGTAAGACCCATTATTTGTTTTCCGATTTTGTATGATGCATATTTTTTGCTTCTGCAGTTAATTTTTTAATTTATCTAGGAGTCTCTGCAATGAGTGTACCTACAAGCAAGCCTTCACAGAATTGCAATGGATTGTCTAATAATGGAGGGACAAAGATCACTGGTTCAAAGAAGTCTTCAAAGGTTCATAAGTGCAACCATCCTGGGGTTTTAAATGATTGTAGTAAGAATAAGGTACAATACTTCTCTTGATAGACTTGATTATTTCAAATCAATCTCATATGCTTAGACACTTGAATTACACTCTAGCATAGCAACTGATGCCTGTTTTCTTGTGATTCTGTATTAAATTTATCAGATGTTGTTTCCTTATGAAGATCTTGTCAAGTTTTTCCAATGCGAAATCTGGGGAATATCACCTAGGGGAATTCTCAATTGTGGGAACAGGTACTTTATGAACAGTCTCTAAGAGGGTTGTTATTCTCTAGAGGGCTTTTAGCATGTCAAAAATATGTAATCATATATATTTCTTGCTGCTATCCTATTTTGAAATATAGCCATGTGAAGCAATATCCACATGGTTTTAGTTTTGTGTAAAATGGATCTCTGTCATCTGTTCCATTACGATCTTCAACTTGTACAAACTGAAACTGGGCCAGAGCATCTATTTTAGTAAGCTAAAATCCTAAAACCAATAGAAGACTTGAAAGTTAGCCCAAGATAGCTTCCAGATTTTATTTCTAACCTAATTTTTATGTATGAGACATAAAAAGATGCACATCTAGGCCTTTTCACTATTCTTTTTTGCTGCCAGTGTTCTAAATGGTAGTCGAGGCGGCCGCCTAGCCACTAGGTGGTCGCTCTCCGCACCGCTTTTGCCATTGGCAGTGGAGTAGGCGGCTATAGGCGGCGTAGGCGGAGGTGAGGCGGTGTAGGCGGAGCAATACCTGACTAGATGTTTTGGCAAAACAGTTTTGCAAGCATTATGGACTTATGATTCACTTTTACAAGGCTGAAACTTCATAAATCTTTGTTCTACAACTTAGTTATGCATAAAACACTCTTAAAATATGCATATTATGCAAAAAAAACAAAATAGTAAAAGATGTCCAAAATGTATCAAGCGCCTAGACGACATGCGGACCCTCTCCGCCGCGCACCTGCCTACCGCTGTGTAGAACCTTGTTTGTTGCCTCCACTGTTTTTGCTTATTGTACCTCTCCTCTCTTTCTTTTTATTTCCTCTTTTTATACTGTTAATGGAAATTCCATATGCATGGTTAACTTTAGATTATGATTTAACCCAACATAGTCTGGCATTGGGTCAACTGGTGGGATACTTAATTGGGTTCAGTTAAGGACTCATTTATCTAAGCAAATCTAACAAATCAAAACGGTTACTTGGAAGGATAGTTTTAAGTGTCAAGTCTTACTGGGTTGTAATACTAATCTTAGCTGATACCTTGGATAAGTTTGAGAGTGTCCATTAAACAACCACCTAAGTTCATCCTTGAGCTAACTTTGAAGGATAAAAAGAGCATGCATATTTGCTCCTGTATTTTGTTGGGGTGCATTCATTCCTTGGTCTTTCTTTTGTCTCCCTCAAATGCCTGTGACAAATGGAGTGGTGACAAGTAGCTCCTGAGAAGACATGCCGTAAGGGATTGATCATTAGGTTGTTTTCAAGTTTCAGGATTTCGGTTTAGTTAAGATTAAATTAATGATATTGCATCTCAAGTCTATCCAACTACATTGACAAGTTGTAAGGGATTGATCATTAGGTTGTTTTCAAGTTTCAGGCTTTCTGTTTAGTTAAGATTAAATTAATGATATTGCATACTCAAGTCTATCCAACTACATTGAGACCAACCTGTTTACTTAGTTAAAAAGGATAACTACTACGGAAAAGAAAAGAAAAGTTAGTTCAGATTTAGGAAGCGGTCATAGGGCTCTAATGACCATGCACGATGATACTGTTGAATGGTGCGGCAACAAACATGAGCAGGTGATGTTGTGGGCCACAAAATGAGTTGGTGGGAGCTATGAAACAAATCGTTGAATTATATTTAATAAGTATACAATTGGGACCAGTGGCTAGATTTTCATCTAGGGGGTGCGACGTTTATTGTTATTATTAATAATAAATTCAATAATTATAATCCCAAAAATATTATTAATACCAAATGTCATAAACTATTACAATCACTAAATAATCATTTTCTTTCACAATAAAAATCCTTCGAGACTTCATATTCTGAAAATATTGAATGATATCTTTATTGTCAATGACATCCAATACGTCCTTTTCAATATATACTACCAAACAATTATTGATCCTCTCATCTTCCAATTAGTTATGTAATGAAATCTTGAAGATTTTTATGACATAAAATACCCTCTCTACTTGTAGTAGTTAGTATCAGGTCGTGAGAGGCCAATGGAAACGTATGCGTATTACTAATTACGTAACGAGGGTCACAATTTTCGTGTCGGCAGATATCTGTAGTGGTTAGTATCATGTTGTGATATACCATAAATGATACAATACAGGCGGTACGTGTATGTACGAACTAATATTGAGAACCTTGTTATATATTCCAAAGTGCATCAGGAACAAGAGACAATGGACCCTAAGTTAACCCAACTATACTTAAGAGAAGCTTCCTGGTTCAAGAGAAATCCACCTAATGTTGTATTATATGGAAGTAGTCAAATAGCATATGTAACTTTTGTTGGAATGCATGAAAATAACGGACTCATCCATGAACTTATAGTTTCCAAATAATTCATTCATAACTTCACTCCCAAAATTAACATGAAAATTTGATGGCGACATAATACAACTGACATATTCAGATTAAGGCTAAATCAGCATCATCCATTATATATGATTAGACTATTCTTTCAATTAATCCTTCATTTAAAAAAAAGGTTTCAAGCCTTCATTAATTGCTTAACCCTACGTCACGACAAACATCAAATAAGAAACACATGCGTATTACTAATTACACAAACATCTCTTCCCATCCCAACGCCAATGGAAACCATGTGTATTATTAATTATTATATATAAAAAATTTAAAATTCCGAGGACTATATTAAACAAAATTTAAATTTTCAGGGGGCGTAGCTGCGGCCCCTCAGGACCAGCTAGCTACCCCTAATTGGCACAACAAATACTTGATTATCTGCCCCCTAGCACTGCGAACCAGGTTATCACGTCCTCGAATACGAAGAGTTCGCATCCTATCTCTGAATGGAAGTACTGGCCCCTAATGAAAGAACCAAAAAAATCCACCAATCTGTGGGAGAAAAAACAGATAAACTTAGCATGAAGGCATGGACGGGAAATATTATTACCGTAGTAGTATTTCTCACAGGAATGTAAACAGTCTCATAAGTAAGAGTTGTTAAATAGAGCACCTGATAAAAATCCTTTCCGTTGGGACTCATTCACACCCATTACTTACGTAGTCTATCCCAGTGTATTGTGTATCACTCAACCTACAAGTACCTTAGTTCATACCAGTACTGTGTACTGAAACATACCATGTTTAACCATGACAATATATTATTTTTACTTTTCTCCTTTCCTTACCTTACATTGATGTTTTAATTAATATCGGACTGAAATAGACCAAAACCACTCAAAATGATAAAAGAACTCTTAAGAAGGGGGGGGGGGGGGGGGGGGGGTGGCACCCAAAAAAGAAAAGAAAAACATGTTTCAAAACTTAAACTTGCTGCTTCAGGATTTTGTTCTGCAGTTAAAAGTCATGTGTAACAGCCAAAAGCTGAACTTTAGTAGACAAGAGTCCAATATAAGCTTGTACTTCCTCATTCACCCTTTCTCGCCCAATCTAACCCTAAACCTCGAGATCTTAGGTGGCTACATCGTCGACACATCCCCAATAACAGAGATGCCACATGTCAACCAAGTACCCTACTTACATTCGACTTTGAGGCCAAAGGCAGTCACACAAAGGTGAAACTGCTGTTTTGTCATGATATCATAACAGCGTCTACACTTGCTGCTGGCCCGCAGTGTTTGAACAGAGTCCAATCCTTATCCTGATGTATGATGTGATAAGTGCGTCGGGAAAGCAAGGAACCACAGTTGATGGTGCCTTGATCATTTGTCACTGGCAGAGTGACCTCGTCCTCGTCGATGGTAGAAGTGGTTGTTGGGGTGGGTTGACTAGAGGTGATTTAGATTAAGGTTGGGATGCTTAGTGATAGGTAGAATATACTGGAGGTGATTATTTTTCCCTTTGGAGGTTAACTTGCCCAAATTTCATTTTGTGCTTCTCATATGATAATTGACAACATCCCAATCCAAGGTAAATAAGTTCTAAAGCAAGGTGGGCAATATCGACCAATACCAATATATATTGGTGGTATTGTCTCGATTTTGCATGTCTATATGAGCCACATACCAACAATACTGAAACTAGGGTTTTATTTGTCAATTCAGCAAAGACAATTAAAGGAAAAAGAGAGGCGTGACAAACAAAAACAATGTTGATACATGATATGTTTTTGCCAAAGATCAACATGCTATAGTGTTTCGATAAAACTCCTTGTCAAAACTTTTAACCATTAATGTTTGCCAAATTTGTATACTATAAATTCACAACATTAGTACATCTTAATATTATTCCATTCAAAACTAAATTTTGTGGGGGTATAAAAGCAAGTAAAAAACAAAATCTATTGCAGGTGAATAATTTATACTAACAGAAAATAACAAATACTACACAAGATTTCACTATATGTATAAAATATTATATAGTTTTAAAATAATTTTATTATCTTTTGGCTTTCCGAAATTAAGATATTCGGAACTCTGTTGAAACTGCCGAAATCGATACTCATATGAAGGTTCCAAAACTGATTCTGATATCGCGTGAACCTTGTTCTAAAGGTAGAAAGTTGGTACTGGTAAATATCCTCACATAGATCATTTACTAGGTATTGAAATGTAAAACATGTGGAAGTTGAGATATTTTTGTGCAGCAAGCTAGCTCGTATACCACGTAGGGTATTACAATGTGGTACAAAATATGGAATGAATTTTGGCATGGGGATGCTAGATGGGGTTTGGAAATTGGCGGTCCTCGGTGGTTCTTTGTTGTCAAAATCATGCCCTTCTCATCCTTATATTTCTTTGTTGTCAAATCATGCCCTTCTCATCCTTATTACCAAATCGCATAGTCTTTAATCTTGGAGCAATCAACGAATTTTGGCAAAATAGAAGATGAGTTCGAGTTCAGAAATAGAAGATTCGAGCTCAGAGGCCCTGTTCTTGCTCTATTTTTATATCTACAAATTTCTAGCTTGTTAAAACTAGTTCTCTCCCTTGAACTCAAATTGTGCGACAAATTTGACATTCTTTTGGATGTCGAGTTAGGAGTCCATATGATCTCAAAGCTTTTTCCAAGAACTTGGAGGCATGTTTTCCTAATCAATGAGATTTATAATATGCTACAATGGTTAATTTCTACTTTAGATCCAGCCTCACCCTTGACATTGATGTTAACAAGTCCACTGAATGCATTAACAACTTAACATCAGGTCGCACATGCAGCCTCTTCACTGATGTTGTATAGAATACTATCCACAAGGCCATAATCCTAAATAGACATAAAACATATTATATTCTTCTACATCCCCTCAAGTTGAACACGTGAGAAAATATAAATACAAATGAAAAGTTTTTCGGTTAGAAGGTTGTCACGTGTGGTGGTCTGGGCCTACGTTGAAGGTGACCTCATCCGAAGTTGGAGTTGAATTGATGTACGCGGCCTGGGCTGCAACCAGTGTTCTAAAAATCGGCCTAGGCGCCGCCTAGGCGCTAGGCGCGCCGCCCACCGCACCAAAAACCCCTAGGCGGCTGGCTAGGCGGCTAGGCGGGCCCTAGGCGTCCCTAGGCGGCGGATTTTTTGAATTTTTTGATTTCTTTTTGATTTTTTTTTGATTTTGTTTATTCTTAGTTGTATTTGGATATTTGTTTGGGTTTTAAGATAGTATTTGGATTTTAGAACATTGAAATTTCAAAATTCAAAATTTCAAAAATTTAAAAAAAAAAAAATTCTAGGCGGCCGCCTAGGCGGGCTAGGCGCTAGGGGGACCTCTGCCGCACCGAGTCCGCCTAGCGCTTTTTGGAACATTGGCTGCAATTGTAGTAGTTGGCACTAGATGCGGCGTGTACATAAGATGGAGGTAGCCGAGACTGCATGCGGAGTGGGCCGAAGTGAGTTGGAGTTGGCTGTTGCTAGATGCAGTCTGTACCAGAGTTGGAGGTAGCCAAAATATCTTGGCAACAAGAGGTAGCTTTTATAGTGGCGAGAGAGACCGATCATCATGGTGGCAAGAGAGACAACTTGGTGGTTAGAGGCATAAAACATGAAATTAGAGACACATCCAGGTCGGTGATGATGAGTCGAGTGACAATTAGATGCAGTCTGGATTGGAGTTGGAGGTAGCCATCTTGGCAACAAGATTGGTGGCTTTTATAGTAGTGAGAGAGACTATCATCATGGTGGCGAGAGATTCATACAACTTGGTGGTGAGGCATACATCGTGACAAGTAAGAGAGATCTGGGTTGGTGATGGTTCAGGTAACAATTAGAGAGACATCGGCTTGGTGACGAGGGAGGTGGGAGTGACATAACAACGAGGGAGGTGGCCAACTTGTTGATGAAAGAAAGACAACATCAGGGTAATGGATAAGGTGGTTACCAACTCTTTTCTTTTTCAACTTTTATCATAAATAATTTTCTTTTCTTCATCCTCCACCTCCACCTCGTGTCTAATCGTCGAGAAGAATGATGATGTTGACACAAAATGGGAAAGTAACAACTGAAGAGGGTGTCGGCTTGGCTTCTCCTTCACGATTATAAAACTTTGTCTGGTGCCATGTTGAGATTCAGAAGACAGAGATGGAGGAAGAGAAGAGATGATGGCTAACTTTAATATTATAAAGAGCATATATTGTAGGAAATAACCAACATACTCTGCCACCCCCACCACACACACACATATGGAGGCATTAGTTATTACAAATGTGTCGTGGTATTGGTTACCTGTTACTGCGAGAATTGGTTTCCAGCATTTTTTTGGGAGGAGGGAGAGAGAGAGAGAGAGAGAGAGAGAGGGGGGGGGGGGGGGGGGGGGGGGTTGAGTCAGTTCAGTCGTTAATTGGTACTGCAAATTTGTTAAGGGAGTGGATATTCTGCCTTC
The DNA here is from genome assembly GCA_029216955.1 of Iris pallida. NCBI lineage: Eukaryota > Viridiplantae > Streptophyta > Magnoliopsida > Asparagales > Iridaceae > Iris > Iris pallida. The sequence continues at coordinate 390,707 of JANAVB010042818.1, forward strand.
AATCAAGTCAAATTTTGAATTCCCCTCTTAAACCCAGACACCACATTTCCTTGAATATGTCATAAAGTTGAGCATCATTGAAGTCAGGGTAGGTTTGGAAAGGTTGGCACTCTTACATATTGAATGAACTTCATAAGGGGTTCTAAGTCAGTCCAAATTTTACAGAAGTTGTACACATATTTTGCTGGCCATGAATATATGACATCTCAAGCTAATAGTTGAATCTGGTCGTTCAAATGGGTGCCATCATCCTTTGTATGTTTGCCATCATGTGTTTTACAATGGTAAAAAGGATCATTGGCTCCTATAAAGGCCATGTTTTGGTCAATCTTTCAGATGATCCTTATTCATATAAGCATTACTTTGAACTTTCAGTGCTATTGTATGACTGCTCTAAATTTTGTAGGCAATCTATGAGTAAGAAAAAAGTTAGTGTCAGTTCTTTCTTGGGTTATCACATAATAAGTTCATCAAAGTCATGATTACTTTTTAATGCACACTTATATAGTAGGTATATATATACACTCTTCATTCCTCTCAATTCACACCCATCCACCCCGCCCTCGTTCCGGACATTATGCATATTATCTTGAAAATGTTGAGTATCATGTATGCTGTTATGATTCATGTTTAACGGCCTATTAGTGTGCAAGTGATTAATTGATGAAGTATAAAAGGTTTCTATTAATGTTGTAGCTGTCTGTATCAAACTTTTATAGCAAGTATAAAAGGTCTCTGTAAGTGTTTTTGTTAGTATTTAACTTCATATAGTGATGTTTTCCTTCCAGTTGCTATGCAAATGCTGTCTTGCAATGTCTAACCTGCACAAAGCCCCTCATGGTGTACTTGCTTAGGAGATCACACTCAAAAACATGTAATATCTGGCTCTTCTTTTGATTTGTCAAATATGGTTACCAAGATTTGGATCAGTTGCCTGTATAAATAGTTTTACACTCGATTGCTCCTTATATGTTAGGTAGGATCAGAGATTGGTGCCTCATGTGTGAACTCGAACACCATGTTTTAATGTTGCGAGAAGGTGGTGGGCCTTTGTCACCCATTAGAATTCTATCAAATATGCGGAACATCGGATCTCGGATGGGTGGTGGAAACCAGGAGGATGCTCATGAATTTCTTAGGTGAAGCGAACAGACATTTTTTACTCAGTTTATGTTAAGTCTAAAATTTGAATTCTATGACTTGTGATGCCAATTATATCAGGCTTCTTGTTATGTCAATGCAATCTATATGCCTTGAGGGTGTTGGTGGGGAGAAGGAAGTTAATCCAAGATTGCAAGAAACAACCCTAATACAGCAGATTTTTGGTGGTCGCCTCAAGTCAAAGGTAACTGTACCATCTTTGAAATGAAATTTATATTTAATTTTCTTCAATTTGACATTCTAACAGTATATAATTTTATATTGTTCCATTGGCTTTATAACAAGTTAAAAGCTGTATCTGTAATCCAATACATTTACTAAAATTGGTGTTGATCTCAAAACTAACCCACGACGTTTTTATTTCAGCTTATATATGTCCAGCTGCAGGTCCAATAAATATAATTTCATTGTTACATCTACAACTTGTGATTGTGCACCATGAATAATTTCATTGTTACATCTACAACTTGAGATTTTGTACACCATAAAGCCAAATAATGAAAAGGAAACATCGAGGTTCCAAACAGAAATTAGGTGTTCTAACGATGAGCCTACATTACGAGGAAAATTTATGTTGTCAGATTGTCAGATTGGCTTACAAGGGCAACTCAATCTGGGAAACCTTTCATCCTCAAATGGATACGTTTTTTTGTATCTCTGGACTCCCGTCACGGTTTGTAGAATAATTCATCAAGCAAGCGCAAGATTGCCACCTCCCGATGACATTAGAATTTTTCTTCTGGGGTTACGCCCCTTAACCCTACACAATGGGATACTGTACCCCTTGAACACCAAATCCTTCCTCTCCCTCCTTCAAGTGAGAACCTGATAATCCTGAAAACGAGCATAACTATTGGTTCCTAAAAAAGGGTGTCCTAGAGCTATGAGGCACCCGCCTATGCACAGTGCCAAAGGCACCCACTAATGCAGGGACTAGAGAAGGGTTAAGATGTACGTAGTCGTAGCCGTATTCCATACATATAGGGGGAGGCTGTGTCTCCGACTCAGAACCTGCATCCTCCAGGATGCAAGCAAAAGTCTTACTGTTGCACCAGGCGGCACGCTCCATGAAGTAAAAAGTCACTGTAAAAGAAATTTAGAAGATTACAAATGTAATGAATAATGACGTAGGAGTAGACCTAAAGGGATCCTAGATGGATGAAACTAGTGCGATCCTAGTATGAAAATGTAAAACATGCAGTAGATATCATTGTAAAGTAATCAATAAGCAAACATACTTGCAATTCTACAATACATAACCCTAGAAATAAAAAAAATGCAATTGTTTAACAAGATAAATCAGGGTGTACATCTAAGATTACAATATAGATCCACACAACCGGAAATAGCCTATATTTTGATCTCAGAAGATGACCCTCTCGCATCCAAGCTTCCGGTCCAAGGCGAAGCTCCATTGTGGACGTGAGGATCCCGTTCTATTGAGCCTTCCCGCTTATCCTACATACAACTCAGTCAGATTAGGAGGGCTAAGCCTCAAGCTATCACCTCGACGTTTGAGCTAGCCTATGAGTTTGAAGCTAAGGCAGTTTCGAGAGCAAGTAGTGTAGTGGCAGAAAAGTCTCAGGTTGATCCAACGAACTTCCTTGATCCGAATCATTGGGTTTTAACCTTCGGTGGATAGAGATGTGAAGGATTTGATTTTAGGTTATATCGGGGCTTTTGATGGTGGGTGAAGATAAGCAGGGACTGATTTTGGCAAAGAAAGAAGTGATGGGTTGGTAGTTGCACAGCGAGATGGTTGGTCAATGATGATGTCAGCAGCAAACAGTTATACAGTGGGGCTCTCGGGTCTTTCTGGTGTCAGGTTTGGCAAATAGGTCGTCAGATTTGGGTCTGGTGTCCTGTAGCAAGCAAGAAAAGGAGAGGAGGATCCTGGTGGTACTTGAGGGACCTGTTCAGAATGGCCACAACAATGGTAGCTGAAGCAGGGAACACGAGTAGCCTGGACATAAAGCAATGGCAGGCAGTTTTGGGAGAGGTCAGCCGTAGATCAAAGATCAGAGAGGAAGAAATAAGGGATTTGGGGAATTAGATGGTGTTAGAACTACTAGATGATGAGAAGAAAAAACCTATTCTAGGTTTTGCCTCACACAGTGAACTCCAAAATAAGTTTCTCGACTCTCGACCAATGAGTACAAATTTTTGCATACAAGCCTTTATATAGGAACAGACTGAAACCTTAAACCTTGTAGGCATAATAAACCCAAATAAATCCTGTCTCATAAACCAGCTAAAAAAATAAACCGAGTTGTACCAAACTAAACTAATCCTAATAAATAAAACTCAATGTCTCAAATCAGTCCCAACTCAGACCAATCTAACATAAACTCTCCATCAAATAAAATGAGAGTTGGAGGACATGGATCGTCTTTGCTCTTTCTCGTCACCACTTCAGTTTAAGTTGAAATGGGTTCTTGATTTAAAAAGAAGGGTTTCAGGGCAAAACGACTAAAGGAAATAGTTATATTGTAAAGTTTCCTTCTGGAGCTATAAGATTTGATGACAGATCTCGACTGATTAAGGAATGAAATTAGAACTAAAAAAAACCCAATTAAGTTATTGGTTCCGGGTCAGATCCAGATGGATCTGACATAAGTTCTACCTGTTTGCAGCCCTAACATTATTGTTGTGGTCTTAATTTTATACTAATTGCTTATGTTCATTTGTATCCTTTCATGAAATCAGGTTAAGTGTTTGAGATGCCATCTGGAGTCCGAAAGATATGAACATATTATGGATCTTACTTTGGAGATACATGGTTGGGTGGAGTCTCTGGAGGATGCTCTAACACAATTTACTGCACCTGAGGATTTAGATGGAGAGAACATGTACAAATGTGGAAGGTTAGAGGATAGTCTTATATTTGGTTGGATGTATTGCACATTATAGTTATTATTTATTTTTGCGTTGTTACTATAAACTCTTTTGTGTTGTAGATGTTCTGCATATGTTAAAGCCAGAAAGCAGCTGAGTGTATATGAGGTGCCAAATGTCCTGACAATAGTCCTGAAGAGGTTCCAGGTAATGACTTATCAGTATATTACAGACGTTATCTGAGTCTCTATATGTTTCTTACTTGAACTTATGTAGAATGTTACCTAATACTGAAAATAAAGACAATTGATATACATGAGACAATTTCCTTCCATGGCATAATTATTGTTAATTCATCACATATCAAGCATAGTTTCAAATCCGGACCGGCGGTCAGACTGGAAAACCTGTGATTAGTAGCTGAACCTGTCCAGGTTCGCTGTCAGCTATTAGATCATTTTTTACTGACCCATTTAAAAACAGTTGAACCAGGCGGGTTTTGCGACTCCATGCGACCCAGCTGTTGGAAACCTGTCCAGATTTCTGTGGTGTTGGTAACAATGACATTCAAAACAAAATATTTCCTGTTCCTATTTATATTGATGCTCTTCCACCTACTATATTAGATGAATAGGAGCGTCTTCCAGGAGAACAAATGCATAAGTCGGTATCGGTATCGGACCATTCCTATGAGTATCGGTATCGGCGATATCGGTAGTATCGGCGGTTTGGATCGGAGTATCGGATTTTTTGGTATCGGAAAACAAACAATTATTAATAATTATTACATTTAAAAAGTATATTTTATACATTTAGGCATAATTTTAAGTATTTTCAGTGTTATTTCTTAGTAGTTTTGAAATTAAATTAAATAGTAGTCACCCTTACCGATTGTTTTACATGCAATAGATCAAATTTTCTTTTTTATATGCTTTTACAACCTTATTATGCTTCAAACCCTTGTTGATTGTCTTTTTCGTTGACTTTCTTTGCCAAATTGATCAGAAATAGACCCCCAAGTCGGTATCGGTCAGTATCGGGTATCGGTCGGTATCGGATCGGACATGCCAAATCGTATCGGTATCGGCCGTATCGGATCGGTATCGGCCGATACTTTAAAGTTTAAACTATGCATAAGACATTACTTTGTAAAAGGATCCAGGAGGATGTAAGAGTAGTATTGTGCAGTGTGCATGTAAAGGCTAGAAACACTGAAAGGAATATAGAATATTGTCCAATTGGAAAATTATATTATATATATATATAATATATATATATATATATATTAACGCAAATGACCTCTAGCCTAGTGGTTAAGAGAGATGCATGCAGCCCGAGTGGTTAGGAGATCGATTCCCGGTGGGAGCGTTCGCCACGATTACCTTCTTTAATATATATATATTATATATATATATATATATATATATATATATATATATATGTGGGGATATATAAAGATGGCGGCTGCTACAGTAGACGGGAACCCTAGCTCTGCTAGGGCATCGATTAATCATGGCGTGGGCGGCGTAACCGCCCCCCGGACCCCGGGAAAGGGAAGGGGGTGGCGGGGGCGGTCGGAGGCGACCGTCCGGTGGTGGTCGGCGGCGGCGGGCCGCCGGCGACGGGTGCTGGAGCCACTGCTCGTCCGCGCGGCGCCATGCAGGAGCATCGACGGGGAGGTCCGGCGACCATTCCCCGGGGGCGGGCGGCTGCCGGCGAGCCCCCAAGGCGGGGGGGGGGTGGCCGGGCAGGGTTGCGGAAGGAGGCCTATCGCACGGGCACGGGTTCGGCCGGGAGTTGACGGCGGTGGCCTCCGGGGGCTCCCCGATGGTGTTCACAGTCCAAAGAACATCGTCGGGATTGGCGGACGAAGAGGGGGCTTGGACTACGGTCCAGAATCGGAAAGTTAGGCGAGGAGGAGGGCAACGACCGCAGATCTCTGAGGTGAGGCGAGGCATGCTTATACGCAGGGATCTGACAGGAGGGCGGGGATAGCAAGGAGAACGGAAGGACAAGCCAGGATTGCGTGGCGGCCCCGTGAGAAGGGGTCGGCGGGGACGGCTGCTCCAGGTTTCGGGGGTTAGAGCGACTGCTGCGAAACATGAATGCCCGACCTCCACCGACGACTCCACCTCGGAGTTCGGGTCCACGGCCGGTTTCCTGGGCCGATGCTTGCAAGGTGGGGGTTGCCAAGACGCCGGCTTCGATGGAGTATGTAGCACCTATGGCGATTGGGGGTGAGCTATGTGCCGACTTTCCAGCCGACGAAGGCGAAGGTGACGGCATTCTGGGAGAACACGTTAGTGCTATATGTTGGGGAGCAAGCCCTTCTACGGGCAGATCAGAGGATATGCGGACAGAGTCTGGCGGCCGAAGGGGAGCATGGAGTTCTTCTCCAAGGAAAATGGCTTCTACTTCGTGAAATTTGGGTTGGCGGAAGATGTGACTCGGATACTCCAGGGAGGGCCATGGACGTTTGACGGCCGCCTCATCATTCTGAAGCAATGGACCCCCGACTTGAGGTGTGAGAAGGAGGTGCTTAATGCTGTGCCTGTGTGGGTTCGCTTTCCGGAGTTCCCGGTACGCTTCGGAGGTGTCCCACTACTTATGAGACTTGCTAGCCTCATTGGCAAGCCGATTAAGGCGGATGATTGCCACCACTTTCCGATCCAGACTGATGTATGCACGGGTGTTTGTGGAGATTGATGCCCGATTGGACCTGCCTGAGCAGTTGAAGTACAGGACACCCTCTGGCCAGTTTGCTATGCAGAGGGTGGAGTATGAGTGGTCCCCCCCAGATGTCCGGCATGTGCCTGCTTCGGGCATCTCCCGAGTACGTGTAGACGTGGGGGAGCTTCTGAGGTGGTGCCGGAGGAGGCTGTGCAGGTGGCAGGTGGTGCAGTTGACCCCCCCGTTGTGGACCAGGTGGGCGTGATGGAGGATGATATGGAGGCAGACTCTTCCCCCATCCGGGTGAAGGTGAGGGGTCCCCGACGGAGGATCTTGCTGGAGCGTTGGTTGAGTATGTGGGGACGAGGACCATGACACCAGGAGTATGGGGCAGGAGGACAGACGACAGGGAGATACAGATGCGCTTGCTCTTCAGGTGTACAGTCGGAAGCGCCAGGCTAGGGGCACATGGTGAGGATAGTGGACAGGGTGGACAGAGCGAGTGTGGCAGGTCAACCCTAAATGGGTGGCAGTACTAGCACAGCCCCCCCCACAGGGGGACCACACGGGGCTACGGCCCCGGATAGAGATGAGGGTACTAGAGATATGGATTGCACTTCCCCGGGTGCTCCTTCCGAGGATGTTCAGGGGACCCCACCTGTGGTTAGATGTCGGCCCTTGCCTGGAATGTCCGGGGGGGGGGGGGGTGTTCTCTGGGGAGATGGAGGGAGATTAGTGAGGTGCTGAGGAAGGAACAGTGGAAATCTCGATATTACTAGAGACTAAGATCAGGGGGGCGAAAACTCTGTCCCGTAGAACCCCTACGGACTGGGTCCAGCTTCACAACCTTGGTCTCTGTGATATGGCGAGGATCTGGGTTAGATGGAATGGAGCTAGTTGGGAGGGTGAGGAGGTTTTCACGTCTGACCAGCTGGTGGCTATCTCCTTCACCAACAAGGGGGGGTTCCACTTCTTACTGGGTGCCGTTTACGGGCACAATGACAGGAGGCGTCGTGAGACCTTGTGGCAGGACATCATCAGGCTGAGTTCATAGCGAGGCATCGGCATCTCCCTCTTTTATTATGGGAGACTTCAATGCTACGCTATACGGGGAGAGAAGCTGGGGGGGAGGCCGGTACCGACCAGATACTCTCAGATTTTCAGTCTTGCCTTCTCAGTCAGGGCTCAGGGACCTGGAGAGGATAGGACACATATGGATTGGCAAACAAGGCGGAGGTGAGCAGGGGTGCATGCCAGCTGGATCGGGCTTTGGGGAACAGTGATTGGTTCCGCCTATTCCCCTCTTCTGTGGCTGAGGGGCTCCCTGCGGGACCAGCGACCACTCGCCGATCCTGGTGCGCTTCGCGGAGAGTCCCAGAAGGAGAGCCCGTCCATTCCGGTATGACAACAGTTGGTTCCTTTCGGCTGGCTATGAGGAGACTGGGTGGGGAGGACTTGGCCAGGAGACGGTCGGCACTGCCCAGTTTTGTATGGTCCACAGGCTGAAAAACGCCAAACGCGCCATCCGAGACTGGGTGAGGGCACTTCCCAGGACCTCCCTACAGGAGAAGGAGGCGGAGTTGAGAGACCTGCAGGCAGAGCTTCAGGGCGACATGATGAGTGGGGAGATGGCGGCTAGAGAGAAGAGTTGGCTGCAGAGGTCAACACCTTGAGGCTTCAGCAGGAGATTAGTGCGGCCCAACGGGCCCAAATGCTTCTGGCTCAAGGATGGGGACCGTTGCACCAAATTCTTCTACGATGTCATCCGGGCGCGTCAGCACCGGAACCGTATCCAGAGACTGATTGGCAGGGACGGGCGCTTGTGACTGACCAGGTTGCTATCCAGGAGGAGGCTGTCCAGTTCTACTCTGAGCTCTATCATCAGACGGACTATCCCTCGGTTTTCCCGCAGCTGATTACGAAGACGTTGATACGGAGTAGGGAATAGTCTTCTTATGGCCCCTACGGATGGCGGAGGTGGAGACGATTGTGATGCAGGCTGATGCTTCCAAGGCTCCTGGGCCGGATGGTTCTCCAGTGGTTTCTACAAACGCTATTGGAATATCCTCAAGGCCCGATCCTTGCGGCTGTTCAGGAGTTCTTTGATACGGGCAAGCTCCTGAAGGAGCTGAACCACACCTTCCTGACTCTTGTGCCCAAGAAGGAGGGGGCGACATCTCTTGCTGACTTTCGACCGATAGCTTGCTGTAATTATTTGTATAAAATAATTACTCATCTTATGTGCAGGAGGATGGAGGATGCTATGCAGGGTCTGGTGTCTCGGAATCAGGCGGCCTTCATTAAGGGGCGGTCTATTGCGGAGCATAGCCTGCTGGCCTATGAGCTGATTCGGGAGTTCAACAAGCCTGGAGGGATGAAGGCATGTGTGAAACTCGACCTGAGGAAAGCTTATGACACTGTCAACAGGGACTTCCTCTGTCATTTGATGGCTGCGATGGGCTTCTCCGAGACTTGGGTGGATAGAGTCAGAGAGTGCATACACCTCTCCTACTTCTCGGTTCTCATCCAGGGTATTCCTTACGGGTTCTTTGGCAGCAGCAGGGGGCTTCGACAGGGGGACCCGCTCTCCCCTACCTATTCACCCTTGTGATGGAGTATTCACATGTTTGATGGACATCGCGGTACATCGGGAGAGGATGTACGATATACAGCCGGATCTCTCCGGTGGTCTCTCATCTCATTTATGCAGATGATCTTTTGGTCCTGTTGAGGCCTTCCATGCGAGGGATGAGGGAGCTTGTGGCAGTGATGGAGGAGTTTGGACAGCTATCGGGCCTTCGGTTAAACAGGGACAAAAGCAAAGTCTATTCAGCAGCTCTTGCACTTTGAAGGAAGAGCGGACCTTGGAGCTTGGGGTGGAAAAGGGGGACTCCCGGTGAAATATCTGGGGGTGCCCCTTTCCGTCAATTATGCGAAGGACCGTGATCAGTCAGAGTCTGGTGGTTTTGCACAGAGGAGGGTTGAGGGCTGGCAGGCGGCTGGCCTATCGTTTGGAGGGCGTATTGAGCTGGTTCGCTCAGTCATTTCTGCTATTGCTCTGTTCTGGCTCCAATCGATTATGGTTCATCTGGCTACTATCAGAAAGATTGAGGGCATATGTGCCAAGTTCATCTGGCATGGGGGGATACATGCCATCTCCTGGGAGCAGCTCTGTCGGCCTAGGAAAGAGGGAGGTGTGGGTCTGCGATCACTTGTTTCTGTCAGGGAGGCGGCGGGGATCAAGCTGGCATGGAGGTTCCTTCAGGGTGATTCTCTATGGTCTGCCTGGATGTCTAGTCGGTATCTCCGGGGCAGAAACTTCTGGGTATGTGAAATTGACAACAACTTCTCTGTGTCTTTCAAGCATATCCTGAGGACTCGTCCTGTTCTTCGGACGGCTTTGCGGAGGAGGATGAGGGAGGGAGGGGAGACGGATCTATGGCTCGTTCCGTGGATCTCAGGTCAGTCTCTCCTGGAGATTCTGGGTCCCCAGAGGGACGGCGTGGCATACAGAGGTCTGACGTGTAGGCACATCATCCGTGGTGGGGTCTGGAGGCCTGAGGAGTATCGATTCACTGCTTGCGTTAGTTGAGGAGATCAGACAGGTGCAGATCACTCCTACGGCACTGTCTGATGTCTGGATGTGGGCCCCTCCCGGCCGCTCGGAGGGTGCTGGGGGGTTCAGATTTAGCAGCTGCTACGATCTTGTCCGCCCCCACTTCGATGATATTGAGGAGTACGACTTTGTTTGGGGGAAGGGGCTCGCCAGGAAGATGCAACTTTCTGCATACAAACTGGTGATGGGCCGTTGCTTACTCGGGACAGATTACTTCGGTTCGGGGTTTCTGTCCCTTGACCCTAAGTGTATTCTGTGTGAGACAGAGCCTGAATCTATTGGGCACCTGTTCTTTCAGTGCCATGTGGCGTGGAGCATCTGGGCAGAGCAGTGCCGGAGACACTTGGGAGGGGTTGGCAGGGAGCGGGACTTCAGAGAAATCCTTAAGTGGATTGGTGATTGCAGGGGCAAGGAGCAGAGCTGGGCTAGGCGTGCTAGATTGAGACTTGCTGCGTCAGTTTGGCATGTCTGGCGGGAGAGGAACCGGCGCATTTATGAGGGACTATCCACCCCAGTGGTGGGCATACTTCATAACATTGAGTCGGATGTACTAGTAATGTCCCCCTGAGTTGGGATTGTACCTCTATGTTGTAACCTTACTGAGATGATGGAATAAAATTTACCCTTTTTCCAAAAAAAATATATATATGTGGGAAAATTTATGAAATGCCCAAAAATTGCAAAAGTTTTATGAAAAACCTACCGCAAAATAACATTTCATCGCGTGCCCAGAATTAGCGAAAAATATATAAAAGGGGTTCTGAATGACCTTTTTGCCCTCCTAATTTATTGAAAACACCCCCAAACCCTATTCTTCAAAAAAAATATTTCGATACTTCCTCTTCTTCCATACGCCGCTCATTTTCGAATATAGGTTTCTCCTCCAAAATCTTCAAACCTTACTTCAAAAACTCGTCGAAAAATTTGGGAAAGACAGACAAACGGTAAAACTGTTAAAACGGAGGTCCAAAATCATTTTTTTTCGCGATTCTAAAATTTCGGAAGGCCGACTAACGGAGAAGCAGTTAATCTCCGGCTCCTCGGAAATACGCTCCTTTTGCGACAACCGGACCTCGTTTCAACCTCCCATCAAAAGTTATGGTCCTTCAAAGTTTCAACTGGACATAAAATGCAGGAGAATGATAATTCTCCGTGCAAACCACGAAGAATGACCATTCTCCGTGCTAAAACTACGGAGAATGGCCATTCTTCTTGTCAAATTGACAAATAATAGCCATCTCCGTGTTAGAATGACGGAGAATGGCCATTCTCTGTCATTTAACAAGGAGAATGGCCATTTCCCGTGGTAATGGTCATTCTCCTTGTTAAATTGACAAGAATAGCCATTCTTCGTGTTAAAATGACGGAGATTCCGTCAATTTAACAAGGAGAATGGCCATTCTCCGTGGTAATGGCCATTCTCCTTGTTAAATTGACAAAGAGCCATTCTTCGTGTTAAAACGGAGATGGCCATTCTCCGTCAATTTAACAAGGAAATGACCATTCTCCGTCATTTTAACACGGAGAAGACCATTCTCCGTGTTAGAATTCTTTGTGTTAGAATGACTGAGATGGCCATTCTCCGTCAATTTAACACGGAGAATGGCCATGACCATTCTTCGTGTTAAGAATTCTGTGCTAGAATGACTGAGAATGGCCTTCTCCTCATTCTAACACGGAGAATGGCTATTCTCCGTGTTAGAATGGCGGAGAATGGCCATTCTTCGTCAATTTAACAAGGAGAATGACCATTCTCCGTCATTTTAACACGGAGAATGGCCATTCTCCGTGTTAGAATACGGAGAATGGAATGGCCATTCTCCGTCATTCTAACACGGAGAATGGCCATTCTCCTTGTTAAATTGACGGATGGCCATTCTCCTGTTAAATTGACGGAGAATGGCCATTCTCCGTCAATTTAACAGGAGAATGGCCATTCTCCGTCATTTTAACACGGAGAATGGCCATTCTCCGTATTAGAATGACGGAGAAGGTCATTCTCCGTATTTAACACGGAGAATGGCCATTCTCCTTGTTAAATTGACAAAGAATGACCATTCTTCGTGTTAAAATGACGAAAAAATGCCAATTTTATCACGAAGCCATTCTCCGTGGTTTTAACACGGAGAATGGCCATTCTCTGTTGTTTTGACACAGATAATGGCCATTTTTCGTCATTTTGACATGGATAAGGCCATTCTTCGTTGTTTTAGCACGGAGAATGGTCATTCTCCGTGATTTTAACACGGAGAATGATCATTCTCCGTGTTAAAATTACGGAGATGATGGAAACAGTCGACAGAAACCTAAAACCTAATTTTTTTTGTTTTTTTTGAAAAAAAATTTGTCAGGAACAAAAATTCAAGAGTTTTCGTTCTTTTTTCAAAACGATGCTAACTCTTATGGAAAATAAGAAGATCTTCTCTCCATAATTGACCTAATCGTCGGAAAACTTCAAATCTCTCCACGATGATCGTCGAAAAATTTCAAATCTCTCCACGATGATGATGATGATGATGATGATGATGATGCGATGATCGGAGTTCGACTGAAGAAAGCACAGTGAACTACGAACGATTTTTGCGATCTCTGCTGAAGATGAGAGCAATGGAATTCAATCTCTCGTGAAGAAGAAGACAATCGCAATCCAATCTGAGTTTGTGCGAAGGGTAGTTTGGTATTATAAAGATAACAATTTTGTAAATACAGAACATCTAAAGGGAATCTTAGATGGTATTATAAAGATGACAATTTTGTAATACAGAGCATCTAAAGGAAATATTAGAATATTTAACGTGGAAATATATAATTCTGGGCATTTCATAAAACCCATCATGCGGGTGGATTTTTCATACAAACCAACCCCGAAATTGGGTTTCTTAGCAATTTCCAGTATATATATATATATATATATATATATTATAATATATAATATATATATATTAACAGTGTCAAAGAGCTGTAGTCAAGTGGTTGAGTTTGGAGACACAAGTCACTGTGCCAGACTGAATTCGATTTCCCTGGGGACTAGAGTTGATATTTACCATTTCAAATATATAAACGGTTCCTAAAGGGAATCCATGTGTCGGAATCTGGGTAGTGCAGCACCATATCCTCAACTAGCTATTACTCCATTTTATTAGTATTTAGTTGAACTTTGGTGCAATGCACATGGACATCGGTATACGTGAATAGGGCTTTTGACACATGGACTCCCCTTAGGAACCTTTCTTCCATATCTGTATATATTGTGTGTGCAGTTATAAAGATTGGATGATGATGATCTCTGGACATAGGAAGTGACCTTTTTATAGTACTTTTAATTATAAATAAACTTTATATGGTTTGTTGGATTTGCTATCGTTAACGTGAAGCATATCAACCAGTGTTTTAAAAACCGGTGCTTCAACCGTTGAACCGTTAACCGGTGACTCTTCTGGGTCGGTTCGACCAGTTGAACTGCTGGAGTGGTTGTTCCGCCCTAACCTGATCTGACTGTTTGAACCGCTCGAACTGTCTGACCCGGTAACGATTCTTGTGAACCGTTCGGTTCAACATTTGAGTAGAAAAATGTATCGTGTAAAAAATATTTTGATGCGGTAATATTTGATCCTAAGCCTATTGTACAACAAACAAGCATCTCAACCACTGCGCAGCTTTGATTTGATGCAAAGTATGTTCATCTAATATAGGAATATCAATGTGCAATTAAGTGTCTTTTCTGTGGTGCATGCCTAGATTTTGATATGCATAAAATGTAGACATTGATCTGTAGTTTTTAACTCAAAAAAATTGGATGTTCTATTTGTCCTATTATGCATTATAAGGCCTTACTATGTTTTGGTTAGTTGCTGTTGCTGGATGCTGTCAGTTCATTGTTTGGTAGTAATTTATTTCCTAGCAATTTATAAATTCGTGCTATTTTATGTGTAATATGTTCATTTGACCGTCTTCTTTATCAGACAGGGAAATATGGGAAAATCAATAAATGTGTTACTTTTCCTGAAATGTTGGACATGATTCCATTTGTGACCGGACTGCAGACAGCCCTCCACTCTACATGCTGTATGGAGTTGTTGTACATGTGGGTACATTGAATGCGTCATTCTCTGGGCATTATATTTCATATGTTAAAGATGCACAAGGGAGTTGGTTCAAAGTTGACGACTCTGAGGTATTGCCGTTTCATCTTGATCTCAATTTCCCAATTCTTGAGACGTTTTAATTTTTATATCGCATGTGTTTTTGAGCATTTTCATGGGTGAAGGCTTGGACAATGACGTGTTTTGAGCATTTTACTATATACTTTATTCATATTTCTGATTTAGTCATTGAAATATGATTTTACTGAAGCTCTATGATTCAAATTGTGATGTGTATTTGCCATGGACACATTAATGTGCCAATTCTTAGGGTCATTAGCTGAGGTTTTCTATAAACTTCGTGCATGTAGTTTATCATCTAATTCATGGTTCACTTGTATAAAGTTAAAAGTATTAGTATATCCTTACAGAACTATTAAAGTGTTGCCATTGTCAGATCTGGGAAGGTAAACAAATTTCTTAGTCCATATATTTAACCCCAGCTATCTCGTCTCCTTTTCGTGTTTTAACAGGTGCAGGCTGTGTCCTTAAATGAGGTAATGTCAGAAGGTGCATATATGCTATTCTATTCAAGGTATGGTCTATATTCTTAGTATCCGTTTGATCTGTTGGTCCTTTTAGCTCAGTTTTAACCACGGGATTACATTCAGGTCCTTTCCACGGCCTCCGAGAGCTTACATTGAAAAAGCATCAGCTAAGCTGTCTGCTCCAAAAGACCAGAAGATTTCAAGACACGAGCCGCATAAAATGAATGGGGAAAGTAGTTCCAGAGGCAGCAGCATCCTCCCCAGAGAAGAAACATTTACCGATTCGCTGAGCACGGACTTCTCTGATGCGACATCAAGTGACTGGTCTCTCTTCACTAGCTCAGATGAATCGTCTTTCACGACGGAAAGCACAAGAGATTCATTCAGCACCGTCGATCATGGGGGAAACCGCTGGCCTGGATCCAATTTCCTCTATATTTGCCCCTCCATTCTATGTCTCACAGTATCCGAACAACCCGATTTCCTGTAAAAAGTCGTCCCTTCTAGGCCGCAGACGAGGTTCTTTTCAGAAAAGAAGGGGTTAGTCAAGGATTCTTCTTCGCCGACTCACCCTCCCAGGAGTGTACATAGGGGAAGGGTTTCGGAGCAGGTCGAAGAGCCTTTAGGTCCTGCAAGTAGTAGTTGTAATATGTATGGTCGATACGGGAGTAATCCCACAGAGGATTTTGTCCAAAATTCTGGAGATTGGGGTCTTTAGTCATTAGATTACCTCTGTTGTTGGAGAGTTAAATTGGCAATGCCTCTTAATTTTTTTCTTAGTCCGATGAGGCATGCTTAGTGCTAAATTGAATTGTAGCATTGGAATAGGTAGCCTCACTTTTCTTCTTTATCAGTTATGTTATTCAAAATTCTATTCTCGTGTTGCTGTAGGTATTAATTCTGCTCTGACTATTATTATGTGTATTTTAGAGGTTCCTTTTTCACATGTCTGTATATTCTGCTGTGACTATTATGTAAGCTTGGTGTTTTCTTCCTTGTGAGAATGTGCCTTCATCTGTGAAATTATATGCTCCTGACTTGATTGTGGATTGAACATGTTCAGAATCTAGTGTCAAACTAAAATGCTATGTAGCTACTTACATGAGTACTGAGAGATGTCGGAACTGCTTATGTGCAACTTTTATTGTAATATGGCATGCAATCGTTATGCTTTTTAAGTTGTTGAAGAGTACTCTGTGATAATCATCTAGCACTAGTAGAGGAGAGGGTTATGATTCTTGGTATAGGTTTGAATCTTTCCTCATGGCAGAAACTTCAGAAGGATAGAAGATCACCATTTGAACAGAAGATCGTCGGAAAATGGATGTTTGAATCACGTCTACTCGAATCGATGAGTGAAAGCATTTACTCGATTCACGAATGAACGGTTACAGAAATTCACCAGAAGTTGGAAGAGAAATCAAGCAAATATCAAATATCACTTTAATTTCTAATAAAAGTTGCAAGATTAGTATATAGCCTTTATAAGAGTCATAATTAAAAGATTGGACCAATTCAAGAAGATACATTTAATAGGAATTAAGAAACTCTCTAAAAATAATAATTAAATCATATATAGAAGATTTGTTTAACTGGAATATTAGAATGGCTAAATTCACTTCCTGAACATCTCAACCAAATTGGAACCCTGATATCAATTATCGTATACTAGGAACCAAAAAATATTGTATGAAGAAGATCTTGTTAACACAAATGCCTAGAAGTCAGCTTTCCAAATCATCCCGTTTTGCATGATTCTAACCCCCGAGATGAAAATTACAGCAAAAAAATACTACTGTCGTTTCGGGTTCATGCACACCAACATAGATGGAACCACGTAGGACTGGATGGCTCCAGGCCACTTTCTAATTGTTTTTAATTTTCATATGAGTCGGTCCATTCTTAGTCCATTCTAAGCCTACACTAGCTCACCCCAATTTGAATTTCTGGTTCCGTCCTTGTTCCATGTGTTATGTATATCCACAAAGATGCACATAAGTATATATAATGTATCCTTATGTTGGATTCTGGTTTAGCTGTCATGTCAGATACCCCGTGTCGGTGTCAAACTGTGACATCCGTGTCTGCATACGCTAGTCTTAGCAAAAAAAAAAAAAAAAAAGTGGTATGACAAAATGAAGCATGTGTGGCGACATGAAACTGCAGCTCATACATGCAAGCAACGTTCCTAATCCAATAAACTCTTCATGTGAGTTCTCCACAGTCCAACCCAAGCAATCTATCCAGTGTGGAAACCTTGAACCAGGGTTTACTTGCTCTATTAGGGTTCTCCTCAACTCAATGGAGATCATTCATGTTTATTGAGTTTACGGTTTCATTGGGTTACTCGCAAGTTACATACAAGTATATATAGTACCTCATGAAACCAATTTCATTCAGTCTATGGGTTTCATGCAAGGTTTATAGTATCGGCCAACACTTATACGTATTGGCCATATCGTGTCGGTTTGAGTACGTCCTTATCAGAAGGGATCCCTACTGATACTGAGGCTAATATTGGCTGATACTAAGCTTTGGACTATCTTTCCTGATCAATTTCAACAAGGAGATATTAAAAGAAAAGAAGTACCAGGAAAAAACAATGTTTGACACAATAATTTGTTGTGTGGAACATAAATATCTACATTGTGTCCATAAGACATTAATTGTAAATTTGTAACCAATACTATTTATCAGAAGTTGTATATTTGTAAATTCAAAACATTCATCCATGATAATATTTTTGGACATGAGTCACCAATTCTGGGCGGGGTGTTGGCGATTCATCAACGTTTTCATCATACCCCCCCCCCCCCCCCCCCCCCCCCCCCCCCCACCTTCTTCTTTGTTTCTAAATTCTTGACTAGTACTATTTCAAAAAGGACCTATGTCAAAGAAGTTCCGAGACGTTGTTCTCCCCGTTCATCGGTAATGAAAGATAGGCTTTCAGTTCAATAATAGTCAATCCTGTTAAACTATTTAGGAACTTCTACAAAACGATGGAAATCGCTTGTGTCCTGCAACTAGGGAGATCAACTGACCGAACCGAATAAGAGATTCGGTTTAGTCTGAAAAAAACCTTTCCGTTCGGTACCGAACAAGAGATTCGGTTCAGTTTTAAAAAAAAAATCGGTTCGGTTTCGGTTTTCAAAATACAAAATTTTCTTATTCGGTTTCGGTTTCGGTCCAAAACCGAAAACCGAATAAGAATTATACAATTATGTAAATATCCTAAAATTTAAAATGTGTATATTTTAAAAATAACAATTCTATGTATGTGATTTGAATTCTAACTTTGGTAATTTAACAACAGTTCAAGTTTATTCGTAACTTTAAAATTCAGCAAATGTGTGTATAAAAATTATAATTTTTAATATGATTTAACTACGATCTCAACTTTGTGTCGAACCCATTAATTCCAACAGAACAAACCGAATAAACCGAATTTACTATTCAGTTTGGTTCGGGTTCGGTTTTGATTTTTAGAATTTCGGTTTATTCGATTTTGACTAATTCGTTCGGTTGAAAGTTGAAACCGAATACCGAACGCTCACCCCTACAATCGTGTAAATACTCTCAATTGTATGCATATTTTATAATTAATTAAAAATTTGTATGTATATTTTAAAAATAACAATTATATATGTGTTCTAAAGTCTACTCTGATAATTTAACAACTTGGTTTGGTTTCGATTATGACTAATTTGAGTTCAATGATTTAGATTTTTAAATTTTCAGTTTATTCGATTTTTACTTTTTCATTTTGGTTGAGACCGAAAAACCCTAAAGAGGGGCGTTTGGTACGCGGTATTTTTTTTATTGCCCGGAAAAATTTAAGATGGGAATCTATTACCAACGTTTGTTTGGCTTATAAAAAATTTATTCCCGGAAATTATAATACCCGGGTAAATAGTTTACCCCACAAAACATGGGAATTCTATCCCTTGAGAATAGGTGGGTATTTTTTTTTTGCCCGGGCAAAAAAAAATTGTCTAAATTTTTTTCTTCTTTTTTGATCAATTTTGATTAGTTGTTGAACATTTTTTGTTGTTTTTATCGCTTTTTGTCATTTTTGTCGTTTTTACCATTTTTTTTGTCGTTTAAAAAAGCGATTTTTTGTCTTCTTACCTATTTTTGTTCGTTTTTATCGATTATTTTTCGGTTTTTTTCGCTTTTTGGTTATTTTTTGTCGTTTTAAACCGATTTTTTGTTGTTTTTAAACCGATTTTTTTCGTTTTTAAACCGATTTTTTTTCGTTTTATCGGTTTTTTGTTTGTTTTTTGTCGTTTTTTTTTGCCGCATTTTGGTTTTTTTGTCGTTTTTACCGGTTTTATGTCGTTTTTGTCGTGTTTTGGTTATTTTTGTCGTTTTTATCCTTTTTTGTTATTTTTTGTCGTTTATACATTTTTTGTCGCTTTTTGGTCATTTTTGTCGTTTAACCGATTTTTTGTCATTTTCATCGTTTTTGTCGTTTTTTGTTATTTGTCGTTTTTACCGATTTTTTGTCATTTTTACCATTTTTTTTTCGTTTTTACCGATTTTTTTTCGTTTTTAACCGGTTTTTTTTATATTTGTTCATTTTTTTTCGTTATTATTATTTTTTATTTTTTTTCCCGGAAATATTTATATTGTCACCAAACATGGGAATGTAATTTTCCAGGGAATTTAATTCCTTGAAATTTGATTTCCGGGAATATAGAATTCCCGGCTATATAGTATTCCGTATACCAAACGTCCCCTAAAGCTCACCTCTATCTGGAACAGATGAAAGATCAGAATAGCATCTTGAGCCTTGGCCCTGTAAATAATATTACAAAATAGTCTTTCAGAGAGGGGGTATGGGCACAAGCTTCAATTAGATAAGAACATGAGGAGCTATCCTTGTTTTGGGACGCTGGTCAAAGCACAGAATGAAACCATGCAGGTACTGCAAGATCCAGAAAGAAACTGTAAAGATCCTACTTCCTGGATAAATATGTTGCCGAGGGTTCTAAGCTCATGGAATCCCGAGATAAATTTCCGAAATGACTCCCATATATAATATATAAAAATAATTAAGTAACTAAAATAGAAAAAATATGACACAAACCCTGATCAGCTCATGGGTCGGTTTTGGATCACTTGCGATTTCGAACTCTTGTGAGATCACGCTGAATTTGGAAGAGGTTCTCCAAGTCCGAAGTCTTGTTACTTGTCAGACTTACCTCTGAAATAATGTTAAGCTTGTTAGCATGATGCTCATGTATCATATACATACAGGAGCCTGCTGCTGTTTGCATGTTTTTATGAACTATTAAAGGGAAAATTTTGCATTTTTAAGCCTGCTGCTGTGATTGAAACTAACAACTTGGAGAAGAAGATAGGCTATCGTACCCACACTATATTTATTGATAGCACGCCATTAACTTACGCATGCCAACGCCCATGTTCCACACCGGTCTCGTGCACAACGCACTAAATGCTATGCCCATGCAGCACATTCACCCTCTTGACGAGCACGGATACATACTTGCACATGTTATGTGCAAGTGTGAGCAAGGCCGGCCCATAGTCAAGTCGATCCATACTATGGCTCAAGGGACAACAAAAATTAGTTCTGGATAGGACAGCCCAACCCGTAGACAGGCCCTGAGTGCGAGCATGCGGATTTGCATTATTTTCTTTAGTTTGAAGTGCCTGAGTTCTATTCATTATTCCCACTATCGAGTCCATTTTTGTTCACCCACCAAAGTTAAGGTGATGTTCGGTTGCCATATGTCATTTTCTCTCATCTCTCCAAGATACTATACTGATACCACTGCTCACACTCACACTCGACACATACACACTTCACTCAGGCATTTGCCTGTACTCGAGCTCCCAAATGGGATTCCCCCTATCTCCTAAATTTTCTGACTTCTCTAACCCCTGCCCACGTGGCTTGTAGCCCGAGCCAATGCAAGCCTTGCCAAGGCAAGTTGCTGCTGCTGCAGCAATGCCACATGGCATATGCCAATGTGGCACTTGCCAATATGCTCACTGCCCTATGTCGTGTTTGTGTGTGTGCGTGTCGTGTGTGTCGTGTCGTGTCAGCGTGTGTGCGTATGTGTGTGAGTATGTGTGTGCGTATGTGTCGTGTCTGTGTGTGTGCGTGTCGTGTGTGTCGAATCGTGTCTGTGTCAGCACGTCAAGAGGAGGGAGATAGGGTTAGGGTTTACCTGCCTTGGTCGAAGTCGGGTCGAGGTCGCCGGGGCTGGAGTAGCAGCGGAGGGGATTGGTCGGGTCGGCGTCGACGAGGGGAATCGACGGTGGAGGGGGGACGCCGGAGGAACGGGGGTCGCCGCAGGAAAGGGGGTCGTCTTGGGGAGGGGGTCGCCGGAGGGAGGGGGAACGCCGGAGGGGACGAGAGGGGAAGGTCGAAAATTTGGGGACGAGAGAGCGGGAAGGAAAATTTAGGGTGAAAAAATGAAAAGTCGATCAGCACTTGAACCCTATATGAAACTTTTTAGCAACGTCTAAAAAAGGACGTCGCTAAACGTCGCTGTAAACTAAAGATACGGCGACGTACAGAAGTATGAGTCGAAAAACGTCGTTAAATGAAACAAAACAACGACGTTTTGCGACGAGACCGCGACATCTGCTTTCCAATTAAACAATAATGCTTGTCGCTACTCGTCGCTCTACGTCGCTAATAGTGACGTTCAACGACGTCTTTTATAAACGTCGCTAAATACACAAAAAGTAGCGACGTTAGTACTCGGAGTCGCTAAATTCGTCGCCAATATGACTTATTTTGGTAGTGGAAGAATGAACATTTATCCCGGTTTTATGGGTGAACAAAAATGGACTCATTTTTCAATTACTCTTATCATTCTCAATTATAGCTTATGGTGCCCACGTGTCAACTTGAGGTGGAATACTTTAAAATGCTCTAAAATACATTAAAAAGTGGCTCCTAAATACTACAGTTATCTACCTCATTTTTGTAGCAGATTATATGTTCTAGACAGTATGCAGTATTATACCCAAAAAAAACGTTATTATGCGAAAAAGTTACAGGAGATATGCGGAATTATGCAGGAGAAAATGATATTATGCAGGCAAAAAATGGCTAAAGAAGAGAAACACATCCTAAATTTTAGTTTATTTTTTTATTTTTATGTCATTTTTTTTTAAAATTATTTTTTTCACCTGATCATTTTTATTTTCTTAGTCAATTTTTGGCCTTATCCAAAAATATTTAGGTTGACCTTTATATTTGATGAATTCTAAATTATAATTTTGACACATGATTGTTTATTTTGGTTGTAGTTTTCTGAAGATTAACTTACTCAATTATTGGAAAAATTATTCAGCAAGTCGAACTCACCACGTGGCAGTGATGAACCTTAACTTTCCACCAATAATATCATGACATACCAAAAAAATAGTGACATTGTAAGAGTGAAAAAAAAGTAGGATTAATTATTTAGTAATATGGTCTCATATAATATGTAATATTAGGGTGGATATCCAATTATCCGGCATCAGAGTTTGGGTCTCATTTATACTGTTCAGTTATCATTTTTAAGTTCTGTAGAGACTCAAATTCTAATGTCGGACAATTTAAAAATCAAAAAACTAATATTACATATTATATGAGATCATATTACTAATAATCCATAAAGTAGTATGTCATAGTACTATTTATGGAAAGTCAACACTAACTACTTATTACCTGGTGAATTGGGTCCACTGAATAATATTTTCAATTATTGTACATTTTTTTGATTCAGGATCTCTCTCTTAAAAAGTAAAATACTATTTGGTGGATAGGTGTCGGTTAAGATATCTGGCATCATTAAAATCAAGCCTGAAGAAATTAAAAGCATCATATGTAGTTGTGGGGGAACCATGTGAGCAACTATGCTGAGCTTTTAATTATGCCATGGCTTGGTTTATTTATACAATAATGATAAATCTACTATCAAATTTTACAACCATCTTACAACCTCTTTTCACACCCCTTAGGGTTCCACCGGATTCCATCCCCCTCTCACCTCTTGCTACATAGGCTCCATCTGACTCCATCATTTTTACTCCTCTTCAATCGAAGTTCGACACGTAACGGTTGTAAAGAAATTATAAACACTTGATTGTATGCATAGCAAAACCCTTATTTATAACGAAAGACCAACGACACATTAAAGGAGATGAAGTACAACTTGTCAACTTGCATCTTGTTAATAAAATTTGCTTTCTGTATCATGCTATTTTTTTTATGGAGAACTCGATAAATAAAACGTATTTATTTATTTATTTTGTTAATTTTATGATGTGCAAGTGCTGTTGCTGTTGTTACATGGGCAACCATACTCCATGCGTGGTTCCACAGAAACTCAGGGTCCAAAGAAACAACAACAAAACCCGTCTCAAAACAGTTTTGACATTTTCACATAAAATTTCACTCAAAACACCATACTTTGAACTGGCAGAACAAACTTTGACAAAATATGATAAGATCATTAAAACATCACTAGTAAATACACGTGCTTTACACGTATAATAAGTATTATTCAATTGTAGTCAAATTTTTCTTATAACTCATATGGTTAAGATACGAGGTATTTTTTTTATTTGATTGAGTTTGATTTTTATGTTGACAAATTTAAACTTTTTTCAACAATTTTTTACATAATTTTTTTTTAAAATAAATGGACCATGATAATATACGTTACTTTAAGAAACTAATTTTGCTTTTCTTTAATTTTTTTTTAAAAGAAATGTCCTTGGGGATGGGGTTGCATGGACGTTTTTCATCAATTTTCTTGACAGAAAACGTTTTTGTTATGGACGTTTTTATTTTTTTAATTTTTATATATACATATAACATAATATTTGGATATTTTTTATTAGCTTGTGAAATTATACAATTTAAAAGTAGCTTTTGTTGATTCGAATCTTTCCATACTAATACACACTAGCGAATCCATGATTATAATTTACTAGGGGTACAATTATAAGAGTTTGAATACAACATCTTACTTTTTTTTTTTAAGTATAATAATATATTATAAAAAAATTACTGGGGGCCCCGTCCTCCAGTGTGTCCCCATATAGATCTGCCAGTGCCTGCAGGGGTTCTGGCTGGTAATTAAACTGGTGCCAGTGTAAAAAATCGGTAACTGCAACTGTAAGTATAACTTTTGTGTTGCACCTAATCCGATTTGGTTGCAGATATTTTGTTGTAAAGGAATTATTCTTAACCTTACATGTTCTAGAGTTGAGTTTACAAGAAGTGAGTTGAGTTTACATGATTCTTAAGCTCTAGCCTGTATGCACAGGCTCTGCGATACTGTAATATTGTCCCGCTTCGCTAGGTGGCATTTTATTGGCATGTTAGCTTGAATAATCTAGTTGGATTTGGATTCATGCATATGAATCATTTATAGATCTATATGATCGGAATGGAAAGACACTTCATCAAATGGTAAGTAATTTTTATTTTTTTTAATCTCCACTACTTAATAAAATTATTAAGAAATTTTCTTGTTTTCTTTACTATGTCCATATGATAGTTAATGGCAATAAAGAAAAAAAAAACATTTACATGTATGTTTTTAGCTCATGTCGAATTATGAGTAGGCGGTGACGAATAAATAAATTTATTGTTAAACGAGAAAAAAATGTATAATATAGATTGAATGGTAATTGAAGGTTGTTCTATGGAGGTCAATTATTGTTGGGATATTCGTGTCGTAAGTCATATTTTGGGACCGTCATTAATTCAGCTCGTAATTCAATTATTGTTGGGACCCTCGTTAACCCTCCGATTTGGAAGGTTAAAAAATGGATAAAAGAGGGTAAAAAACCCTCATTTAACCCTCTATAACTCTCCCTCCTAAATCCCCACCCTCAAGCCAAACATAGTTTTTTTTCCCTTAACTTTCCCTCACTTAACTCTCTTAACCCTCATTCCAAGCAGACTCTAAATGTCGGACGTAACGTTCGGGACTTTGTGTATGTTGTGTTACATACTATTTGGACCCACTACCCCAACAACTAACACCATTTATAAATAGAAGGAATATATGTCCATGGTTCGATTTAGGGATGAGCAACGGTTCGGTTCGGTCCAAACCGAACCGTATATATGAAAATCGAAATAACCGTAAATCGTATTTCTCAAAACCGAAAACTGAACCGTTTTTATAAAAACCGAACAAAACCGAACCGAATTAATTCGGTTCGATTTTCTTTCGGTTCGATTTCATAGGTCAATGTGTCGGACCTTCAAATTTTTAGCAAAATAGCCTATTTAAAAAACAATTTATTTTTAAAATATGACATTATTGTATTTATGAATTTTTATTACATACGTGAAAAATATTAGTATATATATTGAGGGTAGAGAGAGAGAGAGAGAGTGCTCGAAGAAGTACCGACATAGAATATGAGAAGAGGGTGTGTTTAGTTAGGGGTAACAAAATATTAGTATATGTAGATTGAGTGTAGTTTTAAATTACTCAATCTAAATCGATTTTCGGTCGGTTCGATTTTACCCGGCCGAACCGTTATTTCAAATTTTTAAAATTTCAAACCGATAACCGAAAAACTGAACCGATAACCAAAAATCCAAACCGTTTATCATATTTCGGTTCGGTTCGATTCGGTTTTTAACCGTTATATGCTCACCCCTATTTCGATTTATAGATATTCTACCACTCAGTCAGTATCTTATGCCTCTGCAGTAACCAAAAGAGTTACTCGAATTCGACATCCAAATACATAAGACATTCTCACTCATAAAATCAAAATTACAGGATAATGTTTTTTTTTCTTGCAAACATGACAAAACATTGCATATTAAAGAAAATATTATTATTCGGACAAGTTCCAACGTAGTAAATTACCAAACAGCCCTTCGAACACTCATTCTACTAATTCTTCAGCTCCTCCTCGGCCTTCTTCTCCTCCTCCTTCTTCTTCACCTCCTCCTCCTCGAGCTCGAACGCCGACGCCGGGAAGCTCCTCCCGAGCCCGGAGGTGGTCCTGAAGACGAGCTTCTTGGTGGCCGGTCGTCGATGCACATCTCCGTGAGCGTGATCCATATCATCAGCTCCTTGGCCTTGACCCCGGTCAGCCGCCTCATCTTGCGGTCCTCGACGAAGGCCGTGACCTCGGCCGCGTACGAGACGTTCTTGCCGATCCTCTTGAAGTAGTGCTCGGTCTTCTTCTTCTGACGGAGCCAGACGAAGCCGGTGGAGCGGTTGTAGCCGACTTCTTCCATCTCCGCCAGCGGGAGGAGGCCCCGGGGGAGGTGCACCTCCTCCAGCAGCTCCATGCACTTCCGCTTGCAGACCTCGGCGCCGTGGAAGACCTCCGCCCCCTCGCGCTGGCTCTCGATGGTGGTCGTCGCTTGTGTCGCCATTCCTTAGGGTTAGGGTTTGGGTGATAGATACTCTATTCTGTTGTTGGTCTGTCTTGTCTACTTGGAGGAGTAAGGATTTTATAGGGGAGCGGCGGCGGGCGGGTGGCTGGGGTGGAGTTTGTTGGGAGGAGGGAATTGAATTGTTGTATTTATGGAAGGCTAATTATACGGGCACAGCCAAAAGTGATCGGAGCTATCCCATTGTGACAATAGGGTTGGAGATGCTCTAATTATATGGAAGTGAGACTTTTTCTTTGATGTATTTTTTGTCCAAGTGGTCATAGCTATCACATATTATGTATTTTATTCAATATTTTAAAAATCGGACCGATGATTGAACCGAATTTTTTTGGTATAGGTCGGACCGGGTTCAACCGAGGTTCAATCGGGTTCAACCGGGGTTCAATTGGAGTTCAATAGACTTGGTTTAGTTTGGTTCAAATAGATAAATATCCATATTTATTTTTTGGTTTAGTTTGGTTTGATCATAAGTATGTTAGTTCGGTTTAATTTTACAACTATAAGGTCGATTAAAACCAAATAAAAAATCAAATGGTCCAAATTTCTCATAATAATTTATTTTAATTTTTTTTTTACAATGAAAAATAACAAAAATTGGCCGATTCAATTGTGAACCGGTTCGGCCGGTTCACCGCTTGAATCCGGTTTTGACAAAAAACCGACGGTTCTTTAAAAGACCCGACTTTAGTCGAACCGGACCGAATTTTTGGTTTAAACCGGTTGGACCCGGTCCAACCGCCGGTCCGATCCGGTTTTTACAACATTGATTTTATTTGTGTTTGGCTCTCCCATATCAAGTCATGTTCGTTTTTTTTTATTACAACTCGTCATACATGAAAAAAGTTTATGTTGTGGATCAGAAAAATATAAAAACTAGCAAAATCAAAGGTCTACTATTTTTTCTAATCCAGTTTTTCCGTCCTGTTATTTTTAATGCAATCTTAAACGTTGGTAACAACTGTCTTTCAAGTAATTTAAAAAATACTTCAAATTTTAGACAACTTTTATAATTGCTTTAGAGAATACTGTCGAAAGCTATATCTATTGACACTTGTTAAAATGCTGCAGCAATCCCAAAGTAAGTGGATCCGAATCAGTAGTGTTGCCATATTCTTGAAATATTTTCACACATAGAACTACTTTTTCTCTTACTTAAAAAGTTTTACTGATCAAGATTTATGTTCTACACCATACCGTGATACTTAACTGCATATATATTAAAAAAATATAAAATTATTATAAAGTTATAAAATTTAGGATTTGAACTCAAGCAAATAAGAAAAATACATCCTATCTAAACCACTTGAATTAGACTATTTAGTTATAAATATATATTAGATAGTTAAATACTTAATTATTTTTTAAAAATAATTAGTAAATTTTTAGGTAGTTATTTAGTTATTTATTATTACTATTTTAAATTTATTTAAATGGTTCATAATATTTATACAGTTTAAACGGCTTACTTTTGAACCGTTTTGAAGTTTTTTTTTTTTTTTAATATAGTAGAGGATTAACGAAGGATTATGTGATTTATTTACACCATGAAACATAATTTTTTATATTGCATACAAACTTTGTGATGGTTAGTTTGGAGTGTAATGGGATGAGTGTTTGTTCAGACATCCCTTCTCGAAATACTTATTGGACTAGTGGGAGAAATTTTTTTGAGCCTCTAAATGAGTGAAACATTTGGCAAAAAAGTTACACTCAAGACAAGTCGTTTGGCTCCCTTATGGTATTTTATGTCAGATGTAGTTTCGAATGAAACATAATTGTAATTAAAACTAGTTCAAGGTGTTTGTGGGCCGGGCCGGCCGGCCTGCGGTCCGGAAACCGGCGGTTCAGACCGGGCTCGGCCGGGTCCGAACCGGACCGAGCAACCAAGCGGGCCAGGCCTGGCCCGGCCCGGTTTGATATGGATGGGCCCAGTCCGGCCCAGTGAACCGGACCAGAGGGTGGTCGGGCCGGGCCGGAGCGGTCCACGGGCCGGGCCGGGCTCCGGTTTAGTGCGGGCCGGTTCAGCCGGGCTGAACCGGGCCGGCTCGGTTCAGAATTTTTTTTTTAAATGTTTTTTTTGGGTTAAATTATTTTGAAAAAATGTTTGTAATGTAATTTTAAAAGAAACGTTTGTAAGAGTTGAAAAAAAAATATTTCTCCCTCTTCCTTTATCCGGGCTTGGGACCGGCAATGCTTGCTTGGCATAGGCGGAGTTAGAAATATATATATTTTTTTAATTTAGAAGTAAAAATTAGTTTTTGAAATTTAAAAATTTGAAAGTATAAGTTAAATTTTTAAATTTTGTAAGTTATAATTTAAAAATGTAATTTTGAAAGTATAAGTTAAAAATTTAAAAGTATAAGTTAAAAATTTAAAATTTTGTAAGTTATAATTTAAAATTTAAATTTTGAAAGTATAAGTTAAAAATTAAAAAGTATAAGTTAAAATTTTGAAATTTGTAAATTTGTAAAAAAATTGTAAAAAAATAAATGTACATACCTTGCACCGTACCTCATTCTTGTTCGCCTTCATGCACCGAAAGCGATTCCAAGTCCGGCCCGACCCGAACCGTGTGGGGTGGGGGGCCGGGCCGTGCCGGGCCTGGCACCGGGCCGGGCCGGACTGCCTGTGGCCGGACTTCCGTGCGGGCCGGACCGGGCTTCGGGCCACCCGGGCCACAATGCACCTTGAAAACTAGTCACTCTCTCTCATGTTGAGGCTTACGATGACGTGTGTCATGCCCCCTGATTGTCCTTGATTGGGATCGGCATATTTCGAAGTCAAAATTTTATTCTCGAATCTCTAATTGTAATTTCTTTATATAAATCTTACAGAAAATTATATCAGAAGCATTCAAATTTTAAAGTATTGTATAAAAGAAATAAAATTAGTATAAATTATAAACTAGGAATCGTTACGTTTCAAATTTGGACGTTTAAAAAATACGTCCTAAATTTGGACGTCCAATTTTTTTTTTAAATTTAAAAATTAGGTTCCGTAATTTAATTTGTGGTTAGAGAGCTTAATTCCGACCGTAAATTATACGTATAAGATTTAAACGTTTTTTCTATGAACAAAAATAATAAGCCCAACATTTGGCGTTTAATTATAACAAAATGCCACACATATTTGGGTTGTTTTGACCATTGTTTTTATTACTTGCACTGTTGCACAAAACCTATGTAAACATAGTGCATTACTTTGCACTGTTGCACAAGACCTATGTAAACAGTGCAAAAGTGGAATGCCCATCCCCCCCTCCCAACCACCCAACCCCCCACCCCCCACCCCCTCCCACCCCACCCCAAAACACACACACACACACACACACACACACACACACGTCAAAAATTATTCAGGGCAATTGCTAAAGGCACATCAAAACTTACTCAGGACAGCCCAACACAAAAGTACACTAACACTTTCCACCTTCCTCCCTTAATTTTTTTTTTACTAAATAAGAGATACACAAGGCAATTGCTAAAGGCACACCAAACTTACTCATGACTGCCCATAACTTGGTGCTAGCCCACTATGAAGCAAATTTTACTCAGAACAACCAAAATTTTACTATGGACTGCCCACTCCCCTAATCCCTCCATCATCTGCCACCCGTCGCCGCCGCCGTGTCGCCCTCGATGACCTTGCCCTCACCCGACGACATTGATTCTTGTCTGCGCGGTGGAGCTCCGGCGTCTTCCACACCGACTTTATCCTTGCACAGGGTGAGAGAGGAAGTACTCGAGGACGGCGGTGTTACCGTGGAGGGCGACGACCATGAGCGGCGTGAGGTGGGACAGACGACGTCACCCCCGTGTCCGGATGGTCCGCAACAGCCAGGATCTTGCTACGCTACAGGCCGACGATGGCGTGGTTGAGAGCACACGAGGAGGCGCTGGAGGTGAAAGGCGACGCTCGAAATTCCTTGGCTTGAGAGCGAGTCGACTAGCCACAGGAGCAAGTCGTCCACAAGGACGATGACGTAGGGAATGGTCGTGGAGCGGCCGTACCAGGAGTCGGAGGAGTTGTGTCACGATCCGCTACCCAAATTGTTGGGCCAGGCCGAGTCATGTCCAGCCTACGTTGAGATAAAACGTAGTAAGCTGTTCTAAAGACAACAGGATAAGACTAAATGTGCTAACAGTTCTATAAGTGAAGAAGAATAATAATGCTCCAAACACAAAAGTCGTCGTATATAGTAAAATGTCCAAGTACAAGTGAACTGAAATGTAAAACTGGATACATGTCCAGTTATAAAATATGTAGCCTAATACATGACTACACTAAATACCCAAACAGCTAAGCAAACTAGACTAGTCTCCCCGCAGGAACATCCTCGTATGGCAAAGCCGGGTCCTCGGCAGTATCTCCATAATATGTATCGCAGAGTAACTCCTCCTCAGTAAGGACACCTACAACGTTATCCTGTCAGGACGGGAGCAAGTACTGAATCTAGCAAACTAGCATATGAAACATAAAAATGAACATAAGAGGAATAACTGGAAACATGGCATCACACAATCTATCATGGCAAGGACACATATGTCATAGAGACAGATGTATATGTAATGTTTAAAACTGTAGCAGGTACGTGATCGGTCAATTGATGTACAATGTACCGAGGCACAATGTAAATAAAATGTACATACGTACAAGTGCACAAGCATAGGTGTACATCCGTACAGAAATGCGGGATAATGGCCTACGGCGCAATATCATATAGAATGAACTTTGCTCGGTACGATAATGGGGGCATGATCACGTACTCAGCTACTAGTTTCCCCATAACCCATATTCTATCATGTGAGATACATAAAACTGTTCTAAGCATGGTAGTAACTGGAAGTACAACATGTGATGTTTTAACTTGCTACCCCAAGGATCAGCATTTAACATGGTGGGTTTTGCAGTTCATTTATGTGACAATATATAAAGTTCGTAGAAAGTACTTGCCTCTAGCAAAGCAAAACAAAACAAGCTGCGATAACAGTGCTACGGATGTCCGGTAACTCGTCACTGTAGAAGTAAATACAATAATTTAGTTTTTACACTAAGCTAAAACACTAGGACACTAATTAGTGAAACACGACTTGTGACTGGGCACCTAGCCAAAATGATGACTTTGGTATAGGAGACCATTGTGGGGTAACACACTACTTTAACTAACTTCTAGGGTCTTTACACTAGTGAGGGGTGGGGTTCAACACAGCTAAAACTCAAAAAACAAAAAAATACAAGTCGTAATTAATCAATAAATAAATCAAAAGACCATTGTTCTAACAATTTTAGAGATAGACAAAAAGCCTAGTTTTACTTAAAGTAAAGTATCAAAGTGATCCTTGTTAATCATAGAATTTTTATAATTTTTTTGGAATTTATTAACCTGTACAAATATTTTATAAAAATCAGTTTTCCTAAGTACACAGAAAATGAGTTTTGGTTTCATATGCCAAACTAGTGGCAAAACTGTAATTTAAATACTATAAAAATTATACTAAATTAGCTAACTTAACATAGTATCTAAATACTATTTTTCCATAATTTTAACAACATTTTAAGTATTTTTAGAAAATCGAAAACAACATTGCACACAATTGAATTTAAATAATTATTTATCTGCGTATTTTGTCCATGTACATAATTTGAACCAAAGTTCAAATACAGGACCCAAGGCCATGAATCAGTCCAATATGACTTGTACAGGTCTTGAATGTGTGAAAACACATTTGGGCCCAAAACCCATGCTAGGCTTGGACACCAAATGGTTGCAAAAATTTAAATACACTAAAAATACAATTTAGTAATAGTGCAAAATAAATATTATTATTTTTAAGGCAAAATTATGCATAGTGAAAATATACATACAAGTGTTTAAAAGTACATATATATATATATGTAAGGAAAACACTTAATTTTATAAAGTATAATATATATAAATATATATATATAATATATATTATATATATATATATATATATATATATATATATATAAGGAAACATTTAATTATAAAGTGTATAATATGTATATATACATATGAAAATATATATACATATTACTATAAAAAAAATATATACAAGAATATATACATATATACATTTTTTTTATATGTACATAAATACATATAAATATATATATAAGTTTACTAATTATAAATTATATATACATATAATATACTGTCAAAATACAGTATATAAAATATATCTATTATCTATATTATATATATATATATATATATATTATATATATATATACTATATATATAAATATATATAGAGAACAAGAAAAAGGAAAAGGAAAGAAAAGAAAAAGAAAAAACAAACAGCAGGGGGCTCGAACCTGCCCACAGGAAAGGGGGGGGGAGGGGGGTTTAACACTGCTGTGCTGGCCATGGGCCTATTGGCCCGCTGTGTTAGGAATAGTCTTAGGTTGATTTTATTAGGTTTGGTTTAATTAACACATAAAAAAAATCGACCCTGTGTCGTGCAGTTAGGGACACAGGTATTAACGTGTCTGGACTGGCACGACACGTACGAGTTCAGTCTCGCGTGTCCAGTTCCACGCTCGTGCTCGCCAGGACACGGCGAACAATATGGACTCAACACGAGACACGCACGACACGAGAAAACAAGCTACATACGTGTCCGACTTCGGGGGAAGTTTTCGAAGGCGGAGACGGCGGCTAGGGGCGTCGGGACGGTGGCGGAGCGGTGGCGATCGACGCGTCTCGGCGCGACGAGCTCGTCGTGGTGGCTGGGGGTCGTGGCACTCGGCGTGGGGGCTGGACGAAGAGTTCGTCGGAGCTAGGGTTTCGGTTAGGGTTTTGTGGGGGGAAAGACGGAGCCAGGGCGTCGATGGTGGTCGGGGTGATGGGGGTTGGGCAGAGGAGAGTGAGGGGTTTATTTATAGGGGTTTAGGACGGTCCTAGGTCGGTCGGGGCAGCCGGAAATGGCGGGGGCAGCGGTCGTCGGTCGTCGGGCAGGGGTGGGTAGGTATTTAGCACTTAGGTCCCTGGTAGTTAGGAAATAACACATAGGTCCTAGCAGTTGTCAAATGCAAATATAATTTGCATTCCACACTTAAAAACAATTAAGTAATTACAAACTGATATTAAAACAATTCTAATTATTACAAAACTATATAAAAACAATTCTACTTATTATAAAACTATATTAAAACATTTCTAAAAATTACAAAATGATAATTTAACAATTTAAAATTACATATTGATATTTTTAGTATTAAAACTAATTTAAAAATTTTAAAAATTCTAGAAAAATTCCTAAAAATTCTAATAATTACTTTAAGGCTAAAATTAACATTAAAATTTAATTAGCACTAATAAAAATGAAATTTGAAAAACAGGGGCTTACAAGTCTTCCCTCCTTGAAAAATTTCGTCCTCGAAATTCACAAGGATTGAAGACCCGACAATATTCTAATATAGCAAGCAATGCAACAAAATGACTAAGGCTGCGATCGAAACTAACCTCTAAGGTATCAAGCGGGAACGGGTGGTTCCCTCGCAGCGGTTGGATCGAACAAGTAAGGGTATCTCTCCCTCATGTCCGACTCCCTCTCCCAAGTAGATTCACCTGGGGAGTGACGGCTCCAAGCTACTCGTACTAGGGGTATAACCTTGTTCCTCAGCCTCTTCTCTCTCCTGTCTAATATCTCCACTGGCTGTTCAGAAATTGTAAGGCTCGGTCCGACCTCCAACTCTGAATGATCTAGCACATGACTGGGGTCTGGAACATATCTCCTCAGCTGAGATACGTGAAAGACGTCGTGAACTCCTGCTAGGTTGGATGGAAGTGCAACCCTGTAAGCTACCTCTCCGATCCTGCCAAGTATCTCGAATGGCCCGATGTATCTGGGGCTCAGCTTCCCTCCTCGTCCGAACCGGATCGTCCCTCTGGTAGGTGATATCTTCACTAGCACCATATCACCGTCTGCGAACTCCATCGGCCTGCGACTAGCATCAGCCCAGTGTTTCTGCCTGTCCTAAGCTACTCTGAGCCTGTCTCTGATCATCCTGACTTTCTCTGCTGCATCCGTGATCATCTCTGGCCCAAGCATAACTCTGTCTCCAACATCATCCCAAAAGAGCGGTGCGGCATCGTCGTCCATATAACGCCTCGAAAGAGACATACCAATACTGGCCTGGTAGCTGTTGTTGTATGAAAACTCTACCAAGTGCAGATGGCTCTCCCAAGATCCTTCGAAGTCCAGCACGCAGGTCCTCAGCAATCCTCCAGTGTCTGTATCGTCCTCTCGGACTGTCCATCTATCTGCGGGTGGTACGCCGTACTGAACTTGAGCCTACTGCCCAACTTCTCCTGCAAGCTTCTCCAGTAGTGGGATGTGAATCTGCTGTCTCTGTCTGACACGATGCTTACCGGCACTCCGTGTAGGCGAACTATCTGCTGCATGTATAGCTCCGCCAACTTCTCGGTGGAAAGCCCCACCTTGAAGGGTATGAAGTGCGCACACTTCGTCAGCCTGTCTACGATGACCCAGATGGCATCCTTCCCTCCTTGAGAACGAGGAAGCCCTGAAACGAAGTCCATCGTAATATGTTCCCACTTCCACTCGGGAATGGGTAACGGCTTGCAACAAACCAGCTGGCCTCTGGCGCTCCGTCTTGACCTGCTGGCAAACTAGGTATCTCGAGATGAAACGTGATACATCCCTCTTCATCCCGTGCCACCAAAGATGTTTCCGCAAGTCACGGTACATCTTGTTAGCACCAGGGTGAATAGAATATCTCGATCGGTGCACCTCCTGCAAGACTGCCTCTACCAGCTCTCCCTTCGGCACGCACAATCGGCTCCCATGCCTCAAGGATCCATCCTCTGCTATAGCGAAGTCATCCAGCAATCCAGCTAACGCCTGGGGTCGAAGTCTGCGAAGGCTCTCATCTGTAGACTGTGCCTCCCGGATCTGCTCCATCAAACCTGACTGAATGTCAAGCGCCATCATCTGTATCACTGATCCTGGCCGAACTAGCTCGATACCGAGCTTCTTCAGATCCTCCCGTAAATGCCGATCAATCATCAGGTACCATGCCATCGGATGCCTGCTCAGCGCATCCGCCACCACATTTGTCTTCCCAGGGTAATACTGTAAATCGATGTCGAAGTCCTTCATCAACTCCAACCATCGTCTTTGCCTCATGTTCAGCTCTTTCTGCGTGAACACATACTTCAAGCTTTTGTGGTCAGTAAAGATTTCCACACGCTCTCCGTATAAGTAATGTTTCCATAACTTGAGTGCAAAGATCACCGCAGCTAACTCGAGGTCATGGGTAGGATAATTCCTCTCATGAGTCCGCAATTGCCTAGATGCATAAGCAATCACTTTCCCATGCTGCTGTAGGACACATCTTAGCCCCTTTCCAGAAGCATCACTGTATATGGTGAAACCTCCAGAACCTGAAGGTAAAGTCAGAACTGGAGCGGTCGTCAGCCTCCTCTTCAGCTCCTTAAATGCTGCCTGGCAGTCCTCTGACCAGATGTACTCTGCGTCCTTCTGCGTCAGCTTCGTCATGGGTTCAGCTATCCTAGCAAAGTCCTGGACGAACTTTCTATAATAGCCTGCTAAACCCAGAAAGCTCCTGATCTCTGAAACTGACGTCGGAGCCTTCCACGTCTCAACTGCAGCAATCTTTCTGGGATCTACCGAGATTCCATCTCCAGTAATCACATGGCCGAGAAACTCCACTCGGTCTAAAAAGAACTCGTACTTCGACAATTTGGCAAACAATCTCTCCTGCCTCAGAATCCCCAAAACTATCCGTAAGTGCTCTGCATGCTCCTCTGGCGTCTTCGAGTATATCAGGATGTCGTCGATAAACACTACAACGAACTTATCCAGATACTGGTGAAATGTCTTATTCATCAAGTTCATAAAGACAGCTGGCGCATTTGTAAGACCAAATGGCATCACCAGAAACTCGTACTGCCCGTACTTCGTGTTGAACGCCGTCTTCTGGATGTCTGCTGGCCTAACCTTCACCTGGTGGTACCCGGATCTCAAATCTATCCTGGAAAACACCTTCGCCCCGCTCAACTGGTCGAACAAATCATCTATCCTGGGCAGAGGATATTTGTTCTTGATGGTGATGGCATTCAAGGTCCGGTAGTCAATACACAACCGGACTGTACCATCCTTCTTAGGCACAAAGAGCACTGGTGCTCCCCATGGAGAAGCACTGGATCGAATGAAACCCTTTTTCAACAGGTCATCAATCTGCTCTTTCATCTCTACTGCCTCCTTGGGATTCACTCTATAGCAAGCCCGGGATACTGGTGATGAACCCGGCACTAAATCTATAGTAAACTCCATATCTCTGTCAGGCGGAAGTCCTGGAAGATCCTCTGGGAATACATCCATAAACTCTCTAATGATAGGGTGTGGCTGTGCTGCGTCCCCGACTGTCGCACAACAGTTCGGCTCTAGGCTGATCTCCGGCCCTGTCCTCCTGACACTGAATGGTGCTGTGTCTGGGGGACTGAACAAAATACTACCCTCATGGCAATCTATAGATGCATGGGCATAGCTAAGCCAGTCCATCCCCAATATGATATCATAACCGGGGAGTGGCATTACAAAGAATCGCCCCTCGAACTCTCTCCCGGCTATCATAATAGAGCATCTATAGCTAGCTCTAATAGGCACTGGTCCTCCTCCCGTCATTACTCTACTAATCTCTGCAGTAGGTGTAGATACTAAGTGATGTTCATGCATGAACTCTAATAACAGGAAGCTATGAGATGCACCAGAATTAAACAAGCATAGAGCTAGAAAAGTATGCAAATAAACATGACCTGTGATGACGTCAGCTAAGTAATCCGGCTCCGAAACCTGCTCCGGCTCCGGCTCAAGGGCTAGGCTATAAACCTTCCCCTGAGGTCCCTTCTGCTGCTGCAGATGTTGCCCAAACCTCTGCTGCTGAGTCGGGAGTGGTCCTCTAGGCTTCGCTGCAGGGCAGTTCTGAAGCTGATGGGTGGCAGACCCACAAACTAAACACAGACCCAACCTCTTCCTGCAGACGGCGAAGTCATGACCTGGTCTTCCGCAGAAAGAACATATAGCTCCTTTCTGCTGCTGCTGCTGCCGGGGTCCCGGGGCTCTAACTGGCTGGGTCTGATGATATAGTGTAGGGGGACGGTAAGTCTGCTGGGGGTGGCGTCGGTGCTCTCTGCTGGAAATCCTGACGCTTGGACGGTCCCTCATGATGTACAAAAGTCGGCCTCTTGCATGACAGAAGACGCTCCTCGATGCTCCGGGCCAACTCTAGGCTCTGGTAGTAGTCAGTCGTACCGTTCGCCACTATAAGAATGCCAATGTCTGGAACTAGACCATGGCAAAACCTATGGGTCATCTCCTCTGGATCTACAACCAGACTAGGAGCAAAACGGCTCAGGCGACTAAACTCTGCCGCATAGTCATCAACAGAACGGTTCCCCTGCTGGATGTTCTGGAATCGTAGCCCCATAGCTACTATAGCAGTGGTCGAGAAGAATTTCTTCTTGAACTGGGTCTTCAACTGATCCCAAGTGGCTCTCCCTCTCGCAAACGACGGCTCATTCCGGAACCAGACTCCTGCTAAGTCTATCAGCAGAAATCCCATTGCCTCGACCTGGAGGTCATCCGACATCCTAACTCCCAGGAGCTTCCTCTCTACCGAATCTAGCCAGTCATCAGCTACTACTATGCCCTCAGTCTCTGAGAACTCCTTGGGATTCAGACCCATGAAGTCCTTGATCGTCCCCGCTCTCTGCCGTGGCTCTACATGTGGTGGGACCACGGGACGTCCCTCAGAACGCTCCATGCTCTGGCGGAGTAGGGTAGTCTGCTCCTGATGGGTTGTTAGGAACCCCTGAATCAGTGTGAGCAGCTGGTTCCCGTCGAGTGTGACGGAAGCCTGGGTGGGTATAGTGATAGGGGGTGGTGGAAGTATCGGGTCCTGCTGGGTCTGTGATGTGGAAGGTGGTTGTGGTATCTGGGTCTGCGGATCTGTGGAGTGGGGGAATGTGGTAGGTGGAGGTGTATCAGTCAACTGGTCAGCTGACTGGATAAGGAGGGCCCCATTCTCGGGCGTAACATGCTGGGATGAACGAGTAAGCACCATCTAAATTACAAAATAAAAGGACTTATAAGGACTTATTTAAGGTAAGTAATTATATGCAAGAAAATCTAATTATAATAGCAAACATGTGATATATTTCCTATGTTGCAATCCTAGCATTCCTCTAGGTGTTCTAAGCGTCTTTCCTAATGTTGTCTAATTACCTTAAGTTCCTAATTGCAGGCATGCTTGGTATAATAACGTAACCAAACAGTTTAGTCAGGACCTGCATGGGCCACCACTAAAAACATGTCACGACCCGCTACCCAAATTGTTGGGCCAGGCCGAGTCATGCCCAGCCTACGTTGAGATAAAACGTAGTAAGCTGTTCAAAAGACAACAGGATAAGACTAAATGTGCTAACAGTTCTATAAGTGAAGAAGAATAATAAATGCTCCAAACACAAAAGTCGTCGTATATAGTAAAATGTTCAAGTACAAGTGAACTAAAATGTAAAACTGGATACATGTCCAGTTACAAAATATGTAGCCTAATACATGACTACACTAAATATCCCAAACAGCTAAGCAAACTAGACGAGTCTCCCCGCAGGAACATCCTCGTATGGCAAAGCCGGGTCCTCGATAGTATCTCCATAATATGTATCGCAGAGTAACTCCTCCTCAGTAAGGACACCTACAACGTTATCCTGTCAGGACGGGAGCAAGTACTGAATCTAGCAAACTAGCATATGAAACATGAAAATGGACATAAGAGGAATAACTGGAAACATGGCATCACACAATCTATCATGGCAAGGACACATATGTCATAGAGACAGATGTATATGTAATGTTTAAAACTGTAGCAGGTACGTGATCGGTCAATAGATGTACAATGTACCAAGGCACAATGTAAATAAAATGTACATACGTACAAGTGCACAAGCATAGGTGTACATCCGTACAGAAATACGGGATAATGGCCTACGGCGCAGTATCATATAGAATGAACTTTGCTCGGTACGATAATGGGGGCATGATCACGTACTCAGCTACTAGTTTCCCCATAACCCATATTCTATCATGTGAGAGATACATAAAAACTGTTCTAAGCATGGTAGTAACTGGAAGTACAACATGTGACGTTTTAACTTGCTACCCTAAGGATCAGCACTTAACATGGTGGGTTTTGCAGTTCATTTATGTGACAATATGTAAAGTTCGTAGAAAGTACTTGCCTCTAGCAAAGCAAAACAAAACAAAACAAGCTGCGATAACAGTGCTACGGATGTTCGGTAACTCGTCACTGTAGAAGTAAATACAATAACTTAGTTTTTACACTAAGCTAAAACACTAGGACACTAATTAGTGAAACACGACTTGTGACTGGGCACCTAGCCAA
Source organism: Iris pallida (assembly GCA_029216955.1). Classification (NCBI taxonomy): domain Eukaryota; kingdom Viridiplantae; phylum Streptophyta; class Magnoliopsida; order Asparagales; family Iridaceae; genus Iris; species Iris pallida. The sequence continues at coordinate 430,505 of JANAVB010042818.1, forward strand.
AATGATGACTTTGGCATAGGAGACCATTGTGGGGTAACACACTACTTTAACTAACTTCTAGGATCTTTACACTAGTGAGGGGTGGGGTTCAACACAGCTAAAACTCAAAATAACACAAAAGCTACAAGTCGTAATTAATCAATAAATAAATCAAAAGACCATTGTGTTCTAACAATTTTAGAGATAGACAAAAAGCCTAGTTTTACTTAAAGTAAAGTATCAAAGTGATCCTTGTTAATCATAGAAATTTATTATAATTTTTCTGGAATTTATTAACCAGTACAAATATTTTATAAAAATCAGTTTTCCTAAGTACACAGAAAATGAGTTTTGGTTTCATATGCCAAACTAGTGGCAAAACTGTAATTTAAATACTATAAAAATTATACTAAATTAGCTAACTTAACATAGTATCTAAATACTATTTTTTCATAATTTTAACAACACTTTAAGTATTTTTAGAAAATCGAAAACAACATTGCACACAATTGAATTTTAATAATTATTTATCTGCGTATTTTGTCCATGTACATAATTTGAACCAAAGTTCAAATACAAGACCCAAGGCCATGAATCAAGTCCAATATGACTTGTACAGGTCTTGAATGTGTGAAAACACATTTGGGCCCAAAACCCATGCTAGGCTTGGACACCAAATGGTTGCAAAAATTTAAATACACTAAAAATACAATTTGGTAATAGTGCAAAATAAATATTATTATTTTAATAAGGCAAAATTATGCATAGTGAAAATATACATACAAGTGTTTAAAAGTACATATATATATATATATATATATATATATGTAAGGAAAACACTTAATTTTATAAAGTATATATATATATATTTTTATATATATAAGGAAACATTTAAATATAAAGTGTATAATAATGTATATATACATATGAAAATATATATATACATAATTTACTAACTATAAAAATATATACAAGAAAATATATACATATATACATATATGTACATAAATACATATAAATATATATATACAAGTTTACTAATTATAAAATTATATATATACATATAATATACTGTCAAAATACAGTATATAAAATATATATATACTAATATATATATATATATTTTTTATATATACTAATATATATATATATATATATATATATATATACATATATATATATAAATATATATATAGAAAAAAGAAAAAGGAAAAGGAAAAGAAAAAAGAAAAAGAAAAACAAACAGCAGGGGGCTCGAACCCTGCCCACAGGAAAGGGGGGGTTTTAACACTGCTGCGCTGGCCAGTGGGCCTATTGGCCCGCTGTGTTAGGAATAGTCTTAGGTTAATTTTATTTAGGTTTGGTTTAATTAACACATAAAAAAAATAATAAATCGACCCTGTGTCCTGACTGTTAGGGACACAGGTATTAACGTGTCTGGGCTGGCACGACACGTACGAGTTCAGTCTCGCGTGTCCAGTTCCACGCTCGTGCTCGCCAGGACACGACGAACAATATGGACTCAACACGAGACACGCACGACACGAGAAAACAACGCTACATACGTGTCCGACTTCGGGAGAAGTTTTCGAAGGCGGAGACGGGGGCTAGGGGTGTCGGTACGGTGGCGGAGCGGTGGCGATCGACGCGTCTCGGCGCGGCGAGCTCGTCGGTGGTGGTTGGGGGTCGTGGCACTCGGCGTGGGGGCTGGACGAAGAGTTCGTCGGAGCTAGGATTTCGGTTAGGGTTTTGTGGGGGGGAAAGGCGGAGCCAGGGCGTCGATGGTAGTCGGGGTTATGGGGGTTGGGCAAAGGAGAGTGAGGGGTTTATTTATAGGGGTTTAGGGCGGTCCTAGGTCGGTCGGGGCAGCCGAAAATGGCGGGGGCAGCGGTCGTCGGTCGTCGGGCAGGGGGGTGGGTAGGTATTTAGCACTTAGGTCCCTGGTAGTTAGAAAATAACACATAGGTCCTAGCAGTTGTCAAATGCAAATATAATTTGCATTCCACACTTAAAAACAATTAAGTAATTACAAACTGATATTAAAACAATTCTAATTATTACAAAACTATATAAAAACAATTCTACTTATTATAAAACTATATTAAACATTTCTAAAAATTACAAATGATAATTTAACAATTTAGAAAATTACATATTGATATTTTTAGTATTAAAACTCATTTAAAAATTATTTAAAAATTCTAGAAAATTTTTTAAAATTTCTAATAATTACTTTAAGGCTAAAATTAACATTAAAATTTAATTAGCACTAATAAAAATAAAATTTGAAAAACAGGGGCTTACAAGTTGATGGTGGATTGGTGTCGTTGATCGTGTTGGAGTGTGGCGCAGAGGATGTCCTCATCACCGTCAGGGACTGTCAATTTTTTTGACAGTCTTTGCAATAGGAAAGAACTGTCAAAATATTTAACAGTCCAAAAAGTAGGACTGTCAAAAATTTTGATACTCCTTCTGATAGGAAATGATTGTCAAATTTTTTAACAGTTGTAAGATAGGACTGTTAAATCTTTTGACAATTCATTATTTTTGTAGGACTGTCAAAAATTTCCTTAAACAAAAAATGGATAGTCCGAGTAAATTTTTTCAGTGGCAAATATATAAATAAAATAAAAAAATGGGTTGTCCTCAATAAAATGTATAGTGACTTTAGCAAATGTCATATATAATTAGTATTTTAATTTTTTTTGTATTGTTACTTCTTGTTGTATACGATTTGGACGACTCATTGTTGAATTGTTTAAGGCAAATTCTATAGGCACTTCACATTTTACTCCATGACAACCCTTACTTCAGGACAGTCCAGCTTAGGTTTTACTCAGGACAGCCCCAATTTTACTTTGGGCTTCCCAACTCCCTTTAGGACCAACGAAGTTGACAGTCCTTGTAACACCCCAGTCCCAAAATACGTAGGACTAGGTACGTAGACATGTCAGCTGTATACATACGAAGTATACTCTAATATATGGAAACCTCGTATGAATACATAAGCTGTAAAATACAGTGAACCAAGAGTAATCTAATTTTATCCACAAAATGTAAGAATAAAAGATATCATATAATCAACTATAAAATATTTTTGTACAATGTGTTGGACGGAGACAAATCCACTACCAACAAGTAAGGAAAGAAATACATAAAAAATGAAATGAGTTTGGCGAGCGAAGCGAAGACGATCCAAATGTAATCATCCTCGCAGAAATAAAGTTGATCACGACCATGGCTCGAATACCTATGAATGACAATATCACACACCTGGAGAGATAACCAGGTTCTCAGAGGGACGTAACAAGATACACAATATCATGCCACATAAACTGAATAAGTACTGCTAAATAATAAGTCAATCGGATCATAACATGGTCCAACACTCCACCTTTGAATTAGCGTACCATCCCTCCCAACCAAACAATGACATGAGATGGCACACTAACCCACGATGAAGTATCTTTTCAAGTCACGAATTCAATATGGTATCCGGACCACAACAAGGTTCAATACCTTCTCATCGGAGCAGTGAGCCACACCTACAACCAAACAAGGACAAGATATGGCAAACTAGTCCGCGACAAGTTATTATTCCAAGCCACGATCAAATACAAGTACCCAAACCAAGAGTACTCATACCTAACGGATAAGGTGCCTAACCAGTCTAAGTAAAATGCAGTTTAATTAAGAACAACCTTCTACGCATGGGCACTATGGCTACAGGGATTAGGCATCGTCCCTCCTCGGGAATCAGGTGCCTACGTCCATAACGCTTCTATGAACGTCAGAGGGCATCAGTATAATGGGTTCGTCCAAAACGTTCCGCGAACGTCAGAGGGCATCAGTGGTCCCGTGTCTCCGGCTATCATGACCCGCATCCAGTGTAAGGGCATGAGAAGTGGGTACGTCCATGGCCTACGCCGCAGTATCGGCAGTAGAACGCTATCCTAATACGAGAAATAGATATTAAGTAATATCAATATTGAAATTCAATCCTTAATTTTTTATATACCAAAATTCACATAAATACAATACAATACAATATATATATATATATATATATATATATATATATATATTATGGTATATATATATATATATATATATATATATATATATATATATATATATATATATATATATATATATATATATATATATATATATATATAGAGCCTAATTTTCATATATTATAAATACTCTTCTATACATATACATATATACAAGTATATATATAACCTAGTTAATTCCCATAAAATCCAAAATATTTATTAAAGAACTTATTTACTATTTATCAATTAAAATACTATTTTAATAGCAAGCACAATAATATGTGTATATATATCCACCGATTCCAAATTGCTTCCTAAATCACTAAAGTAAAATGCCAATACAACATACCTATATATGGTCGTCTCTACACGTACTACCCGACTACGAGGGCTCGGACTTGGTCCGGGTCCGGTCCGGACTAGTTCAGTACAACCGGGTTCCTGCAAAGTCAATAAATTTAATAATAAGTAATTAAACTATTTATAATGGTCATGTTACAACTTGGCTTGATTTTTCTAGTTAGGACACACTTATGGCTGGGTCTTCCTTGGCATGGCTAATACACTAGTCAAGGCACGCCACTGCACTATCTATGTCATGATTCCTAGTCGTCTGTACTTCAAAAATCAACTATGGCTAATGCTATTTATCGTAATAATTAACAAAAAAATTATTTATAAAAAAATCTAAAAATTACCATTTAGTTCAATTAAATAATAATAAAAAAATTATTTTCAAAAATTTTCGGGAAGAGAGGCTACAGATACAGTTAGACATAATATGAACATAAACATAGTGATCATGCTCATCTCCGTCCCATTTTACCTAGCCTGCAATGGTTAGAACTTTACACAAGCAATCATTCAATTCACGCAACCAACCAACCATAAACTTAGACATATGCATAAGGGTGGCAGGCCCTGCGCCTGCACCCAACTTTAATCTCAGCCCACCGGCCCTATCCATATGAAGGTCACGATATTTTGTACCGTAATAGACTTGGCATCCTTATGTGTAAGCCTATGATCGCTCCAGTACGGGTTGCTAGCCCAATATCTGATGGATCCCAAACTTACTGATATCATAGCTTATCACAACGTTGGACGGTCACAATTTGTCCTAATGATGTGCACCATAAATACCATACATAATTCTCTCCTAGGCCGAACGATCCCGGTGCCCCGGTCATAACCGTCCGAGGGAAGCCGCACCCGTGCATGGACCATCTGAGTCCATTGACCATGCAATACGTGTCATAGCAAACAAGTCATATCATTCCAACCAATCTCACGTTCCATAAAAATAATCCCTCATATCTATCTCAAGTTCCATCGACATTATGCCCCAACTCATCCGTATTGATGCACGACGCCCAATGGCTTAGACTTCTCATACTTATACTCGACGCGTTCCATTCATAAGTTATTCACATAACCGCAGTTCCGTAGTTACTTAGTCATTTTGTAGCTTCCGTGCACGAGGGCACGCTCATCGCCATAATCAATGTTCTAGACCTAGTGTGCAATGTTCGCGGAGTCGTACACGTGATGCACATCTTGATATTGCCCTTCAATGTTCTACTATCACTGCCCTACCGCGACTCATACACTTGATGTACGTCGCTTCAATTGTTCAATGTTCTATCTTAATGTTCAACACCTACTAAGATCTTTAACCGTTCGAGGCATGCTCGCTAACTTGATAACAACTTACGCATACAAGAATATATTTTATTAGACGTGAAGGAATATGGAGAGAGAGTCAAGAACCCATCCACCTTAAGCCGATATGCCTTGTCGTTTCGTCGAGCTGAAGCGGCTCGATTCCATAACTTGGTTGTGCGGCTAACTCTTCTGACTTAGCCACTACGTTGAGCTACTCGATTGATTCGGCCTATCGCGCCCATGCCACAAACCGTTGCCAGGCGACAATTTGGTTTTTGCGAACACCATTTCAAATAAGGCAAAATGTCGACCCTTATCGTCCAGCGTAAAAGTATAGCTTGCACACCAGATCAACTAAAATCAGCACTTGCTCAAATATGACTTATCCTTTGCATCGATTCGATTCATAGATTCCAATCGACTCAAAGCTTTCCTTCGGCCAGCGTAACTCTTGCATCGATTCGCATCGATACTTCATCGAGTCAACGCAACTCTTCGAGTCAACGACTCATCGTAATGCACCGTACGGAGCAGGGCATTACATAATATACCACTCAAAATAAGGTTCGTCCTCGAACCAAAACTAACACTTAAACCAAGTGTTTTGCTAGATCGTTTCACGATCTCGTGCCACTATAGTTGAATCATACAACTTAGTTTGGATCATATACATATCTTAGGCATCCCACCAATATATGCATTTCAGCCAAGCTCAGTTGTAGGATATCAGGACAAACTAACAGGCTCAAATTAATTCCTCAAGCATCAGCTATTCCGTACTCGACTTGGTCATATCTTATTTCCTATTCCCAAAATACTTCATGTATGCATTATTCCATAACATGCGATCATCCTCCAAACATTTTTACATATAAATTAACTCAAAATTGTTACTTCGATTCCATAAGTTTCATGACGGCCATATAGCGCATGCATTACATTAAGTCGTTGCGCATTCGATCGCAACAATTCTCCGCAATGCCTATTCGCCCAACCATTTTCTATCTCTCACATAACTCAAGTCTTTCATCTAGTCATTCATAAAATTGGCCTTAACAACATGGACTAAGTCCAACATGTCCAAACTTTTCTTGTCTACAATTCGTACCATGCATCGCACGCAACTATTCCAACACGATTCACATGCTCGAAACTATCTACGCATCGCGTATGGAACTGCCCCCGCTAGGTAATGTTGACCCAAACCGGATCACCGTCAACCTAATCTTGAAAATTAACAAAACAATATTTGTCATAGTCCAATTTGACACATCGAGCTAGAAATCAATCTACTCAGCTCATTGGTTCAAGATCACAGCTGCTTGGAGTTTTACTATTTTTTGTATACTGGAGTCTGTATTTTTGTTCTTGAGTATAGGATGATGTACGTTGGGTCATACTGAACAACTTTGGGCTAGCTATAGCTTTATAGGTTTACTTAGCCCAAATCCCAATCAACCCATTCATCCAAATGTTGACACAAAGTCACAGTCAACCAGATATTGACTACATTGACTAAATAATATCTGTATAAAATCAATACGACACACGACGTCTGCATTCAGTTCAGGACAAACGACGGCTCAGCTTCCGATCTCAGTGTATTTTCGAGTCTGTACTTTTGCATTTTATTGAGTCTAGAAGTATGTACTCTGAGTAATGCTGAGCTCTTGGAACTTAGTTTATAAGCCTACCCAAAATCCCAAAGCTCCACCAAAACAAAATTGCCCACAAGTCCCTTTTGTTCCACTCTGTGCTCTGGAGACAGAGTTCGGGCCGAACTCTGCCTCCACACAGAGTTCGGGCCGAACTCTGTCTCCTAAAAATCAGGAACCCTAATTTTAGGGTTAGCTGGATTGCTAGCTGTCCAACGGCCAAATTTTTGAATTTCCCTAACCGAATTCTGGCCGAATTCTGCCTCAAAAATCAGTATAAATAGGGCATGAATTCTCTCATTTTCATTCACTCAATCTTCTCTTCTCTTCTCTCCTACAAGCTCAATAAGCCATACCCTTCCCATCTACTAGCCACAAGCCTCCTAAGTCTCGAGTGCTCAGCATCTCTCAGTTAGGAATCTTGTGCAAGAGTGAAGAAGTCGCTTGGACAATTCCAAGCAAATCGCCACTGCGATTCTCTGTAAGAAGTTGACGTGCTCTTCTGAAGTAAAGGCACGGGTTGTAACTACTATTTCACAAATAGTGGATTTAATCCTGAGCTAGAGTTCTCAGGCCTGGACTAGTCCTCCACGAGGGAAACCAGGTTAAAATCGCCGTGTTTGCGTATGCTCTCTTGTTTCTCTTTTATATTCCGCATTCTACTCTGATTATTCATTGTTAGTGAAAGAGTTAATTTTTAATTGGTTATTTTTATATAAACTCTATTCACCCCCCCTCTAGAGTTGCCAAACTGTTCTTCAATTGGTATCAGAGCTCTGTTCTCTTTATAAGGATTAACATCCTAAGAGCTGATCCATGGCAACCACACAATCCTTGATCTCCAATCATGGTGAAGGTCAGTCCACTCATAGGCCTCCCCTATTTGATGGGACTAACTATACATATTGGAAAACAAGGATGAGTTTTTATCTGAAGTCTCTAGACTTTGACCTGTGGACTGTCGTAACTGATGGTTACAAAAGCCCGCCAGAATAGTTGTCGATGGTGACCTCATTGAGAAACCACACGACAAATATTCTGTCGAGGAGAAGAAACAGGCAAGTCTAGATGCTAGGGCTATTAATGCTTTATTCTGTGCTATAGACAGGAACGAGTTTAACAGGGTCTCTACATGCACCACTGCTCATGAAGTATGGAGACTTCTAGAAGTGACGCATGAAGGAACCACTCAAGTCAAGGAATCAAAAATAAGCCGCCTCACTCAAGAGTACGAAGCCTTCAAGATGAAGCCAAATGAGACGATCACTCAAATGTTTACAAGATTCCTCGACATCATCAATCCGTTATCCTCGCTTGGTAAGCAGTACTCAAACCATGAAAAGATCCGCAAGCTACTCAGAGGGTTACCAAAGATTTGGAACCCTAAGGTGACAGCCATCATAGAAGGGAACGATCTCACAACTATGTCTATGGAAACTTTGATGGGCAAGCTCATGACTCACGAGCTTGACCTCAAGGACTTTGAAGAGCCTGCTCCAAAGACTAGGGAGATCGCACTCAAAGCTCATCGACGAAAGGTTGATCACGATGAGACTGAAGATGATAACTCAGATGATGAAGACCAAGCTCTCATGGTACGTAACTTCAAGAAATTCCTTCGCTTTAATCAAAGAAAGAAGGAACCACAAGAAGACGATGAAGAAGAGCCAACCTGCTATGGTTGCAAAAAGACTGGACACGTCAGGAGAGACTGTCCACTCTTAAAGAAGAGCAACCGGTATGAAAAGCCCTACAAGAAGAACTCGTCGAAAAGATATGCCAACACAAGCATTTGGCATGAAAGCGAAGCAAGTGACTCCGAGGAAGAAAAGAAATCTCCTCAAGACAAAGCAAATGTGTGCCTCATGGCAAATTCCACCAAGGTATCAAACGAAACTTTAGATGACTTCTCTTTTGATGAACTTGGCGATGCTTTCACTGATTTACTTGATGATCACAAAAAGGTCATCGGTAAATACAAGCATGCCAAGGACAAAATCAAAAGTCTTGAAGACAAGATACAAAGTATGTCTTCACTTCTTGATAATGTTAGAGACACTTCTTCCACTGATGCCACAAATGAAGTATCGAAGCTTAAAATAAGCTTACACGATGCTGAAACACGTATTGAGCAACAAGCTCAAGAGATCACTACTCTTAACACGTTGCTTGCTGAAGAAAAGAGTAGACACAAAATCTCTATGACTAAGATATATGATTTGAATACTAAAGTTGATGAATTGCAAGCTGTTTCTAAAAGATTAGAAACTAAATTGGGAAAACAGGTTGCTCAACCTCAAACCCAATCACATGGGCACAACACCACTCATGCTAGTCAATCTCATCATTCTCATAAAACACATAACCATGCTTTTATGTACACAAACTTTCAATCACGTGCACGTAAGAATACTCCTCATACACATCATACTGCACAAAGACACAGCCAATATCACTCCACATATAGACATCAAACCATGCCACATCAACATGCCATGCCACGTAGACAAAATCATCATGATATGTCACATAGGCAAAATCATCATGTCATGCCACAACATCACACTATGCCATATAGACATTTTCAGCATGCCACTCCTCATAGACAATATTATCATGCTATGCCACATAGACATCATGACCATACCACTCACTCTATGCATAGTCATCATTACCATGCTAACTCTTCACATCATCCTCATCCTGGTACTTATAGATATCATTCACATGCTCCCAGTATAAATACTATCTGTACCTACTGTGGATCACATGGACACATCTCACCACAGTGTAGAGTTAGAAGACTTGTAGACAAGAAAGTATATGCATGGTTTCCGAAGACTAACTTTTCAGGACCCTCAAGAAACTGGGTACCAAAGGTCACATCTACTCTTGATGTAGGTGGACCTTCCCTCTTCAACTGAAAGTAAGTGGATTCTCGATAGTGGATGCTCGCGACATATGACGGGAGACGCAAATCTTTTTGCATCACTATCGATGAAAAGAGAAGGATACGTATCCTTCGGTAACAATCTCAGAGGGCACATAATAGGTAACGGTATCATTGGTCATCCTCCTTCTTCTGTCATAAAGGATGTCTGCCTGGTGACCGAGTTAAAGCATAACCTGCTCAGCATTAGCCATCTTGCTGATCATGGATATGATATTAACTTTGGACAAAACTGTTGCTATATCTATGATAGGTCAACAGGAGACATTGTTTTTGAAGGGAAAAGAGAGGACAATATCTATATTTTCTATCTCTCTATAAATACTAACCATGCAGGTAGATGTTTATATGCCCACAAAGACGAACGACTACTATGGCACCAGCATCTTGGTCACGCTAATATGGATACTATATCCAGACTATCGACCAAGAAGCTAGTAAGAGGATTGCCAGAAATCACATTCAAAAAGGACACGGTATGTGCAGAATGTGAACTAAACAAAGCCACAAAATCCTCATTTTATTCCATTAACTCTGTAAGTACCACTAGACCTCTGCAATTACTTCATATGGATTTATTTGGGCCTAGTAGAATAGCTAGTCTTGGTGGCAAGCTATATGCTTTTGTGATTATTGATGATTTATTTTTCAAGATTTACTTGGGTTTTCTTTCTCGCTAATAAAAGCGAAGCTATTTCTGTTTTCAAAATCTTTGTAAAGAAAGTTCAAAACGAAAAAGGCTACATGATTACTCGAATCCGAAGTGATCATGGAGGCGAATTCGTAAATTCTGATTTTGAAAATTTTTGTAATACAAATGGTTTTGATCATGAATTTTCTTGTCCGAGAACTCCTCAACAAAATGGTGTTGTGGAGCGGAAGAATAGGACTCTTGGCGATATGGCTAGAGTCATGTTGAATAAATTTTCTCTTCCGAAATATTTTTGGGCTGAGGCTGTAAGTACAGCATGCCACATTTTGAATAGGGTGCTTATTCGTCCCATTACGAAGAAAACACCCTATGAGCTTTGGTTTGGGAGAACCCCAAATGTTTCCTATTTTAAAGTTTTTGGCTGCAGATGTTTTATCCTTAACACCAAAGACAACTTAGGCAAATTTGATGCCAAAGCTGACGATGGTATCTTTCTTGGGTATGCCGCCAAGAGTAAGGGATATAGAGTTTTCAATAAACGCTCACTTATTGTGGAAGAGTCAACTAATGTGACTTTTGATGAAGATAACAGTGCAGCAAATACTCTTGATGATGATGTTGAGCCATCAACTTCCACTCCAATGAATACTCCTACCAAAACTAATTCTCTGGATGGTTTGCCTAAGAAATTTTCTTTCAAACCTTCTCATCCAGAAAATTTAGTCATAGGTGAAGTATCACGTGGAGTTACTACAAGATCATCATTAAGAGACTCTATTGCTAGCACTGCCTTCATTTCACAAGTAGAGCCTAAAAACATTTCTGAAGCTTTTACTGATGAATTTTGGATTTCTGCTATGCAAGAAGAACTCAACCAATTTGAGAGGAGCCAAGTATGGGAACTAGTTCCTAGACCGGCTAATCACTCAATCATTGGTACTAAATGGGTTTTTAGAAACAAAGTAAATGAAGATGGTTCAGTCACACGGAACAAAGCTCGTCTAGTAGCTCAAGGATACAACCAAGAGGAAGGTATCGACTACGATGAGACGTATGCTCCGGTTGCTAGACTAGAATCCATTCGGATGCTTTGTGCTTTTGCCAATCATCAGAACTTTAAATTATTTCAAATGGATGTTAAAAGTGCTTTCTTGAATAGTTTTATTAAGGAGGAAGTTTATGTTAAACAACCCCCTGGCTTTGAAAATCACAAATTTCCCGACCATGTGTTCAAGCTGAAGAAAGCGCTTTATGGCCTTAAACAAGCTCCCAGAGCTTGGTATGAAAGGCTAAGCAGCTTCTTGCTTGAGAAAGGTTTTTCTAAAGGGAAAATTGACACTACACTATTTATCAAATCTTTCAAAGACACCATTTTATTAATTCAGATTTATGTTGATGATATTATTTTTGGGTCTACTGATGAAACTCTTTGTCAAGAATTTGCCAAGTGTATGCAGACAGAATTTGAGATGAGCATGATGGGAGAGCTCAACTACTTTCTTGGTCTGCAAGTAAAACAACTGGCTAATGGAACTTTCATCTGTCAATCGAAGTACACCAAAGACATGCTGAAGAAGTTCGATCTTGATAGCATCAAACCAATCAGTACGCCTATGGCTACTTCAACCAAACTTGAACCAGATGAGAGCGGCAAACCGGTTGATCAACGTAAGTATCGAGGTATGATAGGCAGCTTACTATATTTGACTGCTAGTCGCCCTGATATTATGTTTAGTGTTTGCCTGTGTGCTAGATATCAAGCAAGTCCTAAGGAATCGCACATGACCGCAGTTAAGCGTATCTTTCGATACCTTAAAGGTACGGTTACAGTGGGCCTGTGGTATCCCAAGTCAACATCATTTGACCTCATTGGTTACTCTGATGCTGACTTTGCTGGATGCAAGGTCGACCGTAAAAGTACGAGCGGCACGTGTCATTTGCTAGGAAAGGCTTTAGTCTCATGGTTTAGCAAAAAGCAGAATTCTGTCGCACTATCCACAACAGAGGCTGAATATATAGCAGCTGGGCGTTGTTGTGCACAAATCCTGTGGATGAAGCAAACCCTTGAAGACTACAATTTATCTTTCATGCATATTCCTATATTCTGTGACAATACTAGTGCCATCAATTTAACTAAGAACCCTGTCTGTCACTCACGCACTAAACACATTGAGATCAGACACCACTTTTTGCGTGATCATCAGCAAAATGGCACGATTAACTTAGAATTTATTGACACTGATCATCAGCTAGCAGATTTCTTTACTAAGCCACTATCCGAAGAGCGCTTTAATTTTCTTTGTCGTGAACTTGGAATCTTAGATGAAGCAGTCATAAATTGAAACTCACCTGCGTAAATATCGAGTATATTGTGATTCCTTTACGAAGAATTTGGTATGGGTACAAGCCGAAAGGGCCCTTCTGACAACAAGGCGTAAAAGCCTAAGCGACACGGTGCACTAGTCTTCAGGACTACCGCTAGCTGGGATCCGGCCCCTGCAGCTAACCCATGGCAAATTTGGACTATTGAACTGCAATATATGTCCTTATTTATTATATGGCTTGTTTCAATTTAATATTGCCTAATTGACTTTTTCTAAAAGTTCATTCTACTTTCTGTATACCTCTTATTTGCATTCAACACTCTTTGTTTTCCCCGACTATCATTTTGTTTATTTATTAAACATTTTCTTCCTGACTTTTGCCTATTTTCAGTTCTGGACTATTAAACCAGAACTCGGGCCGAACTCTGCCCCTATCAGAGTTTGGGCCGAGTTCGGTCCCAAGGGTCCAGAATCGGGATCTGTCTCAGCCGTTGGATCAATTCTCATCCAATGGTCATTTAATCACCCGACCTAAGACTAAACCCTACTTTATGTCGGGATTCTACCTCTCTCCTTCACTATTACCACCTTTTCTCACCTATACACACTCTTTCCTTGAAACCCTAACCCTAGTTTTTGATCCAGAGTACCCCATTGCTTCTCAAATCAACAAAAAGGTGTCTCCTCTCCATTCTCCTCTATTGTTCTTTACCTGTTTGAGGTATCATTCATATTTTCTATCTTCTAGTTAAAATCTTTTAATGGCTCCTTGCTTGTTCAATCGTGGGAAGAGGATTCGAATTGAGAGTATTTCCTCTTCAGATTCTTCTCCATCAATTGAACAAATCATTGAACTACCTCAACCACCTCACCCTTTGTTCAATCCACCTCGTCCTCTACATCCTTCCACTTATGACAATAGACTTTTTGTCTCACTTGATGCATCAAACAACTGGTTTAGTGACTTTCGGAATCGTCAGGTATTCACAGGACATCCTATCAATTTTTCAATATTCTCTCAATATGATTCTTTATTCCATGACCTTTATATTGATGAACTAATCACTACATCTTCTGCTATTTATCGTCATGCCATTCAAATGTTCTACTGCAACTTAACCTTTGATGATCTTCGTATTTATTCACGAGTTGCTGGTATCGATATCTCGTTTGATGACTTTGAATTAGCAGAATATCTTGATCTTCTTGAGCCAAGTTCTTGGGAAAGGCTTGTTGATGCTCGCTCGTTCCATTTTCCCAACGGACTTTCTCTTGAAAGCTTCAAGGACGATCTGTGCACTCCTTACACACGTCCTCGAAAGCTCATGACAAAATATCTCAACCCATATTTTTCTGATCTTCATTGGATCATGTCTAACACCATTCTACCCAAGATCGGTTCCCCTGATGAAATCACTTATCTTGAAATTTCTGCTCTTTATCATCTTCACTTTGGAATTCATTTCAATCTTCCACGTACTATGATGGACTGGATGATTCGCTGTAGGAGGAAACCACGAGCTTTGGTTTATCCTCTGTATCTTCCTATGATCTTTCGTGCTTTTCATATACCACTTGATGCATGTCCGTTTCTGCCGGCACCTACCTTTTTATCTCCGGCACGACTCCTTCAGCCTGTTGCTGCTACTGATTTGTCTGCTGATGAGGAGCCTGACGCCCCTTCACTCGGTCAGACTGCACCTCCTGCCACTTTGGATTCACTTCAGACTATGCTTCGCGATCGGTTTGCTATTGAGGATGATCGCTGGACGCAGCATGATTACCGTACCACTCTGCAGATTAGTGCCCTTGGGAACTCTCTGCATGATATGCGGTATTCACTTGCTCGTCATCCTGATCTGCATGTGCCTATTGAGCGGGATCCAGCGCGCGCGGGTTATCGCATTGATGATCCGTGGGTAATGCAGTATATGGATCCAGATGATACTTTTGTGGATCTTCAGATGTTCCAGGACCTCTTCGTTGGATCTTTCCCTGGTCCATCAGATGTTCCAGGACCCTCTCGTGCTCCGTGACGGAGATTGGCTTGTTTGATGTTGCCGCTGCTGATGATCGTAGTTTCCTAGTTGCTTTAGTTATTTCAGTTATTATGGATTACTGTACTGAATTTATGTCTTACTTTGATGATGTGCTTGACATTTTGGTTGGTGGATGACACTTTATATTTTTCATTCGTAGTTTTATTTCAGTGACTTATTTTATTAGCATTATACTGTTTCTTCTCTGCCTGGTGTGGTTGGCCTCCTATTCATTGTTTATACTGCTCTTTACATGTTTTTAAATATACAGTTTCTATGCGTCGTCATATTGTTAACTGACAAAAGGGGGAGAAATAATGTATGTGCCTTTTTGGATATCTGTCGGTGCTTGTTGTGCTTTTGGGAAAATATTATTTATCAGGCCACAGGTTCTATGCATCTTTTACGGGGGAGCTATCTGAGTTCTAGCTCGTCACCGTTCGCTGATTACGGGGGAGCTATCTGATTCTAGCTCGGCTCTGTTTATGGGGGAGCTGTGTTATAGTGATCTGTGTCCAGGTATGAATATTGAAATATACATTTATTATTTTGTCAATTATCAATATGGGGGAGATTGTTGACACAAAGTCACAGTCAACCAGATATTGACTACATTGACTAAATAATATCTGTATAAAATCAATACGACACACGACGTCTGCATTCAGTTCAGGACAAACGACGGCTCAGCTTCCGATCTCAGTGTATTTTCGAGTCTGTACTTTTGCATTTTATTGAGTCTAGAAGTATGTACTCTGAGTAATGCTGAGCTCTTGGAACTTAGTTTATAAGCCTACCCAAAATCCCAAAGCTCCACCAAAACAAAATTGCCCACAAGTCCCTTTTGTTCCACTCTGTGCTCTGGAGACAGAGTTCGGGCCGAACTCTGCCTCCACACAGAGTTCGGGCCGAACTCTGTCTCCTAAAAATCAGGAACCCTAATTTTAGGGTTAGCTGGATTGCTAGCTGTCCAACGGCCAAATTTTTGAATTTTCCTAACCGAATTCTGGCCGAATTCTGCCTCAAAAATCAGTATAAATAGGGCATGAATTCTCTCATTTTCATTCACTCAATCTTCTCTTCTCTTCTCTCCTACAAGCTCAATAAGCCATACCCTTCCCATCTACTAGCCACAAGCCTCCTAAGTCTCGAGTGCTCAGCATCTCTCAGTTAGGAATCTTGTGCAAGAGTGAAGAAGTCGCTTGGACAATTCCAAGCAAATCGCCACTGCGATTCTCTGTAAGAAGTTGACGTGCTCTTCTGAAGTAAAGGCACGGGTTGTAACTACTATTTCACAAATAGTGGATTTAATCCTGAGCTAGAGTTCTCAGGCCTGGACTAGTCCTCCACGAGGGAAACCAGGTTAAAATCGCCGTGTTTGCGTATGCTCTCTTGTTTCTCTTTTATATTTCGCATTCTACTCTGATTATTCATTGTTAGTGAAAGAGTTAATTTTTAATTGGTTATTTTTATATAAACTCTATTCACCCCCCCTCTAGAGTTGCCAAACTGTTCTTCACCAAAGCCCATAAAGAATATTCTGTCCATAGAAGACAGAGTTCGGGCCGAACTCTGCCTCCTACAGAGTTCGGGCCGAACTCGGTCCCCTAAAATTCAGGATGCTGATTTTTAGGTCTTGATCACTGCTAGTTGTCCAACGGCCAAAAATTTAAATTATTTATACCGAATTCTGGCCGAATTCTGCCTACCCCGAACCCTATAAATAGGCCTTGGTTTCTCTCATTTGAAACCATCCAATCTTCTCATCTTCTTCTTCTCTTATATAGCCTATATATTCAAGAGCCTTACCTTCCCATCCACTTAGCATTCAAACTTCCCAACCGTCCAAGTTGCTCGGTACGATCCAGCTAGAAGTTTGAAGTGCAAGAAGTTGTAAGTCACTTAGAAAAGTCCAAGTTTCGCCAAAGCGATCATTGAAAGAAGTTTGGCGCGCTCTTCTGTGAAAAGGCACGTGGTTGTAACCCTATTTCATAAATAGTAGATTTCAATCCTGAGCTAGAGTTCTCAGGCCTGGACTAGTCCTCTACGAGGGAAACTAGGTTAAAAATCTTGATGTGTTGTGCTTGCTCTCTACTATTTATTTTCGTATTTCTTTTACTCTGATTATTTATTTGGTGAAGAGAGTTTAAATTTTTAATTGATCATTTTTTGCTATAAACCCTATTCACCCCCCTCTAGAGTTGCCTACCTGTACTTCAATTGGTATCATAGATCTGTTCTCTTATCAAGGACTAACATCCTAAGAGCTGATCCATGGCAACCACTCAACCCATGTTGTCCAATCATGGTGAAGGGCAGTCCACTCATAGGCCACCCCTATTTGATGGAACAAACTACACCTATTGGAAAACAAGGATGAGTTTTTATCTCAAGTTGCTAGACTTCGACCTGTGGACCATTGTCACCGATGGTTACAAAAAGCCCGCCAGGATAGTTGTCAATGGGGGATCTCGTTGAGAAGCCCCATGACAAATATTCTGACGAGGAGAAGAAACAGGCGAGTCTAGACGCGAGAGCTATTAACGCTTTATTTTGTTCAATAGACATGAATGAGTTTAACAGGGTCTCAACATGCACCACCTCTCACGAAGTATGGAGACTTCAAGAAGTGACGCATGAAGGAACCACCCAAGTCAAGGAGTCAAAAATAAGTCGTCTCACTCAAGAATATGAGGCATTCAAGATGAAGCCAAATGAGACGATCACACAAATGATTATAAGATTCCTCGACATCATCAACCCCTTGTCTTCTCTTGGCAAACAATATACAAATCACGAGAAGATCCGCAAGATACTTAGAGGGCTACCAAAGATTTGGAACCCTAAGGTGACAGCCATTATAGAAGGAAATGATCTCACTATAATGTCCATAGAGACTTTGATGGGAAAGCTGATGACTCATGAGCTTGACCTCAAAGACTTCGAAGAGCTTGCTCCTAAGGCAAATGAGATTGCCCTTAAAGCTCACCGTCGAAGGGCTGATCCTGAAGAGACGGATGACGACAACTTGGAAGGTGATGATCAAGCTCTTCTTGTCCGCAACTTCAAGAAATTCCTTCGCTTCAATCGAAGAAAGAAGGAACCACAAGAAGATGAAGAAGAAGAGCCAACATGCTATGGCTGCAAGAAGACTGGACACGTCCGAAAAGACCGTCCATTCGCAAAGAAGTGCAACCGATATGGGAAACCATACAAGAAGGCGTCCTCAAGAAAATATACCAACACAAGCATTTGGCATGAAAGTGAAGCTAGTGACTCCGAGGAAGAAAAGGACGCTCCTCAAGACACTGCCAATGTATGCCTAATGGCAACATTCGACAAGGTAACTAGCAAAACTCTCGATGATTTCACTTTTGATGAACTTGACGATGCATTCAATGATTTACTCAATGACCTTAAGAAAGTCATTGGTAAATATAAATATGCCAATAAGAAGATCAAAGGTTATGAAGTCGAGATTCAAAGACTCTCTTCATTGCTTGATAATATTAGAGACACTTCACCTACGGAAGTCACAAATGAGGTGTCTAAGCTTGAATTAAGCCTACATGATGCCGAAGCACGTATTGAAAAGCAAAAACAAGAGATCACAGCATTCAACACTGAGCTTGCTGAAGAAAAGAATAGACACAAGATCTCTATTACTAAGATTTATGGTTTGAACACTAAGATTAGTGAACTGCAGGCTGTCTCTAAGAAATTAGAGACTAGATTGGGAAAATAGGTTGCTCAACTGTCACTCCCCGTTCCCAGAATACGTATCTTAATACGTGTACTGCTTGAATGTATTTATTTAATATTTATCATACATTTGTTCTGTATTTAATTCCCTTAATTATCCGTTAATTATTTTTTTTGTATTTTACTTTCTGCACTTGTCCTGCTTTTAGTTTATTCCGGCTTGGGTTGGTTTATTTCGGTTTTTGGCGATTCATCTTGAACCCGACCAACCCCTACCTACCCCATCTTCATTTAAAGCCCCAAACCCATTCTCTCTCTCCATTACTCTTCTTCTTATTAACTCTTTCATCATCCTCCATTACTCCTCCCCACCTACCCAGCCGCATAGGCAAGTACCAACTTGCTTCACGATGGATTCCCAGTATTATTGTTCCATCATCTTCCTTACTTGATCTTAAGTCTCTTTAGTATTTAGTATTTGTAATTTTCATGGCTTATTTCATGTAGATCTAAGTTTAATATATTTTCAGATTTTTTGGATTTTGATCTAGTAAACTTTGTTATTTTCTAGTTTTGATGGTTCCATGTTGTAGAGAATTTCGTTCTTCCCCATTTTAACTTACGGAAGTCCAGATTTGGGCTTGGAATGAAGGATTTAGGGAGCTTAGAAGTAATGGCTTCCACGGTTCTGTTCTCAAAATTTTGGAGAAGAAGAACAGTGCTTGACCGTATGAGTTTTCATGCGGCAAGTCTTCCGAGCCGCATAAGCGCATGAGCTTCCTGGCCGCATGAGCTTTCCTGGCCGCATGAGCTTCCTGGCCGTATGAGCTTTCCTGGCCGCATGAGCTTTCCTGGCCGCATGAGCTTCCTGGCCGCATGAGCTTTCCCTGGCCGCATGAGCATCCCTAGCCGCATGAGCTTCCTGGCCGCATGAGCTTCCTGGCCGCGTGAGGTTTTCTGGCCTGTCACACCCCAGAACCAGAATACTGGAGAGCGGGGGCGTACATAGCCAGCTACGTATATTGAAGTGCAACCCACCTCGCTATACGGTCACGGCTGTCTAGATACATGAGGGTTTAACTACAAGCCAATAGTCTCCTATGGTCATGAATTGTCTCAATCTCAAGCAAGCAATAATAGTTACAAGATGTCAGAGCACCAATAAATAATAGCAAGGCGTCCCATACATTACATATTGGATGATCATGAAGCTAGTCGTACAAAATGTCAAGACTAGCAAGAGTTCAGTCATACATGATCAACCCTAGGATCTGTCAATCATGTTACAACCCGTAGGCAGACAGTAAGTAAAGGTGCAATCGAGCTAACACGTGCTCGCCGGCTAAACGCCTCAAAAGAATAATTTTACAATAAAGTGGGAGAACAAAAGAAACCCACTCGTTGCCAAGGTTACGCCTGGTGGTCACCATCTGGCTGGAAGGTAGGTAGATCCTCTGGAGCTGCTTCGATATCTGGCCATACAAAACCAGCTGGGTCAGACCCTAGAAAGAACAAGTGCCACAAAGGGGGCTTTACTTAGGAACTAAAACTAGCATATCACAAATAAATAGCAAAGGTAATTAAAGATACTGATAATAACTGAGATAACAATAATACATTGAACACGGAGAAACCATTCAAGTAGCCAGACTGCAACCCTTAAACCAAACAAGGACCGGGGTTGCAATCCTTCGCCTGAATAGAAGCCCGTCTCAATTATTATTGATAAGGTAACAAGATAATAAACGAAGAGAGGACACAGAACTGCTCCGGGAGCCAGGTTACAACCCTTAAACCAAATAAGGACTGAGGTTGTAACCCTTCGCCTGAACAGAACTGGACCCCTGATCTTTATTGTTAAGGCCAGTATAAATAATCATGGTATTGAAGTAAGGTAAAACATGACGAGCATGACAGGGGTTGCAATAAGACAATAAACGAAGAGAGGACACAGAACTGCTCCGGGAGCCAGGTTATTCATACTTGTCATGTCAGGCTAGCTATCGTAACAGCTTGTCGAGATACATCATGTTAGTTTACTTGTTAAGAGTGCGCCATGGCGGGCCACTATCGTGTTCTATTCTTACCTTATCATGAATGAGAAAAACTTGCATAAAACAACTAGGGACATATTCTTGAAGCCAAGGAAAAGATCTACAACTTTTATGTTTTGAGTTTTTCAAGATTCTAGCTACAAAACAACTTAAACAGACAAAAACAGCGAAATAGAGCAATTCCGGCGCATGGAATTCCTGTACAATCGGCGCATGGGATTCCTGCACAAATCGGCGTATGGGATTCCTGCGCAAATCGGCGCATGGGATTCCTGCACAAATCGGCGCATAGGATTCCTGCACAAATCGGCACATGGGATTCCTGCACAATCGGCGCATGGGATTCCTGCACCAATCGGCGCATGGAAAACTCACGTTGCGTCTTCAGTACATGCGCGTAGGGAACCTATGCGCATGACACGCTCGGAGTTAAGTGATGCGTTGTCGGGACTTCACGGCGCATGGCCTCCCGGCGCATGGCCTCCCGGGCGCATGGGGTTTCCGGCGCATGGGGTTCATCGTCCCCAAACAGCAAGTTCAGCCATGAAAGTTCAAAAAACTTGCTATGGCCATAACTTCCTCATCCGAAGTCGAAATCAAGCAAAACAAAAGCCAAAACTGAATGAAATTGAATTCTCTACAACATAGAACCATTAGTTTTTGGAAATACCAAGTTTTTAGAGATCAAAACCAAGGAAACTAAACAAGAAGGAACTTAAAACTTAGATCTACAAAAATATAACCATCAAAATGGAAAATGCCAAGTTCTAAAGTATCTTAGAATCAAGTAAGGAAGAGAATGGAACAATAAAACTTGAGATCCATCATGAAGCAAGTTTGCACTTGCCTAAGCTCTCTCTCTCTCTCTCTCTTCCTGGTAGGTGTAGAAGTAAATGTGGAGAAGAAGAAGAGTAATGAAGAGAGAGAATGAAGGAATGGGTTAATAAAGGATGATGGGGGTGGTAGGTAGGGGTTTTCTCTTGGTCCATGATGAACCAAGCAACCCAACCCGAACCAAGCCAACCCAAACTAAACCGAACCAAGCCAAGAGATATGTAATACAAGATTAAATACGTACACGTATTCTAAGATACGTAATACGAACTACAGGCATTACAACTCTACCCTCCTTAAAAGAATTCCGTCCTCGGAATTTAATCAAGAGGCTAGAATTGCAAGGACAAGCTATAATAATCATAATCTATAACAAGCAGTCTATCATGCAGTCATTTATTCAAGCAAGGAATTGAAAGCATAAGACATAAGGAAGACATTATACCTTACGAGTTAAACAGGTCAGGATATCGCGATCGGATTTCATCCTCACGCTCCCACGTTGACTCACCCAAAGAGTGATGACCCCAAGAAACTCGGACTAACTTAATAGTCTTGTTCTTGAGTGCCTTCTCTCTTCGGTCCAATATAGACACGGGCCTCTCCTCATACGAAATGTTGGTACCAACAACCAATTCCGAATGATCCAGGATGTGGCCCGGGTCCGGGATATACCGTCGCAGTTGGGATACATGGAATACATCATGTACCTCACGTAGCGATGGCGGAAGAGCGAGACGATAGGACACATCACCTACTCGTTCCAGAATATCGAACGGCCCTATATACCTAGGACTAAGCTTTCCTCGTACGCCGAAACGAATGACGCCGCGGTTAGGCAAAATCCTCAGGAATACATGGTCGCCGACAGAAAACTCAAGAGGGCGCCGATAAGAATCGGCCCAATGACGCTGGCGATCTTAGGCAACTCGAAGATGATCCCTGACTCTTCTGACCACTTCAACGGTCTGAGCAATCATTTTCGGGCCAAGCATCTGTATCTCTCCGACATCATCCTATGCTAGCGGGGATCGGCACTTCCTACCATATAGTGCCTCGAACGGTGCCATCTGGATACTAGCTTGAAAACTGTTGTTGTACGAGAACTCCACCAGGTACAGGTGATCTTCCCACGAACCACCGAAGTCGAGTGTACATGACCGCAACATATCTTCAAGAGTCTGGATCGTGCGTTCCGACTGGCCATCTGTCTGTGGGTGATATGCTGAGCTGAACTGGAGGCGAGTTCCCAAACTCTCTTGTAGGCTACGCCAAAAGTGTGACGTAAATCTTAAATCTCTGTCCGAGGTGATACTGACTGGTACACTGTGAAGTCTGACGATTTGCCTGAGGTACATCTCTGTTAGCTGAGCCGTCGACTGACCAACTCTGAATGAGAGAAAGTGGGCCACCTTCGTGAGCCGGTCAACTATAACCCAAATAGCATCTCTGTCAGCCGGGGATCTAGGCAATCCAGTCACAAAATCTATGGTTATATGCTCCCATTTCCATTCTAGAATTGGCAAGGGCTGAAGAAGTCCTGCTGGCCTCTGATGTTCAGCTTTAACTTGTTGGCAAACCAAACACCGAGAGACAAACCGGGCTATCTCCCTCTTCATGCCATTCCACCAAAAATGCTGGTGGATATCATGGTACATCTTCGTACCGTCGGGATGAATGGAATACTGCAAAATGTGGGCCTCTGTCATGATCTCCTGTTTGATATCTCCACTGGTTACACAAAGCCGCTTCCCATGTCGAAGTGTACCGTCTTCATGGATACATAACTCTGGTCTTCGTCCTGTCTCACACTCTGCTCTGAGTCGCTGAAGCTTGGAATCTGCTGACTGCGCCATCCGGATCCTCTCGACTATAGTGGACTGAACTTGCATGCTGGCCATCAATGCCACACTGGAAGGGAGAACAACTTCTATACCCATCTTCTGAAGATCGGCTAACAGCTCTGGTTGCGCTGTTAGAAAATAAACTCCGGCTCTCCTACTCAATGCATCTGCAACAACGTTGGCCTTCCCTGGGTGATACTGCAGGTTGACATCATAATCCACAAGTAGCTCCAGCCACCTCCTCTGACGCATGTTGAGATCCTTCTGGGTGAACACATACTTCAGGCTCTTGTGGTCGGTAAAAATCTCCACCCTATCTCTGTACAAGTAGTGCCTCCACAACTTAAGTACAAACACTACTGCTGCCAATTCCAAGTCATGGGTTGGGTAATTCCTCTCATGATCACGAAGTTGTCGTGATGCATAAGCTATTATCTTCCCATGCTGTATCAGAACACATCCTAGACCTCTGCCTGAAGCATCGTAATATACTGAGAATCCTCCAGTTCTATCTGGAAGTACGAGAATGGGTGCCGTCATCAAGCCTCGCTTCAACTTCTCAAAAGAATCCTGGAACTCTGCTGTCCAAGCAAACTGCACATCCTTGCGGGTCAACTGGGTCAATGGCGCTGAAATTCGAGCAAAATTCGAAACAAATCGACGGTAGTAGCCGGCCAATCCAAGAAAACTGCGAACTTCTGCAACCGTGCTGGGCACTGGCCATGTCTCTATGGCCACAATCTTCTGGGGATCCACTTCTACTCCTCCTCTGGTGATGATATGACCCAAGTACGAAATGCGATCGAGCCAGAACTCGCATTTACTAAACTTGGCATACAACTGGTGCTTTCGGAGAACTTGAAGAACAACTTTGAGATGCTGCTCATGCTTTGCTTCACTTTTACTGTAGACCAGGATGTCATCTAGGAACACAATCACGAACTGATCCAAATAAGGCATGAAAATACGATTCATGAGGTCCATGAATACAGCCGGCGCATTGGTTGCTCCAAATGGCATAACAAGGAACTCCCAATGCCCATACCTAGATCTGAAAGCTGTCTTCGGGATGTCCTGCTCTCTGACTCTGATCTGATGATATCCTGAGCGCAAGTCGATCTTCGAGAATACTGATGCCCCCTTGAGTTGATCAAACAAGTCATCTATCCTCGGGAGAGGGTATCTGTTCTTGATTGTTACTGAGTTCAAGGTACGATAATCAACACATAATCTGGATGTACCATCCTTCTTTTTCATAAGAAGCATCGGGGCTCCCCAAGGCGATCCACTAGCACGAATGAATCCCTTGGTTCGAAGTTCTTCAATCATCTTGTACAAGATCTCCAATTCTGAAGGCACCATCCTGTAGACTCTCTCTGACACTGGGGCTCTCCCGGGAATCAAGTCAACAGTAAACTCGATCTCCCGCTCTGGCGGCATCCCTGGAAGGTCTTCTGGAAAAACATCTGGAAACTCTTCGACTATCCGAGGCAACTGTACTGCTGCTACTGCCATCCGCAACACTGGAGGAGAAGGTTCAACTTCGCCTCGGAAGAAGAAAAACTTCGGCTCGCCTGGAATGCTAAAAATAACCCTACCAATGTGGCAGTCTATCCTAGCATACCGGTCCCTCAACCAATCCATCCCTAAGACCACATCATAATCGGCCATCGGAAACTCTATCAATCTAGCAGGGAATTCTCTACCGCTAACTACGACCCGACACGAGGAAAATACTCTATCTACTCCCACAAGTCCGTTACCAGTAAGTATATTGAGCCTTACTGATAATGACTCGGGCTCCAGTCCTACCCGTGTCGCGAATCGTGCAGACATAAATGAATGCGAGGCACCAGAATCAAATAATACTGTAGCTGGAAAGGTGTTGACGAGAATAGTACCTGCCACTACCTCACCTGGCGCTATTCCTTCTTCTCCCATGGTCAAAGCCAGCACTTGACCATGTCCTCTGGATGCGGGTCCCCTCTGCTAAAAATTCCTCTGCCTGCTCTGGATCAGGGCTTGGGCTTGGACATATTGCTGTGGTCTCTGCTGCTGGAATGCCTGGGCCTGCATCGGCAATGGCCTCGAGAACGGGTACTGAAGCAGCTGCTGCTGCTGGACTGGTGCTGGTCCTCTAACTGAAGGACTAGAGAAGGTCGATGAACTTCCCCTGTTCGGGCAATTCCCAACTGTAGGAGCGTAAAAAGTGCTTCAAAGAAAGAGTTATCTCATTCATAAATGATCTGCTTTACGCCTAGCAGAGCGGGTAATCTCTTTACGCCCAAGACTAGGCTAATCGCTTTACGCCTAAGCAGGCTGATCATTTTACGCTCGGGTCTACACCCATGGTTTTACGCCAAGGACAAAGCAGCCACTTTTACACTGGACAAAGCTGTCAAATCTCGCATTTAATGCAAATTCTGACATGGAGATATTAATGATGGCATATATCACAAAGGGATTTATTTTTACACAGAGACCAATGTTGTCGTTTAGTGTGTGGATTGAGCTACTTTACGCTCACACTACGACTTCTTTTACGTACGAAGATTATACGAGCCTTTACGCTCAACAGTCGACGTGTGCGTAAAGTCTATTTGAGCTGCTTTTACGCTCAAGGTTATTTAATAACCACTTTACGCGGGAAGTCTATGTCAGGGCTATTTTACGCCAAATCTACTGCTTTACGCTCAGAGTACATTGGGGCTATTTTTATGCCCTATTCTCCTCAAACCAGTTTGGAACGTGGTTTGCTTACGTGGCTTTCATGCCATTCTTTTCAAAGAACGTGTGTACATGCATCCTATTCTTACTGAAGTGATGGGACACACGTCAAACATATGCAGAGGATGGCTTCGATCATGGGTGACAGTTGTTAGCGTAAAGATGGAACTTTTGCTGAGTTTTTACGCACAAGAGCCTAAGTCTATAAATAGACTTATTTTTTTCATGACAAGGGGGACAGAGACACAGAGAGAGGAGAGAATACAGAGATCAGAACTTAGAGATTTTGATTCTCCAGAGCATTCTTCTTCAACCTTTCTTTCAGAACAGAGTGAAGCAAATCAGGAAAGCATTCGGCCTCGCCATCAGTGCCCAAGTGCGTCGATACCTTTCTGGTGACTTAGTTCTTCCAGTTGTTCTACTTCAAGCAGTGATCTTCATCATCATCATATGGTCCAAGGAACAAAGTGATCATTTACGAATCAGACTTCCATAGCAATACTTTTCCAGAATCAAAATTGTACTTCTTGTACTTTTTCTCGTTTTATTTTCAAAAACCAATTTCTCCAAGGCATTTTGTTAAGTGAAACAAAAATGGCGACTCTGCTAGGGACGACCTTCTCCTCTGACGAGGAGGCAATTGCTCAATATGATGATGTTTCGGTCGGTTCGACCAAGAAGACTCTGGTTGTGCATTTCGACCAGACTGCCTACGAAGAAATGCTCCGAACTGGGGGTGGTTCTCGCTGCTCCAATGTTCAAAAGTCTCAAAAAGCACGAAAAGTTTGGGTCCCTAAGTCCAAAGTAGCTGCTGATCTCTCTGTTGCTTCTGATAACAAGGGAATTCTTCCCTTTCCTATCGTAGGGGCTCCCGTTCATAACGAGGCAGTCCTTACTTCGGCGTCGCTCTCTGTGTATGACAATTTGTCTCCCGTCTGTGACGGTGTAGATGATCAGGTTCCACGCCCACTGCGTAAGAACCAGGGTTTACGCCCAGTGGGTAAAAACCAAGTTTTACGCTCAAGGCATAAGAATGAGTCTTCCATTTGTAATGTGGCAGATTCTAATGCTTCTGAGTGTAAAAATAAGTCTCCCGTCTGTGACGTGGTAGACACACACAAATTACGCTCCTCGCGTAAAACAAAATCTCCCGTCTGTGACGTGGTAGATAATTAATTTTTACGTTTTACGCGTAAAGGTAAGTCTCCTGTCTGTGACAGTGTAGATAAAATTCACAACGATGTTTGCACATCTAATGTGAATGTACCTAAACGCATACAGCGTAAAAATGTTGTTGGTAAAACTTCTGTCCTATACCAACAACCTTCTTATACTGCTTTACGCAAAGTACCAAACTTGTAAATTATGCGCCATGAAGATGGAGTCCTTCGTGCTCAAAAATCTCAAGATTTACGCACACAACTCCAAGCGCGTAGAAATATACAATTTGGTTCTTCGAATGCTGCCAGTAATCTTTTTTATACACAGGGTACTAAACGTTTTTCTACCCCTAATATGATAAAGAAGAATACTCCCTCCACTCCTTCTGACTTACGTGAATTGTTAATACAAAAGCGTAAGAATAGACAATCTTCGGTGATATTTCCCCAAGAAAAACATTATTGTGATTATCACCAGGTTGTGATCAACTGTTGTTGTTCGGCTTCAAAACGGTCAGTTTTTGATCGATTAAGTTTTAATCCGCCTCAACATCAAGCTGAAGACCAAGAACATGAGCTGTCGTATGCATCAGTCAACATGGCATCTCATACTAACAGAGGACGACGTCCGAGACGGAACATGTCCCAAACTCCAGGTCAACAACAGTTCAACAGACTTCTTGATTCTTTTGAAGGAGTATATCAGAATACTCGATCAAGAAGACAAAGGCAATTGCAGACTTCTGATTCAGAAGCTGGGGGTACTCAATCTTTTGAGTCTGATACCGATAGTGTGGATTCATACTTCTATACAAATCCTTCC
This sequence comes from Iris pallida, assembly GCA_029216955.1. Lineage (NCBI taxonomy): Eukaryota > Viridiplantae > Streptophyta > Magnoliopsida > Asparagales > Iridaceae > Iris > Iris pallida. The sequence goes on from JANAVB010042818.1 coordinate 458,971, forward strand.
GTATCTTCAAGAGAGGTTGAATCCTACGCTGTTGGAGATGAACCAGAGACGTCATCTGCTAATACAGAACAACGTCTCACTGCCGTTGAGCAATCACTGAAAGATATGCTTAACATGGTGCAAAGTATGCATCAGATAATTTTGAATCAGCAAATTGCTCAGCCGACGGTAATAACACCAGTACCAGTAGCAGCACAAACTCAAGATAGTCAAGGGGCTGAAATACCTTTGAATACTCAAGAGCCGGCTGTTAATCAGAATTTTGCATCTCCAGATCCCATCATTCCTGAAGATGTACCACCTCCAGTGGGGGTTACGGTACATCCAACAACCATTCAATCAAATGTGCTTCCCCAAACCAGTGAAGCCATTCAAGCAGTGCGTGAGCTCAAAGCACAGTTTGAAGTTTTGAGGCACAAAGATCAACTCCAGAGGTTAGGGATCAAGCAACCTTATCCTCCTCATTGGAATGATGTATCCTTTCCATCGAAATTCAAGCCACAATCTATGGTTTTGTTTGATGGAAAAGCATCTCCCAGTCAATATATCAATTATTTTGATATTATGACTGTACACTTGCAGAAAAATGATGCTCTTCTCACTCGAGTGTTCATCGGGTGCCTGACAGGTTCAGCTTACGACTGGTATCGTAGTTTACCCGATAATTCTATTTCATCTTTTGACGAATTCAAGGCAATGTTTCTCTTCCGTTTCTATGAAGGAGGTATGGACATGAACATGTCCTCCTTGATAGAAATTAAACAAAAGGAGAAAGAAGATACTCGGACGTTCATCGAACGTTTCCGACAGGCTACTTTAAAGATGCCTCCTGGAATGCCAGATTCAGCGTTGATTGATATATGCAAGATGAATCTGCGACCATCCATCGCTGTTTTCACGGGTTCCCAATTCTCAGGTTGGGCTTCGTTTATCATAGCAGCAGTTTCTGCCGAGACCAATGGTAGGTTGGCTCGAGAGCATGAGATGATTTTCACTTCAGAAGATCAAGGGAAGAAAAGTAATCCTAGTAATAATCCTGGCAATCGTAATGTGAGGAGAAAAGATACTCTTATGGTCAATCTTTCCAAGAATAAAACGACACCGAACAATCAAGAATCTACCAGGCCAAAGGAAGAATATTATTTTGACGAAAGTGATATCCCAGAGATATTTCAATGTCTGGTGAAGAGTGGTAAACTTCAGATTCCGGAGCCAAAGAGGCCTAATGAGGTGAACCTGACTGACAATCCCAAATATTGTATCTATCATAGATACATCAATCATCCTACCAGTGCTTGCTATATCTTGAAAAAGAAAATCCAAGAGCTGATAAATGGTGGTGCTATTGCTTTAACCAATGATGACCATACGGTTACGACCAATATGGTTTCTCTTCAGTTCGGAGATTTTCCTCCACAGCAAGTCCCAGATGGAATTATCCCAATTTCGAAGGCGACGATGAAGATCGTAAATATCCCGCCTGCCAGAGAAGAAAAGGCAGGATTGCTGCCGCTTACACTAAAGAATGGTGAAATCATGTGGGTACATCCTGACTTAGTGCCTGAGTTGGAAAATGAAGATAAAACTTCAAAATCCAAGAAGGGCAAGAAAGTCAGAACCTGCAACATGATTTCTCATGTTATTCCAGATCCTGATGACTTGGATCACCTATGGGATGGCCTTCCTTTAGAAGATAGACTAAAAGGACTGAACATCTGTCCTCCAAGTCTAGCTTCTCCTACCAAGCTCAAGCTTACTCATCAGTAGTGGTTAGCCATGAATAGTGTTCCTTTATATCGGGCACAACAAGTTTTTGCTGCTTATGAAAAAGCTCCGATCGGGATTTTTCCTCGTATCCCGAATCCTTCTCCTCTCGTAACTACAGAGACATCTATTCTTCATTCTCCTGTGGTTACAGAAAGTCCTGCTTCTTCCTCTTCTGTTGAGACACTTATTAAAAGTCCGCTGCCCACTCACTTGTACAGTCAGCAATCTGTTCATCTCATGAAGAAGATGGATTATGACTTTCAAAAGGCAGAAGGTTTGAATTATGATAAAGGAATACGACTTCCTTTACAGTCAAAATTCCACTGTTGGATTGGGTTCTGAAGCTCCTCGTAACAATCCACACAAGAAGAAGGCTAAGAAAGGGAAGACAAAATCCTGTAATATGGTACTTCCTTCTCCTGAGTCTGAGGAAGAAACTTTTACTGGTACAAGATCCGGAAAAGAGTACCATAAAGACTATGAGGGATCCTCCAAAGAAGTTGAAGACGTAGTGGAGACACTACCAACTCAACCTTCTCCTGTTCCTGCTAAACCTTCTGTGGTTGAAAAGGGAAAACAGAAAGCAGTACGCTTCGATGTCCCATTGAAGTCTGCTTCCAGTCAGGGGGTAGTGATGAAGTCTTACAAATTTGATATTCTAGCTCAGTTAGCCAATACTCCGGCTAGACTATCTATATTTGAGTTGCTTCGCCTTTCTAGAGAAAGCAAAGAGACTTTGAGTGAAGCTTTACTTCAAGCAGATTCATGCTTGGCTTAACTCAAGACTCCTGATAATATACCAGTGTCATGTCCACAATGTCATAGTGTGATGGAAGCAATTCCCAACATCACCTTTACACAAGAAGATATGCTGTTGAAGCATAACAAGCATGACAGACCTTTGTGCTACACTGGGTATATTGGATCCACTGAAATTGACAGGATTTACATTGATCCCGGGTCCTCAATTAGCATAATTCTTCAGAGTATGCTAAGATCCCTAAGGATCCCTACTAGTGATTTGACTTACACTAGCACTACGATAGTCAGTTTTAACTCTGGCAAGAGCAAGCCATTGGGGAAGATTCGTCTGCAGATTCAGATTGGTGATCTTCGAACCATGGTAACTTTCTATGTTATCAACTCAGACGTCTCCTATAATATCCTTTTGGGGAGACCGTGGATTCATGAGCATAATATTGTACCTTCAACTCTCCACCAATGCTTCAAGTATGTGGATTCCCAAGGAGTTGTGAAGACTGAGTTTGCTGATATCAATCCCTTCAAGGGTGTCGAAGCCTATTTTTCTGATTCAAGGCTTTATAAACAAGAACATGTGAAAGAGATATCAGACATGGCTGAAGATCAATCACCTACCGAGGATCAGTCTATTAATGAAGATCCGCCAGAGGAGCAACCTTTGAAGATCATAGTCAAGGGACGAATCCAATCCCAATCTGTCAATGATCAACCTCTGATAATCAAGGTTAAAGGAAGAACTCAAACTTCATCTGAGGAATCAACAAGTATTCCTGCTAAGAGCCAAGTTCAACCTTTTATGATCAAGGTCAAAGGGCGTACTTCTTGTACGAATGATCCAGAACCACCATTGATTGTCAATCTTGGTAAAACTACGCAGAAGACAGATAATGGTCCACTGATGATTAATTCGAAGCATAGCAGTCAAATTGTAAATGATGTAAATATTGATCATTCTATACCTTTGGATATCAATGAAGATTTCCTTTTCGAGTATATGGCTGTCAAATTTATTGAAAGGATGACCTTATCTTCTGATAATCAAAGTCATCCATACAAAAGCGACATTGAGCCAGAAGAAACTTTATACATCGATCATAAGGAAAATTCTTTCCCTCCTCATATAGATGTTGGACCTTATGCTCAAAGGTTCCTAACATCTTCTCCTTATCTTCTACCTATGGCCGCTTCATCACAAGCTTGCATAACTTTTAGACGTCACGAAGAATCTTATTTCGTGGTTCCGTCTGATAAGAAAAACAAGCGCCAAATTGTGTTTAGCCTGGCTAGAAATATCCCTGTTGCTCAGGCAGATGAGCTGAAGGATAAAGACAAGAAAAGAATTCGAATTGACAAGTATAGTCAACAATCTATCAAGATTATCCAGAACATGGGATATGATTTGAAGACTATGCAAGGTCTCAATCAAGGCAAGGGTAGACGACTACTACTATGTGGTGATCCGTTTTACCAAAAGACTCGTCATGGGTTGGGATATGATCCGTCCCACGTGTTTAATGACGATATACAAGAAGAATTCTCTTCTAGCTCTTCGCAATCATCAGATTCAGAGGAAATTCAATCTGAAGATGAATCTGGACAAATATTCTCAGTCAATATGGTTCAAACTGATAATGAATCAGAGCCATTTGAGAATGATCCTTGGACACAACAGATGGATACTCAGTGGGAACTCCGTTTTGAACAGCGACAGCCACCTACAGAAGATGAGGTCATCCAGATTGATGTTGGGGATGAAGCTACGTCCAAACCAATATTCATCAGTAAAAATCTTGCTGAAGATGAAAAGAAAGAGTTGATAAAACTTATCAAAGAATATATTGACATCTTTGTATGGAGTTATGAGGATATGCCAGGGTTAGATCCTAAAGTTGCTACTCATAAACTCAATATTCTGCCCAATGTCAAGCCTGTAAAACAACAGCAACGGCGTTTTAGACCAGATATGATGGATACAATTGAAGCAGAAGTCAAAAAGTTGATCACATGTGGATTTGTTCGTGAAGAGCAACACCCGGATTGGGTTGCCAATATTGTTCCTGTCATGAAGAAGAACGGAAAAGTCCGAGTTTGTATAGATTATCGAGATCTTAATGCAGCTTATCCAAAGGACGAATTTCTACTTCCAATTACTGATGTCATGATAGACAATACATGTGGTTTTGAACGCATGTCTTTCATGGACGGATTCTCAGGAAACAATCAGATCAAGATGCATCCAGAAGATGAGAAGCACACCGCTTTTCGTACACCCCTTGGGGTCTACTGCTATACAGTTATTCCGTTTGGTCTTAAAAATATCGGTGCCACGTATCAACGGGCTATGAGCAACATCTTTCAAGAACATCTACGGAAGATAGTTGAATGCTATGTAGATGATATTGCTGTTAAAAGTCGATCAAAGGATGATCACATTCAGGACTTGAGAACAGTATTTGAATTGATGCGCCAGCATCAATTGAAAATGAACCCTACTAAGTCTTTCTTAGGGGTTTCCAGTGGCAAATTTTTAGGATTTGTCATTACTTCTCAGGATATCCACGTTGATCCTGATAAGGTTAAGGCAATTCTTGAAATGCGTTCTCCTCGTAATCTGAAAGAACTCCGTGGCTTTCAGGGTCGTATTGCTTATATCAGAAGATTTATATCTAATCTTTCTGGAAGACGTCAACCTTTCTCCCATCTATTAAAGAAAGGTGTATCTTTTGTTTGGGATGAAGCGTGTCAGAAAGCCTTCAATGACATTAAGCAGTACCTTACAAACCCACCTGTTTGGTACCCCCGGTGGTAGGAAGGCCATTTTTGCTATATGTTCGAGCCTTGGATCATTCACTTGGCACTCTTCTTGCACAGAAAAGTGATGTGGGTCATGAGCAAGCAATTTATTATCTGAGCAGAATGATGGTCGGAGCTGAACACATGTATACTCCTGTGGAAAAGGAATGTCTAGCTTTGGTTTGTGCCGTCCAAAAGACAAGACATTATGTGACAGGGCAGACTATTCATGTCATCTCCAGAATAAATCCCATTCGGATATTGATGAGAAAACCTACCATTCTTAACTCCAGGTTGGCTACCTGGACGATGTTGCTTACTCCTTATAACATGGTTTATGTACCTCAGAAATCAATAAAGGGTCAAGCATTAGCCGATTTCTTAGCTGCTCATCCTATACCTGAAACATCAAAATTATATGAGGATATTCCAGATGAAGTCGTGGATTGTAATCTGACTTTGAAGAATGAAATATGGCAATTATATTTTGATGGGGCATCACGAGTAGGACCTAAAGGCAATATTGTCTCTGGGGTAGGAATCGTCTTGGTTTCTCCTGACAAAATGGTCATATACCGTGCCTATTCTCTCAATGAGCCATGCTCCAACAATGTAGCAGAATATAATGCTCTATTAATCGGTCTCCAAGTAGCAAAACAACTGGATATTGAGTTCCTAGAAGCTTATGGAGATTCTCAATTGATTGTTAATCAAGTTAGAGGGACTTATGAAGTCAGAAATCCTGATCTCATCTCTTATCATCACGTGGTAGTCGAGTTGGTCCTTTCATTCAAAGGATTCTTTATTGAATTTGTACCACGCTCTCAGAATGTGGAAGCTGATGCTCTTGCTAGTTTAGCTGCAGACCTGGCTGTTCCAATCCGAAAATAAAATACAATTACTTTGTTGGATCGAGACTTGTTCTGTGTTAAGAATAATTTGTATATTAAACAAAGTTATACTACAGAGTCAAGTTCCCAGCAGAAAGATTGGAGAGCTCCATTCATTGATTATGCAGTCCATGGGATTTTGCCTGAAGATCCAAAAGAAGCTGTATCAATCAAAAGACGATCGTTTCGATTTTATTATGATTCGTCTTTACATATGCTATACCGTCGTTCTTATGATGGACTCTTGCTGCGTTGTCTCTCAGAAAGTGAAGCTAAACAAACACTGCGAGAAGCTCATGATGGTATTTGTGGTGCTCATCAACCGGGTCCAAAATTACAAGACCGCATTCGAAGAATGGGGTATTATTGGCCTTCTATGATAGCAGATGCCGTAGACTATGCCAGAAGATGTAAAGCATGTCAGATTCATGCTGATTTTATTCATCAACCGTCTGAATTTCTACATCCTATAGCAGCCTCTTGGCCCTTTGAAGCTTGGGGTATGGATGTCATTGGTCTTATTAATCCACCTTCTGTCAAGGGACATCGGTTTATATTAGCAATAACCGATTACTTTTCTAAGTGGGCAGAAGCAATTCCCCTTACTGAAGTGAAAACATCTAACGTGATCAGCTTCATCAAGCACCATGTCATTTATCGCTTCGGGATCCCTCGACGAATAATTCATGACAATGGTCCACAACTTGCCAGTCAGGCATTTTATCGATTCTGTGATCAGAATCGAATTCAGAATTTAGCTTCTACGGCTTATAATCCAGCTGCTAATAGTTTAGCCGAAGCTTTCAATAAGATGATCATTAAACTTCTCAAAAAGTTTGTCTCTTCTAATAAACGTGATTGGAATGAGAAACTTGGAGAGTGTTTATGGGCTTATCGAACAACAGTCCGGACTCCTACTGGTTTTACACCATTCTCATTGGTTTATGGATGTGAAGCTGTCCTCCCGTTGGAAATCCAGATCCCATCTCTACGAATAGCCATTGCTAATGAGCTAACTACAGAGAATAATGATCGCTTACGACTCTAAGAACTTGAAGGATTGGATGAGAAGCGTCTTCAAGCACAACAGCATATTGAACTATATCAAGCCCGTATATCTCGAACTTTCAATCGTAAAGTGAAAGAGAGGGTATTCAAGGTTGGCGAACTTGTATTAGCTGTTCGAAGGCCGATGGTAATGACTCATAAAAGCAAAGGAAAATTCCAAGCAAAATGGGAAGGCCCTTATGTAATTGAGTCCGTATTTTCCAACGGCGCCTATCGGTTATCAAAGCCCAATGGAGATCTACTCATGATGCCGATCATGGCAAATTTCTTAAGAAATACTATGTGTAAAAAAAAGGGAGTCAAATTCCACAGCATTTGACGGTAATGGCTAGCATGGACGAAAGCAGATATAGGATAATCCCTATCCATGTCCGGGAGATACATTACCCTTTCTCCAGATTTAAATACCCAAGCCTCTTTTTTGGGATGAGTCTGTGATTTGTAATCTATCGCATCTCTAAATAAGGAAGGCTGGTTTTGCGAAGTGTTGTTCATCTAGTGAACTCAACAATTCCCCATTTATCATGGATAGCAACATCCTATCTCCTTGAGCTGCTATCAACTGTGCCCTTTTTTTAGGGTAATCAGGGTTTGACTGAGGAAATTGGACATGAGATAAATCTTCCAGATAGTTCGAACCCACCATGCCAACTGACGATCCGAAAACTTCTGCGAGAGGGTGAACTTGCAAATCCACTGACATAAGGACAAAAGAGATCAAATTAGTTCGAAGTTTTTTATGATTGAAGATATTGACTTTTACGCTTACTAAAAGTTGATAAAAGCTTAGTTTCACGCTACCACATAGTAAGGTGAGCGTAATATAACTTTTTACGCTGGCATGTATGAACATGAGCGTAGTTAAGTTTTACGCTAGCACATTAATTGTGGGCGTAAATCCAAATTTTTACGCTGACACGTGTAACGTGGGCGTAATCTTTTTTATCTTTTACGCTAACACGTACAACGTGGGCGTATGTTGTTATTTCAGTTTTTATGCTAACACGTACAACGTGGGCGTAAAAAACTGAAAGTTTGGGTTATCTTCTTCTTCCTCGACGAATTTTTCCAGCAAGAGAATAGGGTTTTATTCGTCATAGGCGGAGCTACGGCCGGGTTGGGTTGTCGGTGTAGTGTTGATGATCGAACAGGGGTTTTCACATGATCAGCCGATGACGAATCAATGGCAGGTTTCTTCCCCTTGCTACCGGCGGCGGATGATTTCTTAGGAGCCATCAGATCAGAGTTTCGAAGAAAGAAAGGGCAAAGGAATTCAAGAAGATGAGTAAAAGTGTTTTCTCTCTCTGAAAAGACCTATTTATAGAGAGATTCAAAACCGACTGTTGGATATCCCTATAATTACGCCGACTGTTGGATATCCCCACTTTTACGTAGATGACGATTGCGTATCCCGAATTTTACGCTGACTCACCAAACTTTAACTTTTACGCTTCTGTTCAAAGTGTTTCAAATTTTGGAGATATTTGAAAACTTTGAAGGGGGTCTTGTAGGAGCGTAAAAAGTGCTTCAAAAAAAGAGTCATCTCATTCATAAATGATCTGCTTTACGCCTAGCAGAGCGGGTTATCTCTTTACGCCCAAGACTAGGCTAATCGCTTTACGCCTAAGCAGGCTGATCATTTTATGCTCGGGTCTACACCCATGGTTTTACGCCAAGGACAGAGCAGCCACTTTTATGCTGGACAAAGCTGTCAAATCTCGCATTTAATGCAAATTCTGACATAGAAATATTAATGATGGCATATATCACAAAGGGATTTGTTTTTACACAGAGACCAATGTTGTCGTTTAGTGCGTGGATTGAGCTACTTTACGCTCACACTACGGCTTCTTTTACGTACGAAGATTATACGAGCCTTTACGCTCAACAGTCGACGTTTGCGTAAAGTCTATTTGAGCTGCTTTTACGCTCAAGGTTATTTAATAACCACTTTACGCGGGATGTCTATGTCAGGGCTATTTTATGCCAAATCTACTGCTTTACTCTCAGAGTACATTGGGGCTATTTTTACGCCCTATTCTCCTCAAACTAGTTTGGAACGTGGTTTGCTTACGTGGCTTTCATGTCATTCTTTTCGAAGAACGTATGTACATGCATCCTATTCTTACTGAAGTGATGGGACACACGTCAAACATATACAGAGGATGGCTTCGATCATGGGTGGCAGTTGTTAGCGTAAAGATGAAACTTTTGCTGAGTTTTTACGCACAAGAGCCTAAGTCTATAAATAGACTTATTTTTCTCATGACAAGGGGGACAAAGACACAGAGAGAGGAGAGAATACAGAGATCAGAACTTAGAGATTTTGATTCTCCAGAGCATTCTTCTTCAACCTTTCTTTCAGAACAGAGTGAAGCAAAGCAGGAAAGCATTCGGCCTCGCCATCAGTGCTCAAGTGCGTCGATACCTTTCTGGTGACTTAGTTCTTCCAGTTGTTCTACTTCAAGCAGTGATCTTCATCATCATCATATGGTCCAAGGAACAAAGTGATCATTTACGAATCAGACTTCCATAGCAATACTTTTCCAGAATCAAAATTGTACTTCTTGTACTTTTTCTCATTTTATTTTCAAAATCCAATTTCTCTAAGGCATTTTGTTAAGTGAAACACCAACACTGTGGTCCGGGGTACCACAAACCAAGCACAAACCCTGTGCTCTGCGACACTCTGATACCACATGTCCTGGCTTCCCGCAGTGTGAACATCCCACCGCGGAAGACTGCTTCTGCTTCTGCTGCTGAGGGTGCGTCGAGGTTGAATGCTGAACCGACGTTACTGAGGTCGCCCGCCTCGGAGCTCCAATGGTCAAAGCCCTGGCTGCCGGGGCTGGTGCTGATGACTGATTCATCTGACTGTGGGATCGCTTCCGACCCCCAATCCTATCCACGATCCTCTAGGAGGTATACTCATGCCTCCGGGCTGCCCTCAGTACTGCATCAAAGGTCTGATGCTCAAACTGCTCTACTGCCAATAGAATCTCTAAATGAAGCCCCTGCTGGAACCGCTGGGCTCTATCGAACTCGGTTGCTACTAAGGTGGGAGCAAACCGACTAAGTCTCAAAAACTCGGCCGCATATCCGTCGACCGTCCTGTCCATCTGCTTCAGATTGGTAAACCTCGTCTGTAGATCGTATCGAGCTACAGCATCGAAATACTTGGTCTGGAATCTCTCTCTGAATACTGTCCAAGCAATGGGTGCCAATAATTCAACGGCCTGCGCTGCCCACCAGCTGCGGGCAAGATCCAACAACTGCAGGTGCACTAAGGCCACCTTCTCGGCTTCTGAAGTCCTGGCTGCTTCTAGAATCACCTCTGTTTCCTGAAGCCATGCATCTGCAGCGATCGCATCTTCACTGCCGTCGAAGATGGGAGGGTTCAAGCGCTTGAAGCTGTTGGCCGCGCTATTACCCTGATGACCTCCTCTGGTCAAAGCGTCTGCCACCGCCAGGTGTAAGGCATCTCCTCTTCGATCCTGAGAGGCTAATAGTGACCTGATGAGACCCACCAATGTGCCATCATCAGGCTCCGTAGGCTGAACGGGCTGAACTGGTGGCTCTTCTCCGGTAGGCACGACTCTGGAGGCTACTCCGGAATGCTGGGCTTGATCTCCAGGTTGCTGCTGGTCTGCGAGAGGTGCTCCGTCTTGCTGATCGGTAGGACCAGGAACAATACCGCTGAAGAAGACGACATAGGGAACAATAAGGAAGGACCAGGACAGATCAACGATACAAGCATGTGATCAGGTCAAGATTCCAGGGATTTAGAGAGCACAAGCAGAGATCAAGGGCAAGTACTGATTGAGACATCTATTCGGTAAACCCTCACATATCTTGATTTACAAGACCTGCATGGGCCACCACTTAAACCATGTCACGCCCCAGAACCAGAATAGTGGAGAGCGTGGGCGTACATAGCCAGCTACGTATATTAAAGTACAACCCACCTCGCTATACGGTCACGGCTGTCTAGATACATGAGGGTTTAACTACAAGCCAACAGTCTCCTATGGTCATGAACAAGCCTATTGTCTCAATCTCAAGCAAGCAATAATAGTTACAAGATGTCAGAGCACCAATAAATAATAGCAAGGCGTCCCATACATTACATATTGGATGATCATGAAGCTAGTCGTACAAAATGTCAAGACTAGCAAGAGTTCAGTCATACATGATCAACCCTAGGATCTGTCAATCATGTTACAACCCGTAGGCAGACAGTAAGTAAAGGTGCAATCGAGCTAACACGTGCTCACCGGCTAAACGCCTCAAAAGAATAATTTTACAATAAGTGGGAGAACAAAAGAAACCCACTCGTTGCCAGGGTTACGTCTGGTGGTCACCATCTGGCTGAAAGATAGGTAGATCCTCTGGAGCTGTTCCGATATCTGGCCATACAAAACCAGCTGGGTCAGACCCCAGAAAGAGCAAGTGCCACAAAGGGGGCTTCACTTAGGAACTAAAACCAGCATATCACAAATAAATAACAAAGGTAATTAAAGATACTGATAATAACTGAGATAACAATAATACATTGAGCACGGAGAAACCATTCAAGTAGCCAGACTGCAACCCTTAAACCAAACAAGGATCGGGGTTGCAATCCTTCGCCTGAATAGAAGCCTGTCTCAATTATTATTGATAAGGTAACAAGACAATAAACGAAGAGAGGACACAGAACTGCTCCGGGAGCCAGTTACAACCCTTAAACCAAATAAGGACCGGGGTTGTAACCCTTCGTCTGAACAGAACTGGACCCCTGATCTTTATTGTTAAGGCCAGTATAAATAATTATGGTATTAAAGTAAGGTAAAACATGACGAGCATGACATGGGTTGTAATAAGGCAATAAACGAAGAGAGGACACAGAACTGCTCCGGGAGCCAGGTTATTCATACTTGTTATGTCAGGCTAGCTGTCGTAACAGCTTGTCGAGATACATCATGTCAGTTTACTTGTTAAGAGTGCGCCACGGTGGGCCACTATCGTGTTCTATTCTTACCTTATCATAAATGAGAGAAACTTGCATAAAATAACTAGGGACATATTCTTGAAGCCAAGGAAAAGATCTACAACTTTCATGTTTTGAGTTTTTCAAGATTCTAGCTACAAAATAACTTAAACAGACAAAAACAGCAAAATAGAGCAATTCTGGCACATGGGATTCCTGCACAATCGGCGCATGGGATTCCTGCGCAAATTGGCGCATGGGATTCCTGCACAAATTGGCGCATGGGATTCCTGTGCAAATCGGTGCATGGGATTCCTGCGCAATCGGCGCATGGGATTCCTGCACAAATTGACGCATGGGATTCCTGCGCAAATCGGCGCACGGAATTCCTGCACAAATTGACGCACGGGATTCCTGCACAAATCGGCACATGGGATTCCTGCACAAATTGGCGCATGGGATTCCTGCGCAATCGGCGCATGGGATTCCTGCACCAATCGGCGCATGGAAAACTCACGTTGCGTCTTCAGTACATGCGCGTAGGGGACCTACGCGCATGACACGGTCGGAGTTAAGGGATGCATTGCCGGGAATTCACGGCGCATGGCCTCCCGGTGCATGGCCTCCCGGGCGCATGGGGTTCCCGGCGCATGGGGTTCATCGTCCCCAAACAGCAAGTTCAGCCAGAAAAGTCCTAAAAACTTGCTATGGCCATAACTTCCTCATCCGAAGTCGAAATCAAGCGAAACAAAAGCCAAAACTGAATGAAATTGAATTCTCTACAACATAGAACCATTAGTTTTTGGAAATACCAAGTTTTTAGAGATCAAAACCAAGGAAACTAAACAAGAAGGAACTTAAAACTTAAATCTACAAAAATATAACCATCAAAATGGAAAATGCCAAGTTCTAAAGTATCTTAGAATCAAGTAAGGAAGAGAATGGAACAATAAAACTTGAGATCCATCATGAAGCAAGTTTGCACTTGCCTAAGCTCTCTCTCTCTCTCTTTCTGGTAGGTGTAGAAGTAAATGTGGAGAAGAAGAAGAGTAATGAAGAGAGAGAATGAAGAAATGGGTTAATAAAGGATGATGGGGGTGGTAGGTAGGGGTTTTCTCTTGGTCCATGATGAACCAAGCAACCCAACCCGAACCAAGCCAAACCAAACTAAACCGAGCCAAGCCAAGAGATATGTAATGCAAGATTAAATACGTACATGTATTCCAAGATACGTAATATGAACTACAGGTATTACATGGCCGTATGAGCATTCCTGGCCGCATGAGCATTCCTGGCCGCATGAGCTTCCTGGCCGCATGAGCTTTTCTGGCCGCATAAGCTTTTCTGGCTGCATAAGAGCATGAGCTTTCCTGGCCTTATGAGCTTCCCTGGCCGCATGAGCTTCCTGGCCGCATGAGCATTCCTGGCCGCATGAGCTTTCCTGGCCGCATGAGATTTCTGGCCGCATGAGATTGTAAATTCCCAGCCGCATGAACCAATTACTTCTCGATCGCATGAGCTTGTTATGGGGTCCTTGTTTGCCATTGATTGTAAAAGAACAGAACAATTATATCGGAGGACTGGACTTTTACTTTACAATACAAACTCGCTCGTACAAAGAAAGCCTAGGGAAGAAAACCTAGGTACAGCAATCTAAGCACGATTGTTTAGTTTTGATTCTGGAGGATGACGATAGAGGCTCGGAAAAGCGACGGCCGCTCTGCCTTACTCCTTGGACGATCAGACGTATCCTTGGCTCCAGTGAAGAACTTCTCTCAAGATGGGAAGACTCTTCTGTGCGCGCCTTTGTCTCTCTGTGTGTCCAGCCGGGTGGAGAGGATCTCTTTTGCAAGGGAATGGTACCTTGCTATATTTTTTGTTTCTCTGGATCCGATCTCTTTACAAGGGAATGGCACCTTGCTATTTATAGGAGTGGGGTGTCATCATTAGAGTTTGCAATGATCACCCTAAAAAAGTCAGCAATTTGGGAATTTAATTGCCATTTTCCTTAATCCTATTTTGTAGGCAACTAATCTGGACCACTAATCTTGATTGCAACGAATCTGGACAATTAATTCTGATTGTGTAAAATCCGTATGGGCAATCAATATTGATTGTCATGAATCTTGGGAAGCTCGGATCTCCTGCCACGTGTTTAATCCATGTGATTGCCATAATTCTGTTTTGATTCGGGTAATTATGATTATTGCACTAAATCAGGTTGTTGGAATTTGTTGATAACTCTTGATTGATTTAGTGCCACGTGGAAAACTGGTCTTCTGCCACATGTCATAACCGCGAGCCACAGCCGCATGAAGGTAGCTTCTTAGGTTTTGAACTGCATGAAGGTGGCAGCCGCATAGGGGTATCCTCCGAAATCTGAGCCGCATGGGGGTGGTTTCCAACTGAGCTGCATAGGAGTAGTTTCCAACTGAGCCGTATAAGACTAGCCACGTATCAAGGCTGTATGGGTATGGCCTCTCGATATTTGAGCCATATGGAGATGATCCCCATGATCCGAGCCGCATGAGAACAACGGCCGCATATGGTGACTTCTTATAATTTGAGCCGTATGGTTTCCAATACGACCCAAAGCGGTTTATCGGTCCACGTGCCCCCTATGTCTGTCTATAAATAGGGTGCTGTTAGGACAGAGAAACTCCTTTGCCTTTTTTTGTCTTCCTTCTCTCTTGCCCTAAGCTACTGTTCTTCCTTTTCAGATCATCATCGACAATGGCCCCGAAAGCTTCCACAGCCGCGACGAAGGGAAAGGGTGTGGCTTCTTCGTCAGCCCCGACGCCTGAAGTCCACCCTGACGTTCACCCCTCTATTGCTGGTAAGGTTTTTGGGCAGATCGTATCCTTTGAAACAAAGACGGCTCTGTTGCATGCTTTATGCACAAGCCTTTAATGCGTTCCTCGTTCTCGTCGAATCTGTTCGATTTGTATGGGCCACATGTGCTTCCCATGTCCGAGCCGTGTGGGGTATATCCCATGCCCGAGCCGCATGGGAGTTGTCTAGTGGCCGCCTAGACGCTTCACAAACTGGACCGCATGATGACCCTTCGAACAGAGCCGCATGAGTCCCTCTGAATCGAGCCACATAATGCTCCGCTAAGTAGAATCGTATAAGCCCACGCTAAGCAGAGCCGCATAGGCTTACGCTACTCGGTGCCACATAAGCTCGTTTTGAAATAGAGCCGCATAAGCTTGTCTCTAAATAAAGCCGCATAAACTCATGTAAGCCAAAGCACTCAGTAGTTTCGTTTTAGCCATCTTTTGATTTGTTTCTTTCTTTCCTTCTTCAGTGAATCTGCCAGTGAATGCTGCTGGAGAACTTCTGGTGGGGCGCGCTCAATCTGCTATGGGCTATAGGTACGATCATATAGTCGAGTATATGACGAACCAGCTTCCAAAAGAGCCTTTGGGGAGGCTAAATGCTATCAAGAAGCAGTCCTTTCACTTCCTCTGCGCCATGATAAACTCGGGGCAATTGGACGGGGAATACCTGAAGCCTGTGTTCCTCTTTGGGGATACTTTGTCTGTGAAGAACACCCGGGCGCTGGATATATCCGAGGGCTGGGACTTCACTCTTGATGAGGTGGAGATTCATATCCCTCCGATAGAGCGTCATTTTCCTCTATCTTGGTTCAATATGCTACCGTTAGACAGAAAGATGATAGACTCGTTGACTCCCAGCAAGTCGGGGATGTTTGTGGGAAACATCCATTACAATAGGAATTTGGGGTCAGCGTATCCGGAAAAGAAAGCAGTCAGTCGGTACGTGATGGGACTTGCTCCGGGTACCTTCATAAACATAACGGGTCCCAATTTCACGTTCACCCAAGCTGATACCTTCTTGAACCAGCTTGCTCGAAAAGGGTCTTATCCCGTCGGCCGGTTGGCATTGGTGAACTGGATAAACCCTATCCCTTCGTGGGCCAACTTGACCACGTGGATTCTGCGGAAGTATGAGGCTTTCTTGCATGAGATCGGCCTTTATCACGCCATTCGGGGCACCTATCATGGTCTGCCCATAAATAAACCGTTGTTCATGGCTCTCCTGGAGATGTTCAACCGGAGGACGGGTACATTTTTCATGCCCGGAGGGGAGCTGGGACTTGCTCTCCACGAGATGTACGTTGTCTCCAAGCTGCCCTGGGGGGAGGAAGTCTTTGAAGTGTATACCCCTACGAGCGAAGAGCTCGAGGATTTGGATTGGCAGTTCCCGGGCTTTGTTGCCGTGTATTGGAAATTTTTATGTCACCACAGTACTTGTCATCAGACAGCTATCAAGAAAGACGGTAGCTCGGAAGGGAGCACTCCTCACACCACCACCTGGGTCACATATCTTTTCACACTCGGCGCCTCAGGCCAGGTTTTTTCTCGAGATCCTCAGACTCATGAGGTGGTACAACACTTGGTGTCGACTGCCAAGAGATCGAGGTCTACGGGAGACACCTTTGGGAGTAAGACTGACTCCTTTAGTTATTTTTATCATGGTACACAGCGACTGTCGGAGAAGGCGCTCCTTGCAGGATTTCTGATGGTGTGGCTGCGGAACTGCGTAGTCTCCGGAGGGGCGGGTTCTATTGAGAGGATCAGTCGCCACTTTATCCTTTTCGTCGTAAAGCTGGTTTTTAGGGTCAAATTGGCCCTTCTTCCGGCCATGGTGTGCAACATACACCATGACCTTCGCGCCTTTTCGTCCAAGGTCATCGCCCGTGACACGACGATAGATTTTGAGCGCGTAGAACTGCCATACCATTATCTAATGGGGTGGCTGCTAATGCACTGTCGGTCTTTGATGAGGCCTGGAGGAGAAGATGGCGTTACAGCTGATGACGCTTTCATTTTTCGATTCCACCATCAGTCCTGGGAGTACAACACCATGCCAGCCTGTCGGAGAGCGCTGGCGAGAGTGGACAGATACAACTTTTTTGTGTCCGTACCTTGTTTTACTGCTGAAGAGGTGAGGAGCACACATGTTGATGGTACCGAACCCCCTCTCCTCTTACCTGAAAAAATGCTCCTTTGGCTGCGTAATATCCGCCCAGCGCACCTGGTATATCGTAATCGCAACAACGTCTACTTGGAGCCCTACTTGTCCAGTAGGTTTTTCCGCCAGTTCGGATATAGCCAACTATTTTTGGACAGTCCCAGCTCTTGCCTGGGCTTTGAAGGTAGCATCCTGGACGGTATCAGGGCATGGCATGGCATTATTACGACACGGTTCATACTCGAACCACGTTTTCAGTCCCTGATGGAGAGGTGCTAGGGGAGATTTTATATATGACGGCCTTATATCATGTTACTGCGAACAAGCCTCCCGTCAGTTTCAACCGAGTACCAGTTTTATCGTAGGTAATGGCTTAGAGGAGAAGCCCAAGGGGTCTAGGAAAAGGAAGAGGAAGACGAACACAGTTCCCGTACCTGACTCGGAGTCCACCACTGCGGACGAAGAGAATGATGAGCATGATGCGGATAACTCTTCCCTTCCGGTGGAAGATGTTGGGGCGGATCAGCCGCCTATTATGTTAGATGATATGGTGGCGGATCAGCCGCATGTTGCAGCTGGTCCTGTACGGAAACGTAGCAGGCAAATCTCCCATGTTGGCGGTATTCCTTACTCTCGGAAACGAGCTGCGACCAGACATCGCAAGTTAACTATAAAGGAGAGAAGCCAGGACGTCGACCCCGCTTCAGAGGTAAATCGAGCTACTATTTTCTTTATTCAGTTCTCCCTTTCTACTGAACTTTGGCCTTAATCATTTTCCTTTCCTCTCGTAGGCATCAGAAGAAGAGGAATCTCGCGAACCGGCCACTATTTCTGGAGTCGATCCAGTCCTGAATACTTTGATCAATGACATGTGTGCTGGAATTATTTCTGCCGGGGCTCTCTCGATTGCGGCTGGAGGATCTCACATTGCTGAGGTCGCGACTCGATATGACGGGGGCTCCGATGAACCTGTCCCGGAAACTGCTGAATTCCATCAAGGTGATAATAATCCAGTTGTACCTCCTTCCGAGGCGGCTGGGGCAGAAGACCCAGCCGAATTCAGCTTGGAGGTTACCGGTGAGGGGACTATGGCGGTTGTGAGCGAATCTCAGCCTCCACAACCCTCCCCTGGTAAGATAAGCCAAATTTTGACTAATGAGGAGGCCCATTCGCTCTATTATCACATCCTTCGGGTTACGTTGATTGATGGTTGCTCTGGACATACAGGTCCTGCCCTTTCAGTGTCGATGACGGATATTGTTAAGGTAGGCTCTGCTAGTGGAGATTTGGTGGAAGGGAGCGTGCCCCCTCCTCTTCCGACTTATCTTGAGGGGCCTCCCGCCGGATCGAGTTCGGGAGGTCTGTAAAACCCCTAAAAATTCTACTATTTTTTTATTATTTTAATTTTTGGTACTGATTTAAATTTTGTATTGTACGTCGCGTAGTCGTATTTTACGTCGCGTACGAAATTTTATTTTTCGAAATTGCTCGACGAGTGCGAATATGTGCGAGCGTACATATTTCTTTTAAAAATATTTTTCTATTTTGTATCAATTCAAAATAATATATGTAATAGTCATTTTAGCTATCATACCAAAATCTCAAGCTCATTATTTTATTTACTTATTTATGCAAGGCCCTTCGTTTATAACAATTATTTCTTGTGCATACGTGTATACTTCCTAAATATTTTACTAGTTTATTTTCATTAAAAATATAATTTTTGAGATTATTAATATTAATATTTTTATTATTCAAAAAGATATTTAAAAATATTTATTATTTTCGAAATTATTATTATTGGTATTTTTGAAAAATATTTTTGAGGTCATTATTGCCATTTAAACCTTGATTTGATTTTTGAATTTATTTAAAAAGATTAAATTGATATCCATATTGGAATTTGATTTATCCCATTGGTTTTAAACTAAAATTTAATTTAATTTAGGCTTAATTGCACTTTGCTACCCTCAACTATTACCATTTTTCAACTTTGTACCCTAAACTATTTTTTGTAACAATTTGGTACCCAGATGTTATTTTGGACTAAAATGCCCCTACCCCTACCCCTAACCCTCCCCCCTGCACGCTCCGGCCGCCCCCCCTGCTCACTCCGGCCGCCCCCCCCCCCCCCCCCCCCCCCCCCCCCCGCCCCCCTGCTAGCTCCGCCCCCCCCCCCTCCCCCCCGCCCCCCACCCTCCCTCCCCCCTGCTCACTCCGGCCGCCCGTCCGCCCCCGCCTCTCCCCTAGGCCGCGGCAGCACGGGAGGAGGGGGGCTGGGGAGGGAGGGCGGGACGGGAGGCGGGGCAGGGGGTGGCCGAAGGTAGCAGGGGGGGTGGGGGCGGGGGGGGGGGGGCGGAGCTAGCAGGGGGTGGTGGGGCGGCCAGAGCTAGCAGGGGGGGTGGCCGGAGTGGGGAAGGGGGTGGAGGGAAGGAAGAGGGAAGGACATTTTCGGAATTTTTGAAAAATTAGGTATCAAGTTGAAAAAAAAATAGTTGAGGTACCAATTTGTTACGAAAAAAAGTTTATGGTATCAAGTTGAAAAGGCAGAATAGTTGAGGGTAGCAAAGTGCAATTAAGCCTTTAATTTAATTAGATTTAATTGGATTTAGATTTGAATTGGATTTGGAATTAGATTTGAATTTAGATTTAAATTTATTAGTAGCAATTATCTATTGGGGATTAAATCTTTTCCTAATCCTATCCAAATGGGAATTCCCATGCACATCCTATAAATAGGTAGGTACTCATCCATTATTTTTTTCACAAGCCAAAATTCCTCCACAAAATTTCCACAAAGTGAGTGCATCTTGTCCATGACCGTGTCCGTGTCCCAACCACTATGTGTTCCATTGTTACATATACAACGTATCTTCCTCTCCGTGTCGGACACACCCGACATGGCCAATCCCTATCAAATCAATCCTATCCCTAGCCTAACTCTAGCTCAGCCTCGCCAAGTCGTCTCCCCGGTCCTGGACCACATCACCACCACCCTCGCCTTCCAGCAATCAAACTCATGCTCTCCGCAACTCCTCCAGCTATCATCGCAGCAACCACGTCGCTTCACTTCCGGCCAATACACCACCATAGCCTCCCTCTCCACCCAACTCCGGCCATCGCCGCCCCCAACCCGCAAAACCACCCACCATTACCATCGCCACCTGCCACCACCGTGGCGCAACCACACCACCCCCATAACAAAGAAGGAGAAGAAGGGGGACTCTAACCTGATTGAGGCCCGGCCTCCGCGACTGGAGGGTCGCCCCCGCTCCGAGGAGGTTTTTCCTTCCGCTGAGCCGCCGCCACCTCCCGTGGCCGGAGATCCACCGCCACGCCACCACCGGAGCACCAGCTCCGATGGAACCCCCTTCGCGCGCCCCAGCAGACCCTCCGACGAGGACCGGTCTACTGCACGGCTTCGCCGTCCCCTTGACCGTCCGCCATCAGCCACCTCCCGTCCTCCGGGTGCCCCGCGACCCTCCGATCTGCCATCGCCGCCGCCTTGGACTCTCCGCCTCCACCAAACCCTCGGCGCCGACCACTCTCCACCGCCGTCTCTCCCAGCCGCTCCGCCCGCACGCAGAGCCGCCGCGCTGCGCCACCGACCCTCCTCCGCCAGGTCGGCGAAACCCCCGCCGTGTCGTACTCCGCCGCCTCCCGGGGCAGCGCATCACCGGCGCCGACGCCACTCCGCCCCAGATCGAACTCCTCCGCCCTAGTGTACTGATCTACCCGACGCCCAGCCGCCGTCGGCGCCGCGGCACCGCGCCACCGCCGCCGAGGAAAAAAAAACCCTAGGTGAGCGCTCCTTTCTCCTCTCCCAATCCCTTCTTTCCCTCTTCTGTCACAGACATTTTTTCTTTGAGACTTCTCTCTCCTCTGAGGAGAAGAGATCGAGTCACAATAATAATAATAATAATAATAATAATAATAATAATAATAATAATAATAATAATATTATTATTATTATTATTATTATTATCATTATCACTTTTGTATTATTACTATTATTATTCTTATTATTATTATTATTATTATTATTATCATTATTATTATTAATATTACTATTAGTATTAATGTATGAATATAGTGTAATTTCATTATTATTATTATTATTATTATTATTATTATTATTATTATTATTATTATTATTATTATTGCTTTACTATTAAGTATATTATTTTCTTAATTATAGGAATTAGAAATGAGCATGTATAAATATTTATATATATAAAAAAATATGGCTTATCATTTAGTATTTAATACAAAATTTTGTTGACTAAAATATAAACGTAGCCTCTTAAATTATAAAATAAATAGTATTATTTTCGAATACTTATATAGCTAATAAAATATAGTTTTTCTACCAAAATTTATATTTTTACGAACTTACAATTTAGGTTAAAAAAAGGATTTTTGGTTTCTTCAAGTATTTATCTAGATATATAATAAAAATGTGGTTTCCTAAAAATGGTATATCTATATATATCGATTATTTTCAAGTAGCTATTAAAAATTATTTTTGGCTAATAAAAGATATTTTCAAGTGGTATGAATATTTTTCTAAAATAAATACTCTTCTCCTCAAATTCCCGCTAGTTGTCAAACTTACTTATGACTAAATCATGTTTTCCTATTTTTCGCAACTTCGAACCATTACACACCGAACATGGCTATTGGACAATCAAAACTTGCCGGATTATTGCACCGCACTCGGCGCCACATCAGGCGACATATCAGGCAAGACACCTTGCCTTTACTGTTTAAATTTCCTGCTCAATATCATGTATGTTGTGTTTATTTTTAAGTTGTTTCTTTCTAAATTATATGTAGATACAAATTACTATATTTTATAAAATTGGCTTAGAGTTAAGCGACTACCATCAAATTTAGTGTGTCTCATTGACTTGTCACGATTGTACACGAGTTATGTGTGAGAGTTGTGAGTATCATATAGAGGTCACTTGCGTGTGGGCTGATCCCCCGTGCGCATGCGTAGGAATAACTGTCAATAGATGCATGATTAGAAGACTTGACAGTTATCTATATTAAAACAGTGTGGTGGAAACGACACGTGTTTGTGTGTCATGGTTACGACACACGTATAGTATCATTGGGGGGGGGGGAGGGGACAGCTACTAGCGTAGGGGCTACTTTTATTTTACACATTTGGGAGATAGTGTCTCGGATGAGCGCTACGTGTTACCCGGCCGATAGTGTCTCGGATAAGCGCTACTTGTTGGCCACTCTTTATTACATGCTTGAGACAGCCCATGCGTAGAACGTTGTCCTCTAAATTGAAATCCACATAGAATGGTTAGGAATCTTTACACATGCATACTTTTCTATTGAGCTTTATTTATTCAGTTTATCGGCATGATATTATGTGTCTTGTTACGTCCCTCTGAGGACCTGGTTTTTTCCCAGGTGTGTGTTCATGTTTTCTGTAGGTACTCTAGCCAAGGCCAAAATCTTCTTCATTTCTCGAAGACAATTGCGCTTGGTTCGTTTTATCATTTTGTTGATCGCTTTCTTGTACATTTATAGCATTGAGATAGTTGGTAGTGGACTTTGTCTCCGCCCAACGATTGTATCGTAAATGTCCAAGTTGAATTTTTCTATTATTATTCTTTTCATTGTGGATGAGATTTAGTTTGTCTTGGAATACTACATTTTACAGCTTATGTATACATACGATGGTCTATATACTTCGTATATATACAACTGGCATGATTACGTTCTAGTCCTACATATTTTGGGACTGGGGCGTTACAAGGTCATATAGCGGCACAGCCTAGACAGGGAGCAATGGTCCCTGCATCTTCCCCTGCTCGTATGACTCTGTGGGTTGACCTCTCAGCTTTACCGAGTATCCAGGTTGTTCGGGCCGCGGAGGAAGAATTGGCCGCTGTTCAAGCGTCCTTTTGCTCAGAATTTATTTCCCATATGGCAGGGGCGGCAAGTTCTGTTGCGTCTTCTTCGACACTGCCAGCTATACTTCCTTTGACACCGTCCTCTACGAAAGTTCTGGATGAGGCGTCGCAGGATGTGGTTGATAGTTTCTACCGCCATTTGAAGAGAGAAGTAAAAGTTGCTGTAGAGCGGGGGACCCCTTTTGCCTTGGCCCGACAATGCGCCCAAGGCCAAGTTGACATTCTCAAAACCCTTCCCGGCGGGGAAGGGATAGCTGCGCTTCTGGAGCCCAAACTGTTGGAGGCTGATCAGCTTGTGGCCCAATTTCAAGTGCTGCGACAAGCTGATTTGTCTGCAGCAATTGATCAGGAGCGGGGGTTCCTTACATTTGATACTTGGATACATTGGATTACAACTCGATATACCAACTTGGCTTACAACTCACTGGTACAACTGATTACAATGTTCCATACATTATGCCCTTTATAAATAGAAGACATCATCTTGAACAAGGAGAGCTTCTGTATGCCCAACAAATCTTCGATGCCGCGGGACTAATCAAGCCAATCATCATGTGCAGAACATTCCAAGCACGAGCACCTGCCCACAAAACGTGGGTCAGCACATCATCTATGTACTGGCGAGCAGAATCCAACCCACTCGCCTAAACCAACATTTAAGTAATAAATTAAACAAGCATTTATTAGAATGATCTTTCTATTTGGGGCCTATCATCAGTTTACAGTTCATAGGCAATCATCAAAGTGAAGCATGTAAACATATTCTTAGCAATATGCATGTGGACATATCATTATAGCATCTTGGTGTTATCATGCAAAGGCATCATTGAGGCATCGTTATCATTGTCATCTTAAACATGTTATGACAGTTCTCACTTTAAGCATCACTTAGCATGTATATTATATTTGAGCAATGCTTATAGCAAGGCATCTTTCTAGCATACTGAATTTAACATGTTGAGTATGTCATAGAGTTCTCTTTTAAAGGCAACATCATAACATCGTCTTGTTTAGCATAATTAAGCAGGCAATTCAACCAACATATATATATTGAGTATATCATATTTAAGTGATTTTTTATCGATAGCCAACTCGTTCGTACCTGCATCAAATACAGGTTAACTCTTACACTTACTCTGCCTGCACAAAACATTCATTAGCATGCATCTTGACTACATGATCATTGGTGTTAGTTCACCATTTTCAGACGTTGTCATATAGGACTTCGAAAGGTAATCGGTGCGCCATTCCACCAGGTTGTGAGCCCGAATGGAATGTCCCTATACCACGTACCCTTAAAGTACGTTTACACTTCCCCCATGGTCGGACCGATCCCCCTAACGTCCCGGTGTACCGTCCGAGGAATCAGTCACCCCCATGTATACAAGTTGTCGCTGACCATGCGAATGCGTGTCCGACTCGATCGTGATCATAAAACACATGGTGAAATATTGAAATAAGTAAAGGCAACGGTGCATTATTCAACTCATCCATGTCGTTTTCAACGACTCATCATTTCCAATATTTCTGTCATTTCACTTGGTGATCTCGACAATCCCAAGCCTCATCATTTCTCATTCATTGCTTCATTGCAACATTTCTCATTATGTTCCTTCTAAGGAGGAACAACAACATTCATTCATTTCGAAGGGACCTGTAACATTTCATTCATTTTATAGGAACAATAGCATATTCAATTTATTTCTCATGTATATTCATGCAGCATCTCATTGTTCAAATGATTCATTCATTTCATCAACATTAAGCATAAGGGTCATTCTCAATTCATTCTCAGGCATCAAGTTACATTAGCAGTTCGAGTGTCATTCGTTCAACTGTTCAGTATTCATGTCTTATTTATTTCAATAATTCTCAGCATAAGCATCTTTATTATTCAGCAACTAAAACATGGGACATTTTTATAGCATCACGTTATTCTATTTATTAAGCATGCAGGAATAAGGAGGAAGGATGACAGTTCCACTTGCCTGCATAAAAGGGTCTTCTTATTCTGGTTACACACATTCCCCCTAACTGTAGCTCCACCAGTGAGCCACGTTCCAACACTTAATCCGTCTAGCCAGCTAAGAGAGACTGCATCAGTCTCAACTCTCTTGATCTCCAACACAAGCCACACTCCAACATTCTGATCCCATCCAACAAGCCAACCAAATGCCTCGCACGGAGTGGGGCATTACATATTCCATCAGTACCTTGAAAAGTTCGTGGTGGTCTTCATAGATGACATCTTGGTCTACTCGAAGATGCCGGAGGAGCACGAGGAGCATCTGAGGATTATGCTCGAGACTCTGAGAAAGGAGCAGTTGTACGGGAAGCTTTCGAAGTGCGAGTTCTTTCTGGACCAGATCGAGTTCTTGGGTTATGTTGTGACCGAGCACGGGATCTCAGTGGACCAGAAGAAGATTGCTGCGGTAGAGTCTTGGTCTACACCCAGTTCAGTTGCCGAGATTCGGAGCTTTCTGGGTTTGGCGGGCTACTATCGGAAGTTCATCCAGGACTTCTTGCGGATTGCAAAGCCGATGACTAGACTCACCAGGAAGGACGTGGAGTTCGTCTGGACTGAGGAGTGTCAGGCCGCCTTCGATGAGCTGAAGAAGAGGTTGACATCAGCTCCGATCTTGACATTACCGTCTGGGACCGGTGGTTTCTCGATCTACAGCTACGCTTCTGGCAGGGGTTTGGGTTGTGTTCTTCAGCAGCACGGGAAGGTGATTGCCTATGCATCTAGGCAGTTACGTCCTTATAAGAAGAACTACCCGACTCACGATCTGGAGTTGACCGCTGTTATCTTTGCCTTGAAGTTGTGAAAATACTACTTGTATGGAGAGCGGGTTGAGATCTTCACTGATCACAAGAGCTTGAAGTACGTGTTCACTCAGAAGGAGCTGAACATGCGGCAGAGATGTTGGCTCGAGATGATAAAGGATTTTGATATCGCCTTGCAGTACCATCCAGAAAAGGCCAACGTAGTTGCAGATGCCTTGAGCAGGTATCCAGTAGCTATGTATCTGATAGCAGATCGTCATCTTTTGGCTGACCTGGACAGTTTAGGAATCGAGGTAATTATTTTGGGTATGGAGGTGCAGATGTGGGGGTTGCAGATTCAGTCTGAGTTGATGGACAGAGTCAGATCAGCACAGTATGATGATGTTGCCCTGAGGAGCATCAGGGAGCAGGTGCGGGCAGGGTTGCTCGACGATTTCTCTATTGCCGAAGATGGGTCGCTGCGGCACGGTGCTAGACTGTGCGTTCCGAGTGGGGAGCTTCAGGAGGAGGTTCTTCAGGAGGCACATCGCTCTCAGTACTCTATGCATCCTGGGGCCAACAAGATGTACAGAGATCTTAGGAAGCACGCTTGGTGGTACGGCATGAAGTGCGAGGTAGCTCAGTTTGTATCTCGCTGCTTGGTATGTCAGCAGATGAAGGCCGAGAGGCAGAGGCCTGGTGGTTTGCTACATCTACTACCCATTCCTGAGTAGAAGTGGGAGCACATCACCATGGACTTTGTGTCCGGACTTCCACGATCTCCTGGAGGGAAAGACACAATTTGGGTCATAGTTGATAGATTGACCAAATCGGTCCACTTCATGCCTTTCAAGGTAGAGTTGTCTACGGAGAGGCTGGCAGAGCTGTACGTTCGTCAGATCGTGCGATTGCATGGGGTTCCTGTGAGCATAGTTTCAGATCGGGATAGCCGTTTCACTTCCCACTTCTGGAGGAGTTTGCAGGCTAGCTTGGGCACCTCGCTCAAGTTTAGTACCGCTTATCACCCCCAGACAGACTGGCAGTCAGAGTGGACTATCCAGACTTTAGAAGATATGCTTCGCACGTGTGTGCTAGATCTCGGGGGTTCTTGGGATGACCATCTTCACCTGGTAGAGTTTGCTTACAACAACAGCTATCATGCCAGTATAGAGATGTCGCCATTTGAGGCTCTATACGGACGGAGATGCCGTACTCCCTTGTCATGGGACGATGTTGGCGAGAGAGTGATGCTTGGACCGAAGATGGTAGTAGATGCAGCTGAGAAGGTTAGGTTGATAGAGACAGACTTCGGGTGGCTCAGGATAGGCAGCGGCATTGGGCCGATAGCCACCGGAGACCGTTAGAGTTCGAGGTTAGTTTCAGTTCCTGTTTGTGATGCTTGTGATTTTGTTTGTCTTGTGTGCTGAGTTTGTTTTATGTCTAGGCTGGTGCTTTGGTGTTCCTGAAGATTTCTCCGACACGGGACACGATTCGCTTTGGCAGAGGCGGGAAGCTTAGTCCGCGCTACATCGGACCTTTTACCATCCTTGAGAGGGTCGGTGCAGTGGCTTATCGACTAGACTTGCCACCTACGCTAGAGGGGGTACACAACGTGTTCCATGTGTCGCAGCTGAGGCGGTACGTGGTAGACCCCAGCCATGTATTGGACCATTCAGCGATCGAGATGGGGCCTACTCTTCACTATCCAGAGCAGCCGGTGGAGATTCTGGATCGTAGGGAGAAGGTGCTCCGGAACCAGGTTATACCCTTGGTTCGTGTTGTATGGAGGCATCACTCTCCAGGTGAGTCTACCTGGGAGAGATAGGACGACATGCGGGAGCGTTTCCCTTATCTCTTCGAGCCCTGAGGTATAATTTTTTTGTTTCTGCATGTGATTTCAGTGTATGTTTGTTTTAATTTTGAGGGCAAATTTTTTTTAAGGTGGATAGATTTGTCACCCTCCAGTTTTCATGAACATGGATATTTTGGTCATTTTCTACCTTAGAATTATTTTGGAATTATTTATTTATTTATGATATTATTTTGGGGTTATTTGAGTCGAGTTTGAATTTTAACTCAATCCGACTTGTATCGGAGACCCGGGGAAGTTGTGACTCTAGTAGAACCCACACATTAGTTAGGCATGGCCCACATGATATTATTTTTAGTTAGTGGTTAGACTAATTATTTGTGGATAGGTTTAGTTAGATTAGAGATTTAATCATGACTAAAATAGCCTCAACCATTTACCCTTTCCTAATTTTAATTAGATAGATTAGTAGAGGCTTTTTAGTAATTCCTATAGGGGGACACCTAAGCTCTAGTGGCCGGCCACCTAAGGGGAGGGATAGGCTTGAGCCCATTGTCATTATCCATCCATTTTCTCTCTCTTATTCTTCCCCAAATTTTAGAGAAGGGTTTCTATTGATTCTCCATCAAATCAGTTCATTCCTCCACCCAATCTTTTTTTTCTTCTCTACTCAAGCAAAGGAAGGAGCTAGCCAAGTTTGGGAGGATTCGGAGCTCGTTCGTGTCCATTTGGAGATTCCTACGTGTCGGTATCGTATCGGAAGGATTTTTCCTAGATTCGATCAACCGGGAGGTATAATCTCTTCTCTACATCATTCTTTCATGCATATAGGATTATTTTAGACCCATAGGAATGACCTCCATGGTTGTGTCTTCATTTGTGTCCATTTTGTGTCCGTTTAGAGACTTCTAGGAGTGTCCTTTGTGTGGTATTGTGTCCTAGTGGGAAATCCCTATTTTGGACACTTGTATTTTATTATATATTGTGTGAACGATTTTAATTAGATTTTAATCACAGATTTTATATTATTAGAGAGTGTGTTCTTCATGGTATCTTATAGTATCATATTCTAATTATCTACATGTATGTATATATATCAATGGTTATATATGTATATTAATGTCTCTCTCTCTCTCTCTATATATATATGTATATATATTGGTGTGTTATTGTGTCTTTACTTTGTGTTTATGGGGTGTGGGAATTTCGGGCATGAGAGGGGGATTGAGAGTGTTGGAAATAGTTTTGGTGTTAGTGTGTGTGTGTGTTTGTATTGAGAGAGTTAGAGAGGAATTAGAGAATGGGATTAAGAGGGAATGAAGGAGTGATAGAGAGTGGGGAGTGAGGAGTTAGAGGGGGGGTGAGCTGCTGATAACAGCAGCAACATTAGGAGTATCAGTCCCCCCCCCCCACAGGGGACTGATTGGTGGCTGAACAGTCCCCATAGGGGACTGTTTACATGACAGCTGCTGTAGCATCAATGTAGGAGGGGGATTAGCCCCCTTAGTGGCTCTATAACCTGCTGCATTAGCAGCAGTTGTAGGGGCCTAAACAGCCCATGGACCAGCCATTAGCAGCCCAAGAAACAGCCCTATTAGGACAGCCACTTGACACCTATAACAACCCTATATTTAGCCCATATAACAGCCCTATAGGACCCCCAAATCAGTCCCATTCTAGCCCCCATATGCCCATGTTGACCCCTCAATGTGTGTGAGCTATATGTGTATATGTGTGTGAGCTTATATCAATGTGTATGAGCCTAGGGGTGAGCCTATAGGTGAGCCTAGGTGAGAGCCTAAGTGTGGTGTTATGTGAGCCAATATTGTGAGTGAATGAGTGAGTATTGTGTGTGTGGGTGTTTAGCTAGATATGAGAATAATATAGGATAAGGTAATGTTGGGATAACCAATATGTGTCATAAGATGGATTAGATGTCTAGGAAACCCATATTTCTTGGTAAGTAAACCCTAGATTGGATAGTATCTAGCTAGCCTAAGGAGCCTAGGCTAGTATCTTGAGAATTAGCGGGGTTTCCTTTGTAATGGGCAAGGTATCAAAAATACCTTGTAAAAGGGTAAATATAGGTAATTGCCTATAGCTAAGGTAAATGGTTTAGGATTTAAGATATGGTTAGAATTTGGTTTCCTTGGTTGGTAATGGTCAAAAATAGTTCTCATAGACTAGTTTTGACTTCGGTTGACCATTTTGACCAAAAGTCAACAAAAGTCAACCGAGAGTCAAACTTAGCTTATAAGTGACTAGAAATGACCGAAACCAAACCAGAGTTGACCAGTTGACTGAAAGTCAACAGTTGGTCAATATTAGACTAGTTTGACCTAGAGTTGACCTAGAGTTGACCAAAGTTGACCATGGTTGACCAGTTGACCAAAAGTCAACTATAAGTCAACCTTTGACCCCGTTTGACCTAGTTTGACTTGGATTGACTCCCACTGACCTAATATAACCCAGTTTGACCTAGTTTGACTTAGACTTGCATATCATGACTTAAATTAGTTTTCTTTTCATTATAAAACCCTGTTTGACTTATAGTATCTCATTTTAGGTCTGTGATTACTCTGAGCATCTGTTCACCTTATCAGCTCAGGACCACATGCGAGTACATTTACTGATAGTTTTCATTGTCTTGATATCTACTATATCCGATTCAGTTGTAGTGTCTTACTTGATTCCCGACACGATGGATCACGGACTAGTATACGTCGGATCCTGTCATGAGATGTTATTCCTGGACTTTCTTGGTATATTGGTGCGTGATATTTCGTGTTTAGTGTACTTATATAGACATCAATTTGGGAGTGGGCTGGCCCCCTATTTTTGAATTTCGTGTCATGACGTGCCATGTCCGGATCTGTGATACTATTCGGGGATAGGGGCATTATTACGGGTTATGTGATCAAAGCCTCCTGTCACTATTTTGCTTGCGCCACTCTCACCTCACGTAGGGTGTAGCAGATACCTCAGTGTGCTTGTTATCCAGGTTGGCCGGCATGACCCTTTCTAGAGACTTTCGTGCGATTGTCGGGCCAAGTGGATAACTTGTCTTGTCACTTACCTAAAGCCGATCACATCTCGCTCTAATAATTCAAGTCATATTTTATATTTATTTATCGTATCTTATATCCTGCTCAGTTCTACTTTCTGTACTTTCTCACCATGCTATGATATTCATTTACTCACTTGCTCTACATGCCTTTATGCTGTACCTTGATTGGAGACTAAGTTCTGTTCGGGAGAAGAGTTACAACCCTGGTCCTTGTTTGGTTTAAGGGTTGTAACTCAGCTTTGGAATGGTTCCCAAGTCATCCTATATCTTTGTCTCGTATTTTATTATATTGTCTCTTATAGAATTTGTCAATTCATATGGAACTGCTGTTAGTGTTTGTACTTGTTCATTTTTCTGACAGGATACCGTTAATATATTACAGATGATTCTGAGGCAGATTGCCCGACCTATTATAGGGACGGGTTAGATGGAGTAGACCTGGACCGTGGCTTGATAGTAGAGCCACTAGACGTTGCACACCCAGAGTAGTGTAGCTTAGTTAGGTTTGCCTGGACTGCGATCCAGCTAGTACTTTCAGATTGTAGTATTTTATATTATATTCTGTGACTCTGTGGTGTTGTGTATAGCTTTGGGCTTGTGTGGATCTTGAACTTATTTTCTGCTTTCATCTATCATATTTCCTTTCCATGCTATCTACCTTAGTTTTATTTTGTGATTGATACTGTATTGCTATGTCACCTCCATTCGGAGTGTATATACTGTACATATACCTTTATACTGTTAGTCGTAGTATTTACAGACCTTATATACAGCGTTCTACCGTCGATTTTGCGGCGTAGGCTGGACGTAACCATGTGCTCGTGCCCCTCTTCAGGGTGCAGGTCGTGACAACATCCAATGTAGCATCGAGCAGATCCATGAGCCATGCGGTTGCAGAAATAACTTAGAGTCAACTGATTTCGATAGCGAAGCGACTGAGGGTCAAAGAGATTCATTCACGGTCCAGAGGATAGAATGGCTCTGATACCAACTTGTCACGTCCCGATCCAGAAAATAGCTCTTCCTCGCTAGATTTCACCCGAATCATCGTCCTCGCTGGGGTGTGATGTCGCACGAGCCTGGAGTTGCGCTCGTGCAAGGCAAGATAACATGTTCATATAGTGTTTGTCTTAAATTGATAACATAAACAGCGGAAGGAAATAAGGTATACAATAAGAATCTCTTTATTAATAATGAACTGAAGGGTACAATGGCTTGAATAGCCCAACTGAATATGCCAACTGGCTACAACGCTCATGATCTCTCTAGCTCACAAATGATTACATTGTTCCATACATTATGCCTCTTTATAGCCAACAGGTAGTCTTCGGCCAAACATCTCCATATTGCAAGTCCGAACGCCAATGCGGTAACTCCTCTTGAAACGTTAAGGACTCTATGCCTCGGTGCATCCAAGCCAAGCTCCGCCCCGAGCCGATCATAACCTGTAGCTCCCCTTCCCAGAAATTTGTAAATATTTTATTTTAATTATTTTATCCGAATGGTTATTTTTAGATTCTGTAAATAAATATCATTTCGTGTACACAATTTTTATGTGAAGGACCTACTTTAGAAATTAAGATTTTATTATGTTCATTTAGAAGTTACAGGTATATATATATATATATATATATATATATATATATATATATATATATATATATATATATATATATATATATATATAGGTTTATATATATATTGGATTATATATAGGAATATATGGAGACATATATTTTGTGTAGATATTTATATACGTGTGTACAAATAACATGTATATATATAGATATATAGGTGTGTATATAGATATATGTGTATGTATGTATACATGTATATAGATAAATATATGAGTATATGTGTATATAGATAAATACGTGTATACGTGTATATATACAAGTGTATATAAATATATATGAGTATGAATAAATATATATTAAATAAATGTGTGCGTATATATATGTGTCTATTTGTGAATATATATAAATAAATATTATATATTATATGTGTGTAGGAATATATAAATAAATAAGTATGGAAGCAACTTCTATATATATATATATGATAAATAAGACTTTCAACATAAAGAAATAATTGTTTTCAACTTTTAGAAAACATAAACACTCTTTGCTTGTTTGGTTACAGTATCTAAAATGGGTTATCACAAATTTCCCAGTTCTTGTTGAATAACCAAGCAAATGGGAGATTTCCAGCATTTATGATCGATTGTAATATAATGGTTTCCTATAGCCTCTACATTGCCTGTTGAAAATAAGCCCGATACACAACCCAACCCGACCCGACCCGACCTGGGCTCTGTATCAAACTCTCGGTGTCTTTGTAAAACTGTATATATAGAGGAAGAGCGGCGGAAGAATAGGATATCTATCGAAACCCTGGCCGCCTTGCTTCTCCAATCTCTCGCACCACCTCCACGCTCACAGCACATCGTCGGCCAGAGACGCGTACTGTCTTTGTCTCCGAGCCCAGCCGCACGAGCAGGATGGTCCTCCTCGTTCCGGGGACGCCGACTCAACACCGAATTCTCAAACTCCATGTACACCGATCACAAGCGACTGCCAGAACAGTATTGTCGTCAGGGTCGTTCGAACAATGGAGCCGCACGCGACCTCTCCGGGTAGTCGCAGCAGCGTACTCGTCCCCATGACGCACCGCGCCGACGACAGCATTATACGGGCCCCTCGTCGAGTCCTGCGTCAACCTAGGCAGCAGTCGCTGCGGTCACCGAGTAGTCGCAGCACCCGCGAGGATGCTAACCCTGCAGGCGACCATATATTATGCTGACCTCGTCGACACTGACGTGTGCGCGCGGCCCCTCCTCGACAAACCCAGTGGTCGCTGCTACATGCGTCGACGCGTGATATCACCTGTCGAGCACCAGCAGAGCCGTACCCTCCGGGCAGTACGACGCCACCGTGCGAGTTTTAGAGCCTGACGACGACCGTCCCCATCTTGTGGATGCTCCTTCAAAATCGTCTGTCACTTGCACCGAGCAAGCAACCGCCCAGGCGTGCGTTTCCGGACGCCTCAAGCCGAGCAACTGTCCCTCCTTCCGTCGAGACGAAGGCTGAGTCGAGGAAGGAAGCTTGCCTGTTCTCAGCACTTCCTTCGACTTCTCCACAGACCCTCACGACCCTGTCGCGAGCACAGTTCCATGCAACCAGTGTCGACCTCGACCAAGCCGTGCTTGCAGCGGACGTGTGCTAATGCCGCTGTTCGTAGGAGAAGAACTGTAGCTTTTCTTATGAAATGGGTAATTACATCTCTACCCCTCATTAAGTTAAAGAGTACTCGGCTTTTCTTATGGACTGTAGCTTTTCTTATGAAATGGGTAATTACATCTTTACTGTGTTTTGAAGCAGCAGTAAATAGGTCATTACATTTATAAATTTTATACATATAACCATGTTATTGTATGTTATAAAAGAATGAAATCGTTCACTATAACGATTAACTATATATGGGTTAGATTGCTTATAACATATTTGATATAGTTTCTGTTATATAAACAGGCTATATATTTTGTAGATATTAGATATATTATATATAGATATATATATATTTCGCCTGGCATAATCACTGTATATATATGTATATTATTATTAAGAAATATGTTATATTATGTAAATACCTGTTAAGTATTTTGTTTCATTGTATATTAGGAAGAAGTTGTATATATAAAATATAATTATTATGTACATGGATATCTTTGATAAAGACTACAATAAATATCCTACAAATATAAGGAATAATTATTGGGTTACAAGAAGTTTTCCAATTACCTTGTGCACGCTCGTCGGATCGAGACGAAACATGTGCCAACAGGACCGTATCATTTTTCTGGTCCTGCATGCCAAGTTTGGTCCGATTCTGAGACAGTCGATAAAATCACCGTTTTGCGGGCCCCACGGTTCCACTCAACGGGCGATTTTGTGCACGGCCCGCCGGAATCCAACTTAGGACATACGGTTGGGTTCGTATCGGAAAATTGGATCCGTAGACATGTAGTTTGATGACTTTAGAGACCGTTGACTCTGGCACGTTTTTCGGTGCAAAGCGGGTCCAACGGCGGACACCGTTTTGACCCAAAATTACCGTTTTGCCCCTGTGTCCAGAATTGGACTTAAGGACAGACAATCCTAGCTATTTTGACTATTCTGAGAACATTGGTAATGTTTATTTCAGCTTCCGGGGACTGTTGTACGGGTTTTGACTATTGTGGCACATTGAGTAGTTCAGACTGTCGGTTTCACCAACAGAGGACCACAGGCGAGTACAGTTTATTGTCTGCATTTCGATATTGATCTTTACTATATTTTATTGATTGGCCATTGGTTATGTGATTTTTATACTCTATTATAAATTGTTGAGTCGGGAATGAGAAGTACCAAGGATGTGTGATCCGACCGTAGACAGTGTTTATTTTCATGCAGTAGACATTGTAGACAGTGCTTATTTTCAGCAGTAGACATTGTAGACAGTGCTTATTTTCTGTAAGTAGACATCGTAGACAGTGCTTATTTTCTGCAAGTAGACATCGTAGACAGTGTTTATTTTCATGCAGTAGACATCGTAGACAGTGCTTATTTTCTGCAAGTAGACATCGTAGACAGTGCTTATTTTCTGCAAGTAGACATCGTAGACCGTGCGGTGTAGTGGCCCAGACTGATCACATATCAAATGTACTTCTAACAGTTGTGGAAGGTATTTTGTGTCTATTTATTATTGGTTTTCCGTATTTACTGTTTATTTTCAAAACTCATAATTGATGTCTAACCTTGTTTTATAGTCATTTTCTTTATTTGAAATTGCATTCAGTGAATTGTGCTCGTTCCATTCCTGACTGGAAACCAACATTTTTAGGTTAGCCGTGGATTCACTTAGCTTGGGGAGGGACGGGAATACTTGCAGACAAAAGCCTAGAGACTAGATAGATAGTTGAGTTGTAGTCATTCATTTATTTGTACAAGTTTATATTTTTTACAAATGTAAAACTTGTGATCATTGTAAGTTAAATTAATTATGTGAATGAGCATTATTTGTGATTTTGATCTTCATGGCCGTGACAGCGTTCTACCGCCGACACTGCGGCATAGGCTGGCTTGGACACGTCTCGTATCCGTTTAAAAAAAAATGGGTGCGGGTCGTGACAAGTTTTTGTGGTGGCCCATGCAGGTCTGTTTTCGTAAATCATGCGAACTCATGATAGTACTTAAGCTAGTCGTACTATTGCGAGCCTGCGACTAGGAAATGCTCATTCACTACTAAAATAACCCATTTTAGCGACGTCAGGAGACGTCGCTAAAAATGAAAAATACGTCGCTAAAACCTATTTGCAACGTATTTAGCGACGAAAAACGGACGTCGCTTATAGGCAAGTCGCAGATGGCAATTTAGTCGCCGAACGTCGCTATTTGCGACTCGGAGTTAATTGCCGCTAGACGTCGCAAAATGAGCGACAGATAGTGACGTATCACTACGTCGCCAACGTTGCGACGTAAAGCGACCACTTGCGACGTTGTAAACTTTATATATGATGACACGGCATGGCAGCCACGTGGACAACTTAGCGACGGCTACCAACAGATGTAGCGACGTCTAGTGACGTGACGTCACTATTTAGCGACGTATAGCGACTTCTACTTTCCGTCGCAGTACGTCGCAGAACGTCGCTATACGTCGCAGATATTATAAAAAAAAATTTAAAAAAATATAATTCGTATTTTTGTTATGCTGTGTGTCTGTGTTTACAGTGTGTGTGAAGTGCAGTGTTCGAACCATCGACAGTTTCGCTTACTGTTCTATGTTTTATCTTGGATAGAAAGAGCAACAGTTCAGGGTGCACTTCTCAGAGCTTCCTTTTCACGTCCTTCACCTTCTCGGAAACCTTTACGACGTCTCGAGAAAGTGAAGGACGTAAAAATGAACCTCTCAGA
Organism: Iris pallida; assembly: GCA_029216955.1. NCBI lineage: Eukaryota > Viridiplantae > Streptophyta > Magnoliopsida > Asparagales > Iridaceae > Iris > Iris pallida. The sequence goes on from JANAVB010042818.1 coordinate 495,751, forward strand.
AGTGCACCCTGAACTGTTACTATTTCTATCCAAGATAACACATACAACAGTAATCGAAACTGTCGATGGCTCCGAACACTGCATTTCACATTCACTGTAAATACAGACATACATCATAACAAAAATACACAATATATTTTTTAAAATTTCGGCAGCACCTCCTTTGTATATCAGATCATCGCTTTTAACCCAGCGTAGGTATATTTGTCATTCCCGTCGCAGATATCACAAAGTAAATATCACAATAAAAACAGGAGGCAGTGCAAAGTAAATATCACCGACACAAATCCTCACAAACATCCAATAGAGTCAAATAAAAATGGAAGATGATAAAAAGTCTCCCACCAAGTGTATAAACAACAGTTGTATGAATAAACAATTTGCCCATAGGGCCAATACATACAAGTCATAAAAAAACCAATAAAATTACTACGGACCCCTGCCGCGCAACTGGGATAGAATGTAGTCATACTGCTGCTGGGTGAGCTGTACCGTAGGGGCAAGTAGGAGGCAGTGCAATGTCTGGAGTCGGCGCCGGAGGCAGTGCAGTGTCTGGAGTCGGCGTCGTCGATGGACCGGGAGGACGTATCTGCTCCAGCTCTCGCAGTCGCTCACCATGTGCAGCAAGGGTACTCACCACCCTCTCAGTACTCGCCTCAAGCGAAGCCGAAACCTGAGTGAGTGAGGCAGACATGCTCCTCTGCGATCCCTCCAGCTCGACCTATCTACGCTCTGTGCGCTGCGTGGACTCGGTGAGCGTTTGCAAGCTGGCAGCTGTTGCCTGATGCAGACTTATCAGCTCCTGTATACTGCGCTCGACCGCATCAAATCGTCCGGTGACGATCGGAGGGTCGGATCGTCGCTCGAACGCATCAGAAATCTGCTGCTGCAACTCGCAATGCAGCTCCTCGATCTGACGAAGGATATCCCCAACTCGTGACGACGTCTGCGAAGCCGGAGACTGCGCACTGACAGAGGGGGCCCGGGATGACTCCGAAGCCAAATACGTGCCGTAGGATCCCGTACCGTAGTACGTACCCTTCTGAAGACCGCCAACGGCGTTCATCCAGAGCTCGTCCTGCGATGGAGCTGTAGGCGGCTGGGGGGAACTACCAGCCCCTCCCTCTGCTGGCGCACTAGCAGCAGCAGCCGCCTCCTGCTGTAGCCGAACAAACTCGGCCTAGAACATGTTTGCTAACGTGTAAGTGTTTGCTAAAGTCTATATTGATATCTATTTTCATGTTTTCTAAGTTATAGTAAATTAATATAAAGAATAGAACGTACATATGCTTGCGTCACCCTCTCGTCAATGAACTCCCCAGCCCTCCGATGTGTGACCATGAAGACGGTCACCATGTTCGGGTCCTCACCCTTTTTTACCTGTTAAAATATATTATCTATTATTAGTATTAAACATTCTATATCGAACTATATATAAATTAATGTCCGTCATAGGAAACGTACCAGACGACAAAAATGCTCCGTCATCGGAATGGAGCCACCACACCACTTACCGGCGCTCGACCGTGCCACCTTGGCCTTCTCAGACCGCTCCTGGTACTTGGGCTCGATGAATCTAGCCTTCATCGCAGCCCACTGATCTGGCGTGATCCAACCATGGATCGGACGTCCGGCGCGATCACGACGCTTCTGGTCGTCGATCGCATCATGGATGAGCTTGGCTGCGACGGCAGAAAATTGGCCCTCGATCCTCGCCGCCCGGTGTGGTGGATAGAAATAGGTCCTCTACAAGAAGTAAAATACAAAAGTTGTATAATATACACAAATGATTATTAAAATTTAAAAATAAACAAATTTTTTACCTTGAAGTGGGCGAACCAAAAGGCCTTCCTATCTGCGGGAGCATCTGAGTAGTTGAGCCAAGGCCCACCATAGTTCTGCCTCAGAAATAGCCCCAGCTGTCTCTGTACTACAGAAGGCCGATATTTATACAATAAAAAAAATTTATGAATATATATGTACATATAATCATTTGAGAAATATATATTAATTAATTAACTTACTTCATAGGCCCGTCCGTCCAAATCTCCATACGCGTCTCGCCCGGGGGAGCGCATGGAGGGTCGCTCTCACCTCCTGCCTGGGCAGGTTCAGTCTGATCGCCGGCCTCCATATGCTCGGCGTCGGCTCCCCCCATAGAGCCGTCGACAAGAGGAATGCTGGACGGGGGATCAGGGATGCTGGACGCGGGATCAGGAAGGCTGGACGACGAGGGAGGACTCTGCAACCTACTGGAACTGCCCTGTCCCGGTAATGGATCGGGAACCGAATGGTACACTGGCATACTCGGAGATGAGGATGAGGGTACGGAACTGCCCCCTCCATTCCTAGGCCGAGGCTGACTGGACTGCCTAATGTAAAATCCTCCGCGTCGTCCTCCTGGTCTAGTCATACCTGATAATAACATATGACAATAAAACAAAAATACATATTTATATGATAGACATCACAGATTTTTAAAAAATATCATGGTCACAGATAAAAGTGTCACTAAAGTGTCACAGATTTATTATTACAAAAATATATATTTATATGATAGACATCACAGATTTTAATCCTCTTCTAAAAATTCATCTAGTTCGTTTAGCTCATCTTCTTCTTCTTCTTCCTCCTCTACATCTTCACTTTCATCTGCATCTTCCTCTTCAGATAATTCTACTTCTTCTACACAATTAGATGTGTAATGAGGAACTTTCGTCGTGTCCACTTCTATAATATTTGTTACAAGAGGTAGTTCATCCTATTGATAAGCTATATCGTCAACCTCAAAGGTATTTCTAGCTTTGGTCTTGCATACTGCCCACCAGTCCGACCTTGTTGTTCCCCGTTTAGGATAACTTGTGAAGTACACGAGCTGAGCCTGACTTGATAGGACAAATGGTTCATAGGCTTGATATCGACGCCGATAGTTTATATCAACAAGACCGTGCTTGTCTACTTTCCAACCCTGACCTTCAATCGGATCGAACCAATCACACCTGAATAACACAATCTTAGCAGGCTTTATTCCATAACTATATGTCAGCTCCACGATCTCCCGTAGCACGCCATAGAAATCGTTGCCCGTATCAACATCTTTGTAGTTCGAAGATCTGATACACAAACAGCTGTTTTTGGTGGAGTCGAGATCCACAAAGTTGTCTCTGATCGGGCAAGTTGTTGACTTGAACCTAAACCCATTAACACAGTAGCTTGGCCATATTTTTGTAGCATAAATTGGTCCCTTGGCTAGCGTTCTAATAGACTCATTCTCAAGTCTTGCGTATGGACGATCGACCTAAATACCACGAAAGAAGCAATTAAGCTCATTCTAAATCAAGTGCATATACAGAAAGGTAATTACAGAGTTCTCAAGTCTTACATATGCACTCAACCATGATGGAAAATAATGCCTCATTTCTTGTTCTAGTTCTTCTTCTGTTATGTGTGGCCTACCTGACCTCACATCATCATTAAATATACTGAAAACAACATCGTGCAATTAATGTAATAGTATTATTCTCAACACTATTAAAATAATGTAGACGTATTATTTACTTACCCCTCCAGTTTTTCTACTTCCTCCTCGTCGCAGTTGAGTAATACATACACCTGAGCAGTCCTTAGCTCATCATCGTTCAGATATCTCTTCTTCATTTTACCCGATGGCTTTCCTGGAGCATTGAATACCTTCAGTATTGTATCATTACTTTCATGATCTCCGTCGTCGTTTCTGGAAGCTCTCGTTCTATTAGTTGCAACATGAGGCTTGAAATACATCGAACAAAAGTTTGTAATCTCCTCGAGAACATAGACTTCACAAATAGAACCCTCGACCCGTGCCTTATTTTTCACCTTTCTTTTTAGGTGATTCAAATGTCGCTCGAACGGGACATCCATCGATATTCGACGGGTCCACCAACACGTGCCTCATAGGATAGATGAATCGGCAAATGCTCCATAGAGTCGAAGAATCCAGGAGAAAACACCCTCTATAGCTTGCATAGTGTTACCAGCAATGTCCTTCTCTTGATTTTCTAGACGATCAACGAGCAATTTCTTAGAACAAAGATCCCTAAAGAATATGCTAAGCTCCGTCAATGGATCCCAAACTGCCTGCGGTAAGAATTCCCGAAATGCAATCGGAATTAACCTCTCCATGAATACGTGACAGTCGTGGCTCTTCATACCCGTCAATTTGTTTTCCTTCGGATCGACACATCTTCTCAGATTTGACACATATCCGTCTGGAAATTTTAGGCCCTGGATCCACCGACAAAGTCTCACTTTATCCTCCTTGTCCAGCAAAAAAATTGACTTCGGCAGGAACTGTGTTCCATTCTGCGGTATCAAATGCAACGCAGGGCGTTTGCATATTTCTTCTAAGTCAAACCTGGCCTTGGGATTGTCTTTCGTTTTTTCCTTTACGTCCATCACAGTATTAATTATGTTATCAAACACATTCTTCTCAATATGCATGACATCAAGATTATGTCTGATCAGATTGGTACTCCAGTATGGCAGATCCCAGAATATGCTCCTCTTTGTCCAGTTATGATCTCTACCAAATCCATCGCACTTGTACCCAGTTGTAGGATCTTCGATAGCACTTGGAAAATCTTTAACCTCCTCCTATATCGTGGCTCCGCACCACCTTGGCAGTGGATCACCCTTCTCTACAATGCCGGCACGGAATGCATTCCTGTTCCTTCTGAACGGATGATCTTTTGGCAGAAATTGTCGATGACAATCAAAGAAGCACGGTTTTCCTCCGTGTTTCAAGCGGAAAGCCTTACTACGGTCCATGCAATACGGACATGAGAGACGGCCATGAGTGCTCCATCCAGATAACATTCCATAGGCCGGAAAGTCGTTGATGGTCCACATAAGGGTTGCCTTCATCTGAAAATTCTGCTTCCTGGAAACATCGTACGTGTTAGCGCCTACTTCCCATAACTGATTCAACTCATCTATCAAAGGCTGTAAGTACACGTCAATGTTCCTCTTGGGATTGTTTGGACCAGGAATTATAACGGTTAAAAACTATACTGAGTCTTCATGCACATCCAAGACGGTAGGTTATACGGAGTGACAATCACAGGCCAGCACGAATACTGGGATCCCGAAAGACCAAAAGGAGTAAAACTGTCAGAAGATAGTCCCAACCTGACATTACGCGGATCTGAAGCAAAATCAGGATACACTCGATCAAAGTGCTTCCACGCTTCTCCATCGGATGGGTGATCCAACACTCCTTCAATCTGTTCTCGCATGTGCCAACTCATATTTTCGGCCGTCTCTTTCACCATAAATAATCTTTGTAACCGCGGCGTTAAAGGCAAGTAGTGCATTGAATCGGTCGGTCTTCTTGCACCGGTAGACCTTCATGTACTAGTTGTCTTATAGCGATCAGCACCACAAAATCTGCACACATCTGCGTCCTTGTCGTCTTTGTAGTACAGCATGCACCCATTGCGACAGGAATCGATTTTCTCGTATCCCATCCAGAGCGATCTCACCATCCTCTTAGACCGGTAGAAGTCTTTAGGAAACTTAGCACCCGCCGGCAAGATCTCTATAATCAACTCCAACACTCGGTTGTAGCATTCTTGCGACATGTTAAAATCTGACTTAATGCTCAACAGTCTTGTAACCACCTCCAACGGTGAATGATCCTCACAACCAGGATACAATGAAGTCCTTGCATTCTCCAGCAACTCCATGAACTGTGCAGCATCGGCGTTCGGTGCCTCCTCAGGTGCATCATGAACGAAACTAGGCCCCGCAGCGTCGAAAACCATGTTCACGCACCCCGTCGTATGCATGATTATCTGAAACAAAATTAGGTCCCGCATGCATATACGGCTCAACGTAAGGCTCCGGCTCTGATGCTAAAGACACAAGTTCTCCGTGTGCGGTCCACTGATAGTAATTAGGCGTGAAACCCCTCGAGTACAAATGATATGTCACTTCCACTTCTGGATAATATTTCACGTTATGACATTTCACACACGGACACTTAATTTTGGTGCCGTCCATGTACTGAGGGAACGCCTTAGCAAACTGCAGGAACTGCTCTACTCCCGCTATGTATTCATCTCGCAAACCACACATATCATCAGGACGACGATTGTACATCCATGAACGATTCCGCAAGTAGTAATTCATATCCATTTGGAAATAATTCTGCAAAGATGGACACACATTATCCAATAGGCACAAATATTCTTTTTCTAGTCATTACCTACCAAGGTACCCTTTACCTTATCGCTATTGGTATCCCAATACCAATACCTTAAGTTGGTACCCTTTACCTTATCGCTATTGGTATCCTTTACCTTATCGCTTTTGGTATCCAAATACCAATACCGCGGTAACATGGTTGGTACATTAAGGGTCTTTGACAAGATGACATGTTGTGAAAAGATATATCCTTATATATAGTTCTCCTACGGATTTTCTTTAACATTACGTAGGAGAACTATAAGGATATATCTTTTCACAACATGTCACCTCCTCAAAGACCCTTAATGTGACAACCATGGTTTAAAGTATCGGCCGATACCGATCCGATACGGCCGATACAGATACGGTTTGGCATGTTCCGATCCGATACCGACCGATACCAAATACCGACCGATACCAAATATCGAAAGAACAGATTTTAATAAAATTTTATCTAATATTAAACTATATTTAAACTTATATCCAGTAATGTCAATCCGTGTTTGTAACAGAGAATCAAATAGAACTAACTAGAACTGACATACAGTAATCGACAAGTAAATGAAAGAACTATCAAAGAATGTACTCGCATGATACCCTGAAAGACTGATGAATATCAGATGTCTGAACCGGAGTCACAATGTCCTATTTAGAGAAATATAGGTTAAGATGTGTTCAAAAGGTAATAATGAAGTTTACAATGCAATCTACATGATTCTAGGTCAATATAGGTCAAAGTCAACTTTGGGTCAAACTCTATAGGCTATCTCATAACTAACCATAGACTAGGTTATCCTATGGTTACCATATAGTCTATACCATATCACATATATATCACCTATATCATATATACATAGATATATATAACAGTCAAACTCACCATCTGTACACACTTTAATTCACTATCAACTACCATTTACAAGCCCTCATCTATCAAACCAAAACAATGCACAAGCCTGACATCAAGCCTAACTTAGGACACACACTCACACACTATTTCTTACCTATCCACAAACATTCCCAAGCTAACTCTTACCTTCACTATACTCTCATGCATGTATCTCCTAACCACAGGCAACTTACCCCTGTACTAGCTATGCATTAGAGAGAGAGAGAGCCCCCTTCTCAAATTATTGACACAAAGATGTAACCTATAGTTGAATATTACCAAAAGACTAAACTAGGAGTACCAAGGCTGAACATGTGACTAATCCTCCATCCTTAACGAGACTGAACCATGAACTAAAATATGGCACGAGTTCTAAGTAAGATACTGAGCAACTAATAGGCAGGGACTTGTCATATAGGGGATGGACAAAATGAAATAGGACTGAGCCATGTCTCATTAACTTCCACTGCAATGGCTGATACATTTCTCATTTAACATACTCAATAACCCATTCTCAGAAAACTGAGATATCACCATGTGTTCTCAGGATCTAGGTTAACCCCAACTAACAGATACTATATCTATAACCCAAACCCCCAACTAACACTCTGACATCATACACCTTCATCTTTAGTTTGTTATGAAAATTATAAGTATTAGATATGAAGTTGTTTGTCTTAATGTTAATTTTTATATTAATTAAATTAGCTTGATATTTTTAAATTGTACTAGTAATTTCTATATTTATATGCGCAAAAAATAGGTGGCAGTAGGTGATGTTGAAGAGAAGATTCAGTTGTCTTATTCTATTAATTTATTGCTTTATGCAATTTTCTTTTCTAGCTAGGTTTAGTGATTTCATTAGTGAGCACATAGATTGATTGGTCTGTATATTGTAAAGCCAAGAGGCCAATAAGTATTATCCTATTCTAATCACAATGTAGCCTCCATTTCGACATGGTATGAGTATGGTTCATCTTGGACCTAATTCTCCACCAAAACACTAGCCTCCATCTTCCACAAGCCCTAGCTGCCTCCAGCCAAAACCCATCAACACCTAGCCCTACCCAAACCCTGACCCTAGCCTATTTGAATCATTTGGTTATTATGATTTTGATTGCTCCAGGATTTTTCTATTTTTTTCGAGTCTTGACCTAGTTTGGATGTGTGTCCGTGTGTCCGTGTGGCCGTGTGTGTGTGTGTCCGAGGGAGAGGAGGAGAAAGGAGAGGTTAGGTTATGGTTTACCTGAGGAAGAGGACTCGGATTGGGGAGGAGGAGCTGGAGGAGGAGGATCTCGAGGAGGAGGAGCTCGCCGGAGGGGAAGGGGGTCGCCGGGGGGGAGGGGGTCGCCGGGGGGGGGAGGGCACTGACAGAGGGGGGAGTCGCCGGGGGGTGGGGAGGAAATTAAAAGTTTTCGAGTGAGAGTGAGGGGAAAAAGGCAGCGGCGTGCCCTAAGTAAAATAATTTAGCGACGTCACATGTAGACGTCGCTAAACGTCGCCAAAATGGCGACATATACTTATAATTAGTCGCGGAACGTCGCTAGTCAGCGACGAAGGAAACTCCTGTCGCAGAACGTCGCTAGGCAGCGACATTTTGCGACGTGTTCATAAAACTGTCGTTAATAGCGACGTAATTTCCTACCGTCGCTAAATTACGTCGCTATTAGATGACATTTTAGTAGTGATTCATGAATCTGGAATTAATTTAATTTAAGAGAATGACTATGACTAGGAGTCCCTTATACAAATTTCCGATGGGTAGTCTAGGCCATGCAATATAGATGAGGAGTTATAAATTTTGGTAGTTTGTCAGATCCCCATAGGTACCCTAACATCTCTTGATATGACGACACGATCCAATATGGATAGATTATTCACTTGGTGAGACAGGGCTTCATAGAAATAATGACCTAACATTGATAAATTGTGCAATTCCTCATCCTTGTCTGTTAGACATCATCCTCATGTCTTAGCCCAAATTACCTATTTAGTTCCTACTTTGCCCAAGAATTATTTTTATATATTTCTGATTATGTTATCCATATACGGACCTTGAGTTGGTTTCGATTCAAAGTTTTTCCCAATGGTTTGAATACATATGAAATAGATACTAGGATGTTTGTATTTCTTGTCTTCAGTTATTCACCTCCATGTTCACCTTTTATTTTAAAGGGTTATGACTGATAATACTTACGCTTTATTTCATAGTCAACTTGTTTGAATCTCTAGAAGCTCATGAGTTTTTATATAGTTAGAGGAAGGTTAGTTAACTCATAATGGCAGAACAGCAGCGCACTGTCCCATTTATTTAAATTATGGAGACTATGGACTCACTGCAGCCAGCAGCGCACTGGCGAGACACAACCCCTAGAGGTGAAATTAGTTTAAGAAAATATACGTGATGGGATATTGCCAACACTATGGCTAGTGGTCCTCTCTTGATCGTAGATACCCTTGAGCCAATATTGGATAGAGTTAAGGAGTGTTCGATTTTGTATCATGATGAGTTACGAAACCAAGAGTTTACCACGGCCAGAGTTTACGGGCGTGGCGTACTCCGCGGTGAAATGACTTTAAACATGATTACAAGTTTGGGATACCATAGAGGATAGGACAATGCCATACATGTCCCATAAGATCCAAAGCCGATAGTAGTGGAAGTTTTGTAAGTTGGGTAGCACGTCTCCCAATCTAGCATTCCGTGGTCCTTGTAACCTATTGACGAGGAATTGTTTGACGCTAATAGGTTTACCTGGAATATAGAAAATAGAGGTCCATAACCCATTAGTCGACCAAGTCCTTGTGGATAAGAAGATAGTAGGAAGACTGTATAAGCAAGAACACTGGGTAAGGTTTGATTCTCACAAAACTCGAACTACTTGTGCCTCCTTTCAAAAATTTTGTATACTTGTATTTTGACTATCTTAACCAATACTGCTATTACAGCCTAGTTTTGCAAGCTCACTCTGTTCTCGAGCTTGATTCAAGACATATGTTTAGTGGGGATGCCTACTAACATATTGTCTAATCAGAATCGAGGTATTACGGTCCGATCAACCGTAGTGCACTTGGTTCGCTCTTCCTCTGATTAACCTACGTGGATTGAGAAGTAGATGTCTCTAGGATCTCATCCGCGACTGCATTGACAATTCCTCTTGAATTATACATTCGCCCTTGAATCACGTAATTGTATTCGATGACATCTTTCATGAACTCCTTATTGCTTGTCTTTCACTAATTGGAAAGACGAATGTTCGTATTTGATAGATAGATACAACGTTTTTCCCATGGCTACGATAGTTGTACACGCAAGAGTAGCTACCATCGGCCAGCCATGTGACTAGAACCTTGCCTTGAGTTACTTATTCTCCTCTTGACCCTCAAACTACTATTGGAACCCCTAACCATCTGAATTTGAGAATGATTAGGGTTTTACCCTTAGTCGTAATGCCAACCTAGGAGACTATCTATCCTCAAGGAACCAAATGGCATGAGCCTCTAATTATTTGCTTTGAGCTTGCTGTAACTAGCAACCCTTAAGCCCATACCCCTAGACTCTTGTGACGATAGTCTGACAGGTTGACGCAAATAGAAATTCATGACTCAGTTGTTAGAAATCTTGTGCCTTAGAGTTGGTTACCCCGTCGATAACGCTAGTATACTATAGACGAGTAGATTATACTATTTTGTCGACCATGTGTCATTACACACTCGTTCTCCATTTATTGAGGAACGATCCTTGACTTGACTAATATCTACTGTATTCCGATACGCCGTACCTTATTCCCTATTAACAAAAAGTCGAGGTACAATACCTGGATTTTGGAATTCTTCTAACCTCATTATTCCTAAGACCATGTCCTAGCTTCTAAGGTGGGTAGACTGTAAGACTTCTAAAATTTTTGGGATATACAAGGATTACCGATTGGTTATGATAAATTCCATTAGGATGATAATTAGTGCCCCATGGACTCCCACTTTCCATTTAGATCATTTTGTGTTCCCAATCGTGCCATTAATATTCAGAGCGAGACCAGCTGTTACCTTACAACAAATTCCATATGCAAGATCTAGAGTCCACCTTCATTTAGGTATATCATGTCCCACTCAAACACGTCCCCTTATACTTTATTTTTACGGTACGACTTTCAGGTAAAAAGGAGTAACTATAACCCTTATCATAGTACCGGTAAACTTCTCGACTACAACTAGAGACTCAACTTCGACTCGAATCTTTCGACCAATATATGGTTGTGATCGACTCGAAGCCCACTACGCACATGTCACCAGTGCGCTACGCAATTGTGCCCCTCTCGTGCAAATACAAAAGTCAATGAAGGTGCATTTTGGGGCTTATGAACCTAACTAACCAACCTGACTGGCAACTAGTTCAATCACTTGGGAGGAATCCTATTCTAGGTTACCCTAACCTAGTAGAAGTAGTTTTATCGTTGGAACATTGTCCAGTCCATATAGATTGAAGTCCAAGGTTCATCCAACCGACGACTGATGTCCAATTTGGAAACCCATTAAGACCCAGTAATACCTATTCATGCATACCCCCATATTTGGACTACATAACCGAACTTTTTGAAATAGGTCCATATACGTATTATGTAGTTCCCCCCTCGTAGAATAAGAAGACATTCGTAACCCTTGTTCCATCTACCTAGAAGTCGCGATACGATCTTGTATTGCATTTATATCCCTTGTTTGTGCGTTTAAATAACCACGAATGAGGTCACAAATCTTGATTTCTCAAATTTTGTTCCGTTATGGAACCTTGTTTGAATTAGAATTTCGAGAACGAGAATTCTGTATTGCACGGATTGTAGGCCATAACGAAGGGCTCTTCGACGTAGCAAGTGACTGGACTAGGGTAGCCCAATCTGACAAATAAGGCGGTGGTTCATAAACTCACTTCCTATCTGCAACATTGGATACTCTCCACTTCTCTTGAAACTTCACAGTTGCCCCCGATTATTCTGCCTTATCTTTCTGTCCTCCCTACTTTGGAGCGACGAATAGTCGTGCTTACTAGAGTTTACCAATATTTCTTAGTTACTTGTGTAAATTTGTTGCATGTTAAATTTTGGATTGCTGGATAGATAATAGAGGGTTGTAGATGCCACATGCAGTAGATATCTGTTGGTAGGATTGTTAGCAACTACCTATAAGATTATAGATTTTAGTTGTGAGGAGTAGTGTGACCAAAGGTGGATAGAAGTCTTCGAGGATTCGTAGTTACGAAATGACTAGAGAAGGCCATAAAATATTTTTAGAAATTAAATTTAAGGAGATTGTGGTAATAGTGGACTTATTATTATTATTATTTTGTTCGAATTTTAGGCATGTTTATAAGTTAGAATTTCGAGGACGAAATTATTTTAAGGTGGGTAGATTTGTAGCTCCCCTTCCCAGAAATTTGTAAATTTTATTTTAATTATTTTATCTGAATGGTTATTTTTAGATTCTGTAAATAAATATCATTTCGTGTACACAATTTTTATGTGAAGGACCTACTTTAGAAATTAAGATTTTATTATGTTCATTTAGAAGTTACAGGTAGATAATATATATAGGTTTATATATATTGGATTATATATAGGAATATATGGAGACATATTTTTGTAGATATTTATATACGTGTGTACAAATAACATGTATATATAGATATATAGGTGTGTATATAGATATATGTGTATGTATGTATACATGTATATAGATAATATATGAGTATATGTGTATATAGAAATACGTGTATACGTGTATATACAAGTGTATATAAATATATATGAGTATGAATAAATATATATTAAATAAATGTGTGCGTATATATTGTCTGTTTGTGAATATATATAAATAAATATTTATATTATATGTGTGTAGGAATATATAAATAAATAAGTATGGAAGCAACTTCTATATATATATGATAAATAAGACTTTCAACATAAAGAAATAATTGTTTTCCACTTTTAGAAAACATAAACACTCTTTGCTTGTTTGGTTACAGCATCTAAAATGGGTTATCACAAATTTCCCAGTTCTTGTTGAATAACCAAGCAAATGGGAGATTTCCAGCATTTATGATCGATTGTAATATAATGGTTTCCTATAGCCTCTACATTGCCTGTTGAAAATAAGCCCGATACACAACCCAACCCGACCCGACCCGACCTGGGCTCTGTATCAAACTCTCGGTGTCTTTGTAAAACTGTATATATAGAGGAAGAGCGGCGGAAGAATAGGATATCTATCGAAACCCTAGCCGCCTTGCTTCTCCAATCTCTCGCACCACCTCCACGCTCACAGCACATCGTCGGCCAGAGACGCGTACTGTCTTTGTCTCCGAGCCCGCCGCGCGAGCAGGATGGTCCTCCTCGTTCCGGGGACGCCGACTCAACACCGAATTCTCAAACTCCATGTACACCGATCACAAGCGACTGCCAGAACAGTATTGTCGTCAGGGTCGTTCGAACAATGGAGCCGCACGCGACCTCTCCGGGTAGTCGCAGCAGCGTACTCGTCCCCATGCCGTACCGCGCCGACGACAGCATTATACGGGCCCCTCGCCGAGTCCTGCGTCAACCTAGGCAGCAGTCGCTGCGGTTACCGAGTAGTCGCAGCACCCGCGAGGATGCTAACCCTGCAGGCGACCATACATTATGCTGACCTCGTCGACACTGACGTGTGCGCGCGGCCCCTCCTCGACAAACCCAGTGGTCGCTGCTACATGCGTCGACGCGTGATATCACCTGTCGAGCACCAGCAGAGCCGTACCCTCCGGGCAGTACGACGCCACCGTGCGAGTTTTAGAGCCTGACGACGACCGTCCCCATCTTGTGGACGCTCCTTCGAAATCGTCTGTCACCTGCACCGAGCAAGCAACCGCCCAGGCGTGCGTTTCCGGACGCCTCAAGCCGAGCAACTGTCCCTCCTTCTGTCGAGACGAAGGCTGAGTCGAGGAAGGAAGCTTGCCTGTTCTCAGCACTTCCTTCGACTTCTCCACAGACCCTCATGACCCTACCGCGAGCACAGTACCATGCAACCAGTGTCGACCTCGACCAAGCCGTGCTTCCAGCGGACGTGTGCTAATGCCGCTGTTCGTAGGAGAGAACTGTAGCTTTTCTTATGAAATGGGTAATTACATCTCTACCCCTCATTAAGTTAAAGAGTACTCGGCTTTTCTTATGGACTGTAGCTTTTCTTATGAAATGGGTAATTACATCTTTACTGTGTTTTGAAGCAGCAGTAAATAGGTCATTACATTTATAAATTTCATACATATAACCATGTTATTGTATGTTATAAAAGAATGAAATCGTTCACTATAACGATTAACTATATATGGGTTAGATTGCTTATAACATATTTGATATAGTTTCTGTTATATAAACAGGCTATATATTTTGTAGATATTAGATATATTATATATAGATATACATATATTTCGCCTGGCATAATCACTGTATATATATGTATATTATTAAGAAATATGTTATATTATGTAAATACCTGTTAAGTATTTTGTTTCATTGTATATTAGGAAGAAGTTGTATATATAAAATATAATTATTATGTACATGGATATCTTTGATAAAGACTACAATAAATATCCTACAAATATAAGGAATAATTATTGGGTTACAAGAAGTTTTCCAATTACCTTGTGCACGCTCGTCGGATCGAGACGAAACATGTGCCAACAGGACCGTATCATTTTTCTGGTCCTGCATGCCAAGTTTGGTCCGATTCTGAGACAGTCGAAAAATCACCATTTTGCGGGCCCCACGGTTCCACTCAACGGACGATTTTGTGCACGGCCCGTCGGAATCCAACTTAGAACATACGGTTGGGTTCGTATCGGAAAACTGGATCCGTAGACATGTAGTTTGATGACTTTAGAGACCGTTAACTCTGGCACGCTTTTCGGTGCAAAGCGGGTCCAACGACGGACACCGTTTTGACCCAAAATTACCGTTTTGCCCCTGTGTCCAGAATTGGACTTAAGGACAGGCAATCCTAGCTATTTTGACTATTCTGAGAATATGGTAATATTTATTTCAGCTTCCGGGGACTGTTGTACGGGTTTTGACTATTGTGGCACATTGAGTAGTTCAGACTGTCGGTTTCACCAACAGAGGACCACAGACGAGTACAGTTTATTGTCTGCATTTCGATATTGATCTTTACTATATTTCATTGATTGGCCATTGGTTATGTGATTTTTATACTCTATTATAAATTATTGAGTCGGGAATGAGAAGTACCAAGGATGTGTGATCCGACCGTAGACAGTGTTTATTTTCATGCAGTAGACATTGTAGACAGTTCTTATTTTCAGCAGTAGACATTGTAGACAGTGCTTATTTTCTGCAAGTAGACATCGTAGACAGTGCTTATTTTCTGCAAGTAGACATCGTAGACAGTGTTTATTTTCATGCAGTAGACATCGTAGACAGTGCTTATTTTCTGCAAGTAGACATCGTAGACAGTGCTTATTTTCTGCAAGTAGACATCGTAGACCGTGCGGTGTAGTGGCCCAGACTGATCATATATCAAATGTACTTCTAACAGTTGGGGAAGGTATTTTGTGTCTATTTATTATTGGTTTTCCGTATTTACTGTTTATTTTCAAAACTCATAATTGATGTCTAACCTTGTTTTATAGTCATTTTCTTTATTTGAAATTGCATTCAGTGAATTGTGCTCGTTCCATTCCTGACTGGAAACCAACATTTTCAGGTTAGCCGTAGATTCACTTAGCTTGGGGAGGGACGGGAATACTTGCAGACAAAAGCCTAGAGACTAGATAGATAGTTGAGTTGTAGTCATTCATTTATTTGTACAAGTTTATATTTTTCTACAAATGTAAAACTTGTGATCAATGTAAGTTAAATTATTGTGAATGAGCATTATTTGTGATTTTGATCTTCATGGTCGTGACAGCGTTCTACCGCCGACACTGCGGCATAGGCTGGCTTGGACACGTCTCGTATCCGTTTAAAAAAAAAAAATGGGTGCGGGTCGTGACATAACCTGAACCTGTAAGCAAACTAGTGGAGGATTAGTGCTTTCGTCCTCGCTGCACTGATCAAGACCCACTCACACCTAACCAACACTAAGTATATTTAGTGAAACATGCAATATTATTTGGTGATCTTTCTATTTAGCCTTAGGATCAGTTTCATGGCAATATTCAAGCATAGCACCTTGTCATAAATGTGTCCAATACCGTGTCCCTACGGCAGATACAGTTAGACATAATATGAACATAAATATAGTGATCATGCTCATCTCAGTTCGACACAAATCCATAAGCAATGTATAGATCTACATTTCTATTCAAAATGATTTGAAAAACAGCAATAAAAATTCCTTTTGGGCATTTCATCAAACACGTTCACAAAGACACTGATACGTGTCCGATACGGATACCAAACCAATATCAATTCCTACAAAACTCATCCTACAGCTAGGGGACACCTAGATGGATGCATCTACGAATTTTTTATAAATTTGTAGGTTTTGGAGAGATTACCTATTGAGGATGAATTCCTTATAAAGCTCCAAAAGTGACGATCCTTCTTGCGACTCCAAATCTCCGATGCTCTCCAAATCTGAGTTTTCTCACCATCAACAATCCATATACATAGATCAGAACCCAATGCAAGAGACTAGGGTTTAAAAGGAGAAGAAATGAAGAAAATAGGAAGAAACATACCTAGGGTTTTGCCAGAAGGAGGAGAATAGAAATAGAGCAAACCCACTATGGCCGGCCACATCATGGGTGGGCTAGGGTTTCCTAACAGTTTGGGCTTGGGCTTCTTTCTATGGTTAAAATGACTCATTAATTCAATGGTTTCTAACTAGCCTCTATTCAAACTTGCTAATTAGCTTCTAACCTGAAACTAACTAGAATAGGATTACTAACCGTAACTAATCATGCTAATAAGTCACTAAGTCATGATGAGACTAGGCTAGGTTGCACCAAGGCTATACTATCAAAAGACCAAATTCACAACACCGGACTTCGCGGTGGGGGCCAGGTATGGGTTTTTGTGTGGTGGTGACCGGTGGTGATGTTGGCAATGGAGATGGTGAAGGTGGGGAGTTTGGGGTTTGTTATATGGTGGTTGTCGGGGCTGCCGGTGGGGCGGGTTTGGTCGGGGCCGAGATGCCGACCCGTGGCTGGTGGTTGCAGACTTTTGACGGTGGTGGTGAGGTTATTCGATGACTCGGATCGGTGTCTAGAGTTGTCGGACACAGAGAATATGATTGTATCTGTAGTAGAAAATATAGTGGAGGGGAAACGACAACACAGACACGATGCACATCTGGATTGTGGTGGAGAATATATTTTTTTTGGAGTTGTGAACACATGGAAAAAAGAGAGAGAAAGGAGTATCTCCTTATATAGGAGGTGGAGGCTCCTATTTGGATAAAGATTAGAATTTGTTTAAACACCGATGAATAATTCCAAATATATGGACTGCCTTCAAGTAAAATTTGAAATAACAAATTTGTAAATAAACTAAAAAATTGGACTACCTTCAAGTAAAACGTGAGAGGCCGATATAATTTGTCTTGTTTAATAGTAGGCATATGTCTGAACAAAATTTTTCTTCTTTTTTTCCAGTACGTGCAGGCTCAGTTAAATCGTGTCTCCCCGCACACGATTTTTAGCCGGTCGTCATATCTTTTCGGACCCTTCGTGTGGATCTTGTCGCACTAGCTTTGTCATCATTGTCCCACGCGTACATCTCGCGCACTCCGTGTGCTCCAGAGCTCCACGAGACGGCCGACGTCTTTCGACGCCCGCAACCATGAGCGGATCCACATTCAAGCCACTGGGGGCTAGGCTCCCGGTGAGATTTTTTTTAAAGAGAAAGTAAAGTCATTTGATTTTGTCTTTAAATTTCAATTGATGCCAAGTATATTGGAGATCACAAAGGAGTTGTCATTGACTTTGCAAAGAAAATATAAAAATATTTTGAATGCTATAGCACTTGTCAAAGTGGCTAAGAGATGATTGCAAACGGTAAGAGATGATGGATGAGAATCTCTCCTAAGTAAGATTACCGTAATTTTCCTATAGCAAAAGCAAATGTGAAAAGATGCTTCTCTAAAATGAATATTGTCAAGCTATATTTACGAAATCGAATTTGCGATCATTCTTTAAATAATTGTCTTGTATGCTTCATAGAAAAAGTTGTTTAGTAGTATTAAAATGATGTTCTAGTTAAATGCGTTTAAAGTATAAAAATTTGCATAGAACAATTGTGAGATGTAATACTTTATTGTATAAAAATAGTACTAATTAATATTATATTATTATTATACCCAAAAAAATTCAGGAGCGTTGTTTCCGAACACACTTATGATTGTCCAATGAATTATAATCCTGGATCCGCCACTGCCCGCAACTCAACGTCTCGCTTCGCCCACGACGCCGAAGGCGTCCCCGACGTCTTCACGACGCCTACGACAGCCGATGCCGTCCAGCCACCCGTTCTATGCGCACGACGTCCTTATGACGTCTTCTCGACGTCCTTACAGCGCCGCACGACGGGCCGCGTGGTCGGCCGTCGTTTATGTCCATGGTAGAATCGTACCACTCGACCGTCCGTGCGATGTCCTAGCCATATTATTATATTTATAAAAAATTATGTCCGAACATAATTAATTTTATAAACATAATGATATGCGCACTATGTTAAATAATCAATAATGTCAGCATAAAAAAGGAAAAATAAAATAAAAAGAAATCGGTTGGTTTCTTTCAGTTGACTCCATCCATCCCCCCAAATCCCCAAACTTTCTCTTCCCGATCTCAAAAAATTACAGTCACAATTTCGACCTCCCAAAATAACTCCTAATTCTCGGATCCATGTCGTCGTCGTCGTCCAAATCTCTCCCTTACTCCACCAAAGACGTCGACTACGACAACGCCAAGTTCCGCCACCGATCCCCTTTCAAGGTCCCATCTCTCTCTCTCCTCTCTCGATTAATCGGCAGATCGATTTGTTTTAGGAGAGAATTTCTATTCTCATTGACGCCAAATTGATGCCTAGATTGTACGAGCGGGTGAAAAATTGGATTTTTCTTTTGGGTGTTCGATGTGCTTCTAGTTGCTATTTGTTGATTGTTGCCGGTGATTCATACTGTAATACTCTTTCAATCTTGTAAAGGTCTCATCTTTCGATCGCTGTCAGCCTCATTCTGCGCAAAAAATTGAATTTTATAGCTGATTTATATGTCCAGTGGTGTCACGTTGATGATTGGATTTGAATTGGGGCTAGTTATTTGTGAGCAAGTGAAAAATTGGAACTTTTTTTTTTGTTAGGAATTCGATATAGAAAGATTATTTGTTGATTGCTGACTGACCATAATACCCTTTGACTCTTGTAAAGGTCTCATCTTTTGACCGCTATCGGTCTCATTTTGCGTTTAAGTTTGAGTTTTAGCTGATTTCTATTTCCAATGGTGCCACGTTGATGGTTCGATTTGAATTGAGACTAGTTATTTATGTGCAGAAGCTAAAAATGGATTTTTTTTGGTGGGAATTTTGATATAGGAAGCTAAAAATGGATTCTTTGAATGTAGTGCTTATTTCTATGTTCTTTGGTGTTACATTGATGACTAGTCTTGAATCAGGAGTAGTTAGTTATTTATGAGCAAGTGATAAAAATGGATTTCCTGGCGAGAAAATATTTGTTATTTCTTGATTGTTGCCAGTAGTTCAAAGCTTCAAACTAGAATACTTCGAATTTTTTAAAACGTTGATTTTGTTCTTGTTGAGATCTTGATTACTATTCTAGCCGATGGTTTCATCTTCATGATATGATATTCCGATCTGGCATGTCATTGGTACTGACTTAAAGTTTTCTACGAGTTTTTTTTTTTTTTTCTCTTTGTTTTTCTTTTGTTTCTTAAAACAACTTTAAGGCAATAGCTAAGACATTGGACACTAGTCCATCCATAATAA
This sequence comes from Iris pallida, assembly GCA_029216955.1. Classification (NCBI taxonomy): domain Eukaryota; kingdom Viridiplantae; phylum Streptophyta; class Magnoliopsida; order Asparagales; family Iridaceae; genus Iris; species Iris pallida. The sequence goes on from JANAVB010042818.1 coordinate 515,859, forward strand.
CTGGCAAGTTCTAGTGTTGATCTTGTCTTCGTTGATTCTGACATCTGTATGTCCTTTTAGGTGATGGCTCAGGCATTGTTTACAAGTAGCATCAGACATGACTGTGGAAGATGTAGTCTAGCAAAAATTTTGATATTATTGATGATTGGTGGTTTAACATACTTAATGGTAATGCATAAAGGTTCCAATCCTGCATCTAGTGATCTTCTGGATGTTGGCTTTATAGGGAAAGATAAGGTTGTTGCTGAAGGTGTGACTAAAATTGGAAGACTTTGGAGAAAACCCCCAAGGCTTCCGCCACGACTTTCTCCTGATGAAGCTCATAATATCACTTCGAATGCTGGTCGAGCTGAGCTATCTGCAAATTCTGAATGGATATCTAGGCAAAGTAAGGTTAAGGATGCATTCATCCATGCATGGTCTGGATATAAGAAGTATGCAATGGGATTTGATGAGCTTATGCCTTTGAGCCGAAGAGGGATTGATGGTCTGGGAGGCCTTGGTGCCACCATCATCGACTCCTTAGATACAGCTATGATAATGGGTGTTGATGAAATTGTTTCTGAAGCAGAAACATGGATTGAGGAACATCTTATGGAAAGAATCAATGTGAAAGGGCAGGTCAATTTGTTTGAAACTACCATACGTTTGTTAGGGGGCCTGCTTAGTGCTTATCATTTAAGTGGCGGTGAGCAAGGCACTGTTTTGGCCAGTGGCATAGCCATGAACTCTAAAGAAGCTAAACCAGAAATCTTGCTGAAAACAGCAACAAAGTTGGCTGACCGATTATTATCTGCTTTTACATCAAGCCCTACACCAATCCCTTACAGTGATGTTGTTCTTCATGATAGTTCAGCACATCCTGCTCCTGATGGCTTAAGTAGTACCTCAGAAGTGTCAACTCTACAGCTCGAGTTTAACTACCTAAGTAAGTTGTCAGGTGATCCAAAATATAGTTTAGAGGCAATGAAGACATTGGAACATTTAAGAACACTTCCCAAGATGGAAGGATTGGTGCCTATCTACATAAGGTATGTGGAGATCCATGCACTTAATTCTCATTATTTTCATTATATGATTTTGGTTCTTCTTCTCTTTGATCTGTCGTATTCTTCAAATTATATAGATCTGTAGATGAATATAACTTTATTGACTATATTTCTTATTTTGTTGATGTGAAATAATTTGGAGCCTTTAAGCTTTTATTAGTGCTATGAAAAACATCGTTGTCATAGTCCTTGACTGTGCTGCACATAGCTTCTACTTGGATGTAGTCTCTTGCTTGTTTTGCTTTTCTTTTTTCTAGTCGTTACAATCTCAGGAATGATGGATGTCTTCAAGCCATCTTTTATTGGATCATTTCATTTTGTATTTTAAAAAATAATTCATTGGATTTAAGAAAATGTTAGTGGGTATGTATTCATGTAATTTCCTTGTCTACGAAGCACGCATGTGATACAGTCTATTAGTTACTCCACCAGGTTTGTGAATATACCATATCTGAATAGTACATCATCTAACAGGGAAAGTATCCTATGCTAGAGCCCATTGTCTGACTAATATTTAACCATGTTGGTTGGAACTTCTAATGATGTGCTTTTGGCTGTGTAATTTGTTACCCAAGGTTTATTTATGGGGATTTCAATACTTGTTTAGACAGATGATCTGTAAGACAGTGTGGACTAAATTGTATTTGTAAAAGGATGGAATATAAGTAGGATTAAGTTGTACCATTGTCACATATATCCATATTAGTATAATTTGTGGCAACTTGTATAATTTCCTTTGCTATCTTTAAAACGAGAAAAGGTTGGACGCTGTCGTGAAAATTATAGGATACATCAAGCCGAAGAAAAATATTATTAAAAGCTATGTATGTTGTTTCTCTTAAATCCTTTGGAATTGAAAATGATTATTCTATTTTCATATAGTTATTGAATAAATTTTGATTTGCTAATAAATTTCAGTCAGTCAGGAATCTATGATCTATGAACTGCTTATATGAAATAGATGATTTTGGTTATGCACTAAAATATGGAAGTCCTAAATTTTTGGTTAACGCAGCCCTCATTCTGGTCAGTTCATTGGTAATAACATACGATTAGGATCTCGTGGTGACAGCTACTACGAGTACTTAATTAAAGTTTGGATTCAGCAGAAGAATAAAGTTGATAATCAGGTTAAGTATCTGTATGAGATGTATGAGGAAGCTATGAAGGGTGTCCGCCACCTTCTTGTTCGCAAATCTATACCCAAGGGTTTGGTTTTTGTCGGGGAGCTCCCATATGGACCAGAGGGTTCCTTCAGCCCCAAAATGGACCACCTGGTATGTTGTACCTTTTAACACCATGGATCTTAGACACTTTCAAAATTTTAAATGTTCCTTCCACTTGATTGATATTCTAGCTAAATTATTTTGAAGTACCTCAGAATCAATATCTATATAGTTGCCCCAAAAATATCATGACTGGAAAACAGATCAGTGACATATAATATGGTGGTGTGTGTGTGTGTGTGTGTGTGTGTGTGTGTGCAGCCCCAAATGGACCACCTGGTATGTTGTACCTTTTAACACCATGGATCTTAGACACTTTCAAAATTTAAATGTTCCTTCCACTTGATATCTAGCTAAATTATTTTAAGGTACATGATCAATATCTAGTGTATATATATGTGTGTGTGTGTGTGTGTGTGTGTTTATGACACTCCTAAATGTCATCGTGCACTCTTCTTTAATATTCTATCATTCAAATTCCAATCTATCCCTGCATAAATTTGACATTAATTTGTGCATGCATGGGAGGAGTGCAAGATGACATTTTAGGAGTGCCAATAATGTACACACACCACACACACACACACCACACACACACACACACACACACACACGCACACACACATATGCTTGTGGGTGTGTGTGTGTGTGTGTGTGTGTGTGTGTGTTTATGACACTCCTAAAAGTTTATCGTGCACTCTTTAATTTCTATCATTCAAATTCCAAATCTATCCATGCATTATTTTGACATTAATTTGTGCATGCATGGAGTGCAAGATGACATTTTAGGAGGGCCATAATGTAATGCAAGGACAGATTTGGTTTGAATGATAGAAATTAAAGAGAGTGCAGGGACATTTTAGAAATGTGTGTGTGTGTGTGTATATATATATATATATATTTGCATCCGCCCCTCAGCCTTGTACCTCGCCTCATTGACCACTAGGTCGCTTGAGTTCCCTTTGAACTGACATTTAAGCCCCTAATGGGCAGAAATAACTTTTAGGCATTTTCTGGTGAAACTTAGAAGAAGAACTTGCTTTTGATTAATTATGTGAAACTTGGTCTGAAGGAGCCATGATATTGACTGATAGGTAGCTCTGGAGTTGTTACTACACAATAACGATAGATGCAATAGACGATGATTATGATGCTTGCTTGTGTTGGAGCTGTCCTTACAGGATGAGTGACGGCATGGTGCAGTCTAGAAATTGAAGCTGAGATGCATATTAGGTCTACATGTGGTGCTATTATTGTGGAATTCACTTGATGCATTCTAGAAATATATTAAGGTACATTTATCATGTATTGTGTATCCACCATTCTGAGACCACTTGATTCTTATTTTGGGTGACTTAAGAGTATCATCATCATTGACAGAGGGGATGGATTAATTTTAATAGCTCACCAAGGAAGTTTATTATTGTTTGATTTTACCATACACCTGGAGGATCAATTATAATGAAAACTTGATGTTTTGGTGTATTAGTGTTTTGGTATGCAATTGCCATCATGGACAGACTGCGCCATCTTTGAATAGTTCACCAGGCCATTTAATAATATGTATACACCAGGATTTTTCTACTAAAATTCAAACATCAATTTCAAGGACCTTTTTTTTTTTTTTTTTTTGCTTTTTATGGTTTTGTCATAATTCGTTTTTTTTTTTTTTTTTTTTTTTGTTAATTCGTTCTGAAATTTAGGCATCAAGAATTTTCTACTATAGTTGAAAAATTAATTTCTTCGACGTTATTTTTATGCTTATTATTTTTTTGCCCTAGTTTGCTTTGAAATTTAGGCATCAGTGAGTTCAGAATTTTTCTATCCGAGTTTGCCTTTATTCATGAGCACAAACTTTTTCGCCAGCTTCATAATATAATGTGATATATGGACAATTAGACATCCAACCCATAATCGCAACGACCCAATTGCAAGAGCGGAGCTCTACCAACTGAGCTATATACCCCCCTTTTGCAGGTCTGTTTTCTTCCGGGCACCCTTGCTCTTGGTGCCACTAAAGGTATTACAAAGTCGAAAGCTATTGAAAATAATCTATTAAATGCTGATGATTTGGACAACTTAAATCTTGCTGAAGATCTGGCAAAGACATGCTTTGAAATGTATGCTGCAACTTCTACTGGTCTTGCTCCTGAAATAGCTTACTTTCATATTGAGGTGAGCTATTTAAAGTATCGGATAAGTGTTCTTAGTTGAAAACTTTAAAGCGAATCCTGATTTCATTTCATGTTCCATATTTTGCTGCTTTGAACACTCCAATAATACAAATGGTCGGTGTTTCATTTGATTCAGGGATTTTCTGAAGGTGGCTTAGATGGTGGCAATAGAAGTTCCGAGTATGTCAATGATATACTAATTAAGCCCAATGATCGCCATAATTTACTGCGTCCTGAAACTGTGGAATCATTATTTGTGTTACATCGCATCACACAAAATCCCAAGTAAGTTTCACGAGCCATTAAAATTTCAGGCTCTCAAGCATTATATGTACCTTCATATAAAAAATTTAAATGGAGCATGCCTTTTGTGTCAAATACTTGTCCCTGACATTTATTATGATGCATCTGCAGATACCGTGAATGGGGTTGGCAGATCTTCGAGGCCTTCGAAAAATATACAAAAGTTGGTTCTGGAGGCTATAGTTCTCTCCATGATGTTACAACTTTGCCACCTCAAAGAAGAGACAAGATGGAGACTTTTTTCTTGGGAGAGACATTGAAATACTTATATTTGCTATTTGGCGACAATAATGTTCTTCCCCTGGATAAGTATGTTTTTAGTACGGAAGCACATCCTTTTCCAATAGACTTTTCTGCAGACTAGGAGTCTCTCCAACAAAATTTTGAGATATCCCTTCTTACGAGCATGGCAATATCTATTACCAAGAGTGATGAGAAATTCAATTAACAATCCTCTGCATTGCTGAAGAGATCAACATTTTTGTGCTTGTCAATGGTATGGCTGGAAGTAAGGCCACTAGTCATGTTGTATTCTATCAGGTATCTTCGTGGAAGATGTGGACCTGGAGGAAGCCATTGGCTATAAGATCAATTTTGACATTTTTCTGCTGTACGTGTACATAAGTTGTGGTATGAGCCATCATTTGCATATGAACTTCCGACAATCATTATTAATGTTGAAGAGTTCCCCTTACAGCTAGTCAAGACAAAAATTGTAACAATTTTGAGTTTGTAAGCTGCAAAAAATAAATTTTCTGAAAATTTTGGAAAGCAGTGTTGGATGTAATCTACAGTTATCTTCCAGTAATTGCTGGATGGAAGAAAAAATCAGCTACAATATATTGGAACATTTTTTCTTTACTCGTCATTTATTGTCCATGGTTTAAAAAATTGTTCGGAGTTATGATGTTGGCTGTAGCTTCTTGACTGTATAATTCAGCAGTACTATATCCAGTCAATCGTGTTTCTCAGTCTATGAGAAACAAAATTTCCCATCTCGGATAATGGTAGTGCCATTTATTACTGATTTCTCTAGATTGTCCGCTTTGGTATGGTAATCGCTTTGGTACAGGATAATGACCTATATATTCTGTGTAATAGTTTGGTTTGTCTCCTGGGAAACGATTTTGTACTGTAATCAATATAACTGATAATATTGCTACTTATTCTTGATGTTTCCCTTTTGAATTTCATGTTCTTGGTGAACTTTGTCAAATCAAAGAACAAAATTGTGTCCTATTGCCACAAGACTCCCACTAGGGTCCAGATACCGTAGCCTTGCGACTCTTACCCCCATATATGGAGAGGCTTCTTCAAATCAGAAAACACTTTCCAGCAATTCTGAGAGGTCTGTGGACTCAGGTAGACTTATTGTAGAAGTATGAAAAAATCAAAGCCATGCGCATCCAGAGTCATGCGCCCACCTCAGTTGTGCCAGGATTCATGCGCCTGTGGCTCCACAGCTTTGCCTCAGCATTTAATGCTACAATGTGTCAAGTGCCAAACAGCTATCACTCGGATATGGTGCAACACGCGCCTTGAATTGCACGCAGTTGACGCCCACACGACAACCGATGGGTCATTATTCCTGACTCCATGTGCCCATTGACTCATGCGCCCATCGTTCAAAAGCGCATTGAGACAATTTTCAGATAAAGACAAAGTCGTCTCGAAATCCGAGATGACAGCTAACGACAACACATACGTCGGCATAAGCATTACTCATACGACGACTGCAGCTGTATCCTGCCACGTGGCTAACCCGACTAATCTTCGAATGCGCCCTTAAAGCAATGCGCTTAGACTTGCATGCGTCCCAGAGCCATGTGCCAAGTTTCCTCATGCGCTAAATCAAGCATGCGCATCAAATCTTTCTGTTACAACAGTTCGGGATCTTCGAGCCATCAGCACGCGCCACGTGTCAAACGACTCGGTCATGTCCATGACGGGTGTCAACCATCCAAGACCTCAAAACCACAACCACGTGGCAATCAGTTGCGCCACATGCGCACAGTTGCAACAACATTCTGTTCAGAGATGCTACGTGCACGTAGCAAATCTCATGCACGCAGCACTCTGCACGCCTAAATCCATGTGCGCATCGCATATGTGCGTATGGGTTGGTTTTTCACTAGTCTATAAATAGAAGGAGTCTTCCTTCATTTCGGCCAGTTGAGCCCGGACTATTCCATTCAGAGACATCCAGAGAGTCAGAGCAATTTCTTGTCATAGTCAGATCGTCAACGGAGTAAAGGAACCATACAATGTTCGATCTCCACCATCACACTTTTCCAGAATAAAAAAATAATTGTACTTAAATCTTCTGGGGAAGTGTGACTACCAATTCAAACATGTGTTTGATTCACACTCCATGTTCTGAGAAATATTTACCATCCGGAAAGAGGAAAAATCAGAGCCTTTGTCTAAAGAAATGCATTGAGAAAGGGCAGATGTATAGCTACGGGATCTTACGAAGCCTGTTTATGTATGACATAATTCAGGTATGATCATAGAAAAGATTCTCTTCAAGCGAACCGGCCTATCCATGCTACATAGGGGGAATTACATGGTGGTTGGATGCGGAGACACGTGGAGATCGAACGCCTATCTCGAAAAAAACTTGCATATTTTATATATAAAAAAGACGAAGAGGGAACGCCACAGTTTTTGGACTCTGGACACTCTTATTTTAATTTATAACTAATGTCAGATGATGAAATCCAACTCATATTCTGCACCAAAGATATTGTCAGTCTGAATAAACATGAAATCTTTGAAATTACAAAGAACTAACTTCAGCTTCTTGAAAATTTTATTTAGTATTTACATACATAGACATAATGTCATACAGACATAGGCAAGATATATTAGGCGCCTAGGCGGAAGATGCACCCTCCCATCGTGCATCCGCCTACCGCCGTTTAAAACCTTGTCCCTTTGCATCTTAGAATGGATCAAACCCTTTTGATACTCGGAATGATATCTGTCTTATCGATTATGTCAATGTCGATTATTTATCTAACCCGCACAAGACTAGATCTCAAAGTAGTTATATCACACCCGACCCGTTCCTGATATCCGTATTTTTATGGGTATTTATTTTCGTACCATGTATCAAGTGTTTTAATTCTGTAGCCAGTATCGATACAATATCCTGTACTATATTTGTTAGTATCTGTATCCAATAGTGGACCCATGTATCATGTTGTTTGATTTCTTGTGAGTTACAAGAGCCGTACGAGCAGGTCGTCGTAAGGTAATCGACATGTCTAAAATCGAATAACTAACTTATGTAACTGATTTTGGATTTCGTTTTTTTAATAAGATAATTATATAAGAGACTATCCAAGACCCTTAGATAACCCATGGGCATTGCCATAGTCTCTTCTAGGTCCCTTACATAAACCGACATACCATTGAATACCAAACTGGAAATTTTTCCATCCGGTCGGTATACCGTCTGGGTGATGTGAGCACAATCACCAGTATTGACTGTGCTATATCTTTATGCATTGGACTGTTAGTTTTCTTTCCAAGGGTTGTGATTGGGTGGATGGGTGGGTGCGGGGGCACATATTAGTGAGGTGTCACCCATCCAATGGGCCACACTCTCCCCCTCAAACCCCTCTATTTCTCTCTCTTCTCATTTGTTTCCACTCTTATTCATTTTCTCTTCATTTCCTTCTCTTCTTCTTTTAGGCTGACCTATGAGCTTGATCTTGAGGTCAATGATGTGATTTCTTAATCCTCTTAGTTGGAGGGGTAGAAGAATATGCTTGAAACTTGGACCTATGCAAGTATATCTTGCTATTGTGAATGAAAACTAAGATGTTTTCTTGTATTTGATTTCCTATGTTTTATTTGCTTAGTTTTATCCAAACCATATGTATTTACATTTATTATTTATCATGGTTTCATGACAATGCTTGGGGGTTGATATTATTTTATCCTAGGAATTGGTTCTAGGTTAGAAATCTATGATAGTAGGGTGTAGCTTTGGGAAATTGTTATGCTACTTGATTTTTATCCTCAAACCTAGTCCTAGACATTGTGAGAGACTTACCCCTAGCCTCATTACTTGTTAGAATGACAATGGTAGAGATTTGGGTATATTTTTAGCCTCATAAAGCCTTTTTCTAGATGTGGCTGCACATTTTTTGTGCAGGCGGTATACCGCTATCGGTGTACCGGTCTAATAGTTTTTGTTCCATAAAGGTTGTCCCGAAATGAAGATTGTCTAGTATACCGTCGGTATACCGTTGGCCTACCCTTTTTCAGGATAGCTCTTGATTTTGTGTACTAATTCGCGGTGCGGGTGTTTAGTTCTTTATGAACATTGTCCTAGTGACTTTTTACTGTTTACTAGTTCTTGTAGCCGATAGTTGCTTAGCTTTAGATAGGTGACACATGTCGTTCCACCTTGAGTTTTGAGGAATTGTCACTTGTTAGACCCCGGGATTGCATGATGGATTTCATATGAACTAGTAGATTCTATAATTGTATTGTGTTGGGTAGCATAGTATCCAGTGACCGTATCCCTGATTCGACACCCATGTTCAGTAAACTAAGGAAATATTGATGTTGAATCTTAGACCGATTTAATGTCTGACTGTCCTTGTTCCTAACTTAGCCACGTTGTATCCGTACTACTTATTACTAGTTTACCCTTTGAGGTACTAGTTCTGTTATAGCACAAAGATATCCTGTTTACTTGTGCACTGTTGTGCTCTCCTTCTTGTGCACTGTTGTGCTATCTCCTTCTTCTTGTGCACTGAGGTGCTAAATCATGTTCCAGTTATATTATATTATTTTTTGTGCGGATACTTTCGTAGTTGGTCAGTAATCGTAGCATAGTTTGGTAGTAGGATACGCGGATTGAATGCTGCATCTACGCTCAAGATGAATGTAGGTTGGAACATTCGGAAACCAATGCGGATTCACACCCATCGTATCCGTACTACGATACGACATATATGATGGATGACCGTGTCCACGGTACGAAATTCTACATAATTAATAAGGTTAATTGTTTAACTTAAAATACGTAGATTCATTTTCGATGTCGTACATTTTGCTGGTCAGCCACTGAATACTGTGGTATATCAGTATTACTATTACCGATCGAGTATCTACTATATAGGAGTGTTGTAACCGTTACTAAGACTGTACCGACCCTGTGGTCGCCTAAGAGAGAAATCTGAACACTTTTTAGCAGTTGCAAATGCAATTTTCAATTTATCAAGCTATTGCGGTGTGCTATTACTTAACATGAGGATGGACATCTTGAATCATCAATCTCACTTGTTCAGTATCAAAACCAATCTCTACAAAAAGTGAGTTGCAGTAATTTGAAAAAAACGAAGTTCATTTTCATATAGTAAAAACTGTGAATCATGGCAACAACATTTACAGTGAGCACTACTAGTTCGATAGTTCTATCCAGCTAACCCCAGGTGTTTTCTGCAAGTGACCTCGTTGCATCTTTTGCTTCAACTCAGTGCAGTGATCCCACATGGAAACTGATGCTAAAAGATTTGACAACATAACATAGTTTGAAGGTTCATCTGGCTCTAACCTCATCAGCGTCTCGGCAATCCGGTTCCCGTCCTCGACGTTCCCGTGCAGGCTGCAGGCACCCAGCAGCGTCCTCCACAGCAAAGCTTTGGATCCGAACGGTGCGTCAGCGATCAACTTCTCGGCTTCGCTCACCTGCCCTGACCGGCCGAGCAGATCGACCACGCAGGCATAGTGGCTCAAGGATTTTTCCAGCCCGTACTCCTCTGTCATAGACTTGAAGTAGTCCCAACCTTCCTTGACCAATCCAATGTGGCTACATGCCGAAAGCACACCGACGAGGGTCACGCCGTCGGGCTCTATGCCAGCCTCCTTCATACGATCGAACACCCCAAGGGCTTCATGGCCAAGCCCGTGTTGGGCGTAGCCGCACAACATTGCGGTGTAAGACACGACACTGTGTTCTTTTATCCCGTCGAAGAAACTGCGTGCCTCCTTGATGCTCCCGCACTTGCAGTACATGTCGACTATGGTCGAACCGACCTGCAGATTGGATTCATATCCCGATTTGATGGTACCGGCATGGATGGCTTTGCCCGTCTCCAGTGCTGTCAAGGAAGAACAGACCGATAGACAACTTGAAAGTACGGATTCGTCAATGGAGTTCAACCTATCATTATACTCCGAGAAGAGCTTCAGAGCCTCCTGTCCGTGACCATTTTGCGCATATGAAGCTATCATATTGCTCCATGACACGAGATCTCTCTCCGACATGGTCGAAAAGATTCGAGACGCATCGTTGATGCAACCACACTTTGAGTACATACCTATCAGTGCTGATTCTATGTAAATATGAGACTGAAACCCCTTCTTGATGATGTAATTGTGGGTCTGTTGGCCTTCTTGAAGCTTTGAGGTTGCCTGTAGAATGCCAACAATCGTGAACTCGCTAGGTTCTACTGAACCTGAGGATATCATTCTCATGTACAATTCCATGGCTTCCGCATACTTCTCCGATTCGATGTAGCCAAACACGAGACTAGTCCACGAATACTCGTTGCGAACTTCCATAGCCGTGAAGACCTTAGCCGCCTCATCTATCGTCTTACTCTCTGCATACATCTCTATAAGATTATTCCCTATAGTGAGATTGCTCTCCCCAAATGTTTTTACTAGTAAGCTGTGCAAAGCTCTGCCTTCTTCCAACATACCAAGCCCTGTTGTAGCTCTGAGCATGCTACTTAGCGTGAAACTGTCTGGTACGAACCCCATCATTCTCATCTCGCGGTATAACTCTATGGCACTTCCGTAGTCGGAGTCGCAGACGAAACCATGGATCATCACACTGTAGGCGACCTCGTTCTTGTCTGCGGTATCAAGGAAACCTCTGTAAGCTTCGTCGGCCATTCCAAGACCACCATACATGTCGACAAGTGCACTTCCAACGAACGAATCAAGCACGAAACCAGACTTGGCCAAACAAGCATGGACCTGAAAACCAAGCCTAGCGGTTCCCAAATCGGAGCACAGATTGAACACATTCGCGAACATGTACATGTCAAGCCTATAACCTTCGGCGACGTACTTGAGATACAAATCAAGGCCTTGTTCTAAATCGCCATTGTTGCGAAAACCAGCAAGCAGTGCAGTCCACACGACATGATCGCGCTCTTTTAGAGTCCAGAATATCTTGAGGGAATCGTCAAATGTCCCCATTTCCCATAGGCACCCAGAAGAGCTCCACCAACAAAATTATAGCCATCATAACCGGTCTTAATGGTACAGCCATGGAAGAACCTCAGTAGGCCGATGTCAAATGCTTCGGCCGATAGCTTGATGATGATGGTGTATGTATAGCTGTTTGGAGAAATAAACGAATGCATCCTACGGAATAACTCCACTGCCTCACTGGGATTGCCGCTTCGGGCATACCCATCGATCAACGTGTTCCAGAGAGCCACGCAGTTTTGCGGGACCGAGTCGAAGAACTTGTGCGCGTCGAGCATATTGTTCGACTTGGCGTACATGTTGAGAATGGAAGTGCTGCAGAAGTCGTTGGATTCGTAACCGGCTTTGGTCGCGTAGCCGTGAATGAGTTTTCCGGTGGTCGATTCGGCAGCGACGTGAGAGGCTTTAAGAGATAAAGAGAGGGCGAACTCATTCGGGCGGAGGCCAGAATTGCACATTCGGTAGAACTCGCGGAGAGCGAGCTCGGCGTGCCCGCTTCGGAGGAATGAGGATATGGTGCCCGTCCAAGAGACAACGTTTGGTTGCGGCATTTGGTCGAGCAGGAAATGGGCATCGGAGAGAGGTAGATGTCGAGTACCATGGCTTTAGGATGTCATGGTGGGAACAATTTAAATGGATAACCGTTGGCAACTTGTCATTTAAATTTTCCTCCAAATAGAACTTCCTCTGGCTTTCAAAAAATAAAAAGAAAGAACTTCCTCTGCTACTATTCTATCTCCTCCTGACCGGCCAGTACCCGAATTCCATCCTGGGACCGAGCTGGTCAAACACATAGGCTGGGCCGGCCCAGTTTCGATCAACTTTTCCCGGCCTTCAGTCCGACCTGGCCTACCTTTAGCAAGGAGTCGGGTTTGGTTTTAAACCCCCGTCCAAAAGAATTATATTTAAGGGTATTGTGGTCTTTTATACTATGTTTGGGAAGGAAGGAAAATGGGAGGAAGAGAAAATTTGAGGGAAAAGTGAGTGGAAAATTAAAAGCTGTGATGTTTGGAAAGAGGGGAAGGAAAATGGAGCAGGAGAATTTGGGAAAAAAAAATTTATGTAGGCCCCACAAAAAAAATTTTCTCCCAAGAATAGATGAAAAATGAACACACAAGAGGAAATCTTGATAAATTTACCCAACTACCCTTCATTTAATTTGTTGTATTTTTCTGTATTGAGAAAATCAAAGATTAAGTAGTAATTTTATCTATGTTCTACAAAAAAACAAAAAAAAATAATACTTTACTTTCCTTTCATTACTTTTTCGTCATCCAAACAAGAAAAGGTAAAATTAATTTTTCTTCCCTTCCATTTCCCTTCCTCTCAAATTTTTCTTCCTCTCTCCTACAAAGTTCCCAAACATAGTGTTAGAGATTTTTTACTAAAATATTCCTATTTTAACTGTTTTTGAATGATAACAAGAAAATATTTTGGTCAATTTACTGAAAATGATCAAAATATTTCTATAACAGGTACTTATAGTAATTTGGCACCCAATTTTTTTTTTTTCATAAATATAGATTAATTTCTTCTTTTTTTTTTTTCAATAAATCTTGTATTTTATTCGGTGAATTAGCTACTTTCTAGAGACTGAAATACAAAAAAAATATCGCAAGAGGTGTAGAATTTTGGAGGCTTCAACTTGATCGACCACCACCATGCTGCAACAATTTTACATCTGACTTTGAAGCAAATCAAATTAAAGTTTTAAGTATTATTTATATAATATTATAAGTAGCTAATTTTGATATTTAAAGTAGTTTAATTTTTTTAGTTACAATTAAAATATATAGTATAGTCCCTAATGATCCTACTGTTTCTAACCAAACCTTAAATAATATTTCGGTACATTGTTACAATGTTTATCAAAATGTTGATAGTCTTTCGGAACATTGTTACTATTTATAATACTTATCATAATAATTATTATGTTACCCATGTATCATACGACCACCGACACAAATATTGCCTCCTGAAAATAGAAGTTTTAATAATATTGTTCCAACTAGAACAATTGGGACTATATTCATAAATTATTTGTCCCAAATGATTAAGAAGAGCAAGTCTTAGATCCAAATTAACATACAAAACCCGAAACATAGAGCTGGTGGGGTTCCCAACCTACGTGGAGAATACCCCGGAGTGCGACGAACGTCATTCGTGTGTTGGAGAAGCTCGGAGAGTGCATCGATCCTATTTTGGAACATATATGGTAAGCAAATATATGATTGAATTTCTATATTTGCTTTGATCATATATTTATGATTGGATCTTTCATATAGTAACTTTTCATATAATTGGACTTCCAATTATGGCAAGTCAATTATGATTGGATTTTCATTAAATATATGATTGATGCATATTGGAAGTTTTCATATATATTGACCTTCCACGTATAGATTACCAAGGGCTTATAAAAGTTGATGCAAGTTGAAAAATATCTCAAAAAAAAAGAAAACAAGAGTCTTTACAATATTTTTGAGAGAGAGAGAGAGAGAGAGAGAGAGAGAGAGAGAGAGAGAGGATTGACACTACTAAATCTGCTCAATTGGTGACATATAATTAGCGACGTTAGATTAACGTCGCTAAATTGTGTACATTAGCGACGTTTGTCTGAACATCGCTAATAGTCGCTACTAGCGACGACCTAAGCGACGTAACAACGACGTATATTAATCACATGATCTAGTCGTCGCGAAACGTTGCTCTAACGTCGCTAATAGCGACTAACTTAGCGACGGTAGTTATAGCGTCGCTAAATTCTAATTATATCCCCCACCGATTCATTTCCCTCCATTTTACTCTCTCACTCTCTCTCCTCCCTCCCTTCGGCGCTCTCACTCTCTCCAGCGCTCTCACTCTCTCCGGCGACTCTCACTCTCTCCGGCGACTCTCCTCCCTCTCCGGTACGTGACTCTCCCCCCTCCCTCCCTCTCTCTCTCTCTCCGGTTGTTTTGGTTGTTGGTGGTTGGGGGGGTGCGGGTGGCTCGGGGGGAGGTGCAGGGGGGGATGCGGGTGGTTGGGGGGTGAGTGGGGGGGAGGGGAGAGGGTGGCTGGGGGGGTGGGGCAGGGGGACGAGGGCGGCTGGGGGAGGGGAGCTAGGGTTAGGGTTCATTTTCTCCCATTTTACTCTCTCACTCTCTCTTCCCCCCCTCCTGCGCTCTCACTCTCTCTGGCGGCTCTCATTCTCTCCGGCGACTCTCCTCCCTCTCCGGTATGTGGTACTCTTCCCCTCCCTCTCTCTCTCTCTCCGGCTGTTTTGGTTGTTGGTGGTTGGGGGGTGCGCATGGCTCGGGGGGAGGGGCAGGGGGGATGCGAGTGGTTCGGGGGTGAGTGGGGGGTGGCTGGGGGGGTGGGGGCAGGGGGGACGAGGGCGACTGGGAGAGGGGAGCTAGGGGTAGGGTTCGGGTTAGGGGTGGGTATGTATGGACGGCTGGGGGAGGGGAGCAGGGGGGAGGGGAGGGTTAGGGTTCGGGTTTAGGGGTGGTGTAGGGGGGCTTGGTCAGGGGCACCGATAGTGCCAAAAAATATGATAATTTAGTAATAATTATTTGTTTTCCGACACCGAAAAATGCGATACTCCGATTCGAAACGCACCGATAGTGCCGATATTTGTAACAAGTAGTTTTGTTGGTTGGTTAATTGGTAACATGGTGATCGGGATATATAGTCCCTGCAGCCATTCGACTGGCGAGGCAGAAACTATGGTACGACATGGTGATCAGGACATAGTCCCTGCAGCTATTCGACTGGCGAGGCAGAAACTATGTAGCCGTAGATAAAGTTGACTGTCCTCTGACCCTCATCCCTCAACAATAATGATATGACAACCTATTACTATATCTTATATAATAGTAGATGATGTCTTAGTATTACATTATGTGAGTTCATCTTGATTCTGTTACATTTTTCAGATACTAGATACGATAAGAACATATACTACACCATATGTACAGAACATAGATGATTCACACTAATGTATGCTAGAATGAATTTTGGGTTGTGTTCTGAGCCATCCGTTCTCACACTTGGCAAAAAATTGAATTTTCTGTACTTTATCTGCTTTCAAAAATGTACTCAAATTACATGATGGTTCCTTTAGTTAGCTTGCTTATGTTACAATTATATTATTTCTGAATATCGATCTTACCAGATGGCACCCATGACCCGAGGAGCGGTACGTCGTTTGAGGGAAACAGTGAATGCTGAGGTGGCTCCTCCTACTGTTAAGGAGGAAGTGGCACCGGTAGCTAGTGAGACCGGGAGTTCTATTCATCCAGCACCGGTAGCTAGTGAGACCGGGAGTTCTATTCATGCAGCACTTGCAAGGGACTACATCTCTCCTGTCGTCGTCGATCCCACTTATTCGAGGTGGTTGCGTGATCGTATCACTGAGCGTTTGCGTGAGCTGCATGGTTCTCATTAGCTATTAGTACTTATTTGTATTAGACTATTTGTATTGGGTTGTTTTTGTATTAGACTATTTGTATTGGACTATATATATGAATTAGTACTGTGTCAATCTCTGGATTGTATTGGACTACGACATGGTGATCAGGACATAGTCCCTGCAGCCATTCGATTGGTGAGGCAAAAACTATGTAGCCACAGATGAAGTTGACTGTCCTCCGACCCTCATCCCTCGGAAATGATGATACGACAACCTATCACTATATCTTATATAGTAGTAGATAATATTTTAGTATTACATTATGTGAGTTCATCTTGATTCTGTTACACTCTTCAGATACTAGATTCGATAAGAACGTATACTACACCATTTGTACAGAATATAGATGATTCACACTAATATATGCTAGAATGAATTTTGGGTTGTGTTCTGAGGCATCCACACTTAAAACACATATGAATTAGAACTGTGTGTCAATCTTTGTTTTTGTATTTTCGGCGAACCCAGGGATTAGATTCTGTATTTTATATTTTAGATTCTGTATTTTGGCTCATGCTCCAGCTCCAGCTCCATTTGCATTAATCTACGGTACGACATGGTGATCAGGACATAGTCCCTGCAGCCATTCGACTGGCGAGACAGAAACTATGTAGCTGTAGATAAAGTTGACTATCCTTCAACCCTCATCCCTCGACAATGATGATACGACAACCTATCACTATATCTTATATAGTAGTAGATGATGTTTTAGTATTATATTATGTGAGTTCATCTTGATTCTGTTATATCCTTCAGATACTAGATTCAATAACAACATATACTACACCATATGTATATAACATAGATGATTCACACTAATGTATGCTAGAGTGAATTTTGGGTTGTGTTCTGAGCCATCCGTTCTCACACTTGGAGAAAAATCAAATTTTTTATATTTTATCTGACGGACAAATACCGCTCGAGTGAGCCAAAGGCATGCAGCCACTTCCCTCCCTCCATTCCTCCTCTCCCTCTCTCATGCTATCAACGTCACAACTTTTCCAGTGCTGCTCCCTCTAATGATGATGAACGCAAAAATCAAAGACCCCCCTCTCCTTTCTCACTCTTCACAGTTCTCACAACAGGAAGGATCAGTGCTTTCTAGTTCTCTTCCATCCATCCATTCCTCCGTTCTGATCAAGCCTCTTCCTTCTCCTCTCCTCCACCATGGCTCTGGACCCATCTGCTCCTCCCTACTTCCCTTCTTCTTATTTGACTCTCTCAGCCACATATTATATCCAGCTCAAGTGTAGAGTCGGGGGAGAAGAAGTGGACAGGAAGAGGAGGGGGAAGCAGCACAGTCGGCGGCATGACCTGGAGAAAGTACAGAGGTTTTCTTCAACATCCGTAGGAGAACTATAAGGAAATATTTTTTCACAACATGTCACCTTGTCAAAGACCCTTAATGTGAATATCATGTTACCGCGGTATCAAAAGACTAACATGTCATAATTTTCTAAGCCGTGTACTTTGACATAATCCTCCCAACTCTTTCCTCCTATATAGTAATCTTGTATTCTTTATGAAGTCCAAGAAGGCATATAGTGACTCGTAATAGTGTGCTGACGTGGCAACACGTGTCAAAAAAAATCTTATGTCAGCACGTCGTCGCCAAAACGTCGTAATAGTGTCGCTAAACGGCGA
Organism: Iris pallida; assembly: GCA_029216955.1. Classification (NCBI taxonomy): domain Eukaryota; kingdom Viridiplantae; phylum Streptophyta; class Magnoliopsida; order Asparagales; family Iridaceae; genus Iris; species Iris pallida. Next base: position 533,950 of record JANAVB010042818.1, read on the forward strand.
CCACATGACAACGTCGCCTTTTACGTCGCTAATTAGCGTCAACGTTAAAACGTCACAAATAACGTCACGAATTAGCGACGTTAATAACGTCGCCAAATAACGTCGCCCTAGCGATGTTTTGCGACATTTTCTCGTTTAGCGACACGTTTTTTTCCGTCGTTTCCAAATCGTCGCCGAAAACATCGCTAAATTCACTTAGCGACGTTTTCATCGAGTTTAGCGACGTTTTGGAATGTCGCTAATATGACAAATTTTTGTAGTGTGAGGACTATTGTGAAAGAGAGAGCGCTTCGAATAATTTTTCGATATCTCTTGTTCTTTGGAGTCCGCAATTAAATTTTCTTCTTTCAAGTGAGTTGTAGTGATCCTGTTGGATCGGGAGGAGCTTGTAGAGGGTGTATTCTCTTTATTCCATTAGTGGAGGTTCTTCAGGGTTGGACTCCGATCGTTCCGTGGTTTTTTCTGCAAGGATTTTTTACGTCAAATTTTTTTTGTGTCTACGATTGTGTTTAGCATTTTTGGTTTGCGTATTTTGCTCGATTCTCTTGCAGAACTTTCTAGTTTGGGAGAACAGTTTTCGCGATTCGTTCCTAACACAGTTAAGCATCAATCTTAAGGATCTTCATTAGAACTATTTACTTACGGTCTAAACAAAATCAACTTAATAAAATATACTATTTATCACGAACAAGCTTTCACATTTGGTAAGAGTAGACTATATTATGAGTATGTACACTAAATTCTTGTTTTATAGAAGTTTCAAGATCTAGTACTAGTACAGAAGCTGTTATTATTTGAATAAGAAAAACAACTTTGAAACAAAGTTTGAAAATACTAGCTAATTTTCTTTAACAACGGATTTATGGACTAATTGTGAGACTTGTCTCACAGTATCGGTATTTATCTACTGATACGTACTTTTGTACTGTATTTCGTATTTTATTGGTTTTCGGAACATTTTAAATTTTTTTCAACTTATAGATTTTCTTCTTGACCGGCATATTGCGAGTGTATTATTGTATGCCGACGGCATGCCTGCCACTTTCGTTTTCTGTTATACGTATTTTCAGTGTACGTATATAGAATTCAGACATTTGTCAGGTGACTCATATTTGACTTGTCTTTCTTAGTCTTGCTTTGGTTTAATTTTGACTTGGTTTAATTTGGTTTGGTTCAACTTGGCATGACTTGGTTTGGGTCTCGTCTCACAGTATCGGTATTTATATACTGATACGTACTTTTGTACTGTATTTCATATATTATTGGTTTTCGGAACATTTTAAATTTTTTCCAACTTATAGATTTTTTCTTGACCGGCATATCGCGAGTGTACCATTGTATGGCGACGGCATGCCTGTCACTCCCGTTTTCTGTTATACGTATTTTTAGTGTACGTATACGGAATTCTGACCTTTGTTAGGTGACCCGTATTTGACTTGTCTTTCTTAGCCTTATTTTGGTTTAATTTTGACTTGGTTTAATTTGGTTTGGTTCAACTTGGCATGACTTGATTTGGGTTGGTTTTAGATGAGAAGAGTTTTATATAAAAACCAACTTCTCTCTCTCTCTTCTCCATTATTTTCATTCTTTTCATCTTCTTCCTCTTCATTTTCTCCTCCAACTTAAGGCAAGTACATCTTGCCAAATGTTGGACAAACATTATTTTGTTTGTTCTAACTCTTTCTTACATGATTATAAGCCTCTTTAGAACTTGGAGTTTTTGATTTTCATGGGTAGATTCTTGTAGATCTAAGTTTGTGCCATTTTTGATTTTCTTGGATTTTGATCTATCAAACTTACTTGTTTTCGAAAACTAATTGTTCCATGTGGTAGAGAATTTGATTCTACACAATTTTGACCTTTAAAAAGTTAGATTTTGACTTATTTTGTGAAAGTTATGGCCAAAGCAAGTTTTGGACATCTTCTATGTTCATATGTTCTGGTTCTGGCAGGGACGATGAATAGTGCCTATCCGCATGGATTGTAGCTCCCCTTCCCGGAAATTCTTGAAAATATTTTTATTTTATTATTTATTGGATTTAAATGGTGATTTTACGATTGATGAATAATTAATTATAATAGATGACTTTAGCCACAGATGAGTTTTTGAGTACCAGACGACTAGGAATCATGGCACGGATAGTGCAGTGGCGTACCTTGACTAGTGTATTAGCCATACCAAGGAAGGCTGAGCCATAGCGATGCCCTAACTAGGAAAACCAGGCTAAGTTGTGACACGACCCTATAAATAATCTAATTATTTAACTATTATTTTATTGGGGACTTGTAAGAGACCGGCTGCACCAATTAGTCCGAACTGGACCCAAACTAAACCAGAACCCGGGTAGGCATGTAGTGAGATCAAATGCACCCATGTAGACATATTTCAAGTAGATGCAATGCCTATTATTGGTATATTAAATTTTGTTATTTAATCTTATTATTTTATTGGTTATATTATTTTTATTGTCAAATAAGTATTATATATGTGTGAATGTGAATGTATGTATATATAAATATTATATATGTGTGTATTTGTATGTATAAATAAATATATATAATAGTGTACGTGTATGTGTATATATATAAATATATATACGTGTATAAAAAAATATGTAAATATATGTATAAGTGTATATGTGGATGTATATATAAATATATATGTATACGTGTATGTATATATAAATACGTAAAAATATATGCGTGTATGTGTATATATATATATGAATATACATTATATATGTGAATATATACATATATATATAGGCGTATATGTGTATGCATATAAATAAATATACATGTATATATATTTGTGTGTGTGTATATAGGTATATATATAGATTATATATAATAATAATAAGAACAATGCAGCCCAGGCCCAGCGGGCCCAACCGAGCCCATACAATTCATATGCTTCCCACAACCCATGCAAACTCTTCCCCAAGCAGTAAACAGTAGCTCGAGCCCAGGCCACTGGCCCGAACCCTTCCCCGCTCGACAGAACTGAGAACCCGAGTCATACATATACGTATACATGCGAAATCGAAAGAAAACCCTAACCCTAAGGCCTCGCCACCCCCTGCTCCCTCACGAACTTGGGGCGGCCATGTCGACGCCGGAGCGCCGCCGGACGGCGGCCAGGAAGCCCTCGCACGCGCGGGCTAAGCAGAGTGCACAGCAGCAGCAGCTGTCAAAGACCCCAATTCGCGGCGCTAGTATACAACGATCGATTGATCGTTTCGCGATCTTCCTCCTCAGCTACGAAGTCTATATGTACGTCTTTAAATCCCTTTAACTGCTTTACATATAGATGCCCTAGATTGCACTAGAACTCGACTAAAAAACCGACAAAAACTGTCCTGAAACAGGACAGGATTCAATTCCAGATACCCAATTTGGAAGGCTGATTTCGGCCAACCTACTAACAGTTCCTCCGAACCAATTCATGTCAGTCACCGACAACCTATACGAGAGGACAACCCAATTTATAGATTTATTTTCTATCGATTATATTGCTGTTAAACAATTTTCAAAGTTTGAGAAAAACCTATTTTTAAAACTGTCCAAAACTTGAAAACACTCCGATACCACGTGCGTCCCGCCAATCCGGGCGACGTGGTCGCAAACCGAAAGCATCGAAAGCTGCGTATCGGCTTCGTGGACGTGTGGGCTTTGACGGAATTCAAATTGGTCGCGTGTGCGCGACGAATTTGATGCGTATCCGTCGAAATTTACCGTATCGGCCTCTGTGCAAGTTTTCCAATTACTTTGTGTACGTTCGTCAGATCGAGACAAAACTTTTGCCAACAGAACCGTATCATTTTTCTGGTCCTGTATGCCAAGTTTGGTCCAATTCTGAGACAGTTGAATCGAACACCGTTTTACGGGCCCCACGGTCCGACTCAACGGGCGATTTTGTGCACGGCCTGCCGGAAACCAACTTTGGACATACGGTTGGGTTCGTATCGGAAAACCGGACCTGTTGACATATAGTTTGACGACTTTAGAGACCATTTACTCTGGCACGCTTTTCGGTGCAAAGCGGGTCCAACGACGGATATTATTTTTTCTCGAAATTATCGTTTTGCCCCTGTGTCCAGAATTGGACTTAAGGACAGGCAATTCTAGCTAATTTGACTATTCTAAGAATGTTGGTAATATTTATTTCAGTATCTGGAGACTTCTGCATGTGTTGACTGATTGTGGCTCATTGAGTGGTATAGTATTATTGGTTTCACCAGCTAAGGACATCAGGCAAGTGCACTTTCTGATTGCTTTCGATTCATAGTAGTCTTTTCAGTTCATGTTTATACATATATCTTGCTGCTTGTTGACACGCTCGTCACACGGAGTAGTCGGGAGGGAAAATATCTTAGTAGACATGTGGACTACCCAAAACTATCCCATGAGTCTATTCTTGAATAATAACAGCTGCACACGACACGTGCAGGGTGCCGGATTTACCCCCTAGCCGTTCACATATCGAAACGGATATTTCACACCACATAGGTAGATGTCTTTTTATTTTTCCTTTACTTCTCCACCGTACTATGTCATCAGTATCTTCTAGCTTTCACCTCTCATATGTTATTTTCATGTCTTGTTAATTCTATTGTATTTTCGCATTGTCGTTGGTTTATGTACTTGTTCTATTTCTGACTGGAAACCAATATTTTTCAGGTTTAGCCGCGATCATTCTTAGCACTGGGAAGACATGGGTATGCTGAGGCCGACCTAGATAGTGGAACTAGTTTTCATTTTCATTAATTGTAGGAACTTTGTATTCTCTTTAATTATAAATGTTGTAACAAATTTAGAAATATGAATGAGCAACAAATGTTATATTTTGAGCATTTATTTCTTGCGGGCTTGACAGCGTTCTACCGTCGACTCTGCGGCGTAGGCTGGCTTGGACACGTCTCGTATCCGAAAAGCGGGTGCGGGTCGTGACAAGTTTTTGTGGTGGCCCATGCAGGTCAGTCTTCGCAAAAGACTGCGAACTCGTGGTGGTATGTATCTTAGTCGTACTACTGCGAGCCTGCGACCAGGAAATGCTCATTCACAAACTAGGATTAAAATGATTTAAGATAAATGACTAGGACTAGGAGTTCCTTGTTCAAATTGACTGTTGGGTAGTTAAGGTTGTTAGATAGGCCATGCAATCTAGAATTATTAAATTTAGATAGCTTGCTAGATCCCTATAGGTACACTCTTACTTTGGACATGACGATATGATCCGATATGGATATACCATTCACTTGGTAAGTTAGGTTACCTAGAATTAAGGCTTTGATCTTGATGAACTGTTTAGTTTTCTTTTGCTTTATTAGATATAAATCTTATATCATAAGTTAGAATTGTCTAGTTTAAATTCTCTTTTGCTGTAAGGATTTAAGTTTATAATTTCTGATTCTGTTATCCGTGTACGAATCTCGAGTTAGATTTGATTTAAAGTTTTTCCTCAGCTATTTGAAATATATATGAGATAAATGTTAGGATGTCCTTATTTTCCTTGTCGTCAATTATTTCCCCCGGTCAACCTTTTACTTTAAGGATTGAGACTTACAGGCAGGTGTTTACGCTTTCTACCATAGTCAACTAAGTTGAATCCCTAGCAGCTCTTTGACGTTCTTAGGAATATAGTTAGAGCATTTTACCGACTGCGAGGACTAGACAGCAGCGCACTGTCGCCAATTACCTGAGAGCAGAGAGTGTGGGTTCACTGCAGCCAGCAGCGCACTGGCAAGGCACAACCCACAAAATTAAAACCATTTCGAAGAATCTTAGTCTATGGAATATTGCTAAAAGTATGTTCTCGTTTACCTCTTTAGATCTTAGATACCCTTGTGTCAATGTAAGGTAGATTATCTGATAGCATATCACACCTGAATCACGGAACCAAGGGTTTGCCACAGCTACAGTATACGGACGAGGCATAATTCTCGGTGAAATAAATTCAGACGTGATCACAAGTTTAGGATACCATAGAGGAATAGGAAAATGCCCTATATGTCCCCTAAGATCCAAAGCCAATACTAGTGAAAGTTCTGTAAGTTGAGTAGCATGTCTCCCAACCTCGTGTTATGTATTGACGAGATAATTGACTGACACTAATAAGTTACCTAGAATATAGAATCTAGAGTTCCATAACCTATTAGTCGACCAAGGCCATATGGATAGGAAGATAGTAGGATGAATGTATAAGCAAGAACACCAGGTAAGGTTTTGATTCTCTCAAAACTCGAACTACTTATTCCTCCTTTTAAGAATCTCGCATATTTATATTTTGACTCTCTTGACCAATGCTGCTATTACAGCCTAGTTTTTGCAAGCTTACTCTTTATCGAGCTTGAATTCAAGACATATGTTTATTGGGGACGCCCGCTAACATATTGTCTAATCAGAATCATTGTATCACGGTCTGATCAACCCTGATGCATTTGATTCGCTTTTCATTTAATTACCCTACGTGGATTGAGATATAGAGGTATCCAGGATCTCATCCACGACTGCACTGACAATTCCTCTTAAATTATACATTCGCCTTCGAATCACATAATTGTATTCAGTGACATCTCCCTTGAACTCTTTATTGTTTTTGTCTTTCACTGATTAGAAAGACGAAAGCTCGTAATTGATAGATAGATACAGAGTATCCCCATGGCTATGATAGCTGTATACACAAGGGTAACTACCATCGGCCAGCCAGGTGACTAGAACCTTGCCTTGAGTTACTCGCCCTCCCTTCAACACTGAACCTACTATCTTGATCTTCTAGTCATTGGAGTCCGAGAATGATTAGGATCTTTTTCTTGATCAAATGCCAATCTAAGAGGCCAAATATTGTGAGCCTCTAATCATTTGTTTGAAGCTTGCTTCAACTAGAACCTTTGTGACAATAGTCTGGCAGGTTTGGCTCCAATAGAAATTTATGACTTAGTTGTTAGAAATCTTTCCATATGATGTACCTTAGAGTTGGTTACCCCGTCGATAACTCTTGTACACTATGGACGGGTAGATCATTCTATTTTATCGACCATGTGTCATTGTACACACTCATTCTCCATTTATTGAGGAACGATCCTTGACATGACTTATATCTACAGTATCCTGTAATGCCGTGCCTTATTCTCTATTAACAAGAGTCGAGGTACAGTATCCGAACTTTGGGAACCCTCTAGCCTCATTATTCCTAAAACCATATCCTTGCTTCTAAGGTGGGTAGACTGTAAGCCTCCTAGAATTTTAGGATATACGAGAATTACCGATTGATTAGAAAAATTCCCATTAGGATGATAATTAGTGCCCCATGGACTTCCACTTTCCATTTAGATTATTTTGTGTCCCCGGCCGTGTCTTTAATATTCGGAGCACGAGACCAACGGTTACCTTCCAACAAATTTTATATACAAGATCTAGACGAGTCCACCTTCATCTAGGTATATCTTGTCCCACTCAAACCCGTCCCCTTGTACTCTATTTTATGGTACGACTTTTAGGTCAAAAGGACTAGTTATATCCCTTACCATAATACCGGTATACTTCCCGACTTCCACTAGAGCCTCAACCTTGACTCAATTCCTTCGACCCAATATGTGGTGGTGATCTCCTTGAAGCCCACTACGCACACGCCACTAGTGTGCCACTTGATAGAGGCCTCTTGTGCTACTTAAACACAAAAGTCACCGAAGGCACATTTTGGACTTTAGGGACCTAGCTAACCAACTTGACTAGCAACTAGCTCAACCCTTGGATAGAAACCTATTCTAGGACACCCTAATCTAGTAGGAAGAGTTTTATCATTGGGATCTTGTCTAATCCATATAGATTAAAACCCAAGGTTCATCCAACCAACGAGTGATATCCAAATAGAGAACCCAGTAAGACCACAATCTTGATTTCTCAAATTCAGTCCTATTTTGGAATGTTGTTTAGAACTCCGAGAACATAATTTTTGTATTGCACAGATTGCAAGCCCCTCTAAGAAATAAGTGTTCTTGATTTAGCAAGTGACTGGACTAGAGTAGCCAATCTAGCAAATAAGACAATGGTTCGTAAACTTTCTTTCTGCCTACATCATTGGATACCCTCTACCGCTTTGGGAGCTTCATATTCGCTCTTGATTATTTTTCTTATCTTTATGCCTTTCCTATTGTAGAGTGACGAATGGTCATACTATTTAGAGTTTATCAATATATTTCTTAGCCACTAGTGTAAATTTGTGCTTGTTAAATTTTGGGTTGCTTGATAGATATAAGAGGATTATAGATGCCATAAGCAATAGATAACTATTGGTAGCAATTTTAGCAATTAGTTGGAAGATTGTAAAGCTTTAGTGACAAGAGAATTGATGGAGTAGTGTGACCAAAGGTGGGTAAAAGTCCTCGATGATTCATAGTTACGGAATGGCTAGGAGGATGTATAAATATTTCGGAGAAAATAAAGTTAAGGAGATTGTGGTAATAGTGGACTTATTCTTTTATTTTTGTTTGAATTTTAGGCATGTTTATGAGTTAGAATTTCGAGGACGTAATTATTTTAAGGTGGGTAAATTTGTAGCTCCCCCTCCCGAAAATTCTTGAAAATATTTTTATTTTATTATTTATTGGATTTAAATGGTGATTTTACGATTGATTAATAATTAATTATGATAGATGACTTTAGCCACAGATGAGTTTTTGAGTACCAGACGACTAGGAATCATGGCACGGATAGTGTAGTGGCGTGCCTTGACTAGTGTATTAGCCATACCAAGGAAGGCTGAGCCATAGCAATGCCCTAACTAGGAAAACCAGGCTAAGTTGTGACACGACCCTATAAATAATCTAATTATTTAACTATTATTTTATTGGGGACTTGTAAGAGACCGGCTGCACCAATTAGTCCGAACTGGACCCAAACTAAACTAGAACCCGGGTAGGCATGTAGTGAGATCAAATGCACCCATGTAGACATATTTCAAGTAGATGTAATGCCTATTATTGGTATATTAAATTTTGTTATTTAATATTATTATTTTATTGGTTATATTATTTTTATTGTCAAATAAGTATTATATATGTGTGAATGTGAATGTATGTATACATAAATATTATATATATGTGTATTTATATGTATAAATAAATATATATAATAGTGTACGTGTATGTGTATATATATAAATATATATACGTGTATATATGTATGTATATGTAAATATATGTATAAGTGTATATGTGGATGTATATTTTTTTTTTGTATATGTATAAGTGTATATGTGGATGTATATATGTGGATGTATATATAAATATATATGTATACGTGTATGTATATATAAATACGTAAAAATATATGTGTGTATGTGTATATATATATGAATATACATTATATATATGAATATATACATATATATATATATAGGCGTATATGTGTATGCATATAAATAAATATACATGTATATATATATTTGTGTGTGTGTATATAGGTATATATATAGATTATATATAATAATAATAAGAACAATGCAGCCCAGGCCCAGCGGGCCCAACCGAGCCCATACAATTTGTATGCTTCCCACAGCCCATGCAAACTCTTTCCCAAGCAGTAAACAGTAGCTCGAGCCCAGGCCACTGGCCCGAACCCTTCCCCGCTCGACAGAACTGAGAACCCGAGTCATACATATACGTATACATGCGAAATCGAAAGAAAACCCTAACCCTAAGGCCTCGCCACCCCCTGCTCCCTCACGAACTTGGGGCGGCCACGTCGACGCCGGAGCGCCGCCGGAGGACCGCCGGACGACGGCCAGGAAGCCCTCGCACGCGCGGGCTGAGCAGAGTGCACAGCAGCAGCGGCTGTCAAAGACCCCAATTTACGGCGCGAGTACGCAACGATCGATTGATCGTTTCACGATCTTCCTTCTCGGCTACGAAGTCTATATGTACGTCTTTAAATCCCTTTAACTGCTTTACATATAGATGCCCTAGATTGCACTAGAACTCGACTCAAAAATCGGCGAAAACTGTCATGAAACAGGACATGATTCAATTCCAGATACCCTATTTGGAAGGTTGATTTCGACCAACCTACTGACAGTTCCTCCGAACCAATTCATGTCAGTCACCGACAACCTATATGAGAGGACAACCCAATTTATAGATTTATTTTCCATCGATTATATTGCTGTTAAACAATTTTCAAAGTTTGAGAAAAACCTATTTTTTAAAACTGTCCAAAACTTTAAAACACTCCGATACCACGTGCGTTCTGCCAATCTGGGCGACGTGGTCGCAAACCGAACGCATCGAAAGCTGCGTATCGGCTTCGTGGACGTGTGGGCTTTGACGGAATTCAAATTGGTCGCGTGTGCGCGACGAATTTGATTCATATCCGTCGAAATTTACCGTATCGGCCTCTGTGCAAGTTTTCTAATTACTTTGTGCACGCTCGTCAGATCGAGACAAAACTTATGCCAACAGGACCGTATCATTTTTCTGGTCCTGTATGCCAAGTTTGGTCCAATTCTGAGACAGTTGAATCGAACGCCGTTTTGCGGGCCCTACGGTCCGACTCAACGGACGATTTTGTGCACGGCCTGCCGAAATCCAACTTTGGACATACGGTTGGGTTCGTATCGGAAAACTGGACCTGTTGACATATAGTTTGACGACTTTAGAGACCATTGACTCTGGCACGCTTTTCGGTGCAAAGCGGGTCCAACGGCGGACTTCGTTTTTGCTCGAAATTATCGTTTTGCCCCTGTGTCCAGAATTGGACTTAAGGACATGCAATTCTAGCTAATTTGACTATTCTAAGAACGTTGGTAATATTTATTTCAGCATCTGGAGACTTCTGCATGTGTTGACTGATTGTGGCTCTTTGAGTGGTATAGTATTATTGGTTTCACCAGCTAAGGACCTCAGGCAAGTGCCCTTTCTAATTACTTACGATTCATAGTAGTCTTTTCATTTCATGTTTATACATATATCTTGCTGTTTGTTGACACGCTCGTCACACGGAGTAGTCGGGAGGGAAAATATCTTAGTAGACATGTGGACTACCCAGAACTATCTCATGAGTCTATTCTTGAATAATAGCAGCTGCACACGACACGTGCAGGGTGCCGAATTTACCCCCTAGCCGTTCACATGTCGAAACGGATATTTCACACCACATAGGTAGATGTCTTTTTCTTTTTCCTTTACTTCTCCACCGTACCATGTCATCAGTATCTTCTAGCTTTCACCTCTCATATGTTATTTTTATGTCTTGTTAATTCTATTGTGTTTTCGCATTGCCGTTGGTTTGTGTACTTGTTCCATTCCTGACTGGAAACCAATATTTTTCAGGTTTAACCGTGATCATTCTTAGCACTGGGAAGACATGGGTATGCTGAGGCCGACCTAGATAGTGGAACTAGTTTTCATTTTCATTAATTGTGGGAACTTTGTATTCTCTTTAATTTTAAATGTTGTAAATGTTGTAACAAATTTAGAAATATGAATGAGCAACAAATGTTATATTTTGAGCATTTATTTCTTGCGGGCTTGACAACGTTCTACCGCCGACTCTGTGGCGTAGGCTGGCTTGGACACGTCTCGTATCCGAAAAGCGGGTACGGGTCGTGATATGGATGCATAGTACTGGCCGCATAGTATCAGTCTGCATGGATGCATAGTGCTGGCCGCATAGTGCTAGTCCGTATAGCTGCATAGTGCTGGCCGCATAATTTTAGTCCCTATAGCTGCATAGTGCCTGTCCGCATGGATGTATAGTGCTGGCCGTATAGTACCTGGCTGCATGGATACATAGTGTTGGGTACATAGTGCCATTCCGTATGGCTGTATATATAGTGCTGGCTGCATAGTTCCAGTCCGCATAGATGTATAGTGTTGGCCGCATAGTGCCTGGCCGTATAGCTGCATAGTGCCTGGCCGCATAGTGCCAGTCCGCATAGCTGCATAGTGCCTGGCCGCATAGTACCAGTCCGTATAGATGCATAGTGCCGTATAATGCATATTTTGGCTGTTTTATGTCCTATTTGGCTGATTTGTGGCCAAAATTTCTTCCAACTCCTAACATGAAAGTTGTAGATCTTTATCTTAGCTTCAGGAATCTTTTTGTTTCACTTTAAATTAGAATTCATATGTGATTGATGATTTCAATCATAGTTTTGATCTTTTGGCATATTTTTTGTACTTGATGTTTTGAGGTTTCTTCGACTGCAATAAATTTTTTAACATGATTTGATGATCTTGTACAGTTAGAAAATGATTGTACACCCTTTGTATACCTAACACTAGCACAGATTTAATTATTTTTTATGCCAAGTAGTTACTTTATTTATTCCCTCTTCCATGCCATGATACCCCTTTTTGGACAAGTTCTTACTTACATGCTATATTTGTTGCCATTTCTCTTCTTTGCTTAGCATGATTGTGGCCGTCGGGGTGCACTCATGATTTATGTCTTTTTTTTGCTTTACATGATAGTGGCCCGTCGTGGTGCACTCATGCTACACGTTTCTTCTCTGCTTATACCAGATAATGACCCATTGTGGTGCACTCTGGTACATGTCTTTCTTTGTTTACATGATGGTGACCCGTCGTGGTGCACTCTTGAACATGTCTTTACATGCTAACATGATAGTGGCCCGTCGTGGCGCACTCTTAACAAGCAACCTTAACATGATAACTCTTGATAGTGGTCCATTGTGGCACACTCTTGATATGACAAGGAAACCAAGCATGACATGTATAATCAAGATGCTATTGTGACGGCTATTCTCCTTGCTAATACAACTCTTTTGGACACCGTGGTTGAATGTATTGTGTATGAGTGAACAAGCTACATGTCTCGTCTGTATCATATCTAGGACATGAATTCCTGGTTACCACGGTCAAGGATTTATACTGAATCTGACTAGGTTAATGATTAGATTGATCAAATAGTTCATATAGAGAGATTTTTCAGTTACAGGCGATCCCGTTATCTGGGCACCTCAAGTGGACTTGTAGCCTGTCGACGAGTAGGGCACATTTCCAGCACACTGTCATGTGTTGCACCAATCAAGCTACCTGATAACTCTCTTAGGGTACATTTGTCTCTTGGACGATGTACCCACTATTATATGTACATGGGATACATTTGTCTCATGGGCGATGTATCCACTATAAATGTTTGTAACTTGTGTCTAGATAACCTGGATAGCTGTAGGGCTTGTGACTGTAAAAATATCTCGTTGCATCTTGTTAGTAACTAGGCTTGTGATAACCCTAGTTAGCTAAAGTATTAAGCCGTACTCATTGCTTGGCCGTGTTTGATGGATGGAGTCAGTCCAGCCCAGTCTAGTTTTATCTAGACAGTGTCTGTATGTTTATTTGAGTACATTATTGTTTACGCCTTACTTTTATCGATAAATGATCGAAGGTTGAGTTCTGTTTAGGAGAAGGGTTACAACCTCGGTCTTTGTTTGGTTTACGGGTTGTAACTTGGCTTCCGGAATAGCTCCCAAGTCATCTTATCAATTGTTGTCCTATTCAGTACTCACATGTTCTACATGATCTTATGCTAAATCTTGATTGGAGGCTAAGTTCTGTTCAGGAGAAGGGTTACAACCCCGGTCCTTGTTTGGTTTACGAATTGTAACTTGACTTCCGGGATAGTTCCTAAGTCATCCTATCATTGTCATTCTATAGGGTTCCCACATGCTCACATGCTCAGTTATCTCACAAGCTTTACGTGATCCCTATACTAAGTCAACATGCTCTCATGACCCCGCTGGCTCACATGCTTACATGATCAATTGATTTTACATATTCTCAAGCTTCCGTTACTAAACATGACTACATTGTACATTATGTCACATGTCAATTACTTACGTCACATGATGCTTTACTTATTGTCTTTTCTATTCTCGGGATGAGTGCATTGGTAGTGCACGAGTCTCAATCTGCATTTACTTATTGCTTTCCCTAACCATTTCTATGTTAGCTATTGCTGGTTTTAGTTCATAAGTTTGGCTTCCTTTTTGGTACTTGCTATTTGGGGTCTGATCCTACTGGTTTTGTTTGGCCAGATCTGATAGAGGAGCCCAGAGGATCTTTCGTACCATCTACTCGACGGTGACTATCCGGAGCACCAGAGTACCTGAGTGGGTTTCTTGTTTCATTCTCCTACTTGATATGTACATTATTCTTTTGAGACGTTTAGCCTCCGAGCACGTGTTTAGCTCGTATTTTGGTTCTTGATATTTAGCCTACGGGCCTAAACATGATGTGCGTATTCTAGACTATAGCTAGAGCTTATCGTGTATGACTATGACTCTTGCTACTTTTTCATTTTGTATTACTAGCTTCATGATCATCCATATATATATGGTTTGGGATGCTTTACTATTGTATGTCTGATGATCATACTTCTTGTACCTTGTATAATTGCCTGTGATTGAGATACCTAGGAATGCTTGACCTAGGATCGACTGTTGGCTTGTAGAAGTAACCCCATGTCTTGACAGCTTATACGTGATTTCAGAGTACTGGTGTGCTTTGGTATTACATATATAGCTGGCCTTGTCCGACCCACTTGCCAGTATTCTGGTTCTGGGACATGACACTAATAAATAAAATTATCCTTTTGTCTATATCACGACATATCATTTAGATACAAAACGGGTTTTATAAAAGGAAATTCTTTGTTTAAAATTATTGTAATTTATATAAGGAGTCACTACCGTTTCATTTTCATTCATTATATATCATTTCACTTTAGAGAGAAAGAGAGAGAAGTAGAAAGAAGGCATTGTTGAAGTCGGCTCTATCGACTTTTTGTCGAAGCGGACGAGGACTGTCACGTCCCAGTATCAAAATACGTTGCACTAATATGTAACCTGACGAGCTGATATGAACTAAACATGCTTCTAATCTAATGGACCCACCTAGCCGTACTACAATGAAGATGTGAACTCCAGTTTACGACTACACTACACTACATAAGATAAATAGGTAACTACACTCATCCACATATATGTTGTTGCTTGCTTCCAATCTAATGGATCCAACTAGACGTATTACGCTGAAGATGTGAACTATAGCCTCCGACTACACTACACAAGATAAATAGGTAACTACACTCATCCACATATATTTAGTTGTGCACAAGGGAAGCCGAGCGAGGGGTAAGATGCGATAAAGAAAAAATATTGCTTGTGGTCGTGTTTTGTTCTAGTATGTTGTTGTTGTGAGCTTTGCAAGATGACTTTGGTTCTAATTAATCTCTTTGTAATGATGCACAGGGTAAGACTTGTCTTTCACCTTCTGTTTTTACTAAGAAAATAGTAATTAAGGATATGGAAATTAGACGTTGTTATACAAACTTAAGGGTACAATTGTCGGGATTTAGAAAGGAAACCAGCAGATATATAAGCATCGACCACCAAACACACAAAGAAAATACTACCAAAGGCCTACTACAAGGCTAAACAAAGATCATGTGCGTACGTGGTGGTAGCTATGGACACTCGAACAAGTTCCAATATTCTTTTAATTAAAAGATTGCAAATATAAGTATACGTCAACTCTCTTGCTCCAAGGGTTGTATCTTACAACTTCTAAAGAAGAAGAATAAAAATAACTATACAATAGAGACTGCAAAATCCCAACCCTTATATAGACTTGACGTACTGATGACTCGTATTAATCAATCTTGATTGATGGAGCAAACAACTATTTGATCAGAACCATACTTCTATATTGAAATCTGATCAAATAATCGACCAATTTGTTTAGGGTTTGTATTAAATGTTTGTGATGCAGAATTTGGGGTTCTTTTACTTTATTAACTCAGCATATTTATGTAGGAACGAAATCGTAAAGCACAATACTCTAGAGGGGGGGTGAATAGAGTTGGCAGTGGAATATTGCTAATTAAAAAATGTTAGCAGCAAGATCACAGAATAATAATCACAACTAAGTAAAGTAAAGGCAGAGATAAGAATGCAAACGCAAAGACAGCGATGTATACTGGTTTTCCTCTGTTGAGGAATAATCCAGTCGGTAGAACTCTTGCTACCAGTTGAATCCACTATTGGCAAAACCGCAAGTTTTCTTACGAAGTCCTTGCAACTTCTACAACGCGAGCTTTGATACGAAGAACTCGTCCAACTTTAATTGTGAAGAGGTATTCTTCAATTAAGCCTTCTGATTACAATCTCTCAGAAACTTATAGACCGTACCGTACTGGCAAATCGACTAGAGGATTGTAATTGGCTTGGGATCTAAAATTTAAAGCTCAAGAAAACTCTTTGGAAGACTGAAAGCTTTAGATAGAGAGAAGATTGAAAGTGAATGAGTGAGTTGAAATGATCGAAATCCTTCTCTATTTATAGGAATTCCAAAGACAGAATTCTGGCAGAATTCGGACAGAACTCTTTGAGAAAATCTCGGTCAAATCCGCAACTGCAGGAGGACCAAGTTCAGAAGATTTCAAAAATCAAACGGCCACCAACCGAACTCTGCCGAACTCTGGCCGAGTTCTGTCAGGGTTAGGTTAGGTTTTAAAAAATAGTTTTTGATGATTTTTGAAAACCTTTTTGAAAACCTTTTTAAAGCTTTTGTTAAAAGAATGTTTTTCAAAACAAAGGATATTTTAAAAGTATTTTTGAAAACATTTTGGAATAGCCTATTTGCCAGTACGACTCGGTGTACAACGTATTCCTAGACTCAATAAAATAAAAAATACATTGCTCAAAGAAAATACAGACTCGAACAGGCAAACATAGCTTCGGTCTTGAACTGTGTAGATAGCTGTTCTTGATCATGTCCAAGAGTCTTATACATCCTGACTAGCTTCACATATCGAGACAGAGTTTGATCAATTATTAAAATCAGGTTGACCATATGACCAATGGGCCAACAATCTCCCCTATTTTGATAATTGACAAACTATGAATGATATAACATTAAAGCTTGAAATAGAATCAAAAATTGAAAATTGTTCATGTCCTGCATATTCTCAAAAGAATGTTAGATCTTTATTTTTCTTCTCCGTTGTCACTTAGCAAAATAATTGCAAAAGAGTAAAAACTCTCCCGCAATCAATGCATAAATAACAAACAGTAAAGAAATACAAGAAAATAATCATGATAAATGATAGTAAAGAAAATTGAATAACATCACAGACATGTATTTGTACTCAGGCAGTTTATATCACAGGCAGTTATTAAAGCAGAAAAAGATGCTAAGTAAATAAACTGATGTGAATCATAAACTACGAAATCCATAAAGATGAAAAGATGTTCAGAAGACATCAAATAAAACAAATCCAGTACAAGTCCTCAAAATAAATACTGATAATAAAGTCTGAAAATAGAAAAACTTGGAATGTTGGAGCATTTTCAAGTATACAGGAGATAATGTCTAAGTCTCAAACATCAACTAACATATCACAAATCCTCCTCCTCATCATCATCATCAGTATGATGACCAGCATGTCCAGAAGGACCAACTCCAGAGGTACCCGCGCCAGAAGGGTGAGGAGGAGCGCCAGTGTAAAACTCACCGACATAGTCTCGAGGAGCACAGTCAGAACGGTACCAATCATATGCATTATCGGGCTGGAAGTAGGCATAAACAGCCTCATCCTCACAGCGATAACCAGAGAAAGCTGGATCTCTAGGGATGGAACCGGCTGAATGTCCAGTCTGGGCGGAACGAAGATGAGCTAATGAATTTGCAATCGCCTGATAACGGGTGACGTCGCGGAACTCACGTTCGCGAGCCATGTCCGTCATAGAGACGTGCAAATCTGAAAGGTGCTGGTGTATGCCCTCAAATGTCATAGCATACTGCTGAGGAGGTGGAGGAGGTGGAGCAGTAGCAGGAGCAGTAGGAGAAGCAGATGCAGTCATACTGTGACGAGATAACTTGAGAACCTTGGGCTCAGGGACTTGAGCACAAGTAGATAAGTCAATGTCGAAACGCTGGAAGATGCGTGGGAGAATCATCGCATAAGAGAGATTTCTATCTCTTGCACGACAACGTCCCATCATCTGAATAATGGTCTTAGGGGCAGAAAATGGAATTCCCTTAAGAATATGATACATAGCAGATAATTCAAGAGACGTGACATCATCCTTCGAAGTAGATTTCGGAAGAAGAGTGGAGTAAATGATACGGTGCAATTCATAATTAAACAAGTTCAAGTTGTTTGCCTTAAACTTTCCAGAGCGAACTCTATCAGGTGCACAGAGTTCCGCTTTGAAACTAGTAAGTGTCGTGCCTTTGGGGAAATCAAACTCAATGATGTCAACAAGCGGTTCACCTTCGTTGGGAATACCAAGGATCTCCGCTAAGAGAACATCATTGAAATTGATATCTAATCCTCCAACACGTGTGCTTACATCAAAAGTGTTTAATATGATATTGCAGTAAAACAGTCTAATGGCATTAGTTGCTACGGGAAAACAGAGTTTAACAAAATGCTGTAACCCTAATGCCTCAAAGAAATGGCGATGATCAGGAAATACAGTCCACTTGATGGTTACATATGGATCTCATAGAAAAATCTCCATACCACAGTAAGGCTTGGTCTAGGGTTTGAAAGTAAAATCCGTCGAACGTGCCGTCGCTAGATTGGACTGGCGAAAATAGGGAATTAGTGGATGGATCCGAAGATGAACCTTCCTCACTTGGGTTGGTTGTCTTCTTCCTCTTAAAGGGGTTGAATCCCTTAGGTGCCATTTGTGAAAATAAAAGGAAATAGCACGAAATTGAACGGAGAGGAAACAAGGAGTTATACCTCCCGAGATTGGAGTATGTTGTAGAGAATGAAGAACTCCGCACGAATCCAAAGTTTGGATTGATTTCACCACTTGGATTGGAAGAGAAGGGGTGGTGAAGAACTAGGGTTTGGGGTTCTCCTCGCGCGGCTGCTTGCTGCTGTTGATGTGGTTTGGAAGCAATGAGGAAGAAAGGCTCTCGGGTTCTGATTATATAACCTGACACCCTCAACCGAACTCGGGCCGAATTCGGTCCGAAGTCTGGCCGAATTCGCCTGGGTTTAGTTTGGAACATTTTCTTTTTCATTGGCTCATTTCAAATATTTAATTCAAAGATTAGTAATTTCAACCTTCAATTAACATAATTAATATTATTTTATAGATTAAATATCATTATACATCGACTGTTTCAGATTAGCTGTAGGAGTACTGTCCCAGCTGGTGGAGGTTCACCGGGGAACTCTTAAGTACTGCTTCGCTTCAACCGTAGTTGTGGTGACAGATAGACTCTTTATTGGCTTGTCTCTAACACAGTTTTTGTATATTGAAATAAAATCATAAAATAAAATCAATTAACATTATTGACGTCTAAAATTCCTAATTCTCGACGTAAATAATTGAAACGATCTTCTGCTAGATGTTTTGTGAAAATGTCAGCTAATTGATTTTCAGTATCTATGTATACAAGGTCAATATCTCCATTTTGATGATGATCTCTAAGAAAATGATGTCGAATCTCGATATGTTTTGTACGAGAATGACATACAGGATTCTTAGTCAAATTAATAGTGCTCGTGTTATTACAGAAAATGGGAATATGTGTATAAAATATATCATAGTCTTCCAAGGTTTGTTTCATCCACAAAATCTGAGCACAACAACGTCCTGCGGTGATATACTCAGCCTCTGTTGTTGATAGGGCTACAGAATTTTTCTTTTTACTAAACCATGAGACTAAAGCTTTGCCTAAGAAATGACATGTGCCACTGGTACTTTTTCTATCAACTTTGCATCCGACAAAATCTGCATCCGAGTAACCAGTAAGGTCAAAGGACTTAGTTTTGGGATACCACAAGCCAACAGAAGAAGTACACTTAAGGTATCGAAAGATACGCTTAACTGCGCACAGATGTGATTCCTTTGGATTAGCTTGAAAACGTGCACACAGGCAAACACTAAACATTATATCTGGACGACTAGCAGTTCAATAAAGTAAACTACCGATCATACCTCGATACTTACGTGTGTCGACCGGCTTGCCTTGTTCATCAATATCAAGCTTTGTTGAAGTTGCCATCGGAGTACCAATAGGTTTGACATTGTTCAGATCAAACTTCTTTAGCAAATCTTTTGTGTACTTGGCTTGATTTATGAACGTCCCATTGTCAGTTTGTTTGATTTACAGTCCGAGAAAGAATTTCAGCTCTCCCATCATGCTCATCAAACTCATTCTGTATACACTTAAAAAATTCTTGACACAGAGATTCATCAGTAGATCCAAATATGATATCATCTACATAGACTTGTATTAAAAGAAGCTTACCATTAAAGGACTTAATAAAAAGTGTAGTATCAACCTTGCCTTTTGAAAAATCGTTATCAAGTAGGAAAGAGCTTAGACGATCATACCAAGCACGAGGGACTTGTTTCAAACCGTACAAAGCTTTCTTCAACTTGAAAACATGATCAGGGTTTTTAAAATCTGTGAAACCTGGAGGTTGTGCTACAAAAACTTCTTCTTTTATAAAACCATTTAAAAAATGCACTCTTGACATCCATTTGAAATAATTTAAAATTATGAAAATATGCAAATGTACATAACATACGAATGGATTCTAATCTCGCAACTGGGGCATAAGTCTCATCATAGTCGATACCTTCTTTTTGATTGTATCCTTGAGCTACGAGTCGAGCCTTATTACAAGTCACTAAACCATTCTCATTAAGTTTATTTCGGAATACCCAACGGGTGCTAATGACCGGACGATCAATAGACTTGGGAACAAGTTCCCAAACTTGATTCCGTTCAAATTGGTTTAATTTCTCTTGCATAGCATCTATCCAAAAACTATCACTACATGCTTCATCAATTGTTTTGGGTTCTAGCTGTGAAATAAAAGCAACACTAGAAACAATATCTCTACTGGATGTACGAGTACTTACACCTTTGGTAATGTCACCAATTACCAAATCCTTTGGATGATCAGCCGTAAATTTTAATCTTTTCGGCAGACTCTGAAGGTAGCTGGTTCCTGGATCTTCTCTAGGAGGATCAGCTAGTGCCGAGCTTGGTTGAGAATCAGCTGTTGTTGAGCTTGGTACAGTTAGATCTTCGTCATTATCATCGATAGTCATTTGATTCAGTTTATCAAAAGTGACATTGATTGATTCTTCGATGATCATGGTTCGTTTGTTGAAGACTCTGTATCCTTTGCTCTTGGCCGCATAACCTAAAAATATACCTTCATCGACCTTTTCGTCAAATGTTCCCAAATTGTCTTTTGTATTAAGAATAAAACATTTACAACCAAATATTCTAAAATATGAAACAGATGGAATTCTATCAAACCATAACTCAAATGGAGTCTTCTTCGATTTGGGTCGAATTAGAACTCTATTGAGAACAAAACAAGCTGTATTGACAGCTTCAGCCCAAAAATATTTGGGTAGACTAAACTGGTTTAACATTACTCTGGCCATTTCGGATAGAGTTCTGTTCTTACGTTCCACAACTCTATTTTGTTGTAGAGTCCTAGGGCAGGAGAACTCGTGTACAAAACCGTGTGTGTCACAAAATTGCTCAAACTCTGCATTCTAGAATTCGCCACCATGATCGCTTCTAATACGAGTGATCATGTAACCTTTTTCATTTTGTACTTTCTTGCAAAAGACGACAAATTCGGACAATGCATCATTCTTGCGTGTCAAGAAGTATACCCACGTGTATCTAGAGAAATAATCTATAATTACAAAAGCATAAAGCTTACCTCCGAGGCTAGCAACTCTGCTAGGACCAAATAAGTCCATATGAAGCAATTGTAGAGGTATAGTAGTACATACTGCGTTTACTGACTTGAATGTGGATTTGGTAGCTTTGTTCTTTTCACATTGGCTGCATACCGAATCCTTCTTGAATGTAATATCCGGTAAACCGTGTACTAGCTTCTTTGTGGATAATCTTGATATTGTGTCCATATTTGCGTGACCGAGTCTCATATGCCACAGATGACTCTCATCGCTTTTAGCCATTAAGCATCTACCTGAAATATTAGTTTCTTCCAACAAATAGAAAACATATATGTTGTCTTCCCTGATACCTTCAAAGATAGTACTACCAGTTGAGCTATCAACTATAATACATTTGTCTTTGCCAAAGTTGATGCCATAACCATGATCAGCCAAATGACTTATGCTGAGTATATTATGTTTCAACTCGGTAACCAGACAGACATCTTTAATAACAGGATAGGGAGACTTACCAACATCACCGATACCAATAATATACCCTTTCAAGTTATTACCGAAGGAGACATAGCCTTCCTTCTTTTTCTTCGACAGTGTTGCAAATAATGTAGCGTCACCGGTCATATGCCGTGAACAACCGCTGTCGAGGATCCATTTGATTCTAGCATGTGAAAGGTGTTCCACCTACAAAACAGTTTGCAGATGAAACTTTTGGTACCTATTTCTTGTAGGGTCCTGAGATGCTAGCCTTTGGTATCCAAGCATAAATATTTAAATCAACAAGCTTTCTGATTCTACATACAGATGAAATATGACCAATGAGGCCACAATAATGACATTATGCATGTCGAGTGTTAAAAGCTGAGTGGTGTGCATGGTTGGTAGGTTTAGGTTTTCTAGTATAGAAGAAAGCATACCTATAATCCTGTTTGGGCTTAACCTTTTGGGGTAAAGGTTTGATAGGGTTAGGTCTGACAGTGTTTGGCTTGGGAATGTTCCAATTTTTCGGTAAGTGACACGTGTTAGGGAAGGAAGCAGCAGTCTCAGACTGTTTTCCTAACTTAATTTCCAATCTTTTGGAAGTGTCATACAACTTAGTATAATCAGAAGTGAGTGTTTCCATTCTGATTTGTGCACATCGAAGACTTTTCTTCTCTATAGAAAGTTCTTCTTTGAGTTGGTCAATAACTTTGTCTTTCTCTTCACATGACTTGGTAGTCTCGTGTAATAAGAGCTTTATTGAAGAAAGCTCACCAGACTCACTAACATTATTTCTAACCTCAGCTAGTAGGTCGGTAAGTCTACCTATTTCACCTTTGTACTCTTTGAGTACCTTCTTAGAGGTCTGATACTTGCTACACAGTTTCCTGTAATCAGTCATCAGTTCACTGAAGGCATCTCTTAATTGCTCAAAGGTAAAGTCATCATATGTATCAACTACAGGTTCAGTAGGTACCTGATCGGATGCCATAAAGCATACGTTTGCAGCGTCTTCTGATTGTTCGTCTTCTGAGTCGCTGGCTTCACTTTCATGCCATATGCTGGCATTGGCATACTTCCGTGATGTCGATCTCTTCAGGTTCCCTTTTTTATACCTGTTGCTCTTCTTGCTTGATGATGAGTTTGTAGGACAATCTTTCTTCATGTGTCCCTTCTTTTTGCAGCCATAGCAGACAGCATCATCTTGATACCAGTTGTTGCTGTTGTTTTCTTTGGCTCTCTTCTCATGTCTCATGAATCTCTTGAATTTCCTTGCTAGGAGTGCTTGATCTTCAGCATCAAATTCACTGCTGTCTGAGTCACCTTCAGCAGCTTTTCTGTGCTGAGCCTTGAAAGCGATTGTCTTCTCCTTTGGTGCAGGCTCTTCAAAATCTTGTAGCTCCAGTTCATGAGTGAGTAGCTTACCCATGAGTACTTCGAAGGACATAGTGGTGAGGTCGTTCCCTTCAATAATTGCAGTAGCCTTTGGAATCCAGTTCTTGGTAAGTGCTCGCAGGAGTTTGCGAATCTTTTCATGGTTACTGTACTCTTTGCCTAGGAAGGACAAAGGATTTACAATATCCAAGAATCTTTCGAACATCTGAGTAACTGTTTCGTTGGGCTTCATCTTAAACACCTCATACTCTTGAGTAAGTCTGCTGACTTTAGATTCTTTGACTTGAGTCGTGCCTTCGTGTGTGACTTCAAGTAGCTTCCACACTTCATTAGCCGTTGTGTAGATAGATACCCTGTTAAATTCAGTTCTGTCTAAAGCACAAAATAGAGCGTTAATAGCACGTGCGTCAAGACTGGCCTTTTTTTTTCCTCCTCTGTATATCTGCTATGGGGTTTTTTTAACTAAAACTCCATCAACATTTATACGAGGTGGCTTTTGATAGCCATCAATAACAATAGACCATAAATCAAAGTCAAGAGATTTCAAGAAGAAACTCATCCGTGTTTTCCAATAGGTATAGTTCGTACCATCAAACAGTGGAGGTCTGTTTGTGGCCTGGCCTTCACTTGTGAATTTCATAGTTGTCATGTGTTGTGCTGTGATCTATATAACAATTAATTAAATGAATAAATAATTATAATGTTATCTTGCTTTACCTGTAACACCCGCTCTGATACCAATTGTAGGAACGAAATCGTAAAGCACAATACTCTAGAGGGGGGTGAATAGAGTTGGCAGCGGAATATTGCTAATTAAAAAATGTTAGCAGCAAGATCACAGAATAATAATCACAACTAAGTAAAGTAAAGGCAGAGATAAGAATGCAAACGCAAAGACAGCGATGTATACTGGTTTCCCTCTGTTGAGGACTAATCCAGTCGGTAGAACTCTTGCTACCAGTTGAATCCACTATTGGCAAAACCGCAAGTTTTCTTACGAAGTCCTTGCAACTTCTACAACGCGAGCTTTGATACGAAGAACTCGTCCAACTTCAATTGTGAAGAGGTATTCTTCAATCAAGCCTTCTGATTACAATCTCTCAGAAACTTCTAGACCGTACCGTACTGGCAAATCGACTAGAGGATTGTAATTGGCTTGTGATCTGAAATTTAAAGCTCAAGAAAACTCTTTGGAAGACTGAAAGCTTTAGATAGAGAGAAGACTGAAAGTGAATGAGTGAGTTGAAATGATTGAATTCTGGCAGAATTCGGGCAGAATTCGGGCAGAATTCGGGCAGAATTCGGACAGAATTCGGGCAGAATTCGGACAGAACTCTTTGAAAAAATCTTGGTCAAATCTGCAACTGCAGGAGGACCAAGTTCAGAAGATTTCAAAAATCAAACGGCCACCAACCGAACTATGGCCGAACTCTGGCCGAGTTCTGTCAGAGTTAGGTTAGGTTTTAAAAAATAATTTTTGATGATTTTTGAAAACCTTTTTGAAAACCTTTTTAAAGCTTTTGTTTAAAAGAATATTTTTCAAAACAAAGGATATTTTAAAAGTATTTTTGAAAATATTTTGGAATAGCCTATTTGCCAGTACGACTCGGTGTACAACGTATTCCTAGACTCAATAAAATAAAAAATATATTGCTCAAAGGAAATACAGACTCGAACAGGCAAACATAGCTTCGGTCTTGAACTGTGTAGATAGCTGTTCTTGATCATGTCCAAGAGTCTTATACATCCTGACTAGCTTCACATATCGAGACAGAGTTTGATCAATTATTAAAATCAGGTTGACCATATGACCAATGGGCCAACAATTTACTTATCTACGATCATTTTAATGATATATCAGATATTTTGTTGTATATATCAGAAATATCAGCCACTATAAGAGAACTATTCCAATCGGAGAGAGTAAGCCCTCAAGTGAATTTAAGTACATAAAGCTCTTGCTTAATGATCTAAGAAGTAAATAGATCATCAATATGCTTCAAGGTTTAAAGGTTTAATTCCATAAATTTACCGAACTTGCGAAACAACAAAATTAATGATGTGGTCATAAGGAAGTGTTAAAGAAAAGTATGCTTCGTCCCTAAGAAAGTGGGAATTAAGATGAGCGGGTTGCTAGGAAAGTACTCATGTTGTCAATTCAAAGGAGTCCCAAGCAAATCTATAAAAATTATACATTCTAAGCATGTTTTACTTAATGGACTAATTAATAAACTCCAATAGGACCAATTTCCTTCTAGCTCACCCGATTATACATTTCCGGATCCGTCACTAAACATATCCAATTGTCAAGTTTAGACTCTAAATTTATATCTATTGTCTCTCTTCTTCTTTTTTCCATTATGCACTCCCTCCTATGCATAACAATAAAATTTTACTATATAGGCTATAAAGGGTATAATATGAAAAAGAAAACAAAAATACAAAAATTTGGATTCTAAACTTTTTAATTGGACATGCAACAAGGATATACTTTCAATCTGGGATCATTCAAAGACTTCCTACTTTCATGCGTTATAGTGGTATGACATCAGCTGGTCAAGGACATAAAGCCATTGTAAAAAATTAAAGATATGTAAGGAGATAAATTTATTTGTCTTCTTTGCATCAGCAATCCAGAGTTTTTGGATGTTTACAAAAAGAAATAGTATCCCTTAGCCACCCGGTCGGGAAGTTTGATGCCTCTCAGCCGACCACTACTTTTTTTTTCTGAAATAGTACCCCTCCTATATATATATATATATATATATATATATATATATATATATATATATATATATATATAACATTAATGTTTTAATATAACATCCATGCTAGGGTTAGAAAGAGGTGCCGGCGGCAGCATCCATGGAAGAACGGGAAACAGGTGGGATCCGGGAGCCCCCCCAACTGGAGAGAGACTAGGAGCAGTTCTTGAAGACTCGAGGCCAGTCTTCGAGGAAGGAGGAAGATGGACCACGATTCAGAGGCGACGTCGATCGAATCTCTCAGCACGTCTCGGAGAGACGACGACCTGCGCAAAGGAAGGGGGTACTACGGACGGCTACCACACAAGGAAAGGAGGCATCTCAACAGGGAATCATCGGAGCACGCTTAACAGATGGTACGGAGGAAGGCATGCAGGGGTTAGAAGAACAGGTGGTGCGGTGATAAACTTGAATCAGCAGCAAACCGATCTTGCAGAAGCCAATGAACGAGAAGGCAATAGCAGAAAAGAAACGAATCAACATGCACCTGGTAGAGTCGGAACAACCGGCAGAATATCATGGGCAGAAATCTACCGCCCAAAACAAAGCGTGGCATAAGGAGGGATGTCATACGTAGAACCAATCCAGGGAGACGGAGGAAAGCGGGTAGTATTCACGACGGAAGAGATCCAAGAAACGGTCGAATTCTGGAAGAATACATTGATCCTTTATGTCCTAGGTGATCGGCCGTTTTACGGCCATATAAGAGCTTATGTGGCTAGAGTATGGAGGCCGAAGGGGAGTATGGAATTCTTTGCGCGCGAAGTGTAATGCCCCGCTCCACACGAGGTATTTGGTTGGCTTATTGGATGCTATCAAGATGTTGGACCGTGACTTATATTAGGAATCAGGAGAATTGAGACTGATGCAGTCTCTCTTAGCTGGCTAGACGGAATGGGTATTGGAACGTGGCTCGCTGGTGGAGCTACGCTTAGTGGAATCGTGTGTGATCGGAACAGGAAGACCCTTCTTATGCAAGTGAGTGGAACTGTCCTTCCTCCTCCTTACTCCTTCATGCTTAATAAAATAAAGTATTGAAATGCTATGAATTGTCCCTAAATGTCCCATGTTTTAGTTGCTGAATAATAGAGATGTTTATGCTTAGAATTATTGAAATGTACAACACATGATCCTTGAACTGCTGAATGAATCACCCTTGAACTGCTAATGTGACTTGATGCCTGAGAATGAGTTTATAACATTGTCCCTTATGTTTAATGCTGCTGAAACAGTAGAACACTTGAATAATGAGATGCCTTATGAATGATAGAATAAGAAATGAACTGGCTATGCTATCGACCCAATGAACTGAATGAAACACTAGAATCATGTACTCTCTGTATAACTGTTGCAAGAATATAAGAAATGTTGCCTGTCCCTTATAAGAAATGAAAGAATGAATAAATGTTATGTTTCTTGTCGGAAGGAACGTTATGAGAAACATTGTAATGAAGCAATGAATGAATAAAGATGAAGTATGGGATCCTTGAGATCACCAAATGAAATGATGGTAGTGATGAAATGAATAAGTCATTGAATATGACTAAAGATGCACTGTTGCCTTTACTTTCTTTAATATATTTTACCATGCAATTATGTTCACAATCGAGTCGGACACGCATTCGCATGGTCATGGACAACTTGTATACAAGGTTTGAGTTTTAATTTCCTCGAACGGTTCATAGGGCCCTGGGGACCGATTCGGCCTAGAAGGAAATAATGATGAGTGCTGTAGGAGCACGGATAAGGCGGGGTAGCATAGAGGCTCGCCACCTACTATGCTGACCGTATTATCTTAAAATAAAATGAAATAAAAAGAGTCCATATGGTTTAACAACACCAGTGACCATGTAGTCAGGATGCATGCTAATGAATGTTTTGTGCAGGCAGAGTAAGTATATCTGATAACCTGTATTTGATGCAGGTATGAGAAGTCGACTATCGGTAAGAAATCACATAATTGTGATATTGTATATGTGGGTACAAGTTGCCTGCTTAACATGCTAAATGAAATGATGCTGTGTTGTTGCCTTTAAAAATGAAAAACTCTATAACATGCTCAACAAGTTAAATGTGAATTGCTAATGCATTGCCTTTTAGATCATTGCCATAACCTGTTGAATGATAACACCAAGTATGCTAAACGATGCCTTTAGGAAGTATTTCCATAATATGCTCAACATGTTAACTCAATGTTGCTTAAATGATGCCTTACACAAAGAAATGCTATACCATGCTATGACATGTTTACTTACTTCAATGATTCTGCTCAAGGACTGTAAACTGATGCTAGGTCCCAAATAGAAAGATCATTATAATAAATGCTGCTTAAATGGTTACTTGAATGTTGGCTTAGGCGAGTGGGTTGGATTCTACTCGCCCGTACATAGATGATGTGCTGACCCACGTGTTTGTGGGCAGGTGCTCGTGCTTGAGATGTTCTGTACACGAAGATTGGCTTGATCGGTCCCGCGGCATCGAAGATTTGTTGGGCATGCAGAAGCTCTCCTTGTACAAGATGATATCTTCTGTTTATAAAGGGCATAATGTATGGAACATTGTAATCAGTTGTACCAGTGAGTTGTAAGTCAAGTCGGTATATCGAGTTGTAATCCAATGTATCCAAGTATCAAATGTAAGCTTTGTAGCATTGTTCAGTTGGCTTTCAAAGTAAAGTGGGATTGGTTGTAAGCATTGTACTTCAATACAAGTCTTGTACTCTTCTTCAATTATCAATAAAGAGAATAAAGTTCTATATATCTCTGTGTGACTTCAAGTTATCCTTTTTTTCTGCTGCTATAAAGAAGTGATGTATTTCTATTCAATGAGAGAGATTGTTCTCATTAACTTCAATTTGTCTGTTTCTGCCGCTGTTATGTGTTCCTATTTAAACATGATCACTTATGTACCATCTTTGTCTTGTACAAGTGCAATACCAGACTTGTACATCATCACGTCCAAGCGAGGACGATCGATTCCAAGTGATAAAATATATAATAAATGACTCTACGAATCGGGGCGTGACACGAAGATGGGTTCTTTTTCGTCAAGTTCGGTCTCTCGGAGGACGCAGATCGCATCTTGCATAGAGGACCGTGGACGTTTTTTGGGCGGCTCATTATTCTTAAGGAGTGGAAATCGAATCCTAAATACGAACGTTATGTGCTACATACTATCTCGATCTGGATTCGATTCCCGGGATTACCAATTCAGTATTGGAGCAACTCTATGATAACAAAACTGGCCAACATTATAGGGAATCCTATCAAAGCAG
Source organism: Iris pallida (assembly GCA_029216955.1). Lineage (NCBI taxonomy): Eukaryota > Viridiplantae > Streptophyta > Magnoliopsida > Asparagales > Iridaceae > Iris > Iris pallida. The sequence goes on from JANAVB010042818.1 coordinate 563,582, forward strand.
ATGAGGCAACGATAACAAGAACAAGGCTGCAGTATGCACGGGTATTCGTAGAGATCGAAGCAGGGATCTGTCACACCCCGAGTCGATAAACCGTTCGTCCCCGGTATTATTTTGCCGAATCGATCATCCTCGCTAAGGCGTGATGCCGTACGAGTCTGGAATTGCACTCATACTAGGCAAGAACGTTACGTTGAGTCTTTATATTGAAATGCCAAGTTGAAACTTCACAATTCACATCAGAATATAAGATGCAGTATAGGAAGATAGAAATTTGCTTTTCATTCATAGCCTGTAACGAAGTGCAAGTCGTAATTACATTGTATGCCGTTACGGCTACATTGATTGAAAACAGAAAGAAATACATACGATAAGCTGCCTAAACTAACACTTGTCGTTCCATACATTCGCCCCTTTATACATAAGTCGTCGATTAAATTAGCTTCAAAATATTTCAGAATAGGAAGAGCTTCAAAACGCCTCTCCGCACTTCAGCTTCGGTCTAGTTTAGAGCGCCTGTCGTACCTGGAGAAATTGGGAGAGGGGATTGGCACACTTGCTAAGTGGACAAGACGAACCCACTCGTCTAAACCGACTCTGATTGTTAGGGTAGGCATGCTTTAGAGTTGTCTTTCTATTAGAACTAAATGAATTCAGTTCATATTCGATAGCCATCTTTGAGTAATAAAGCATACAGTAAAACATAGCAGTTTATCATATTTCTTACCACGGCCGTGCTCGTCCCTGCATAAAACACAGATAATATTTACTACCTGCATAAGACAATAGGTGAGCATACTCTATCTTATATGTGCGGTCATTGATGCTATGTATCACGAGGGACTTTATATGGCATTACGACGTGCCTATCAGCTTGGGTTGCAAGCCCTATTGCAGGTCTCATAATGCCTCGTGCCGAAGCATGAATTTATCTTTTCCCCTAGGTCGATTCGGTTCCGATGCCTCGGATACCGTATCGAAGAAAGTTCAACTTGTGCACAAGCTGTCCATGACCATGCCAATGCGTGAACTTGTTTAATATGTACGGGCAGATTTGTGTAGCGCGGACAGTATTGAATGACATTATCATTTTCCCCTAACTCATGCAACAATTCATTTTCCCCAAAGCCGTACTCCCGATTTAGCGTCCCGTGGGCACCAAATTGTCCGAGGCTTCATAACCCATGATCAACGTTTCACATTATTTTGCAGCACGTGAAATAGTCTATCTTTTTACTAGAACCTTAAATTTTTTCGTTTATGTGAGAAACTTGTATTTTTCAGAGTAGATTACTCAAAATCGATACGTTTTTCCCGAGTTCTTGAACTTAGTGGATTGGCATGCAATTAACTTGGCATCATTCGATTTGAATGAATTTGAAGCAAGGAATTAGTTTGCGGGACAGAGTAGAAAAGAAGGCCGAATCACCCACCGATTACTTTGCTCGTGCCGGTCGTCGAAGCGCTTCGCAATGTCATACTTTAGTTACGCGAGCTCCTGCAATGGCACCAACACCTTGTTAGAATTCCTTCTTTTTCTCTTGCTTCGAAGTTTGTAATTGTATCCATGAAAACGACACGAAAGTACTTCATCAAAACCCAGCGACAAAAGCTCCAAGAAAACCATATAGCGGTCCGGTCCCGTCGAAGAGACTCTTATAGAGAGCTCACTCACCGAGATGCAGCCCGCTGCATCTAGGACTTATTCCAACAGAAGTCGTTCTATTAGTTGGATCGATTCTCGTAACGTCCGTCCAAATCGATTTGATCGGTGCCTCAAGGTGTTATCGTTTACCAAGCTTAGCGATCGAGTCAGATTGCCATCTAAGTTCCCGACCGATCTGACTCGGCGCAAGCATATTATGAAGTTCCGTCGCCTATCGAAAGCGGGGCGCTACATAATATACCACTAAGAAAAAGTTTCGTCCCGAAACTTAAGAACAAGGATCTGACCTTAATTTAGACAAACAACGCAGGGTATTTCTCTTTCATCTCCACCTCCATCTTCCACATCAACTCTTCGACTGAATGGTTTCGCCAAAGTACGCGGACCAAGGACATCGACCGATTGCGTAGCACCTTCTTCTTGCGGTCCAAAATTTGAATAAGCTCCTCCGAGTAAGACAAGTCAGTACGTAGTTCCAACTGATCGAAGCTAACCACATGACTTGGATCGTGTACGTATTTTCAAAGTTGTGAAACATGGAAGACATCGTGCACATTAGCCAAGGCACGAGGTAGTGCGATCCGATAAGCAACCGTTGTAACTCGTTCGATGATCGCGAAGGGGCCTACAAATCTCGGGCTCAACTTGCCTTTAACGTCGAACCGTATCACACCGCGCATTGGCGTTACTTTCAGAAACACATGGTCCCCGACCAATAACTCTAGCGGTTGTCGACGAAGATCTGTGTAGCTCTTTTGTCGACTTTGCACGATGCGGAGTCTATCTCGAATCAAGCGGACCTTTTCGACGGCCTGTCCACCAGTTTCGGTCCAAGCACTTGTCGCTCTCCGACTTCATCCCAGCATATCAGCGAACGATACTTCCTTCTGTAGAGCGCTTCATATGGAGCCATCTGAATGCTCGACTGATAACTATTGTTATACGCAAACTCCGCAAGCGGCAAATGCATATCCCAACTAGTCTTTAGGTCGATCGTACACAGACGCAACATATCTTCTAGGATTTGATTTATCCTCTCCGTCTGATCGTCTGTTTGAGGATGGTATGCAGAACTAAAGTTTAGTTTGGTCCCCATCGCTGCTTGTAGGCTCGTCCAAAAACGCGATAAAAATCGTCCGTCTCTGTCCGAAATTATTGAGGCCGGTACCCCGTGCAGTCGAACAATCTCATCGACGTAGATTTGTTCTAACCGATCGACGCTCCATCCTACTTTTATTGCGATGAAGTGAGCCGACTTGGTCAATCTATCAACAATGACCCGAATCGCATCATTCTCCTGCGGCATCTTCGGAAATCCTACAATAAAATCCATCGAGATGTTGTCCCACTTCCACTCGGGAATGGTGATGTTCTGCAGCGCTCCGCCTAGCCTTTGGCGTTCCACCTTCACTTGCTGACACACCATGCACTGTGATACGAAAGTAGCCACGTCTTTCTTCATGCCGTGCCACCAGAAGTTTGTGCGCAAGTCCTTGTACATCTTGGTACTTCCAGGATGTAATGAGTACTTCGCATAATGTGCCTCCATCAGAATTTTTTTCCTGAGTTCGACAGTTTCAGGAATACAGAGCCTTCCCTTTAGTCGCATCGTCCCGTCTCCATCTTCCGCAAAGTCATTCGCCCTTCCTGTTGGAATCACCTCACGCATCTTCTTAGGAATGAGTCGTCCTTCTGTGCGGTCTTTATCTTGCTAAGCAAGCTCGATCCTAACTTCAGCTGAGCTTGGTGCAGGTGTCGATACTCAATTCCAAGTTCGATACCCATCGCTTCAAGGTCTCGCCGTATCTCCTTGTTTATGGCTAGTGTTCCCATAAATATTCTGCTAAGCGCGTCGGCTACAATGTTTCCCTTGCCCGACGTATACTCGATCGTTAGCTCGTAATCTTTTATGAGTTCGAGCCAACGTCACTGTCGTAGGTTGAGCTCCTCGTTGCGTAAACAAGTATTTCAGGCTTTTATGATCTGTGTAGATTCTGCAAGCCACACCATAGAGATAGTGCTGCCAGAGTTTCAACGCAAACCCGATCGCCGCCAATTCTAGGTCGTACATCGGGTAGTTTTTCTCGTGCTGCTTCAACAGCCGTGAAGCATAGGAGATGACTTTATCTCTCTGCATGAGTACGCACCCGAGGCCAGTTCCCGATGTGTCGCTGAATATCTGAAATCCTTCTGGACCGTCTGGAAGTGCAAGGATTGGAGCTGAGACGAGCCGTTGCTTTAACTCTTGAAAGCTGGATTCACAGTCGTCACTCCATTCAAATACTACCCCTTCTGGATGAGGCGAGTTAGAGGCGATGCTATTTTTGAAAAGCTTCGAACGAATCTTCGGTAGTAGCCCGCTAAGCCCAGGAAACTCCGAATATCGCTAGCCGAGGCAGGTCGTTTCCAATCTACCACCGCTTCAATCTTCTTTGGGTCCACCGCGACACCTTCGGCAGAGATTACATGTCCGAAGAATATTACGCTACTCATCCAAAACTCGTATTTACTCTGCTTGGCATATAATTTATTTTTACGCAAAATCTGCAATACCGTCTTCAAGTGTTCTGCATGATCTTCTTGATTCTTTGAACAGATAAGGATATCGTCGATGAACACGACTACAAATTTATCGATTGAGGTCAGAAGACTCGGTTCATCAAATCTATGAAATCTGCTGGGGCGTTCGTCAAACCGAACGACATGACTAGGAATTCGTAATAACTATATCGAGTACGGAAGGCAGACTTCGATACATCGTCGGACTTGATCTTCAATTGATGATAGCCTGAACGAAGATCAATTTTTGAAAATACTGACGCACCTTGCAGTTGGTCAAACAAGTCGTTGATTCGTGGCAAAGGATACTTGTTCCGTACGGTCGCCTTGTTAAGTTCCCGATAGTCGATGCATAGCCGTATCGATCCATCCTTCTTCTTCACGAACAATACGGGAGCTCCCCACGGAGAGACGCTAGGGCGAATAAATCCACGGTCTAGCAACTCTTGTAATTGCACCTTCAGCTCCTTCAGTTCTGCTGGAGCCATTCGGTAAGGCGCCTTTGATATCGGCCGTGTATTCGGAAAGGTGTCGATGCTGAATTCTATCTCTCGATCCGACGGCATCCCGGGCATCTCTGTAACACCCCAGTCCCAAAATACGTAGGACTAAGAACGTAGACATGCCAGCCGTATAATAAATATATGTAAGCTGTAAAATACAGTAGAACCATAACTAATCTCATCCACACAAATAAATGAAATAAAGGTATCATATAAGATAATGAATTGTCTTGATACGATATGTTGGGCGGAGACAAATCCACTACCAACAAATAAGGAAAAGTATATAAAAAATGAAATGAGTGGCGAGCGAAGCGAAGACGATCCAAGTGCAATCATCCTCGAAGAAATAGCGATGATCACGGCTAGAGCTAGAACACCTGCGAAAGACAAGAGCACACACCTGGAGAGATAACCAGGTCCTCAGAGGGACGTAACAAGACACATAATATTATGCCATATAAACTGAATAAATATTGCTCAAATAAATAAGTCAATTGAATTATAACATGGTCCAATACACACCTATTGAACGAGCGTACCATCTCCCCAACCAAACAAGGACAGGAGATGGTAAACTAATTCACGGTGACGTATCTTTCCATGCTATGAATCCAATATGGTATCCGGACCCCAACAAGGTTCAATACCTTCTCATCGGAGTAGTAAGTCACACCTACAACCAAACAAGGATAAGATGTGACGAACTAATCCGTGACAAGTTATTGTTCCAAGCCACGGTCAGATACAAGTACCCAAACCAAAAGTACTCGTACCTAACGGATAAAGGTGTCTATCCATTCTAGGTGAAATGTAGTTAAGAACAATCCTTCCTACGCATGGGCCCTGGCTAAATAGGATCGGCATGGTCCCCCTTGGGCACCAGAGGCCCCATCAGTAAGAGCATGACGTTCCGCAGAATCGTCAGTGGCCGTCAGTAATCATAGGTCATCAACCCCGTATCTCCAGCGGAGAGTCCAGGTCACAAGGGAAAGTGCATCGAAGCCCATACGCTAAGAAATTGTCCTCCCCGCCCAATGCCTACTCTGTTGTATCCACAACAGTAAACCTCTATAACCGCTAAGTCAAACTAAGCATGCAACCTCTATTAGCGGTTATTCCTATCGCACGGCTTGTACGTACTGGTGGCCAGCCAATCACGCACTTTTGTGTTCTATATGCGACACACAACTTCGTGGTATAACGTGTCAAGGCCATGAATGCAACATACAAAGGTGGTCCCTTAATTTTAGGTTTAATGTGTAAGAAAAATAATACATAGCAGGAATATAAATGAACAGTAAGTTCTAACAGGTTATGCCATGTATCATATTTTATTTTGCATAAGAAAAATAATGCATGAAATATGAGCTAAAATAATTTAAACAGCAAATGGCAAGGTGTCTTGCCTGGTAGGACGCTTGGTGTACTGCAATGCTCAATGTGGCACGAACTGCGACTTCGGTGCAACAACTACACAAGGGGACCTCTGTTGGCGGTATGGATGGTTCCATCGAGTCTAGGACGGTCAATTTAGTTATGGTGGACATAATGAAGGTACGAAGTTGGCTAGGGTATAGGGAGAATGGAATTGGTCACGGACAGAAGGATAGTCGAAGGAAATTGGACAAAGAAAATATATATGAATTTTGGAAAATTATTTATAATAATTGAAATATAATTTAAAACACCCAAAAATCGAAAGTTGTTTTTAAGGCAAAAGCTCTAAGTTTGTAGAAATATGGTTTGAGATAGAAACTATATTAATTAAATATTTGAGAAATACTAGTAATTTATTTCACAATTTTTGAAACTAAATTTATGGGTCAAAATATTTATTTTTAGAAAGTTTCTAAAATATAATAATATAATACTATGAACATGATAACATTAAAATACTAGTACTACTACTATCTTGTAGTTTCAGAATATAGCAAACTAAAAATAATAGATATATAAATTAATTTAATAATGCAGTATCCTAACAATATCTAACAGTAATATTAACACTCATTAAAACTGATAATAATAATAATAATGATAATAATAATAATGATAATAATAATAATAATAATAAATAATAATATAGTGATTAATTACTAAACAGAAGAAGACAAAAAAACAAAAAAAAAACAGAAAACTCTTCAAAATAAAAAATAAAATAAAAAAATAAAAAAATGCTGTTACTCTCATCAGTAAAGAGGGGAGAGAGAGAGGAAGAGATGAGAGAGAGAGTAAGCGCGAGGGAGAGAGGGAGAGGGGAGCGAGGGAGTGAGGGAGGGAGTGAGAGAGAGTGAGGAGGCGCGGAGCTGGGGATGGAGGGAGGGAAGGGAAGAGGGGCGGTCGTGAGCGGGCGGCGACGGGCAGGCGGCAGAGCGGCGGATGGCCGCGGCTAGGGCAGGTGGCAGACGCGGCGGATGGCCGCGGCTAGGGCAGTCGGAAAGGGGTATCGCGCGCCGCTCGCGGTGGAGCGGAGGCGGCAGACACGACGGCCGAAGCTGCGGGAGGAAGGGCATGGGAGTTCGGGGGTTTCAAGAGGAGAAGGGCGGAGGTGGTGGGTCCATGGGGTGCTGGCTGACCGGAGAGGGCGGCGCGGCCGAGGAGGAGGAAGGGTCGAGGAAGAGTGAGGGGCTCGCGGCAGCGGCGCTCCGATAGAGGGCGCGGGTCTTGGCCGGACTTCGGCAGAGAAGGGCAGTGGCCGGACGACTCGGCGGAGGTGCATCGCGTTCACCGGTGCTTCGGCCTGGGTGCGGAGAAGGAGCTCCGTGCGGTCGGGAAAGTTGCACGTAGCGACGGGGTCGGGATTCGTCGCAAAGAGACAGCATCCCTGGGAGGTCGACGGCAGAGCGACGGAGGACGGGGACTGCTTCGACGCGGCGGAGGCGTTTAGGTAACGGGTTTTCATCGTTTATTTGTGTGGTGGTGGTGATGATTTTTTAGGGATTTTGGGTGGTAGTCGACGTGTTGGTCGTTGTGGCGGGGCTGGTTTGTGGGGTTTTGAGTGGTATTGGCCGTAGTTGGCCACGATGCTGGTGTTCCGGTTAGGTCACGCGAGCAGGGAGGGCATGGCTGGTGTGACGGTGGCAGTGGGCTTGTCGACGGTGGTGGTCGGGTTAAATTCTTGGTGGCTTGGTCGGGGTGTGCTCGGGGTGAGCATGGTGGAGATGGTGCTGGGTTAGGTTAGGGATTAGGATTAGGGCTTGGGATTCGTATCGTATCCTGCGAGACACGAACACAAGGATAGAGAGGATTTGGGAATTAGGTTTAGGGTTTGCTTATGGATTTGTGGATTAGGCTGTGTTGGGGTTGGCGTGTCCTACGAGACACATGATTGGGTGGACGTGTCCGGAGTGTCGGGCACGAAGGATGAATGTATATGTAATAATAGAAAGTGTAAAAGAGAATATGGATACATATACGATGCACGAACTTTGGTTGTAGAATTTGGAGAAATATTGTGAAGAAAATATTGGAGGAGTACCTGCCTATTTATAGGATATGGGAATTCCCAATTAGATAAGAACTAGGAATATTTAAACCCCAATTAGATAATTCAACCTATTAATTTAAATCAATAATCAAATCCAAATTCAAATCAAAATCTAATTTAAATCTAATTAAATTTTTAGTTTAAAATCAAATGGGATAAATCAAATTTCAAATATTTAACTATTTAAATAAATCCATAAATTCAAATCAAGATTTAAAATGGCCACAAAATTTTCAAATATATTTTCCAAAAATACCAATAATAATAATTTCAAAAATACATTATTAATTAGAAATAAACTTAAATAAATATTTATGAAATATATATGTAAGCACAAATAATGCATACTTTTTCTAGTACACAATAAAATATTATTTATGATTAATAACTCTTAAAAACAAAAGGCTTTTTATAGCAAGAATAATAATTATATGTAATATTTTAAAAGTGTATAATAAAATAGAAAAATATTTTTCTAAAATATGTACGCTCGCACATATTCGCACTCGACGAGCAAGAAAAATAAAATTTCGTGCGCGACGTAAAATACGACTACGCGACGTACAATACAAAATTTTAAATCAGTACCAAATTTAATTAAAAAAATAGTAGAAATTTAGGGGTTTTACATCCTACCCACTTAAAAGAATTTCGTCCTCGAAATTAAGAATTAGTAGGGGGGGTGAGAAGACACAAGGGGGTATCGATGGAGAACAACAACGGCAATGTTTTCACAAAAATCTTGTCGTAAGAAATTGCGATCTAGATCATAGAAAATAATACGGTATGGTCATAATCGATAGGAAGGCTAGAGGAAGTTCTAGTACAACGCTTTCGTCCTTCAAAATGGATGAAGGCGAAAGCAATAAGGGGTTTAAAGATGATATTATCGAGTGCGAATACGTGATTCAAAGACGACAAAAAAATTCAAAGGAATTGTCAAGGCAGTCGTGGATGGAACTCTAAAGGACAAGTTTAGCTATGTCCCCATCCACGTAGAACGATAGATATAAGCGAACCAAAGTGCACTAGGTTGATCAGACCATCATGCATCGGTTCTGAGTAGACAATACGTTAGTGGATGCATCCAATAACATATGTCATGAACAAGCTTGATAAAGATTTGAGCTTGCAAAACTAGGCTACATTAGCATCATTATTTTAGATAGTAAAAATATAGGTACGATGGTAGATGAATAAAAATAAATATGAATAGTCTAAGAGTCATAAGGATCTAAGTCTTATTTATTCCTATACCGTCGTTCTACGATTTTATTGACCAAGGCTTGGTTGACCAAATGGGTTAAATTTCTCTAGTCTTTATGGTCTAGATAATACTATTTGTATACCCTTAATGGTCAATGCTGTGTCAGGTCGTGGTGTATTCTACCCAACTTAAAGAATTAAGCTAAGGGTGTTTGGGACATCTAACTAGTAGGGTCAATCTCTAGCAAGCACGAAGGGAAGATAAGAATAGGGATGGAAGGAATCAAGCAAGATGCAATCGATTAGTCGAACGGTAGTTCGAATATGAAATCGAGGAAGGAGGTCAAGTATGTGGATAAGATCCTAGACTTCTAATCCTATTTGCAGGCATGCTTGGTACGGTAAAGTAACCAAACAATTTATCTTGACCTGCATGGGCCACCACAATCTCGTCAGGAAAAACTTCGGGAAAATCTGCCACAACATCAGTCTGCATTGTGTTTGTATTATCCTTCCGCGTGTCTCGAATTGATGCCAAGTATCCCGCGCAGCCGGAACGCAGCATACGCCTCGCCGAGATTGCCGATACCATCATTGTCGTCTTCGAGACCGTACCGCACGAATATAAAAACTCTGTCTCGCCAGGAAGGTGAAACACCACTCTCTTCTCCGCGCACTCGATCGTTGCACAACAAGCGCCCAACCAATCGATGCCCAGGATTATGTCGTACTCTTTGATGTCTAGTACGACGGCATCCAAGGATAGGTATCTTCCGCCGATGCAAATATGACCATCCCTACAAATAAAGTTCGCAGGCATATCGACTCCCGACGGAGTGCTAACGTTAATATTCATATCTAGTGATTGCATGGTTATTTTATTTTCTTTCGCATAATCAGTAGATATAAAGCTATACGTCACACCCGAATTGAACAGTACTCGAGCAGGTATATTTTGTAGAGTAATATACCTGTTACAACAGTATCGGACGCAAATGCCTCGTCCCGAGTTAAGGCATAAACTCGGCCTTGAGCTCCGTGGCATTGATTCTGCTGGTTGACGGGCACCACATTTGTGTCTTGCAGTATCGGCACTTTGTGCAGATTCGGAACGTTCCTTGGTGGGTCCTGTTGGTTCGGAACATTTCTCGGACATTGTGACTTTGAATAGCCCTTCTCGCCACACCCGAAACATGTTCTGTGGAAACAATCGCTCGAGCGATGCCCGTGCCTGCCACAGGTATTGCAGTATAATCCTGGATACGGATGCCGATTCTCAGACGTATTTGGGCACTTTTGTACTCCCGATCCTCCAGCGTCATTAGGACGCTTGTTGAAATTATTGTGAACGACAGGCACAGCCCTTTGTGACATACGGCCAAAGATCCGCTCACTATCAAGTGCGGCTTCGTAGGATTCACGATAAGTTTGGCATCGTTGGTTTATGACGTCCCTTTGCAGTTCGTCATTCAGGCTTTGCTGGAAGCGTTCACACCATGCTTTTTTGTTAGACAGGAAGGCGCCGGCAAACTTCGCCAGCTTTGAGAAGCTCGAGTCGTAATCTTCGACAGGCATATTTCCCTGTCGCAGCATCATGAACTCGTCTTCTTTTGACAATGGACGGCGCAAGGAACGTACTGTTCGAGGAAAGCTTTCTTGAATATTTTCTAAGAAATCGTAGCGTCTATATCGTCTTCATAGATTTCCTGCTTTTTAGCTACCCACCAGTCGTATGCCCTTAGTTGCAGCTGTAATGCCGCACAAGTTACCCTCTGGGACCCTTCAATGCTGAGCAAATTAAACAGGTCCTCAATCTCCGCGAGCCACCCTACGATCACATCAGGCTCTGCTCGGTCGTTGAATTTTGGTGGATTCATCTTGCGGAACTCCTTTGCCTTGAACAAGAAAGAAGAATTTTTTATTTGCGATTGAGCTTCTTCCCTCTCGTCTTCTTCTTGATCACCTTGCTTCTCCTCGGGTACTTCGTCTGTATCCTTGGTACTGCCCGCCATTCTGCTCACTATCTGAGTCAGGGTGTTCATCTGCTTCTGCTGCGCATCAAATTGGGCTTTGAATTGCATCTGAAGCTGTTGCTGCTGTAGTTCCATCAACTATAGCATCTTCTCCATAGTCGTCTCGCTAGGGCCAGTGATTTTTGTGCTCGACGTACTATCTACGGTTTGGGTTGTTGTACCGGAATTGTTTCTTTTCTTAGTCATTCCTACAAAACAGAGTAAACCCGTTAGTATTTTTTAAAAATATCTACGAGCTTACCTGTATGGAACTTTTATTTCACGCAGCATGTCGACAAGCATTCAATCGAGCCATCACAATGGACATTCTAACAATGAAACATCTTTCAAAAATTCGAGGAAACATAACTGTGCTCTGATACCAATTTGTCACACCCCGAGTCGACAAACCGTTCGTCCCCGGTGTTATTTTGCCGAATCGATCGTCCTCGCTAAGGCGTGATGCCGTACGAGTCTGGAATTGCACTCGTACAAGGCAAGAACGTTACGTTGAGTCTTTATATTGAAACGTCAAGTTGAAAATTCATAATTCACATCAGAATATAAGACGCAGTATAGGAAGATAGAAATTTGCTTTTCATTCATAGCTTGCAATGAAGTGCAAGTCGTAATTATATTGAATGCCGTTACGGCTACATTGATTGAAAACAGAAAGAAATACATGCGACAAGCTGCCTAAACTAACACTTGTCTTTCCATACATTCGTCCCTTTATACATAAGCCGTCGATTGAATTGACTTCAAAATACTTCAGCATAGGAAGAGCTTCAAAATGCCTCTCCGCACTTCAGCTTCGGTCTAGTTTAGAGAGCCCGCCGCACCTGGAGAAATTGGGGGAGGAGATTAGCACACTTGCTAAGTGGACGAGACGAACCCACTCGTCTAAACCGACTCTGATTGTTAGGGTAGGCATGCTTTAGAGTTGTCTTTTTATTAGAACTAAATGAATTCAGTTCATATTCGATAGCCATCTTTGAGTAATAAAGCATACAGTGAAATATAGCAGTTTATCATATTTTTTACCATGGCCGTGCTCGTCCCTGCATGAAAACACAGATAATATTTACTACCTGCATAAGACAATAGGTGAGCATGCTCTATCTTATATGTGCGGTCATTGATGCTATGCATCAAGAGGGACTTTATATGGCATTACGACGTGCTTGAGCCCTGCTGCAGGTCTCGTAATGCCTCGCGTCGAAGCACGAATTTATCTTTTTCCCTAGGTCGATTCGGTTTCGATGCCCCGGATGCCGCATCGAGGAAAGTTCAACTTATGCACAAGCTGTCCATGACCATGCCAATACGTGAACTTGTTTAATATGTGCGGCAGATTTGTATAGCGCGGACAGTATTGAATGACATTATCATTTTTCTCCAACTCATGCAACAATTCATTTTCTCCAAAGCCGTACTCCCGATTTAGCGTTCCGTGGGCACCAAATTGTCCGAGACATCATAACCCATGATCAACGTTTTACATTATTTTGCAGCACGTGAAATAGTCTATCTTTTTACTAGAACCTTAAACTTTTCCGTTTGTGTGAGAAACTTGTATTTTTCAGAGTAGATTACTCAAAATCGATACGTTTTTCCCGAGTTCTTGAACTTAGTGGATTGGCATACAATTAACTTTGCATTGTTCGATTTGAATGAATTTGAAGCAAGGAATTAGTTTGTGGCACAGAGTAGAAAAGAAGGCCGAATCACCCACCGATTACTTTGCTCGTGTCGATCGTCGAAGCGCTTCGCAACGTCAAGCTTTAGTTACGTGAGCTCCTGCAATGGCACCAACACCTTGTTAGAATTCCTTCTTTTTCCCTTGCTTCGAAATTTGTAATTGCATCCATAAAAACGACGCGAAAGTACTTCATCAAAATCCAGCGGCAAAAGCTCCAAGAAAACCATACAGCGGTCCGGTCCTGTCGAAGGGACTCTTATAGAGAGCTCACTCGCCGAGACGCAGCCCGCTGCATCTAGGACTTATTCTAACAGAAGTCGTTCCATTAGTTGGATCGATTCTCGTAACGTCCGTCCAAATCGATTTGATCGATGCCGCAAGGTATTATCATTTACCAAGCTTAGCGATCTAGTCAGATGGCCATCTAAGTTCCCGGCCGATCTGACTCGGCGCAAGCATATTATGAAGTTCCGTCGCCTATCGAAAGTGGGGCGCTACAGAATCCAGCTCCGACGAGAAGTTCTGTATAAAATTGTCACGCCCCAATTCGGGAAATCTTTCGTCCTTGCTTCGATTCGCGCCAAATCGTTCGTCCTCGCTAAGGCGTGATGTCGTACAAGTCTGGTGTTGCACTTGTACAAGGCAAAAACGTGCACTGTTATGTCATTTAGAAATATTTGAAACTCAGCCACATTTCAAAAACATTGAGGACACAATATAGGAAGAAGAAATACTTATTTTATTGATAATTGTAGTCAGAATACAACTTTTCTCGATAATATTTGAAATGTCATTTCGGCTACATTGATTCATGAAAAAAAGTACAACTGATAGGCTGTCATGAAATAACTTCTCGTTCCATACATCATGCCCCTTTTGTACTTTAAAATATAAGCAGCTATCTTTGAAAACTCCGCAATACTTTGTGCGTCTTTAGGGAAAATAACTTGAAAGGAAATAGCAGTTCAGAAAGCTTTAGTTGCGATGTACGCCCGAGCCTTCTCCAGTACCTGTGGAGGAGGGGTCAGCACATTATAACAATGCGCCGGTGAGCCCCGTTGGCTCACTCAGCTAAACCAACATTTTATTAATGACAAGCATTTTAAATCATGAACTTATTAGGGACAGGTAACATTTAGATTAAATCATAATTCAAATAACATGGTGTTTCATAAAACTATGTTTACTTTACCATTGGTCGAATCCAGCTTTCCTACACAAGATACAAGATAATAATAATATACTTACTGCCCCTGTATAAGACAATCGTTAGCATGCATTCGGACTGGGTCGTTGGTGAAACTGTACCATAAAGGACTTTCCAACGGGTATTACGGTGTACCATTCCAGAGTAGCTTGCAAGCCTAGTCGAATGTCCGGCAATACCTTGTGCCACCATAGCACGACCAAATGTTTCCCCCTAGGTCGAGCCGGTCCTCGGTGCCCCAAGTACCGTCCTGAGGAAACTACTCAAACCTTGTGCACAAAGACGTCCATGACCACGCGAATGCATAACCGACTCAACAGTACGCAATTGTATGGTATTAATAAGCCAACATTTAATACGCATTATTCTCATATTCAACATCTCAGGCATCAATTCATTTCAATTCGACTTTCATTTTATTTTAGCATTTCAATGTTCTAGGGACAGCATAATTCTCATTGTCGTTAACAGTGTAATCAATTCTTTCAATGTTCAATGTTCAATCTCTAGCTTCTTAGTGGTATTGACTTGTGGCATTAGCAACTGATATCGATCAACGGATGTTGCAAGACAATTATTTAGTTGGCATGAAGGAATAGCGAGAGGGACAATACCACCACAGAGATCCACACTCACCAGATTAGAAAATCGCCGAGAGAGAGGAACACTTGCACGCTTAGCCTTCCGTCATGCGTCAGTCTACATTGGCACCAAAAGTTTGGTTAATATTCCGTCTCGTTGTGTTCTCTTCTCTCAGAATTCTCAAGAATGAATGCTATGCAAATCGATGAAAATGGGCAAGAATCAAATCATCGAAAATCATTCAGAAAAGTATCCATCAAAATCAAGCAACAAAACCAGCAGCAAAATATCTAGAGAAAACTCTTGGATGCATTTCAAGAGAAACCAATCCATTAGTTGGAAAGGTTCTTATGCACTTGTCCGTGATCGATTCGGTGCCGACGGTAAGTTTCTCCAATACTCGGTTCCGACCGAGTTAGCCAAGCCACAAGCCTTACATAGTGAACCTCTAGGAGCGGGACACTACATAATATACCACTAAAAAAAAGTTTCGTCCTCGAAACTTAAAGCAAAATTCCTACCTCAAAATTATCAAACAGTGAGGGGTATTTCACCCGCATCTCTTCCTCTAGTTCCCATGTCGACTCCTCGACCGCATGGTTCCGCCAAAGCACGTTTACTAAAGACACTGTCCGATTTCGCAAAACTTTCTCCTTCCTGTCCAAAATTTGGACAGGCTCTTCAGTGTAGGATAGGTCAACGCTCAGCTGCAGCTGATCGAAGTTCACCACGTGACTTGGATCATGCATGTACTTTCGTAGTTGAGATACATGGAAGATATCGTGCACATCAGCCAGGGTCGGAGGTAGTGCAAGTTGATAAGCCACTGAGGCTACCTTCTCCAGAATCTCGAAGGGTCCAACGAATCTCGGGCTTAGCTTTTCTTTCATCGCAAACCGTATTACACCTCGCATGGGTGTGACCTTCAAGAATACATGATCACCTGTCGCGAATTCCAAAGGTCGTCGATGTACGTCTGTATAACTCTTCTGTCGACTTTGAGCAACTCTAAGTCCTTCTCGAATTAAGCGAACCCTCTCGACGGCCTGTTCCACAAGTTCTGGTCCGAGCACATACCGTTCACCGACTTTATTCCAGCATATCGGTGATCGATATTTTTGTCCATACAAGGCTTCGTACGGGGCCATTTGGATACTTGCCTGATAACTGTTGTTATAGGTAAATTCTGCCAATGCGAGATGTGCGTCCCAATTTGTCTTCGAGTCGAGCACGCACAATCTCAACATATCTTCAAGAATCTGATTCACTCTCTCTGTCTGACCATCATTCTGCGGATGGTATGCCGTACCGAAGTTCAATTTTGTGCCCATTGCTGAGTGCAGACTTATCCAAAATCGTGATAAGAATCTCCCGTCTCTATCCGACACTATAGAAGCTAGCACCCCATGTAATTGGATAATTTCATTTATGTAGATCTGAGCCAACCGTTCTACGTCCCATGTAACTTTTATTGAAATAAAATGAGCCGACTTAGTTAATCTATCCACGATAACCCAAATCGCATCATTCCCCTTCTGAGTTCTTGGAAAGCCGACTATAAAGTCCATACAGATATTATCCCACTTCCACAGTGGAATAGCCAAATTTTGTAGTTCTCAGTCTGGCCGTTGATGTTCGGCCTTCACACGCTGACAATCCAAGCATTGTGACACGAATAGCGTCACATCCTTCTTCATGCCATGCCACCAAAACGTTGTGCGCAGATTCTTATACATTTTCGTGCTTCCCAGATTCAGGGAATACTTTGCGAAATGAGCCTTGATCAGTATTTCCTTCATGATATCATCATCCTTAGCTAATAGTGTCATCTTCAACGGTAAAGTCTGACGCCTTTCCTGCTAGAATCAACTCGCGTATCTTCTGCAGAAACGGGTCATCCTTCTGAGCAATCTTAATCCTTCCCTGGAGACTCGGCTCAAGCTGTAACTGAGCTAACTGTACATTCTACGGACGAATCCTGAATTCGATGCCCATCTCTTCAAGATCTCGTAGTACCTCTTTTGCTATTGCTAGTGACCCAACAAATTTTCAACTCAAGGCATCAGCTACCACATTTCCTTTACCCGACGTATAGATATTGTCAAGTCATAGTCCTTGATCAATTCTAACCAACGCCGCTGCCTCAAATTCAATTCCTTCTGCATGAATATGTATTTCAGGCTTTTGTGATCCGTGAAGATCTCGCAGGACATACCATAGAGATAGTGTCGCCACAATTTCAACGCGAACACGATCGCCGCCAGTTCTAAGTCATGAGTTGGATAATTCTTCTCATGCTGTTTGAGTTGTCTCGACGCATACGATATTGTCTTCCCACGTTGCATGAGAACACATCCCAAACCAAGTCTCGATGCGTCACTGTAGATCTGAAATCCCTTAGAGCCCTCTGGAAGTGCTAAAATTGGAGCCGTGACGAGCCGCTGCTTGAGTTCTTGAAAACTACTCTCACAGTCGTCGGTCCACTTAAATACGACTTCCTTCTGAGTTAGGCGAGTCAAAGGCAATACGATTCTTGAAAAGTCTTTCACAAACCTACGGTAGTATCCGGCTAAACCAAGGAAACTCCCTATCTCACTAGCTGATGCAGGCTGCTTCCAGTCTACAACTGCCTCAATCTTCTTCGGGTCAACGGCAACACCCTCTGCCGAAAAAACATGTACTAGGAACGACACGCTGTTCATCCAAAATTTGCACTTGATTAGTTTTGCATACAGTTGGTTGTCCCGCAGCGTCTGAAGTACTTCTCTCAAGTGCTCGACATGAGTCTCCCTGTCCTTTGAGTAGATCAAGATGTCATCGATGAACACAACAACAAACTTGTCTAAGAACGGTCGAAACACTCTATTCATTAAATCCATAAAGGCTGCTGGAGCATTAGTCAAGCCGAATGACATGACCAAAAACTCATAGTGTCCGTATCTCGTACGGAATGCTGACTTAGGGACATCCTCGGGTCTGATATTTAACTGATGGTATCTTGAACGAAGATCAATTTTTGAAAACACGGTCGCCCCTTGTAGCTGATCGAACAGATCATCTATTCTTGGCAAGGGATACTTGTTACGGATAGTTGCCTTATTCAGTTCTCTGTAATCGATGCACAGCCGCATCGTCCCATCCTTCTTCTTTACAAACTGTACTAGAGCTCCCCATGGAGATACTCTTGGGCGAATGTATCCCCGGTCTAGTAATTCTTGTCGTTGTACCTTTAGTTCCTTTAATTCTGTTGGAGCCATCCTGTACGGCACCTTTGATATCGGGCGAGTACCCAGGAATGTATCAATTGTGAATTCGATTTCTCTATCCGGCGATATTCCAGGTATCTCGTCCGAAAACACATCGGAGAACTCTGCCACAATTTTGGTCTGATTCGAGCCTACACTCGTCATCTGAGTGTCTTGAACAGAAGCGAGAAATCCCTCACACCCTGAGTACAGCATGTGCCTTGCTGTAACTGCCGATATGACCATGGGTCCTTGGAACGCCGAGCCGCACGAATAAGAGAACTACGTTTCACCAGGTAGGCGAAACACAACTCTCTTATCCGTGCAGTCGATTGTTGCATGACAGGCGCTGAGCCAGTCCATTTCCAAGATGATATCGTACTCTTTGATGTCGAGTACAAATTGCGTCCAGAGATAAGGTCTTGCCTCCAATTTTAATGTAGCCATCCCTGCAAATCAAAGTTACAGGCATATCTACTCTCGAAGGAGTGCTAACACACAAAGTTGTCTTTAGTTGAGTCATACAAAATTTATTTTTCGTTGCAAAATCAGATGAGATAAAGCAATAAGTAGCACCAGAATCAAAAAGTACTCTTGCAGGTGTGTCTTTGTATAACAACGTACCTGTTATCACATTTTCTGCGGTCTGGGCCTCTGCCTGAGTCAAGGCATAAACCCTTGCTTGCCCACCTTGTTGTTGATTCGGTGCATTCCCAGTTGGAGCTGGTAAGGCTGGTGGTGCTTGGCCACGATTTTGGTTATTATATCCTCCACGATACTGATTGTCATTTGGTCCACGAAGATTATAGTGCTGATCCCGTGGGGGATTCTGATTCCTTCCCTTTCTGTATTCAGATGTGTCACGCCCCAGAACCAGAATACTGAAGAGCGGGGGCAGACATAGCCAGCTACGTATATTGAAGTGCAACCCACCTCGCTATACGGTCACGGCTGTCTAGATACGTGAGGGTTTAACTACAAGCCAACGGTCTCTTAAGGTCAAGAACAAGCCTAGTGTCTCAATCACAAGCAAGAAAATAAATGCTACAAGATGTAAGATCACCAAATATACAATAGCAAGGCATCCCAAACATTACATATTTAGCTAATCATGAAGCTAGTCGTACAAAATATGAGGACTAGCAAGAGTTTAGTCATACATGATCAACCCTAGGATTTGTCAATCATGTTACAGCCCGTAGGCAGACAGTAAGTAAAAAAAATGTACACGAGCTAACATTTGCTCATCGACTAAACGCCTCAAAAGAATATTTTTACAATAGAGTGGGAGAGCCAAAATAAAATCACTCGTTGTCAAGATTCTGTCTAGTGGTCACCATATGGCTGAAAAGTCGGTAGATCCTCTGGAGCTGCTCCAGAATCTGGCCATACGAAACCAGCTGGGTCAGATCCCAGAAGAGCAAGTGCCACAAGGAAAGCTTCACTTAGGAACTAAAACCAGCAATTACCACAAGAGTATAGATAAGTAAGAACTGGAAATATAAAAATATCAGGATGATATACGACGAGATAACCATGGAACTACTCAGATAACCAGGTTACAATCCGTAAACCAAACAAGGACAGGGGTTGTAACCCTTCATCTGAATGGAACTTGGTTTTCCACCATTTATCAGCAAGATAATTATAAGAAAATCAGGTCATGTAACAATCTGGTACATGATCAAGACAAGACTAGACTGGTTGTTCCCCATTCAACAATCACGGCCAAGCAATAATTATGGCTTGATACTTAACTAACTAGGGTTATCACAAGCCTAATTACTAACTGTTTGCCATTAAAATCTTTTGATTGCAAATTTCAATTACAAACAGAACATTGTTACAATGTAGGACTTAGACGTAGTCCTAGTAGTACACTTATGTTTATCTGGGTCCCTTGTGTCGATGGAGCGAGTGATAATGCGTTGACTCCGTTGACGATCTGACGATGGTTCTCGGTTCTCTGAAGGTCTGAGTTGCTCTGGGTGCTGGAGCTTACGGAGAGGAAAAAGACGTTGAGTGTCTATATCTGCCTCTCTGTGGGTGCTCGTAGGTCTGTCTCTGTATATGTATGTCCGTGGATCTGGAAGAAGGAAATGATCCCTCTATTTATAGTCTGCAGGCTGGCTTCTCATGCGCACATATATAGGATGTGCCTGTTTGTGGGGATGCCACGTGGTGATTGCTGATAGAGGCGTATGGACGATGCGCTCTGATTGAGGAGTTGAACCCTTCCTGTTGCCTTTGTGGGCTGCGACCGAGCTGACACGTAGCAATGGAGAGGATCTTTCAGTTGCTGAGATCTTGGGTGATTAGCACCCCTTCATAGGCTGAATCAAGTCAAAGGACATGTGTCGTAGGTCCATGGCTTGAAGATCTCAGATTCGATGGAGAGTGATCTGATGGGATGCACCTGGGATTGGGCACATGAGGAGACTTTGGCTTGTAACCTTTAGGAGTCATGAACCAGTCTGGGCGCACGGCTTTTGAGGCGCATGCGAGGCTTCAGTAGTGACTTGACTTCTGTCTTTTAGGGATCAGAAAAAAGTCTGAGGCACATGGTTTTTGAGGCACATACAGAGATTTGGGCACATGGCTGCGGAGGCACATGCGAAATGGTTGGACGGCCATACGGTTTGTAACCGCCAAAGGAAAGTAATGATGATGCTGACGTCAGCGACGCTTCGTTTTCTGAAAAAGCTGTCAACTTGTTCAGTCCTCGGGGGACGTGCTTCCAACTCTGTCAGACTTCAGCATTTAATATTCTTGACAGGTGATGGGCCTTTGAGTGGGCGCATCGATCTGCGTTCCAATAGGCTCATGGGGACGCATGGGGGCGCATCCTTATAAGGTGGTTGGTGCTGATGGGCGCATCTGTATGATGCGCGGTCTGACCGGCGCATCCGCTTTGCATGATACGTCTTTATTGGTCCGACTGTTACGTTCTTTGAGTGCTTTAAATAGCCATTTTTGACTTGGCCGAATTCGAGGCATCAGGTTCATCACCATTAATACAAATTCATTATACGGGATTCGGAGAGCCGACCACTTGGCGCATGGGTTTGATTTGCCCGGCCTATAAATAGTAGCATGGTGAGAGTTTGCTTCTCGTTCTCTCACGTCATTTCGAAATAAACTTGTTTGCCCGAGCACATTCTGTTGACGAGATGCTCCCGAGGGTGAAGATGCGACGCATTGTTTTCATTGATGCACTTGAAGGTGACTGTTACATCCAAAAGTCGGAGTCGAGGGCTTCTGAGGCAGGCAGAAGGTGCCTGTTGCATCCAAAGGTCGAAATGCTCGAGCCTCGTCTCCGTTGTGCTGGAAGAGCCGCAGATCGGAATTGCGGTGCTCCGATCATCTTCCTTGGGCTTTGGGAGAGCTCCTCCTCCCGCTAGAGTGGGTGTTGCCCATTCTGGTTGGGTTGAAAGCTGCTCCTTTAGCTACGGGTTGATTGCGGTGCTCTCCTCTTCCTTGGTTTGAAAAGCTCTTCCTCCAGCTAGAGGGTTGACTGTCCACCCTCGTTCTGCTCAATAAATGCTTCATTAGTCGAAGCATTTGAATATGTTGAGACTTTAGAAGGGCGACACATAACTGAGCCGCTGAAGGGATGCACATAACTGAGCCGCTGAAGGGATGCACATAACTGAGGATGCACATAACTGAGCTGCTGAAGGGATGTGCTTGGCTGAGAGCGCATGGCGAGATGCGCCTGTTTGAGAGGTATGGCGAGATGCACCTGTTTAAGAGCGCATAGTGGTTGCTGCGCCTAGCTGTAGACTTAGGATCTTTTCTTTGTAGAAATTCTCCTTTGTACAGCTCTTTTTTGAGACATGTAATAGACTTTTATATGAAATAAAAATCTTCTTTTAATATCTATACTTTTGCTATTTGCTGTGCCAAGTACTGAGCTTCCTGGCGCATGTAATGTTAGGTGCATAGGATTTCTGGTCCTGAAATTCCATGCTTCTACAAGACCCCCTTCAAAGTTTTCAAAACTTTTTGTCAAGTTTTGGAATACTTTGAATAAGAAGCATGGTGGCATCTTCAACGGGGCACATGACTATTTGGGCGCATGATTGCTCCGCACATCAGTGATGGGGCGCATGCTCCTCTCAGTTAATGCAAATGATAACGCTTCGATAACCAAGAAGATTAATGATGATTTTTTTGGATTTATTTATAGTTATCTCTTTACAAAATCCGAGGCGACGGCTGAGGTCACACTTCAACGCGTGCGACTGAGCCTATAAATAGGCATCTGATGGAGAGAGAGAGTTCTTCCTCTCTTTGCTTTCTCTTTTAGAGTTCTTCTTTTGAGAAAACCCTAACTTTCTTCTTTCACGAAATGGCTCCCAAGACTTCTCGCGGCGGTGCTGGCCGTGGGCGAGGCAAAGAAAAAGAGCCTGTAGAGGCTGCCACGGATGATGTCCCCCGGCCGCCCGTCGACGTTCGGTCGGCGGTGATTGGTGGGTTTCATCATTCTTTACCATATCTTTCTGTACCATTTTTAGAACTCACATACGCCGACGTGCATGGACCTTGAGTCCTGATGATGTGCTAAAGTTTTTCTGCCGACGCACATGGGTTTAAACCCTGATGATGTACCGAAGCTTCACTGCTGACGCACATGGGTTTAGACCCAGATGATGCGCCGAGGCTCCACTACTGACGCGCATGGGTTTAGACCCTGATGATGCGCCAAAGCTCCACTGCTGACGCGCATGGGTTTAGACCCTGATGGTGCGCCGAAGCTCCACTGCTGACGCACATGGGTTTAGACCCTGATGATGTGCCGAGGCTCCACTGCTGATGCACATGGGTTTAGACCCTGATGATGTGCCGAGGCTCCACTGCTGATACGCATGGGTTTAGACCCTGATGATGCGCCTGAGCCTTAGTTCAGGGTATACGCTTCTGATGAGAACGTGGCTCAGATTCTTTTTCTGTTTATATCTGAATCTTCGTCTTCTTTTACTGACCACCAGTGTCGATGACCGTCCCGCTCTTGAATGAAGTGCTTCTGGACGCTGCCCTCTGTCAGATGGGACTGGATTATAATGAGGAGGTGATAAACCCTGCCCAAGCTGCTATTATGCTGGATCAGCCTTCCGAAAGAATGACTCAAATCCGAGAACAACCGCATGGGTTTCTTCAAAGGATGATGGAGCGTAGCATTTTGAAATCTGCCACTTATGATAATGTGACTTTCTTGAAGCCTGAGTTCCTGTTTGGGGACCGCCTTACTTCTATTGAAGCAAAGGTGTTAAAGGTCAAGGAAGATTGGTTCTTTACAGCAAGGGGGGTGCATATGACCGTTAAGCAACTTGAGCGTCAATGGTCTTTGACGGCTTTCTGTCGTCTTACTTCCAGGAGGAGGATGTCTTGGGAGCTAACCCCATCTCAGGGGGGAGCGGTGGCAGGCATCATCAAGATCGACGCTACCTCCGATCAGAGGGATACTTTGGCCGCCGTACGGGCTGGGCCTTCTTTTACCTGGCGGACTCTACATCCTGAGAGTATTTACAGTGACGTTCCCATCAATACATTTGCTTTTGGTGCTTCGACTTTTGCAAATCGTATGCTGTTGTTGGAGCGGTCGTACCCGAAAGGTGAATTTTGGGTAGAGGGTTGGTGTCACCATGTTTCCAAATGGGACAAGCTGACACTCTGGATTCTGTCGCAGTTTTGAACCGAACTCCGAGAGATTGGGCTGACTGCCGCAATCCGTGCTACTCAGGTAGGCATCGACATCAATAGGCATATGTTCCTCACGCTTCTGGAGATGTTTAACACCCAGACAGGGACTTTCTTCACTCCGGTGGGGGAGCTGGGACTCGCACTTCATGAAATGTACGAAGTGTCAAAGCTCCCTTGGGGATCAGAACCTTACGAGGAATACTTCCCAACCAACGAGGAGTTCCAAGTCCTGGGGGACAAAGCAGAGGAGATGATGGCCATCTTCACGGAAGTAGCGAGTCATCATTATTATATGCAGAAGAAAGATAAGGGCGGGTCACAGTCTCATGTGACTGCTTGGAGAGATTACGTCTTTAAGCAAGACAAGGAGGATCCCTCTCAGTTTACAACTTCGCCAGCGCTTTCCAGTAGCGTGGTGCTCTCCGAAATGAGCAGGTTAAGTGAGAAGAATCCTCGAGAAAATGAGGACCGGCAGTCGGACGAACGTTCCTATAGCTGTTTCTGGCACCTTACTCATCGGATGTCGTCAAAAGCAGTGTTAGCTGCGTATCTGATGATTTGGCTTTGGGATTATGTTTTCTCGGGCAGGTCAGGCTCGGTGGAGAGGGTGACCCGGAACCTAATTCTGCCAACTGTAAAGTTGGTTTTTGGACGTCGCCTGGCTCTACTCCCCGTAATGGTGTGTAACCTGCTGCGAGGTTTACGAGAATTTGTGAGAAATGTGGTTCATGAACGAGGTAGGAATGACAACTTTCCTCGTGCCAAACTACCGTTTCATTATTTGATGGGGTGGTTAATTTTACACCATTCCAATGTGATGAGTACGGGCTCGGAAGAAGACCACAGGGCTGGAGATGCATTCCTCCACCGTTTCCACCAAAGGAGCTGGTTGCATACTGGTGTTCCTGTTTACAGGAAAGTTTTATCCCACCTTCAGGGGTGGGAGATCACCAAAGTTGGTCCCGTCTTTTTAGATTTTGAGGCCAACGAAGATTTAATGGATTCGGGTGAAGATGCCACCACTCTGCCTCCATAGGGATTCCGCTGGTTGCAAAGTATCCGGCCGTCCCATCTGGTGTACCGGAATAGGAACCGGTGTTACCTGGAACCGTATTTGCCGAGCCGTTTTGCACGACAATTCGGCTATGCCTAGTTGATGTTGGGGAACCCTAGTATTAACCTGGGGTATACTGGAAGTTTGCTGGATGGTGCACGAGCTTGGCATTACTACAATGCCGGATGTACCGGAGCTCGCTTTACGCTGCCTGTTCAGAATCCGCAGCCGCCGATTCTTTTCTCGGCCGCCAAATTTTACTGTGTCATGAACGCCGTGCCCCCCGGATATGATCGGGAGACCAGTTTCATTGTCGGCACTCAGTTAGGGGTGACTGGGAACATATTGGCGAAGGATCGATCGTACCGTCCGCCAGAGGTGGGTTATCGAGGTACCCTTACCGTATCTACGGGGGGTCAGACAGAGCCCTCGACCGATCAACCGAAAAGACGTGCTGATACAGAGGCTGGCTCTTCTGCGCCAAAGAGGCAGAAGAAGGCATTGTCACCGGCAGTGTCATCAGACTCAGCACGTACGGAGGTAAGGATGTCCCACATAGTATGGTTAGGTTCAATATTTCTGGTGACCTATGCTTTCTTTTTGTAGGAGCCGCTAAAAAGAAGACCCCGTACTCCAAAATCTGGTCCCAGCAGACCAAAGGAGGTGGCGGGCTCATCTGAAGAGCGCATTCCGCCGATTGTGATGTCTTCCGTGGAGGAGAACCCGGACGATGTCGTTGTTGTGGAGATTCCAGCATCTCCAGATTATGTTGGAAGGGAAGCTGAGGTTGAAGCAGTTCCCGAGATGGTGCAAGCCGCCGTAGGGGCCTTGGACATTGAGGGTCCAGCAGAGACGGGGCTTCCAGATGAGGAAGTGGAGTGGAGTTCGTCGTCCTCAGATGACATTCCTCTAGAGATGCGTGAGCCTGTTGCGGGGGCAACAGACGTGATTGAAACAGAGGAGAGGATTGATTCCCCTCCTTGTCATGATGAGGAGAGGTCGGCTGCAGCGTTACCGAGCCCTACCCCAGACTCAGCAGCGGAGGCTGAGGTGGCTGCCGACCGGGAGGTAGCGACAGATTCTATCCCTGCAGAGGGATTTGAGGGTGAAAATGAGACTCGTCCGCCGATCCTGACTCCAAGGGAGCCGAGTCAGAAAACAAGTGCTGATCTCGCTGCTCTGCCGGAGGGAGAATGTCCCGTACGGCCTGTTGATAGTGTGTTGGGGACGGATGAGGTAGCCCCTGACGTCGGTGGTCCCTCCGAGCTTGAGAAGGGTAAGGGTTTGCTGGAACCCCCTGTTGCTCCTTCTACTTGGGGTACGATATCGACGCCTCTCTCGGCTCCTTCTGTTCTTTGGGCTTCTCGGGCTAGTAGTCAAGCCCCTGTTGAGGAAGAGTCCGTTGATGTCGAGGTTTCAGCCTCGCAGATTGAAGCCGGCGGGCCTTCTTCTGGTCCGCCGACTAGAGCAGATCCTCCAACTCCTGCAATGACGCCGCAAGTACTGGCGGATGCAGATGAGTATGTGAAGTTTATTATCGAGGCGGTATATAAGATGCTGCAGAGGGGCGTATCGGCAGTGATGGATGCCAATGGGAGTTTCGCGATAGTAAAAACCCTGTCACTCCCTCATATCAGTCTGATATGTTCCCACCAGGGCCATGATCATATGGCCTAGATTCTGGAGGCCTCGATGGTCGAGCTGGACCAGCTGCTTTCCGAGTTTCAGTATATCCAGCGAAATGATCTTTCCGTCCTGATAGACGCAGAAAAGGAGAAGTTGATCGCTGAGACCGAGTCCTCTTATCAGGCCACCGTGGGTGTCTGGGAACACGAGGTGGCTGAAACTGAGGCTGCGGTGGAGAGGTTATCTCAGTCCACGCAGGAGAAGATGGAGTTGCAAGCTGCGTTGGATGCTAGTATAGCGGAGGTTGATGCCAAGATTCGCCTCCTTGAAGACCAGCGGGCCCAACTCTTATTAGATGCTGAGTGAGTCCAGGCTGAACATGTAGCATCTAAGGAGAAGGAAGCAGCTTTCACCCACCAGGCTCTTACCCTGGCCCAGCAGCGGCAACAGTTGGACGAGAAGCATGAGGATGACACTTCTCCTGAGGCCATAGAAATGATGCGTCAAGAAGCCGAACGCCGGGTCCTGGCGACCGTAGAGACTCGGGCGGTAGACTTGAAGCGTCGGATTGAAGAGCTTTCGGCCAACCCCGGGGATGTTTAGGGATTGTAGTCTCTTCTTTTTTGTGTAATTTGTAACTCTTGCTGGGAGTGTAATCCTTTACTTTTGAATAAAGAATACAGAGTTTTTTGTGGTGTGTTCATTTTTGCTGTCATGAACTTGATGATTTGTGTGGACCTATTATCTTTTGCGCACCTTAGTTTTTAGGTACAGATAGTAAGTTCGAGAGAACCGACATGTTTGCTCAGAGGTGATGTGGACGTGGCAAATATGGGGTTCAAATGATGGAATCTTCCTACTCAGAGATGTTATGGACGTGGTAGGAATGACTGTAGGGGACACGCGGAACTACTCAGAGGTAATGTGGACGTGGAAGTTCTGCGATTAATATACGGCAACGCAGGGGTTGTCTGTACGGGATGTTTACTCAGAGGTAATGTGGACGTGGTAAACATGATGGGTAGCGTAGTCTTACGGAGTGTAAGATTCTGCTTTGTAGGATGTAGGAGAACAACTCAGAGGTAATGTGGACATGGTTGTCCTTCTACTGGAGAATGCCACGAAATAGCTGGGTTCTGGAAGCGTAAGATTTTATGGAAGGGAATTGTATGTGAGCCCTGATGATTGGGTCCACAGACTCCCTTGTTGGGTGGAGATAGAATTACATGTATGAAGGATGTCAAGAGTAGTACTCCTTTAGGAACTTGCCGTTGATGGGCATCATGAACAAGTCCCCATTGGGTTAGGCGAGGCGGTAAGCACCGTTCGAGTATACCGTCTCTATGATGAAAGGTCCCTCCCACTTGGGCTCGAACTTTCCTGGTGTCTTGTGAGTCAATACCATCGACCTCCTGACTGCCAGAACCGGGTCTCCTACTTGGAAAGTCCTCTGCTTGACCTTCTTGCTGAAAGCCTGTGATATACAGGCTTGATAGAGTTCGATGCGCTGTTGAGCTAGGAGACGTTTTTCATCAAGTGCCTTTAATTCTCGCAGACGGTGACGTTGATTGTCTTCCTCTGTTAGTTGATTTGTGATCGCTACACAGAGTAAGGGTATCTGGATCTCGAGAGGCAGTATCGCTTCGCTTCCGTAGACCAAGGAGAATGGTGTGTTACCCGTCGGGTTCCGTACCGTTGTGCGGTAGGCCCAAAGGCATTCGTCGAGTTTCTCATCCCAGTCACGTTTGTTGGATGACATAACCTTTTTGAGCTGTCTGACGATAGTCTTGTTGAATGCCTCGGCCAATCCGTTTGCTGCCGAATTGTAGGCGGTTGATGCCACGTTTTGAATGCGATTCTTGTCACAGAATCTGCTGAAAACATGGCTGATGAACTGAGGACCGTTATCGTGGATAATCCTCTGAGGTACCCCGAAATGGTAGATGACATGTTGCTTGATGAAGCTGACCACCCTGGAGCTCTTCACTTCCGCCAGTGGAACTGCTTCTGCCCATTTGGAGAAGTAGTCGGTGATGGCTAGGATGAAGCGGTGTCCCCTTGATGAAGGAGGGATGATCAGTCCTATAATGTCCATGCCCCAGGCTTCAAAGGGCCAGGAGGCGATCGTAGGATGTAGTGGTTCTGACGGTGTATGGATGAAGTCAGCGTGAAGCTGGCATGCATAGCACTTTTTAGCATAGTCGACAGCGTCGACTGCCATGGTTGGCCAGTAGTAGCCTATGCATCGCAGTCGATCCTGCAACTTAGGGCCAGGTTGATGGGCCCCGCAGGTTACGTCGTGAGCTTCTCGGAGAGCTTCGGCTGCTTCTTCGTTGGATAAACATCGAAGGAGAAGTCCATCGTAAGAGCGTTTGTACAGCATTTTAGTAGCTGTATCGTAATAGAATCGAAGGGAACACCTCTTGACTGAGACGGCTTCTTTCGGGTCCTCTGGAAGAATTCCGTAGACAACGAAGTCGATAAACGGGAACCTCCAGTCTCGGACATTAACACCAGCACTTGTTGACATGGCATGAGCCATTTGTGAGCATAGGTTGTTCTTAGGATAGACCAAGTCTCGACCAACTACCGTGACGTAGTGTTGAGTCCCGATGGGTACTGCCAATGAGGTTGCGAGGCCAGCCAGAGCGTCAGCCTCCAGATTTTGTAAACGAGGTACATGTTCGATAAAGAACTTGGTGAAGGTTGAAATGATGTTTAATTCAACTTCATGGTAAGGAATCAGATCTTCATGGCGAACTTCGTATTGCCCTCTGACCTGGTTAACGACGAGTTTTGAGTCGCCTTGGGCTTCCAGATGATCCACCCCCAGCTGTTGTGCCAACTGGAGTCCCATGATGAGAGCGTTGTACTCGGCAATATTGTTGGAGCATGGCTTCGAAAGGGAGTAGGCACACTGGATGACCAGTTGATCGGGGGAGACTAAGACTACCCCGACTCCTGCGATGATTTGGCCTTTGGTGCCTGTTCTTGAAGCGCCATCGAAAAACATCCGCCAGACGGAGCTTTCTTCGGTGACGTTTGATTCTTGGACCTCATCCGTAATGTCTTCATAGAGTCTTGAGGACTCTGGGATGGGATGTGTAGCTAAAAAGTCGGCCAGAGCCTGACCCTTAACGGCTTTTTGTGGAACGAACACCATATTGTATGGCGTTAGCAGGATCGCCCATGTAGCTAGCCGGGAGTTCAATGACCCTGGCTTCGTCATGAGAACTCTGAGTGGATTGACTCGGGAAATGACATGAATTGTCTGGCCCGAGACATAATGGCGAGTCTTCTGGATGACAAATACCAAAGCCAAACACTCTTTTTCAACGGGGTTGTACCGGTGTTCGGCCCCGATCAGTATTCTACTAAGGTAGTAGATAGCTTGCTAATAGCCTGTATCGCTGTTCTGAGCCAGCAGAGCGCCGAAGGAATGATCCATGGCACGGACGTAGAGGAGAAATGGTTTACCGACGACGGGTGCCACCAGGACTGGCGGGCTCATCAAGTAAGCCTTGATATCGTCAAAAGCTCTTTGGCATTCCTCTGTCCAGACGTAAGAGACTCCCTTCTTCATGAGCTGGGTGAAGGGTTGACATTTTCCAGAAAGGTTTGCTATAAACCTCCGGATGTATGCCAGACGCCCTTGCAGGCCTCGAAGTTCTTGGAGGTTCTTCGGAGGGTCCATGTCAAGGATGGCTTTGGTCTTCTCGGGATCGACATAAATGCCTTTTGTCGTGATAATGAAGCCCAAGAACTTTCCGCTAGAAATCCCAAAAAAGGATTTAGCGGGGTTCATCTTGAGTCGATGCACTCGCATGAGATCGAAGACTGTCTTAAGGTCTTGTAGGTGATCTCCTTTGAGACGGCTCTTGACTGTGACGTCATCAACATAGCATTCGACTGTCTTGCGAAGATGCTGACGGAAGATGGTGCTCATAGCTCGTTGGTATGTCGCACCAGCATTCTTCAAGCCGAAGGGCATCACTGTGTAACAGAAAACCCCTTTCGGAGTCTTAAATGATGTGTATTTTATGTCATCGGGGAACATCTTGATCTGGTTGTAGCCCGAATACCCATCCATGAAAGACATGCGTTCGAAGCCACATGTGTTGTCGATCATCACGTCGGTGATTGGAAGCGAGAATTCGTCCTTCGGGCAAGCAGTATTGAGATCCCTGAAATCGATACAGATTCGTATCTTCCTATTCTTTTTGGTGACAGGGACGACGTTGGCCATCCAATCCGGGTGTTGTTCTTCACGAATAAATCTGCTGGTCAGGAGTTTTTCTACTTCCTGATCGATAACGTTCATGATGTCAGGACGAAAACGTCGCTGTTGTTGTTTTATAGGCTTGGCATCAGGTAAGATGTTAAGCCTATGCATCGCTATCTAGGGATCAAGTCCCGACATATCTTCATAGCTCCAGGTGAAGACATCGATATATTCTTTAGCCAGTTGGATTAAAGATTCCCGATCTTCTCCTTTTAGGCTTTTACTGATGAAGATGGGTTTGGAGGAAGATCCATCCCCAAGGTCGATCTGCTCGACTTCGTCTTCGGTAGGGGGTTCGTGTAATTCAAAACGAGACTCCTACTGTTCTCTTAGGCGTTGAGCCCAGGGTTCTTTCTCGAAGAATTCTGGCGTTTGTTCTTCACCTTCATCTTCTTAAGATTGTGCAGATGTCATGTTGGCTGATAGCACTTTCTTGAAGACTGATCCGATACTGGTATCGGAATCCCAAGTTGATGCTTCGGATGAATGAGAATGTTCTACTTCTTCTGCCTCCGAACTCTCTGGAGTTGACGGCGGCGTAACATAGCCCACCCCCCGTCGAGTTCGATGATAGTAGTCCTGCGGCTTTCCTTTAGGTGTTGGAAGCCGGAGAGGAAGACGTTGACCCTTGCCGTAGTTCAGGCCTTTGTTGCTTTTTAGGTCGTAACCCATCTTTTGGATGAGGTACTTTGCCTTGTCTGTGTACCGATAGACTTATATTCTGACGGTATCTGGTTCTGGCTCGAATGGCGGGAGGTCTTGATGACGCTCGACTTTGTCGAAGATGATGGATTCTTCGTCTCGATTCCGCGATGGAACTACAAAACAGACCCCTTGGGACGGGACTACTCGATTTTCATGATTGACGGTCGTTATTTGTGTTTGCAACGACCGTAGAGCGTTATCTAATGTATACATGGCATTCCAATGTGGAAGACTAGAATAATTAAAAGACACTCTATTATTGATGAAATACGAGATTTTGTCCCGCAGGATTACAATATCCAGAGAGGGTGCATCTATATCAGCAGATATATATTCCCCTAGCTCTTCATCTGTGAGTACTGGGATTGGATCGGGAGAGTCCA
Organism: Iris pallida; assembly: GCA_029216955.1. Taxonomy (NCBI): domain Eukaryota; kingdom Viridiplantae; phylum Streptophyta; class Magnoliopsida; order Asparagales; family Iridaceae; genus Iris; species Iris pallida. The sequence goes on from JANAVB010042818.1 coordinate 595,504, forward strand.
CCGCAGCTTTGACCTTGGGATCCGAGAGGGCTATGTGTGCCTTCTCCGGCAGCTTGGATGAGATGGATGATTGCGGAGGCTTGCCTTTAAGACGCACCTTCAGAGGTGCCTCAACTGCGCCTTCAGTGATTGGTGCCTTCCCTTGTAGTTTTGCCACAAGAGAAGCCGATGTTTGAGGCGGCTTTCCCTTGAGCCGTATCTTCAAGGGAGCTTCAGTAGGTGTTCTACCTAGAGCAGTTGGTGCTTTTCCAGGTAGCTTGATAGTCATGGAAGGCAACGTCTGAGGTGGCTTCCTTTTGAGTCGAATTTTTAAAGGAGCGTCGGGAATCATCTCTGGCTCCATGTCAGGCTCTGCTGCCATTTCTGCTTCATCGTCAGCATCATTGGCTTTCCCTTCGTCGAGTGACTTGTATAGGGTAGCATCCGTGAAGTAGGCTTCGACCCCTTTGAAAGGGTCAATGTCTGCGAACTCCGTCCGGATGATGTCGTTGGTGGACACGTATTTCATACATTAGTGGAGTGTAGATGGCACCACCATGTACTCATGCAGCCACGGACGACCCAGTAGGAGGTTGTAGTTGACGTCAGCATCCACGACATAGCAAGTCACCTCAGTTCTGAGGTTACCAATATGACACTTCAGCCGTATTTTGCCCAGCGGCTCGCTTTTGCTAGCATTGAAGCCACTGATTGTTGTGTTGGAAGGCGCCAGTCAGTATATTGGGATCCCCAGTATTGAGAGCAGCGTCTTCGGGATGATGCTAAGGGAAGACCCCGGATCGATCTGAATCCGCTTCATCTTGACGGAACCGACATACCCTGTATAGTACAGTGGTCTGTTGTGTCGGTTGTGCTTGAGCAGCATGTCTTGTTGGGTGAAGGTTATGTTGGGGATAACTTCATCCGTACAATGACAGTGCGCACATATAGTCGGAGTATCCTCAGGCTGCTTAACCTGACTGATGAAGGACTCAACATCCTTCAGGGCTTCACAGAGAGCTTCACGAGTGTCCTTGGAAAGACGAAGGAGCTCAAACAGAGATAGGCGGGCAGGAGTACTGGAAAGTTGTGCCAGTATATCGAAGTTGTGGGGCTTGGCTAGCCCCGAAGCATTCTCCTTTCGCAGAGGCTTGTCGAAACGGGCCTCTACATGCTTCTGCTTATTGGCTGTTGGAGGCTTAGCTGGGCCCTCTTCCTGGGCAGCAGGGACGGTACAAGGAGGCTCTACCTCGACGGCAGCTTCGTCAGGTTAGGCGTTCTGATGTGAACGGGTCTGTACAGGAAGTGCCTCTTTCGCAGAGGAAGAGACCATGCGGCAAGACTTGATCTTCCTGCCCTTAGTTTTGGAGGCAGAGCGTACCTCCGGTTGAGTAACCTCAGAGACGAGATCAGGGTGAACCCATAAGACCTCTTCCCGAGATGTGGTGAGCGGGATGAGTCCACTCACGTTGTCACGAGTAGGTGGTAAGTTAACCACCTCCATTGTCGCCTTAGGGATGGGGACGACGCCATCTTGTGTTGTGGTTGGCGGCAAGGTGCCAAATTGGAGTGACACCAGGTTGGCCGAGACCGTTTTCTCCTCGTAGTCGACGGAGATAACATTCGCATTGATCATACGCTGGATGTAGTTTTTGAGGACGTAGCAGTCCTTAGTTGGATGTCCGACAAACCGATGGTAGTGACAGTACCTCGGATTGTCCACCTTTCCAACCTCGTCGGGATGCTTTGGGTCCGGCAATTTGATCTTGTCACCCTGCTTCAGTATCTCAAAGAGTTTCAGGGTATCTTCATCGTTGAAAGAATAAACCTCCTTTGGCCTTGGTGCAAGTTGAGGCTTCTGAGTAGGTGCTGATGCGCCTTTGGAGGCATTGACAGTCAACGCCTGTTTCCCCTTCGTCTCTCGTCCGGGGTTGTTGGCTGCAGGCCGTTTCCCCTTGTCCTCAAAGGCAGGGAAACTAACTCCCAGAAGGCGAGCATTGGACGCCTTCTTTTCTGCTGCTTCGGCTTCGATGATCAAGGAACTCCAGTCGGGAGGAGGAGTAGAGTTGAGCCAGAGTTTGACTGCAGGCAGCATGTTCATGCTGCAGAAGGAGAGGAGTGCATGTTCTGGCATGCCCGAGGGCAGTCTGAAGCAGACCTGTCGAAAGCGTTCGATGAATACTCGAACTGTTTCCTTCTCCTTCTGACGTATCTCTATGAGGGACGCCATTGTCATGTCCTTCCCGCCGTCGTAGAAACGGTCGAGGAAGAGATGCGTCAAATCGTCGAAGGAAGATATGGAGTTATCGGGGAGACTACAGTACCAGTCGTACGCCACTCCCTTCAGTGCCCCGAGAAATATGCTGGTGAGTAGTGCGTCCTCCTTCGGGAGATGTCCCGTTTGAGACTGGAAGTACGTCAGATAGCGATACGGAGAGTCCTTCCCGTCATATGGCGTCAATATTTGTGGTTTATACTTAGGAAGATAAACCACTTTATTTCATTTAAGGGGATATGGTTGGGGGATCTCCATCTTTTGGTGCTCCTTTTGTCTATTCTTGGACTCAAAGCGCTCGTGCAAGTCCCTGATCATTTCGACCACGTCTTCCGTGGAGCTGGGAGTCGGGAAAGGTGGTACCGTCTGGAGTTGAGCATTTGAAGGCTCTGACGTTCGTGGTGCTTCGCGGTGATCTGTATCCAAGGATACCCGTTGAAGGGGTACACTTGATTCTCCATTGGCCCCTGGGTCAGGACTGGTAGAAGGCACTCTGGCCAAAGCGGACCGTATTTCAAACACTGCTTGAGTCAGTGTTTACATGGAGGCAGAGAGGGTTTTGAGTCCTCCCTCCAGGGTATCCATGCGCTGGACGAGGTCTGCTGGCGGCGCATCAGGCTCGGCATCACCCCTAGTCATGTATACTGTCATGACACGGCTGGAGTCGGATGGATCAGTTGAGGCTTCGCTTTCGGCCTTGCTCTCTTGTAAAAGAGAAACTTCCCCCGGAGCCTCGTCTTGGCTACCCCCAGCTACATTCTGGAGGACATCTTCGTCTTCAGGAGCATCCGTAAGGGCCTGACTACCCCCAGTTCTGTCTTAGAGGACTTCTTCGTCTTCGAGACGCAGGTCCACAGGGGCCAGACTACCCCCAGCTACGTCCGGGAGGCTGACTTCGTCTCCAGGATGAAGATCCACCCCAGCTGTGCTCTGGAGGACATCTTCGTCTTCAGAAGGAGGATCAACAAGGGCTTGACTACCCCCAGCTTCCTCCAAGATCTTCTTTCTCCCCCGAGTGCCTTCAAACACTCCGGAGGACGGGACAGTTGTCTTGGTTTTCCTCGGCTGGCTCTTGGACGAGGACGAGGAATTGTCAGTCGCCTTTCGGATTGACAAGGAGTTAGAGATTACGTTGCATGAAGCAACCTTTAGTTTTGGCTCCTCCTTCTTCCCGAGGCGACGTCGGAGGGGTGTTGATGATTGCAGCCGCTGGAACACCGACTGTCTTGGTAGGACTGCTACCTTGCAATAGCAGTTGATGGTGACTACAGCACAGGTGTACCCTGTGAGGGGCGCATTGTGCTTGTCAATCGACTCTCCTGATCGGCGTTTGTGAGTGATCACGTTACGCAGATCGTTGGAGAAGAGTGCCACCTTCGCACCCCCATCAGGCGCATGGCAAGGCCAAGCGTCGGGTGGTCAAGTGAATGCTGCGTCCCCTGATCCAACACCAAACAGGCGCTCAGATCAGTAGTAGGGGAACAATATTTACAGTAACTTGAACGAACCTCAGACGCACAACCAGTGGAGGCACGGGAGTTCAAGACCACAGGGTTTGCCTTGCTCGACTTGGTTGCGAACGCAACAGAAGCGCCCAAGTGAGACAAGGACTTTGAAGGTCGACTCATTTCTGGCGCAGAAGTACTCGAGTCGACCTTATACAGCTTACCATCAGCAGCGCGCATGATTGTGAGCGCATGCTTCTGGTTTGCTGCCGGCATAGCACGTTTGAGGCGCATGGCCCGTGCTGCCTTGGACTTCTTTGTACCAGTCCGTTGGGGTGCGTAGTACTCAGAGTCCAAATTCTCCTCGCCACTACATCGAGTGAGTCTGTCAAAGACAGAGACCTTCTGTAGCACATCAGAGGTGATGCGCAGGGCATTAGCTGCGCCCCTACTCCGTCGACGCATCTTCCTCGCCTGAGAGGGAGATGGCTGGGGAATGTGGTCAGCCGCACATTTTCCCGAGAGATGCGCTGCACCGGTGGGCGCATCTTAGTTGCTGAGGACGTCAGCAGGAAGGGAAAGCTGCATTGGCGCATCCCCTTCGGTGGTGGTGCCAGAGGCGTCGACCTTGCGAACCCAGACTTGGCGAGTCTTCTTCGGCTTCGGCAGCCGCTTCGAAGGACTCGCACTGCCTTCAGAGATGAACTCCTCATACATCTATTGATTGAGGCGTACGACCAGCATTTTGTGGGAGGAGCCCATCTTCACGTCGTCGGATTGCGACACAGCTTTCTCGGTGGAGGAGAAAGAGGTCCCCAGCAGAGTCGCCAGCTTGTTTGCCATTAAAATCTTTTGATTGCAAATTTCAATTACAAACAGAACAGTATTACAATGTAGGACTTAGACGTAGTCCTAGTAGTACACTTTTGTTTATCTGGGTCCCTTGTGCAGATGGAGCGAGTGGTAATGCGTTGACTCCGTTGACGATCTGACGACGGTTCTCGGTTCTCTGAAGGTCTGAGTTGCACTGGGTGCTGGAGCTTGCGGAGAGAAAGAAGACGTTGGGTGTCTGTATCTGCCTCTCTGTGTGTGCTCGTAGGTCTGTCTCTGTATATGTATGTCCGTAGATCTGGAAGAAGGAAATGATCCCTCCAGTTATAGTCTGTAGGCTGGCTGCTCATGTGCGCATATGTAGGATGCGCCTGTTTATGGGGATGCCACGTGGTGATTGCTGATGGAGGTGCATGGACGATGCGCTCTGATTGAGGAGTTGAACCCTTCCTGTTGCCTTTGTGGGCTGCGACCGAGCTGACACGTAGCAATGGAGAGGATCTTTTAGTTGCTGAGATCTTGGGTGATTAGCACCCCTTCATAGGCTAAATCAAGTCAAAGGACACGTGTCGTAGGTCCATGGCTCGAAGATCTCGGATTCGGTAGAGAGTGATCTGATGGAATGCGCCTGGGATTGGGCGCATGAGAAGACTTTGGCTTGTAACCTTTAGGAGTCACGAACCAGTCTGTGCGTACGGCTTTTGAGGCGCATGTGAGGCTTCAGTAGTGACTTGACTTCTGTCTTTTAGGGATCAGAGAAAAGTCTGAGGCGCATGGCTTTTGAGGCGCATGTAGAGATTTGGACGCATGGCTGTGGAGGTGCATATGAAATGGTTGGGCGGCCATGTGGTTTGTAACCGCCAGAGGAAAGTAATAATGATGCTGACGTCGGCTATGCTTCGTTTTCTGAAAAAGCTGTCAACTTGTTCAGTCCTCGGGGGACGTGCTGCCAACTCTGTCAGACTTCAGCATTTAATATTCTTGACAGGTGATGGGCCTTTGAGTGGGCACATCGATCTGCGTTCCACTAGGCTCATGGGGACGCATGGGGGCGCATCCTCATAAGGCGCATGGTGCTGATGGGCGCATCTGTATGATACGCGGTCTGACCGGCGCATCCGCTTTGCATGATACGTCTTTATTGGTCCGACTGTTATGTTCTTCGAGTGCTTTAAATAGCCGTTTTTGACTTGGCCGAATTCTAGGCGTCAAGTTCATCACCAGTAATGCAAATTTATTGCACGGGATTCAGAGAGCCAGCCACTTGGCGTATGGGTTTGATTTGCCCGGCTTATAAATAGTAGCATGGAGAGAGTTTGCTTCTCGTTCTCTCATGTCCTCCCGAAATGAACTTGTTTGCCCGAGCACATTCTGTTGACGAGATGCTTCCGAGGGTGAAGATACGACGCGTTGTTTTCATTGATGCACTTGAAGGTGACTGTTACATCCAAAAGTCGGAGTCGAGGGCTTCTGAGGCAGGCAGAAGGTGCCTGTTGCATCCAAAGGTCGGGATGCTCGAGTCTCGTCTCCGTTATGCTGGAAGAGCCGTAGATCGAAATTGCGGTGCTCCGATCATCTTCCTTGGGCTTTGGGAGAGCTCCTCCTCCCTCTAGAGTGGGTGTTGCCCATTATGGTTGGGTTGAAAGCTGCTCCTTTAGCCACGGGTTGATTGCGGTGCTCTCCTCTTCCTTGGTTTGAAGAGCTCTTCCTCCAGCTAGAGGGTTGATTGTCCACCCTCATTCTGCTCAATAAATGCTTTATTAGTCGAAGCATTTGAATATGCTGAGACTTCAGAAGGGCGGCACATAACTGAGCCACTGAAGGGATGCACATAACTGAGCCGCTGAAGGGATGCACATAACTGAGCTGCTGAAGGGATGCACCTGGCTGAGAGCGCATGGCAAGATGCGCCTGTTTGAGAGCGCATGGCGAGATGCGCCTGTTTGGGAGCGCATGGTGGTTGCTGCGCCTAGCTGTAGACTTAGGGTCTTTTTTTTGTAGAAATTCTCCTTTGTACAGCTCTTTTTTGAGACATGTAATAGACTTTTATATGAAACAAAATTCTTCTTTTAATGTCTATACTTTTGCTATTTGCTATGCCAAGTACCGAGCTTCCTGGCGCATGTAATGTTAGGCGCATAGGATTTCTGGTCCTAAAATTCCATGCTTCTATACTAACAAGATGCAGCGAGATTATTCCACAGCCACAAGCCCTGCAGACCATCCAGGTTATCCGGACGCAATTAGGGGTTAAATTTAAGTGGGTACATCGTCCAGGAAATACATGTACCCTTAGGTGACTTAGAGGGTGCAACACATGACAGTGTGCTGGAAATGTGCCCTACTCGACGGTAGGCTACAGATCCCAAGTAGGGTGCCCAGATAACGGGATTGCCTGTAGCTGGGGAAATCTCTTCATGGCTACTGGATTATTCTAGTTGTTAGCCTTAGACTATTTCAGTACGTACTCCTGACCGTGGTACTCAGGAGTCCCATCCTAAACATGATGCAAGACAAGACTGGTTCATTTGTACAAGCACAATCGCCCACGGTGTCCAGGTTATTTATACAGGTCATGTCATGTCATATTAGCCGTCGCAACAGCTATTCGAGATATATCATGCCAGGTTTACTTGTCAGGAGTGCGCCACGGCGGGCCACTATCATGTCATATTACTTGTCAAGAGTGCACCACTACGGGTCACTGTCGTGTTCATGGTTAGAAGTGCCGGATAACATAGTACAAGCATTCAATCAAGAGACCCAAGTTATACTGAGGGTTACAAGACATGAGTTATGAATAATAATAATAATAATTAATAACAGGATAAGGCACGGGAGGAGCCATGCAGCTCAGAGAAATGAACCCATACGGCTGGTTTGATGCGGGTTCATGCGGCCCAGAATTCGAGTTCATGCGGCTCAGGTAGTGGGGTTCTCATGCGGACAGCGGGGATGAACCCTTATGCGGCTGGAAGAGGACTAGTTCCCATGCGGCCAGGGGAGAAGGCATATGCGGCTTGGGAATGACTCGGCCTCATGCGGTTGGTGGGGAAGCGGAGCATATACGGCTGGCGGGGATGTGGGTCCATGCGGCTCGCAGGAAAATGGGGGCCTTTGCGGCCAGAAGTTGCCACGGCGTTATGCGGCTCGAGTGATCAGAAGCTCCTGCGGCTGAAGGGTTCAAGGCTTATGCGGCTGGATATCTTTATACGGCAGGATCAACTCATGCGGCTGGGTTTAGTTCATGCGGCCGGGTCAGACTGGGTTTAGTTCATGCGGCCAGGGAGTTAAGTCCCTGCGACACAGGTCATGCGGCTCAGAAGAATGCAGCAAGGCTTATGCGGCAGCGAGGGAACTTGCCGCATAAATGCTATGCGGCTAAGTTCATGCGGCTATGAACTGTGCTTCTTCTCCATCCTTTCGAGAAGAAGAACCCTTCAAGCCATGACTCCCAAGCTCCATGAATCTTTCATTCAGAGTCCAAATCCGAATTTCTATAGGTCAAAATAGGGTAGAACGAAATCCTCTACAACATGGAACCATCAAAGCTTGAAAATAACAATATTAAATAGATCAAAACCCAAGAAATATAAAAATAAAATAAACTTAGATCTACAAGAATTTAGCCATGGAAATTGAAAATGCCAAACACTAAAGTGCTTTAGAATGTTGCGAAGAAGAGAATGGAACAATAAAATTCGGATTCCTCCATGAAGCAAGATGCACTTGCCTAGATCTCTCTCTCTCTCTCTCACAGGTTGGTGAGGAGTAATGGTGGAGAGGAAGAAGAATAAATAAGGAGAGAGAAAAGAGTGGAGGTTAATAAATGGTGATGGTGGTGGTAGCTAGGTGGGTTGGTTTTCCAATAAAACTGAACCAAGCCAACAAGACAACCCGAACCAAGATGAACCAAGCAAAGAAATGCCAAAATAAATCAAGCAGGGAGACATACAATACGGGTCAAAATACATACACGTATACCGAGATACATAATACGAGCTACGAGCATTACAACTCTACCCACCTTAAAAGAATTCTGTCCTCGAAATTTAATCAAGAGGCTAGAGATGCAAGGACAAGCTACATTAAGCAATCAATCAAACAATCAATCATGCAAGCAAGGAATTTGAAGGTATGAGGAAGAGGAAAGACATCCTGCTAGGAACCTCTCTGCCGGTTATGAATCTGAGCTTGGACCAGGGCATACTGTTGGGGTCTCTACTGCTGGAAGACTTGGGTCTGAGGCGGCAATGGACTCGGAGGCTGGTACTGCTGTTGCTGCTGCACAGGTGCTGGTCCCCTTACCGAAGGACTAGTCTGAGACGATGATGAACTGGCCCTATTCGGGCAGGATCCTATCTTGTGATCCGGTGCCCCACAAGCCAAACACAATTCCTGTGCTCTGCGACACTCCGAAATAACGTGTCCTGGCTTCCCACAATGAGTGCAGCCCATTACGGAAGATTGCTTCTGCTTCTGTTGATGAGGGGACGTGACCGACGTCACTAAGGCTGCCTGCCTCGGAGTTCCAATTGTCAAAGCCCTGTCTGTCGGGACTGGTGCTGACGACTGGGTCATCTGGCCGTGAGATCGCTTTCGACCTCCGGTCCTGTCCACGATCCTGTGGGAGGTATACACGTGCCTCCTGGCTGCTCTCAAGACTGCATCAAAAGTTCGATGCTCAAACTGCTCCACTGCCAATAAGATTTTGAGATGGAGCCCCTGCTGGAATCGCTGGGCTCTATCAAACTCGGTCGCCACCAAGGTGGGAGCAAACCGACTAAGCCTAGAAAACTCGGGCCGCATACCCATCGACCGCATGAATGCTTCATAAAGCATGCACGGTCCTGTCGTCCAAGGCTTGGCATAGCCTTGGCTTGCCCCATGAGTTAAGTTGTGTTGTACAGCTTGTGCCATAAGTCTAGGCACCCAAATGACTTGGTCGTTCAAAGTTGAACGCGTGCACGGCACGTTCCATCGAGGCAAGGCTTGACGCGGCCTTTGCTCGTTAAGTTGTAGGCTTGACTAAGTTAGGCAAAGTTATGCCGGTCGACCTAAGTCATTCTAAGTGCTGTCCCGCTCATTCTGCGGTTGTTAAGTTAAGTAGTCTCACGATCTCAAGGCCCGTCGACTTGGGCTGGAGTGTCACGCAGAGCACGATTGGCTTAAGGCATGATGCACGGGCTTAGTGTTTAAGGCAAGATCATAATTGATTCAAAGTGAGTTTTGAGAAAGGACTATCAAATAGGCATTCATGAGTTGAACCAAATGATAGGGTAACAAAAAAGGAAATGCTCACGACCGTGGGTCGTCGAGGGGTCTCAAGGAAAGGAATGCTCACGACCGTGGGTCGTCGAGGGGTCTCAAGGATAGAAGTCTTGGTTTTGGTAGAGGAATGACTGTGTGAGACGTCAGTTTGTGTCGAGTCTTGCATGGTCATTTGACAACTTGTCGACAAGGGCGATGAACCCTCGAGCGGTAACCCTTGGCCAAGGGGCTGACTCGGCCTAGGAGGGAACACGGTATAGTCGTGCGTAAGGTTTTGGAACAGGTTAAGCGGGGACTTGCAACGGGGCTAGCTACTTGCGTCGAAAGGATCCCGATTAATAAAACTATATGTCAAGGTATAGCTTGTGATGCTAGTGACCAAGTTCATATAGATGTCGGCAAATAGCGGCTAACCGCGTATATGCCTTTGGATTTAGTTGAGTTGAAGGTGTGTACAGTTAGAACACAAAGTTTAGGCCTAAGATTGGGTTTCAACATAGGCGTCGTGCTTCGACACGAGATGTGGCATCAAGTCTTGAGTTATCGGCATATAAGTTGCTTAAGTTGGTTGAGTTGTTTGAGTTTAAGTCGAGAAACCGCCGCAAGGCAAAGTTGGTTGAGTGACACTAACATTCACAAGTCTTGATTGGGTCAGTTGGTGGTCAAAGTAGCAAGGGCCGCTAGGCGGCAAGGGCTGCGAGGCGGCGATACGGTTAAGTCTCACTGAATTGCGAGGCACGGCCTCAGCAAGGGTTTGTAGCACGGTCATACAAAAATAGAGCTTCATCGCGTAGTTGCGTCTCTGATTTTAAGCCGTAAGGCAAACACGACTCGATAGGTTAACGTTGTTGGCACGAGAAGGGTCTTGAGGTAAGGTATTGAGTTAACATTCGTTGCAAGCACGAGATGGTCTAAAGACACAAAATAAGCAAGGCGTCGGTCATAAAACTGATTCTAAGGTAAGACTAGACAGACAATTGATAAGAAGGGACTATGTTACACAAAGTAAAATAACGTGCGGGTTTTGTATGGGTAGGCGAGGAGCTCATTCCACCAGTACAGTTGAGTACTGACACCCACATAGTTTCCATATACAAGCACAGGTAGAAGCTCGTGGCGCGGAGCTCGCTTGGATGCGTTGAGGCACGGAGTTCCTTGGCGATTCGAAGCATGCGGCCGTATGGAGAAAAGACTTATATAGGACATAATGTATGGACATCGCCTTCCGAAGCTTCCGCTGGATCGACAAATGTATTGAGAGATGAGAGAGAGATGAGTGACTTGTAATGTGAGTTGAGTGAGCATGAGAGACTTGTAATCTTGGCCTTGCGCCTCCAATGTAACCATTGCTTCAATATCAATAAAGAGATTCTTTGAATAACTTGTGTTTGTTCTTAATTTCCGTTGCTATTATTCAATGTCTCTGCTTGGGACTTCTGTGCGACAACCCCGTCGCAGCTGCTGAAATCGGCCGTTATGGAACCCGCCTTGCACGAGCGCAATCTAGGCTCGTGCGGCATCATGCCTTAGCGAGGATGATCGCTCCTACGGGAGCGGGGCCTGACATAATGGTATCAGAGCACGGCTTTACGTCCTTGGACTACCGATTGAATTCTTTAACTCCGCTGTTCCGCAAACTCTGAATGTTGCTTCCGTATATTGATATTGTTGGTGCGCTCTCTCTCAAATGTCCCACAAGATGTCAATACAATAAGTCTATCTATTTTGCAAAATATAGGAGAACAGTTTTTGACAACAAAATAAAAAGATGGTTCATGTAAGCACAGTTAGCTAAGTCGGGCTGGGCATATACACCAAGGATTGTGTCGACCTTAGAAAAGTCGAGTACGGGAATTTAATAGTACGAGCATGAAATGGGTTGAGCTTGATTGAGTAAATGAAATGACTATCGATAGGGATGCCATCGAACGACGATGTTATCGTCGGTGCGATATAAGGTGAGCGTGCTTGAAATTTAAGGAATCGTTCGGACGGAAATTCGAGGAAGTAGATTGTGAATCGAATGATAGTTTTGAGGATTTATTGAATGACTTCATTCCTGAGTGGTGTATGCGATAGTCTCAGGAATGTCGATCGATCGATTGAGGATTCGGGGTGTCGGTGAGTCTATCAGCAAGCGTCGCACATATGCAAAGCCTTAAATCGGGTGCGATTGAATAAATCGTTGTCTGGAAGTTTGATACGTAGATTCGAACAACTTAGAAATTGACGCACACGGAACGTGCACGAGATTGAGGTTTATGCGAAGTATGAAACGCAAGAATGATTGAGTAAGTGAAATCGAATTGAAGAAAAGTTAGGGTGTACAAATGTATGACTTGATCGAGGAAATTGATACGGATCGTATAGAAAAAGTTAACACGATGAGACGATAGCGTGCATGAAAAGTTGAATTTCGAAGTTACGCAATAACTCTAAGGATTGGATTGAATGTTACTCGACGATTGAGTTAGCAAGGAATGTTGCGAATTGAGGAAATACGTTGGTCGATGACTTAAGATAAAGGAATAAGGATCGAACTTGAATTGAATGTTGAGGAGATTATCCAGTCGGACGATAGCATCATTCGTACGACTCGAAACTTGTTGCAAAAGAAGATCATCAGGTTACGCATATCATCGATGGTATTGAGGCGTATCAAAGATCGATATACGATAACTCGGGGGTACTCTGACTCGACGAATGACGATCGTGCAAGTGTTATTGTTCGGTTGGATGCTATACTAAGAATTTTGATCGAGATGAATGTTGGATAAAAATGAAAGTGTCTTGATGGTTACGCGGATAACCACAACGTCGACATTCTTGTCTTGTGCGAGCGCAACTCCAGCCTCGCACATGTGTTGCGTCGGATTTGGGGCAATTGTTCCACGTGAGCGCTGACATGGTGATTCATGTCGCAGGAATGATCAAATTCGGAAAATCAGGACGCAACAACGTTGATTGTCTCGACTTGTTGGTTTGATACGAAGGACAATTTAAGGATGTTTGGACTTGTAACTGATGAATGAAAGAAACTTGAGGATTGAGTAGGTCCAATCCGCGCATCGAGAATGAACTAGTCTAGATACAAAACAAGAGTTACGTCCCAATGAGGATGATTGTTCCGCGGGAGCGTGCATGGTGATTCATGCCCACCGTGGAAAATCTGACTCGCGTGAGATCGGAACACAACATATTGTTAAGCTAGACGACCTCATGATCGATTACGTGAATTGGAATAGATGATTTAGGGAATATGAAATATGAAATTATGGTTTAGCGATGAATTATGTCATAGCGTGCTTGAATTGGAAGGATTGATAGGCGGATTATGTCGAACGTGTTCGAAGAGATAGACTATACAAAGATGGTTTGTTGAACGGGAGATTTTGTTACGTGTGAAATTGATTGAACGTAAGTTGAAGTAGGATGGCTTTGCTGAACGACTCGGACCCCGTGCGACGAAATGTTGGGATGGGTGTAGGCAATCTATGCTCGAAGTTTAGAAATCGGAGTGATGTGAGCTTGGGTAGAAAACCCCGTACTATCAACTTGGTTTGACCTTAGGATGGGGTCAGTATTGTAAGCCCCTGATTTTCAAAAATTTTTAAACTAGTATTAATTAATTATTAAATGTCATTATTGGTTTTAAAATAATTTAATATGATTTTAGGAATTTTCTAGAATTTTTAAATGAATTTTAAATGAGTTTTTAAATACAAAAATATTGGTTTGCAATTTTTCTAAATTATTTTAATATCATTTTGCAATTAATTAAAATATTTTAATATCATTCTGTAATTATTAAAAAAAATTTAAAACAGTTTTGTAATACTTAAAATTGTTTTAATGTAATTTTGTAATTAATTAAATTGTTACTGTATCAATTTGCAATTAATGGATTGTTATTAAGTAAGGACTGCAAATTTCATTTGCATTTTGACTCTGTGGAGGGACCTAACTGTAATAACCTAAACCCTAGGGTCTAAACTACAAACCCACCATCACCCCCACGATCGGTCGGGCCACCTGGCCCCGACGACCCGCCGGCAAACCCGGCCGACGTGACCCCCACCGCCTTTCCAACCCTATAAAAGAAACCCCCTCGCCTTCCCCGACAACCCCCTACTATTTCGACCCATCACCACGCCGTCCCGACCACCTTCTTCCCCACTCTTTCCCGTCGGAACCCTAACTCCGACGATCACCACCCCCATCCCTACACAAACCCTCACGGCCAACCACCACCACCATTACGTCCGCCTCGACGAGCCGCGTCCAGCGCCACCCAAGCGCCGCCGTCCCGACGCCCCCAGCCGTCGATCGCCTCCTCGACAGCAGCCCGACTTCGGACACGTACGTGTCACACCCTCCTCCCTTCGACTTGTGTCACGTGTACGCGGACACGGACTCGCCTGGTCCCGACGAACCTAATGGTAAGCTCGGACACGGCCAACTGGACTCGTGCACATCGTGCACGCCCAGGACACAGGACTCGTGTGTACTCGTGTCCTAAACTGTCTGGACACAGAGACGCAACGAATGGACTTTTCGGGTTTAGACCCATTAAAAACCAGACTGAAATAAATTAATCAAACCCCCTTCCCTAACAGACCGGCCGGACTGGCCTACTGGCCAGCCCGCACAGTTTAGAAACCCCCCCCTCTTCCAGAGACTCGGGTTCGAGCCTCCCTGTGCTGTTGTTTCTTTTTCTTTTTCTTTTCCTTTTCTTTTTTTTCTTTTTCTTTTTCTTTTCTTTTTTTTTTGCTTTTTATATATATATATATATATATATATATATATATATATATATATATATATATATATATATATATATATTAGTATATATGTATATATACTGTTTTAACAGTATATATGTATATATGTATATATGTATATATTTATCATGTGTGTATATATATTAATTTATACACTTTATTATCAAATATTTTCTATATATATATATATATATATATATATATATATATATATTTGTATATAAACATTATATATATACTTTATAAATTAATTATTTTCCTTACATATATATATATATATATATGTAACTTTTAATATATGGATGTATATATATCCTTGATATAAATATCTATAAATTTATGTATAAATATAAATATTGTAGATGTACTTTTATATATGTGTTTTACTTTACTTAGTGTAAATTATCTTTATAAAATAAGTTGTCATACTTTTGTAACTACTATGTATAATTTTGCCTTATTAAAATAATAATATTTACTTTGCACTTTTATCAATTTATATTTTTGTGTATTTAAATTACTGCAACCATTTGGTGTCCAAGCCTAGCATGGTTTTTTGGGCCCAAATGTGTTTTCACACATTCAAGACCTGTACAAGTCATATTGGACTTGATTCATGGCCTTGGGTCCTGTATTTGAACTTTGGTTCAAATTATATACATGGACAAAATACGCAGATAATAAATTATTGTGTGCATTGCTGTTTTTGAATTTCTAAAAATACTTAAAGTATTGCTAAAATTATGAAAAAATAGTTTTTAGATACTTTGTTAAGTTAGCTAATTTAGTATAATTTTTGTAGCATTTAATTTACTGTTTTGCCACTAGTTTGGCATATGAAACCAAAACTTATTTTCTGTATACTTAGGAAAACTGATTTTTATAAAATATTTGTACTGGTTAATAAATTCCAGAAAAATTATAATAAATTTCTATGATTAACAAGGATCACTTTAGTACTTTACTTTAAGAAAAACTAGGCTTTTTGTCTATCTCTAAAATTGTTAGAACACAATGATCTTTTGATTTATTTATTGATTAATTACGACTTGTAGCTTTTTGTGTTATTTGGAGTTTTAGTCGTGTTAAACCCCATCCCTCACTAGTGTAAAGACCCTAGAAAGTTAGTTAACATAGTGTGTCACCCCATATTGGTCTCCTATGCCAAGTCATCATTATTGGCTAGGTGCCCAGTCATAAGTCGTGTCGTACCAATTAGTGTCCTAGTGTCTTAGCTTAGTGTAAAACTAAGTTGTTATATTTACTTCTACAGTGACGAGCTACCAGACATCCATAGCATTGTTATCGCAGCTTGTTTTGTTTTGCTTTGCTAGAGGCAAGTACTTTCTACGAACTTTACATATTGTCACATAAATGAACTGCAAACTCCACCATGTTATATGCTGATCCTTGGGGTAGCAAGTTAGATCTCTACATGTTGTACTTTCAGTTACTACCATGCTTAGAACAGTCTTGATGTATCTCTCACATGATTGGAATATGGGTTATGGGGAAACTGATAGTAGAGTACGTGATCATACCCCCTCTTCAGTACCGAGCAAAGTTACATTTTATATGATACTGCATCGTAGGCCTTACTCTCCAAGCTGTATTTGTACGTGTGTACATATATCGCCTTTACACTTGTACGTATGTACATTTTATTTACATTGTGCCTCAGTATATTGTACACCTATTGACCGATCACGTACCTACTACAGTTTTAAACATTACATATACATCTGTCTCTATGACATATGTGTCCTTGCCATGATAGACTGTGTGATGCCATGCTTTCCATTTATTTCTCACATGTTCATTCTCATGTTCATTTCCATGTTTCATATGCTAGTTTGCTAGATTTAGTACTTGCTCCCGTCCTGACAGGATAACGTTGTAGGTATACTTACTGAGGAGGAGTTGCTCTGTGATTCGTATTATGGAGTCACTGCCGAGGACCTGGTTTTGCCATACGAGGATGTTCCTGCGGGGAGACTCGTCTAGTTTGCTTAGCTGCTTGGGATACTTAGTGTAGTCATGTATTAGACTATACCATTTTGTAACTGGACATGTATCCAGTTTTACATTTCAGTTTACTTGTACTTGGATATTTTACTATATACGACAACTTTTGTGTTTGGAGCATTTATGATTCTTCTTCACTTATAGAACTGTTAGCACATTTAGTCTTGTCTTGTTATCTCTAGAACAGCTTACTGCGCTTTATCTTAAGCGTAGGCTGGACATGGCTCGGTCCGGCCCAACAATTTGGGTAACGGGTCGTGACATGTTTTTAGTGGTGGCACATGCAGGTCCTGACTAAACTGTTTGGTTACGTTATTGTACCAAGCATGCCTGCAATTAGGAACTTAAGGTAATTAGACAACATTAGGAAAGACGCTTAGAACACCTAGAGGAATGCTAGGATTGCAACATAGGAAATACATCACATGTTTGCTATTATAAATTAGATTTTCTTGCATATGGTTGCTTACTTTAAACAAGTCCTTATAAGTCTTTTTATGTGTAATTTAGATGGTGCTTACTCGTTCGTCCCAGTATGTTACCCCCGAGAATGGGGCCCTTCATATCCAGTCAGCTGACCGGTTGACTGATACACCTCCACCTACCACATTCCCCCACTCCACAGATCCACAGACCCAGATACCACCTTCCACATCCCAGGCCCGGCAGGACCCGATACTTCCACCACCCCCTATCACTATACCCACCCAGGCTTCCGTCACTCTCGACGGGACCCAGCTGCTCACACTGATCCAGGGGTTCCTAACAACCCATCAGGAGCAGACTACCATACTCCGCCAGAGCATGGAGCGTTCTGAGGGACGTCCCGTGGTCCCACCATATGTAGAGCCACGGCAGAGAGCGGGGACGGTCAAGGACTTCATGGGTCTGAATCCCAAGGAGTTCTCAGGGACTGAGGGCATAGTAGTAGCTGATGACTGGCTAGATTCTGTAGAGAGGAAGCTTCTGGGAGTTAGGATGCCGGATGACCTTCAGGTCGAGGCAGCAGGATTTCTGCTGATAGACTTAGCCGGAGTCTGGTTCAGGAATGAGCCGTTGTTCGCGAGAGGTAGAGCCACCTGGGACCAGTTCAAGACCCAGTTCAAGATGAAATTCTTCTCGACCACTGCTAGAGTAGCCATGGGGCTACGATTCCAGAACATCCAGCAGGGGAACCGTTCTGTTGATGACTATGCGGGAGAGTTTAGTCGCCTGAGCCGTTTTGCTCCTAGTCTGGTTGCTGATCCAGAGGAGATGACCCGTAGGTTTTGCCATGGTCTAGTTCCAGACATTGGCATCCTTATAGTGGCGAACGGTACGACTGACTATTACCAGAGCCTAGAGTTAGCCCGGAGCATTGAGGAGCGTCTTCTGTCTAGCAAGAGGCCGGCTTCTGTACACCATGAGGGACCGTCCAAGCGTCAGGCTTTCCAGCAGAGAGCGCCGACGCCACCCCCGCAGACTTACCATCCCCCTACACCGCATCGTCAGACCCCGCCAGTTAGAGCCCCGGGACCCCGACATCAGCAGCAGCAGCAGCAGAAGGGAGCTATATGTTCTTTCTGCAGAAGACCAGGGCATGAATTCGTCGTCTGCAGGAAGAGGTTAGGGCAGTGTTTAGCTTGTGGGTCTGCCATCCATCAGATTCGGGACTGCCCAGTAGCCAAGGGACCCCAGGGGAAGACTTATAGCCTAGTCCTTGAGCCGGAGCCGGAACAGATTTCGGGAGGTTAGTTTTGATCGTAGCCTTAGTCATTTGTTGCATTGCTTGCTATGTTAGAATATTGTCGGGTCTTCAATCCTTGTGAATTTCGAGGACGAAATTTTTCAAGGAGGGAAGACTTGTAAGCCCCTGATTTTCAAAAAATTTTAAACTAGTATTAATTAATTATTAAATGTCATTATTGGTTTTAAAATAATTTAATATGATTTTAGGAATTTTCTAGAATTTTTAAATGAATTTTAAATGAGTTTTTAAATACAAAAATATTGGTTTGCAATTTTTCTAAATTATTTTAATATCATTTTGCAATTAATTAAAATATTTTAATACCATTCTGTAATTATTAAAATTGTTTTAAAACAGTTTTGTAATACTTAAAATTGTTTTAATGTAGTTTTGTAATTAATTAAATTGTTACTATATCAATTTGCAATTAATGGATTGTTACTAAGTAAGGACTGCAAATTTCATTTGCAATTTGACTCTGCGGAGGGACCTAACTGTAATAACCTAAACCCTAGGGTCTAAACTACAAACCCACCATCACCCCCACGATCGGTCGGGCCACCTGGCCCCGACGACCCGCCGGCAAACCCGGCCGACCTGACCCCCACCGCCTTTCCAACCCTATAAAAGAAACCCCCTCGCCTTCCCCGACAACCCCCTACTATTTCGACCCATCACCACGCCGTCCCGACCACCTTCTTCCCCACTCTTTTCCGTCGGAACCCTAACTCCGACGATCACCACCCCCACCCCTACACAAACCCTCACGGCCAACCACCACCACCATCACGTCCGCCTCGACGAGCCGCGTCCAGCGCCACCCAAGCGCCGCCGTCCTGACGCCCCCAGCCGTCGATCGCCTCCTCGACAGCAGCCCGACTTCGGACACGTACGTGTCACACCCTCCTCCCTTCGACTTGTGTCACGTGTACGCGGACACGGACTCGCCTGGTCCCGACGAACCTAATGGTAAGCTCGGACACGGCCAACTGGACTCGTGCGCATCGTGCACGCCCAGGACACAGGACTCGTGTGTACTCGTGTCCTAAACTGTCTGGACACAGAGACGCAACGAATGGACTTTTCGGGTTTAGACCCATTAAAAACCAGACTGAAATAAATTAATCAAACCCCCTTCCCTAATAGACCGGCCGGACTGGCCTACTGGCCAGCCCGCACAGTTTAGAAACCCCCCCTCTTCCAGAGACTCGGGTTCGAGCCTCCCTGTGCTGTTGTTTCTTTTTCTTTTCCTTTTCTTTTTTTCTTTTTCTTTTTCTTTTCTTTTTCTTTTGCTGTTTATATATATATATATATATATATATATATATATATATATATATATATATATATATATTAGTATATATGTATATATACTGTTTTAACAGTATATATGTATATATGTATATATTTTATAGTTAATAAATTATATTTATATATGTATATATGTATATATTTTATAGTTAGTAAATTATATTTATATATGTATATATTTATCATGTGTGTATATATATTAATTTATACACTTTATTATCAAATGTTTTCTATATATATATATATATATATATATATATATATATATATATATATATATATATATATATATATATATATATATATATATATATATATATATATATATATATTTGTATATAAACATTATATATATACTTTATAAATTAATTATTTTCCTTACATGTATATATATATATATGTAACTTTTAATATATGGATGTATATATATCCTTGATATAAATATCTATAAATTTATGTATAAATATAAATATTGTAGATGTACTTTTATATATGTGTTTTACTTTACTTAGTGTAAATTATCTTTATAAAATAAGTTGTCATACTTTTGTAACTACTATGTATAATTTTGCCTTATTAAAATAATAATATTTACTTTGCACTTTTATCAATTTGTATTTTTGTGTATTTAAATTACTGCAACCATTTGGTGTCCAAGCCTAGCATGGGTTTTTGGGCCCAAATGTGTTTTCACACATTCAAGACCTGTACAAGTCATATTGGACTTGATTCATGGCCTTGGGTCCTGTATTTGAACTTTGGTTCAAATTATATACATGGACAAAATACGCAGATAATAAATTATTGTGTGCATTGCTGTTTTTGAATTTCTAAAAATACTTAAAGTATTGCTAAAATTATGGAAAAATAGTTTTTAGATACTTTGTTAAGTTAGCTAATTTAGTATAATTTTTGTAGCATTTAATTTACTGTTTTGCCACTAGTTTGGCATATGAAACCAAAACTCATTTTCTGTATACTTAGGAAAACTGATTTTTATAAAATATTTGTACTGGTTAATAAATTCCAGAAAAATTATAATAAATTTCTATGATTAACAAGGATCACTTTAGTACTTTACTTTAAGAAAAACTAGGCTTTTTGTCTATCTCTAAAATTGTTAGAACACAATGATCTTTTGATTTATTTATTGATTAATTACGACTTGTAGCTTTTTGTGTTATTTGGAGTTTTAGTCGTGTTAAACCCCATCCCTCACTAGTGTAAAGACCCTAGAAAGTTAGTTAACATAGTGTGTCACCCCACATTGGTCTCCTATGCCAAGTCATCATTATTGGCTAGGTGCCCAGTCACAAGTCGTGTCGCACCAATTAGTGTCCTAGTGTCTTAGCTTAGTGTAAAACTAAGTTGTTATATTTACTTCTACAGTGACGAGCTACCAGACATCCATAGCATTGTTATCGCAGCTTGTTTTGTTTTGCTTTGCTAGAGGCAAGTACTTTCTACGAACTTTACATATTGTCACATAAATGAACTGCAAACCCCACCATGTTACATGTTGATCCTTGGGGTAGCAAGTTAGATCTCTACATGTTGTACTTTCAGTTACTACCATGCTTAGAACAGTCTTGATGTATCTCTCACATGATTAGAATATGGGTTATGGGGAAACTGATAGTAGAGTACGTGATCATACCCCCTCTTCAGTACCGAGCAAAGTTATATTTTATATGATACTGCGCCGTAGGCCTTACTCTCCAAGCTGTATTTGTACGTGTGTACATATATCGCCTTTACACTTGTACGTATGTACATTTTATTTATATTGTGCCTCAGTACATTGTACACCTATTGACCGATCACGTACCTACTACAGTTTTAAATATTACATATACATCTGTCTCTATGACATATGTGTCCTTGCCATGATAGACTGTGTGATGCCATGCTTTCCAGTTATTTCTCACATGTTCATTCTCATGTTCATTTCCATGTTTCATATGCTAGTTTGCTAGATTTAGTACTTGCTCCCGTCCTGACAGGATAACGTTGTAGGTATACTTACTGAGGAGGAGTTGCTCTGTGATTCGTATTATGGAGTCACTGCCGAGGACCCGGTTTTGCCATACGAGGATGTTCCTGCGGGGAGACTCGTCTAGTTTGCTTAGCTGCTTGGGATACTTAGTGTAGTCATGTATTAGACTATACCATTTTGTAACTGGACATGTATCCAGTTTTACATTTCAGTTTACTTGTACTTGGATATTTTACTATATACGACGACTTTTGTGTTTGGAGCATTTATGATTCTTCTTCACTTATAGAACTGTTAGCACATTTAGTCTTGTCTTGTTATCTCTAGAACAGCTTACTTCGCTTTATCTTAAGCGTAGGCTGGACATGGCTCGGCCCGGCCCAACAATTTGGGTAACGGGTCGTGACAAGTATTGATATCGTTGTTTGGGAACTATGATTCCAATACTGACGGAAAAGACATAGCCTAGCAGTTAGGCAGACGTTCCGGTACAGAGCGATAGAAATGGTGAAGGCACCACTCATAAGGCTCGGTTGATATGCATGTATATCAAGGACGCTTGAATGCGTGCATAATCCGACTCGAGTGGTGATGGCGGGATCGCTATCACGAGGCTTGGTTGAAATGCATGTATTTTAGGGACGCCCAAGATTTGTGTACGATCCATACTAAGTGATACGTTGAATTCAAGTAAGATTTGAGGAACGAGGAAGTATCGAGGATTTTGAGATCGTAAGTTTTGAAGAAAGGATTAAGGGTAGCACGAGCGTGGCTCGGATTTGAATAAGGCATAGGAGAATTGTGTGCGAGAGTTCTTGAATGTTGAGTAAAGTGATAAGTCGATAAGTGTACTCAGTTAGTTTCGAGGACGAAACTTTTTCTGAGTGGTGTATGATGTAGTGCCCCGTCCCGCTCAGTCAATCGGAGGAATCGAAACGCCGACGGCGTTCGGCCTTAGCCTTGCAACGGCTGCTGGAAGACATCGCTCGGTCGAGGCGACCGCTCGCTCGGGTGGGATAGTTTCGGTGAACTCGCCTCATCTTTGCCTTCACATAATAAATCGTATGTTTTTAACTTGCACAAGTAGGCTTGCTAATAAAAGAGACAAATCCACATAGCTAAAAGGAATAATCCCGACGGGTCGGATTGAGTTAGAATATGGAAAGGTCCAACGGTCGGCTTAGAGTTGGTGCACGGCGTGCTTTGAAAAATGACACTCGATCCTTCGTCCCGTGGCTTGGGAGAAGGAAGTTGGTTGAGTCGACAAAGTTATGAATATAGCCTAAGTCATAGACGTCGCCCGCATGAATGCTTCATAAAGCATGCACGGTCCTGTTGTCCAAGGCTTGGCATAGCCTTGGCTTGCCCCATGAGTTAAGTTGCGTTGCACAGCTTATGCCATAAGTCTAGGCACCCAAATGACTTGGTCGTTCAAAGTTGAACGCGTGCACGACACGTTCCATCGAGGCAAGGCTTGACGCGGCCTTTGCTCGTTAAGTTGTAGGCTTGAGTAAGTTAGGCAAAGTTATGCCGGTCGACCTAAGTCATTCCAAGTGCTGTCCCGCTCATTCTGCGGTTGTTAAGTTAAGTAGTCCCACGATCTCAAGGCCCGTCGACTTGGGCTGGAGTGTCACACAGAGCACGATTGGCTTAAGGCATGATGCACGGGCTTAGTGTTTAAGGCAAGATCATAATTGATTCAAAGTGAGTTTTGAGAAAGGACTATCAAATAGGCATTTATGAGTTGAACCAAATGATAGGGTAACAAGGAAGGAAATACTCGCGACCGTGGGTCGTCGAGGGGTCTCAAGGAAAGGAATGCTCGCGACCGTGGTTCGTCGAGGGGTCTCAAGGATAGAAGTCTTGGTTTTGGTAGAGGAATGACTGTGTGAGACGTCAGTTTGTGTCGAGTCTTGCATGGTCATTTGACAACTTGTCGACAAGGGCGATGAACCCTCGAGCGGTAACCCTTGGCCAAGGGGCCGACTCGGCCTAGGAGGGAACAGGGTATAGTCGTGCATAAGGTTTTGGCACAGGTTAAGCGGGGACTTGCGACGGGGCTAGCTACTTGCGTCGAAAGGATCCCGATTAACAAAACTATACGTCAAGGTATAGCTTGTGATGCTAGTGACCAAGTTCATATAGATGTCGGCAAATAGCGGCTAACCGCGTGTATGCCTTTAGATTTAGTTGAGTTGAAGGTGTGTATAGTTAGAACACAAAGTTTGGGCCTAAGATTGGGTTTCAACATAGGCGTCGTGCTTCGGCACGAGATGTGGCGTCAAGTCTTGAGTTGTCGGCATATAAGTTGCTTAAGTTGGTTGAGTTGTTTGAGTTTAAGTCGAGAAACTACCGCAAGGCAAAGTTGGTTGAGTGACACTAACATTCACAAGTCTTGATTGGGTCAGTTGGTGGTCAAAGTAGCAAGGGCCGCTAGGCGGCAAGAGCTGCGAGGCGGCGATACGGTTAAGTCTCACTGAATTACGAGGCACGGCCTCAGCAAGGGTTTGTAGCATGGTCACACGAAAATGGAGCTTCATCGCGTAGTTGCTTCTCTGATTTTAAGCCGTCAGGCAAACACGACTCGATAGGTTAACGTTGTTGGCACGAGAAGGGTCTTGAGGCAAGGTATTGAGTTAACATTCGTTGCAAGCACGAGATGGTCTAAAGACACAAAATAAGCAAGGCGTCGGTCATAAAACTGATCCGAAGGCAAGACTAGAAAGACAATTGATAAGAAGGGACTATGTTGTACAAAGTAAAATAACGTGCGGGTTTTGTATGGGTGGGCGAGGAGCTCATTCCACCAGTACAGTTGAGTACTGACACCCACATAGTTTCCATGTGCAGGCACAGGTAGAAGCTCGTGGCGCGGAGCTCGCTTGGATGCGTCGAGGCACGGAGTTCCTTGGCGATTCGAAGCGTGCGGCCGCATGGAGAAAAGACTTATATGGGACATAATGTATGGACATCGCCTTCCGAAGCTTCTGCTGGATCGACAAATGTATTGAGAGATGAGAGAGAGCTGGGTGACTTGTAATGTGAGTTGAGTGAGCATGAGAGACTTGTAATCTTGGCCTTGCGCCCCCAATGTAATCGTTGCTTTAATATCAATAAAGAGCTTCTTTGAATAACTTGTGTTTGTTCTTAATTTTTGCTGCTATTATTCAATGTCTTTGCTTGGGACTTCTGTGCGAAAACTCTGTCGCAGTCGCTGAAATCGGCCGTTATGGAACCCGCCTTGCACGAGCGCAATCTAGGCTCGTGCGGTATCACGCCTTAGCGAGGACGATCGCTCCTACGAGAGCGGGACGTGACAGCTATCAAGGTCCTGATGAGACCTACCAAAGTGCCATCATCAGGTTCTGCAGGCTGAACTGGCTGGACTGGTGGCTCTCCTTCAGTGGGCACAACCTTGGAGGCTACTCCCGAATGCTGGGCTTGATCTTCAGGTTGCTGCTGGTCCATGGGAGGTGCTTCGCCTTGCTGATCGGTAGGTCCAGGAACAATGCCGCTGAAGAAGATGACATAGGGAACAATAAGGAAGGACCAAGACAGATCAATGATACAAGCATGTGAGCAGGATACGAATTTCAGGGATTCAGAGAATACGAACAGAGATCAAGGACGAGTGCTGATTGAGATATCTATTCGGTAAACCCTCACATATCTTGATTTACAAGACCTGCATGGGCCACCACTTAAACCATGTCACGCCCCAGAACCAGAATACTGGAGAGCAGGGGCAGACATAGCCAGCTACGTATATTGAAGTGCAACCCACCTCGCTATACGGTCACGACTGTCTAGATACCTGAGGGTTTAACTATAAGCCAACAGTCTCTTAAGGTCAAGAACAAGCCTAGTGTCTCAATCACAAGCAAGCAAATAAATGCTACAAGATGTAAGATCACCAAATATACAATAGTAAGGCGTCCCAAATATTACATATTCAGCTGATCATGAAGCTAGTCGTACAAAATATGAGGACTAGCAAGAGTTTAGTCATACATGATCAACCCTAGGATCTGTCAATCATGTTACAGTCCGTAGGCAGACAGTGTAAAACCCCTAAATTTCTACTGTATTTTTTTTTAAAATTTTTGGTACTGATTTAAATTTTTGTATTGTACGTCGCAAAATCGTATCGTACGTCACGCGCGACATTTTGATTTTTCGAAATTGCTCGACGAGTGCGAATATGTGCGAGCGTACATATTTTTGGAAAAATATTTTTATTTATTTCAAAATATTATATAATTATTATTCTTGCTATAAAAGCCCTTTTGTTTTAGCAATTATTAATCATAAATAATATTTTATTATATACTAGGAAAAGCATGTATGCATTATTTGTGCATACATATATTTCGTAAGTATTTATCGGTCTCTTTTAAATAAAAATATAATTTTTGAAATTTATTAAAATCAAAATTTTATTATTCAAAAAGATATTTAAATATTTATTATTTTCGAAATTATTATTATAGGTATTTTGAAAAATACATTTTTAAATTTTATTGGCGATTTAAATCTTGATTTGATTTCATAAATTTATTTAAATAGTTAAATATTGAAGTTTAAATTATCCCATTTGAATTTGAACTAAAAATTTAATTTGATTTAAATTAGATTAGATTTGGATTTGGATTTGTATTTGGATTGATTGATTTAAACTAATTTGTAGATTATCTACATAGGGTTTAAACAAACCCAAACTTTATCCTAATGGGAATTCCCACATCCTATAAGTAGGCAGGTACTCCTCTATAATTCTCTCCACTACCAAATTTTCTACCCCATTGTGTATCGTGTCCGTGCATCCCATCCACTAAATTTTTCCCACTACAAATACATAATATCCACTGCCCGCCACCATCCTCGCTGCCATCACCGCCACCACGTCGTCATCACCATTCTGAAACACAACCCCCACCTCGTCTACTCCACACGCCCCGCCATCTCCGACCGAACCCCATCAACACCACCCCGACCTCTGTCCATCAACCTCAACAACCCCGCCATGGCCATTCCCGGCCGCAGCCAACACCACCATCGCCAATCCAAAATTCAGCCTCACAGAAGAAACAGAAGGAGGAGAAGAAACCTAACCTCGGCCTCCACCGGCGTTCTCCGCCTCTTCCCGACCTTTGGATCCGTGCCAGCCGTACCCATCTGCGGTGCGTTGCCCGGCGTCTGTGGGCAACGACTCCACCCGAGCCCGGACATCTTCCCGCGAGCCCCGCCAGAGTCGCATCCGTGCGCGCCTCCACGAGTCCGTTGGCCGCTCCTCAGCTGGCCGCCTCTTCCTCCGCGGCGCCCCGCCGCCGCGGCCAGCGCCGCACCAGGAGCAGCTCCGCCTCTCCACTTCTTCTCCGCCTTTCCCGCGCCTCCGGCCACCCGTGCCACCACCGGTGCAGCCTCCTCCCAGTCGAAACTCCACGCCGCTCCTCCGCTCGACGAATCACCGCCGCGAGCTGGCCTGCCTCAGCCGTGACCCAGCGCGCGAACGCCCCTTCCGCGCGGCGCCGACGACCGTCCCAGACCGCAGCACCGAGCCACCGCCGCCGCCTCGGTCCAGATCTGGACTCCCAGGCGCCGGCGACCGCCGCGCCGCGTCAACGCCGACCCCCTTCCTCGTAAGCTCCGACTTCATCCCCCTCTCTAAGCCTTCACCGCCGCCGTGTCGGCGCCTCTCCACGCCGAAGTCAGCCCGGAGCTCGGCGCCTCCGCCGCCGATGGATTCGGTGAGAAACCCTTTTCTTACTCTCACTCATCTCTCTCTCTCATTTTTTTGGTGCGGAAGAGAACTGAAGTTTTTTTTTTAAGTTATTAATACATTATTATTATTATTATAACTATCATTATTTTTAGTAGATAAGTTATAACTATTATTATTATTAGTATTATAGTTACATTATTATTATTATTATTATTACCTTTATTTTATTATTAAGTATTATAATTAACATTATTACCTCTATTACTATTACTTCCACTATTATTAGTAAGATTTTCATTATTATTATTATTATTATGAATTTATTTTTAGGAGCATTAATATTTTATTATTATGTTTTTATTAAATAAATACGCAATATTTTCCAAAAATTTAATAAAGTATGTTGACTAAGAAAAAGTTAGCTTTTCTACAAAATTTGTAGACTTACAAATTTATCCTGAGATGATTTTCAAATATTACAAAATATTTATTACTTTTAAAACTGCTCGTTTTCCCTCTATAAAATATTTTTACAAATTATGGTATTTGCTTATAAAGGAGTTTCATTTTCTAAGAATTGGTCTAAAAACCAAATTTTACTAATAAGGTTAGTTTCTGGTAATATAAATATTTTTCTAAAAAAATATAGTACGTAACTTTCTACACCGATTCTTCTCGACTACCACAATTAATCGTGACTAAATCATGCTTCCTATTTTCTTGTGGATTCGTACCTTTACTCATTAATCGTAGCTATTGGACAACCCAGGAGTTGTCGGATCACCGCACCACATCAGGCGACCCACCAGGCAAGACACCTTGCCTTTACTGTTTAAATTTTCTGCTCAATATCATGCATGTTTTAGTTGTTTCTTTTTAAATTATATGTAAGTACAAATTACTATTTTATGCAATTGGCTTAGAGTTAAGGGACTACCGTCAAAGTTAGTGTGTCTCATTGACTTGTCACGATTGAACACGAGTTGTGGGTGAGAGTTGTGAGATTCATGTAGAGGTCACATGCGTGTTGGCCGATCACCCGTGCGCATGCGTAGGAATAACTGTCAATAGATTGTGTAGAAGACTTGGCAGTTATTAAGGATTAAACAGTGTCGTGGAGTCGACACATGTAGAGTATCATGGGGAGGGGGGAAGACAGTTATTAGCGTAGGGGCTACCTGTTCAGTACACAAATAGATTTGGGCCGATAGTGACTCGGATGAGCGCTACTTACTGCCCCGGGGCCGATAGTTCTCATATGAGAACTACTTTCTGCCCATAGTTGATAGTGCCTCTTAGGAGCGCTACCTACTACTACTCTCTCTCCATCTATGCTGAACACTATAAGCTCCTGCGTAGAACGTTGTCTTCTCAAAGTATATATCACATAGAATGGTTAGGAACCTTTACACATGTATGTTTTCTATTGAGCTCTTACTATTCAGTTTATGGCATGATATTATGTGTCTTGTTACGTCCCTCTGAGGACCTGGTTTTTCCCAGGTGTGTGTTTCATGATTTCTTGCAGGTGCTCTAGCTAAGGCCATGGCTTTTCCTCTATTTCGTCGTGATGATTACTCTTGGATTCGTCACTTGCTCTCGCTTGCTAAATTCTTTCTTTGTATATTTCTTCTCTATTTAATTTGGTCGGTAGTGGACTTTGTCTCCGCCCGACTATTGTGTATATGACAAACTCAAAGTTGCTTATATATCATTAATTATCTTTGTGGATGAGATTTAGTGTCTTGGCTTTCTACATTTACAGCTTATGTATATATACGAGTCGTATATTTACTCGTATGTATACAGCTGGCATGATACGTATCTAGTTTCAAGTATTTGGGACTGGGGCGTTACAGACAGTAAGTAAAAAAATGTACACGAGCTAACACTTGCTCGTCGGCTAAACGCCTCAAAAGAATATTTTTACAATAGAGTGGGAGAGCCAAAATAAACCCACTCGTTGCCAGAATTCTATCTAGTGGTCACCATCTGGCTGGAAAGTCGGTAGATCCTCTAGAGCTACTCCAGAATCTGGCCATACAAAACCAGCTAGGTCAGATCCCAGAAGAGCAAGTGCCACAAGGGAAGCTTCACTTAGGAACTAAAACCAGCAGTTAGCACAAGAGTATAAATAAGTAAGAACTGGAAATATAAAAATATCAGGATGATATACGACGAGATAACCATGGAACTACTCAGATAACCAGGTTACAACCCATAAACCAAACAAGGACCGGGGTTGTAACCCTTCATCTGAATGGAACTTGGTTTCCCACCATTTATCGGCAAGATAATTATAAGAAAATCAGGTCATGTAACAATCTGGTACAGGATCAAGACAAGACTAGACTGGTTGTTCCCCATTCAACAATCACGGCCAAGCAATAATTACGGCTTGATACTTAACTAACTAGGGTTATCACAAGCCTAATTACTAACAAGATACAGCGAAATTATTCCACAGCCACAAGCCCTGCAGACCATCCAGGTTATCCGGACGCAATTAGGGGTTGAATTCAAGTGGGTACATCGTCCAGGAAACGCATGTACCCTTAGGTGACTTAGAGGGTGCAACACATGACAGTGTGCTGGAAATGTGTCCTACTCGACGGCAGGCTACAGATCCCAAGTGGGGTACCCAGATAACGAGATTGCCTGTAGCTGGGGAAATCTCTTCATGGCTACTGGATTATTCTAGTTGTTAGCCTTAGTCCATTTCAGTAGGTACTCCTAACCGTGGTACTCAGGAGTCCCATCCTAAACATGATGCAAGACAAGACTGGTTCATTTGTACAAGCATAATCGCCCACGGTATCCAGGTTATTTATACAGGTCATGTCATGTCATGTTAGCCGTCGTAACAGCTATTCGAGATATATCATGCCAGGTTTACTTGTCAGGAGTACGTCACGGCAGGCCACTATCATGCCATATTACTTGTCAAGAGTGTACCACTACGGGTCACTGTCGTGTTCATGGTTAGAAGTGCCAGATAGCATAGTGCAAGCATTCAATCAAGAGACCCAAGTTATACTGAGGGTTACAAGACATGAGTTATGAATAATAATAATAATAATAATAATAATAATAATTAATAACAGGGAAAGGCACGGAAGGAGCCATGCGGCTCAGAGAAATGAACCCATGCGGCTGGATTGATGCGGGTTCATGCGGCCTAGAATTCGAGTTCATGCGGCTCAGGTAGTGGGGTTCTCATGCGGACAGCGGGGATGAACCCTTATGCAGCTGGGAGAGAACTAGTTCCCATGCGGCCAGGGGAGAAGGCATATGCGGCTTAGAAATGACTCGACCTCATGCGGTTGGTAGGAAAGAGGAGCATATGCGGTTGGCGGGGATGTGGGTCCATACGGCTCACAGGAAAATGGGGGCCTGTGCGGCCAGTAGTTGCCACGACGTTATGCGGCTCGAGTGATCAGAAGCTCCTACGGCTGAAGGGTTCAAGGCTTATGCGGCAGGATCAACTCATGCGGCTGGGTTTAGTCATTCGTCCGGGTCAGACTGGGTTTAGTTCATGCGGCCAGGGAGTTAAGTCCCTGCGGCATAGGCCATGCGGCTCAGAAGAATGCAGCAAGGCTTATGCGCAGCGAGGGAACTTGCCGCATAAATGCTTTGCGGCTAAGTTCATGCGGCTATGAACTGTGCTTCTTCTCCATCCTTTCGAGAAGAAGAACCCTTCAAGCCATGACTCCCAAGCTCCATGAATCTTTCATCCAGAGTTCAAATCCGAACTTCCATAGGTCAAAATGGGGTAGAACGAAATCCTCTACAACATGGAACCATCAAAGCTTGAAAATAATAATGTTAAATAGATCAAAATCCAAGAAATACGAAAATGAAATAAACTTAGTTCTACAAGAATTTAGCCATAGAAATTGAAAATGCCAAGCACTAAAGTGCTTTAGAATGTTGCGAAGAAGAGAATGGAACAATAAAATTCGGATTCCTCCATGAAGCAAGATGCACTTGCCTAGATCTTTCTCTCTCTCTCTCTCTCACAGGTTGGTGAGGAGTAATGGTGGAGAGGAAGAAGAATAAATGAGGAAAGAGAAAAGAGTGGGGGTTAATAAATGGTGATGGTGGTGGTAGGTAAATGGGTTAGTTTTCCAATAAAACCGAACCAAGCCAACAAGCCAAACCGAACCAAGATGAACCAAGCAAAGAAATGCCAAAATAAATCAAGCAGGAAGACATGCAATACGGGTCAAAATACGTACACGTATATCGAGATATGTAATACGAGCTACGAGAATTACAAGATGCCCTGTGGCCCATGCTGCCACAATTGAAGCATCCGGCTCGACATTCTGCTTGTCGATGCCCATACCAGTTGCACTTGAAGCAACGCGGTCCTTGATATTCACCTTTATTCTCACCAGTATTATGATGCTTAGGAACGTCATTCCTCTCAGCAACAGAGGGTCGCTTATGGTTGCTACCCTGATTGTGCAGTGTTGTCCTACGACTAACTGGTAGATGAAATCTCTCAATCTCAAGAGCTGTCTCATACGCCTCCCGATAAGACGTACACTTTCGACTAAGCACATCGCGCTGCAGGCCCTTATTCAAGCCTTGCACGAATCTTTCTCGCTTTGCATCATCATTCAGGACCATGGATCCAGCGAAGGCAACTCTCTTCAAAAATTCAGTTTCATAATCGTCCACTGACATACTGCCCTGTCGGAGTTCTACGAACTCATTCTCTTTCTGTTGACGGACAGCTGGTGGAATGAATTGTGCAATGAAAGCCTGTTTGAAGGTCTCCCAAGATATCTTCATATCCTGACTATTTCCGCAAAGTGCCTATCTCTGCGAAATCTACCATTCCTGGGCCTTGAGACGAAGTAGTACAGCGGTACACTCCATTCTCTTGCTGTCCTGTATATCCAACATTCGGAAATAGCCCTCAAGTGTGTTCAAGAAGCCCATCACCTCATCTGGCTGTTCTCTCCCATTAAACTCAGGCGGGTCGCAGCTCTTAAATTCGGAGAACTTGAATCTCGTTCT
The DNA here is from genome assembly GCA_029216955.1 of Iris pallida. Lineage (NCBI taxonomy): Eukaryota > Viridiplantae > Streptophyta > Magnoliopsida > Asparagales > Iridaceae > Iris > Iris pallida. The sequence goes on from JANAVB010042818.1 coordinate 627,897, forward strand.
CTTCCGTGTCGACGTTTCAGGTTTTTCTGTCGGTACTTCTACGGGTCGTAGCTCTATCCACTTGCTTTTATTGAGCATCTAGCTGCTCCTAAAACTGATACTGAAGCTGCTCTTGAAGCGCACGATGTTGAGCTTCGCTCTGCTTTCTCTGAGCCTCCATTTGTTTAATCAGTTTCTCAATTGGGTCAGACGATGAATTCATCTTTGCGCTATCACCCTTGGTCATTCTACAACAAAGAAATAATTCCATTAGCTCTCATAAAATATTTATGGGCTTATTGTATGGAATATTATTTCATGCCAGCGCTTTCGACACCATCAATCGAGAAAAATTTGCATCAAGACTTCCTTTTTTTGAAAATATTTTTGAAATCCGAGGATTTGAAACCTGGCTCTGATACCAACTTGTCACGCTCCGATTCAGGAAATCTTTCGTCCTCGCATCGATTCGCGTCGAATCGTTCGTCCTCGCTAAGGCGTGATGCCGTACAAGTCTGGTGTTGCACTTGTACAAGACAAGAACGTGCACTGTTATGTCATTTAGAAACTTTTGAAACCCAGCCACATTTTAGAAACATTGAGGACACAATATAGGAAGAAGAAATACTTATTTTATTGATAATTGTAGTCAGAATACAACTTTTCTCGATAATATTTGAAATGCCATTTCGGCTACATTGATTCATGAAAAGAAGTACAACTGATAGGCTACCATGAAATAACTTCCCGTTCCATACATCATGTCCCTTTAGTACTTTGAAATATAAGCAGCTATCTTTGAAAACTCTGCAATACTTTGTGCGTCTTTAGGAAAAATAATTTGAAAGGAAACAGCAGTTCAGAAAGCTTTAGTTGCGATGTGCGCCCGAGCCTTCTCCAGTACCTGTGGAGGAGGGGTCAGCACATTATAACAATGCGCTTGTGAGCCCCGTTGGCCCACTCAGCTAAACCAACATTTTATTAATGACAAGCATTTTAAATCATGAACTTATTAGGGACAGGCAATATTTAGATTAAATCACAATTCGAATAACATGGTATTTCATGAAACCATGTTTACTTTACCATTGGCCGAATTCAGCTTTCCTGTACAAGATACAGGATAATAATAATATACTTACCGCCCCTGCATAAGACAATCGTTAGCATGCATTCGGACTGGGTCGTTGGTGAAACTGCACCATAAAGGACTTTCCAACGGGTATTACGGTGTACCATTCCAGAGTAGGTTGCAAGCCTAGTCGAATGTCGCGTAATACCTCGTGCCACCATAGCACGACCAAATGTTTCCCCCTAGGTCGAGCCGGTCCCCGGTGCCCCAAGTACCGTCCTGAGAAAACTACTCAAACCTTGTGCACAAAGACGTCCATGACCACGCGAATGCATACCCAACTCAACAGTACGCAATTGTATGGTATTAATAAGCCAACATTTAATATGCATCATTCTCATATTCAACATCTCAGGCATCAATTCATTTCAATTCGACTTTCATTTCATTTTAGCATTTCAATGTTCTAGGGACAAGCATAATTCTCATTGTCGTTAACAGTGTAATCAATTCTTTCAATGTTCAATGTTCAATTTCTAGCTTCTTAGTGGTATGACTTGTGGCATTAGCAACTGATATCGATCAACGTATGTTGCAAGACAATTATTTAGTTGGCATGAAGGAATAGCGAGAGGGACAATACCACCACAGAGATCCACACTCACCAGATTAGAGAATCGCCGAGAGAGAGAGGAACACTTGCACGCTTAGCCTTCCGTCAAGCGTCAGTCTGCATTGGCACCAAAAGTTTGGTTAATATTTTGTCTCGTTGTGTTCTCTTCTCTCAGAATTCTTAAGAATGAATGCTATAAAAATCGATGAAAATGGGCAAGAATCAAATCATCGAAAATCATTCACAAAAGCATCCATCAAAACCAAGTAACAAAACCAGCAGCAAAACATCTAGAGAAAACGCTTGGACGTATTTCAAGAGAAACCAATCCATTAGTTGGAAAGGTTCTTATGCACTTGTTCGTGATCGATTCGATGCCGACGGTAAGTTTCCCCAATACTCGGTTTCGACCGAGTTAGCCAAGCCACAAGTCTTACATAGTGAACCGCTAGGAGCGGGATACTACATAAATCCCCACGGGCGAGATATTCTCACAAGTTGTTGATTATGAATGGGCTCCACCTAGCTATCAAGCATGTAAACTGTTTGGCCATCTGACGAGCAACTGCCCAACCAGAGCGACGAGGAATGCAGAGCTTCAAAGGCAAGAAATGGCGAACGAGCAAGGGAGGGATAATATGCAGAGACAAGCCCCGACAAGCGAGAATATGGCAGACACAGAAGAAACCAGGGTGGCAGTTGTAATGCTCCACTCCGTACGGCAAATTATGCTGAGGCGTTGACTCAAAGAGTCGCGTTGACCGAATGAAATATATCGATGCGAATCGATACGAGAGTAATGTTGTCCCGAGCAATGCATCGAACTAAGTCGATGCGAAGAGTTGCATTGTCCCAAAGAATGCATCGAGTTGAATCGATGCGAAGCACCGCATTGCCCCGAAGGATAAGTACGTTGAATCGGCTTGAAGATTCTAAGAAATTGAATCGACCAAGGCGCAAGTCCGAATCGATACAAGTATTGATTTTAGTTGGTTTCATGTGCAGGCTATCAATTTACGCTGAAATATTAGAGGTCGACATTTTGCCTTATTCAGAAACGGGTTCGCGAAACCAAATCGTCGCCTTGCGACGGACTGAGTCGTTGGCTCGGTAAGCCAAATCGGACGTATAATTCAATGAAGCACAAAGTGCTCGAATGGCTAAGCTAGGAGAGTTGGCCGTACAACGAAGTTATGAAATCGAGCCATATCGGCTCGATGAAGCGACAAGGCGATCGACTCATGGTGGGAGGATTGACTCTTCTTTTTACTCCTTCATGCCTAAGTCAGAATATATTATTGTATGCTAAGTTAACCTATCGACGCCACGGGCGTGGTCCGATCGGAAGATAAATCGTAGTGTGAGTCGAACACTAGTTAGAACAATTAAAATGAAACGTGCATCAAATGCAGAGTCGCTATGGAATATTGGATATCGCAAAGGCGAGCGCCTCGGTACGCAAGCTGCAAGAACATGGGATAACTGTATTCAGCGAGTGCCTTCGTACACGAGCCATTCCGTGCCATCGCACACGAGTTAGAAAGGCTAGTACATTGAAAAACAATAGGCGAGCGCCATAGCGCGCAAGCCACGAACATTGAACACTAAGGCATAGAACATGGAAATACGGCTTCGATGCGTGCAGCAAGTGTACGATGCGAAGAAAATATGATAAATGTGTCGAAACATGCCTACGTGCACAAGATCATAAAAGATGGCTTTGTTACGAAAGAATACAGTTGTGGCATGAATGTGACAAAACTGTTAGATGTGGCATGATGCCTCAAAAGGTGTTCGGGACCTTCGAGTCGTTCGGTTGACGAACATTGAGTTGAGGCATGATGCCATCGAACATTGAAACAAAGTATGAAACGTAAGAACATAGAAAGTTAACGGAAGAAATACGAGATGATAAAGTCTGAGTCTCGGACTCAAGACTATGCTTGGTTGTTTGAATAATAGTGCGTTGCATGGTCGAATGGAATGGACTTGAGATAATTAAGATAATCTTTCGTGCAAAAAATGTTCCCTCCGAACGGACTGCGCCGGGGCACCGGGACCGTTCGGCCTAGGAGGGATATAATCTTTGATAGGTGCACATCCGTAATACGATTAGCGACCGCTTAACGAGATGTGAAAAGCCGTAAATGATGGTATGCAGCGGTAGATCTTCGTAATTGGGATAGCAACCCACTACGAGAGGCGCCGGGCTACCCAAATTCGAGAAAGAAAAGAAAGAGAGAAAAGAAAGAAAGGACAAGATAAAGAGAAACATCTTTAGTCCATTCTGGCGCGGATACACCAAGACCTTCATATAGTTAAGGAACGATGGGTCGAAAGTGTATGCACGTACGTGTCCCGCATACATAGATCCTGCTTAGAGAGCACTTATAACATGACAGTGAAGGAATGTGGCGTATTTACCTTGCGTCAGTGCAAGGGCGAATGCGTCTATGTTGGTAAGAAGTCACGCCACGAAACAAACACGAGATTGCTTGCCTACTTGCCTATTCAATTCGAATCAAATTTTTGCCATAATAACATGCTTTACTGCTTTCGAATATGCCATAAAATCGATCCTAAGGAGAATATAGCAAGATCATAAGCTAAGTTGCATGATTCAACATATATACTATAATGTCGATATAGAAAGAAGGTCTTTGCATCAGTACATACGAGGATGAACGTACTGATCCCCCACCAGCTTTCATGCAGGATGCAGGAAATGGATTGCTCGCGGCGGAGCTTCGCTTGAACGCGTTGATGCTTGGAATGTCGAAGCGTATTGAGGCATGCGACCGTATTGACGCTCGGACTTGCAACATGCTTGATGCGGCCGAGATATAGAAGGCTGTAGGAACCCTAGAGGGGGGGGGTGAATAGGGTCAAGCTAACTAATCAAGCACTTAGCACAAGCTAATTGGAAATTTAAAAATATAAGTACAAGAGAAGAAGCAAACACAATACCGACACCCGATATATCCTGGTATCCTCCTAAGAGGCAGTCCAGTCCCGGAACTCTCTCCGGCTTTAATCCACTATTTGAGCAAATAGTTACACACGAGTTTGGATCCGAAGAACTCGCCAACTTCTTACACAAGAGCTTTAATCCGAAGGGCTCTCCGACTTCAACCGAGAGTTTGGATACGAAGACTCCCCAACTTCAACCGAGAGTTTGGATACGAAGACTCTCCAACTTCAACCTTTCACAATAGGTTTTGATCTCCTTATACAATAGGATGAAGATCTCACTTTTCAACTCAATAACTCTAACACAATTTATGAATGGCAAATGAAAGCTTTGTAGAGTTGTTTGTGGATAGGCTTTGGTGGTTTAGAAATTTTTAGGCTCAAAGCATCAACCTTGAATGAAGGGGTTCAAGGCTATTTATAACCAAAGCTTGAAAAGAAGCCAAAGGCAACTTTTCAGGCACGAACCGGCATACCGCCGGTATGATCCGGCATACCGGCGGTATACCGGTCTGGGATTGCAACGGCTAGAAATATAGCCGTTGGGATCATTAATGGTTGGAAATCCGACCGTTGGAATTTCAACGTTTCAGAACGGTATACCGTCGGTATGGACCGGTATGCCGGCGGTATGCCGATTTTTGTAAACAGAAACTTTCTGTGAACAAAAACCGGTATACCGTCGGTATACGCCGGTATACCGTCGGTATGCCGTTTTCCACCAAAAATGATCCTGGGCTAATTTCTGTCCTAGCTTTCGATTTTGCCATCCATTTCTTGTGTTTACAATTATTCCTAAGACTCATTACAGACTCCAGATATACTTAGGCAGGTGCAGGCTTCTTCAGAGTCGTGAAATGATGATGGCATGGCTTGGCTTCTTCCTTTGATAGGTGCTGGCTTTTTCCTTTGGCGGCAGCTGTCCAAAGATATCCAGTTTGTGAAAACTGAATACCTTTCGGGGGCTTCGCCCCTGAACCCCCGACGAGGGGCGCTGCCCCCTCGACCCCCGTCCGCTGACCGGGCAGCGGAACCCCCGGTGCGTGGCTCCAGAGATGTCATCGGGTGGTCCAGAGAAATCTTGTGGGATCCGTCGTCTTTGGCCCACCATGATTTCTTCATTGCATATGTCCACATTGATCTTGCTTATTGCTTTTCTGCATGTACTTGTTAGACGAACAAAGCAATATACATAGTAGCAAGTATGATAAATTAAAGCACATTAGGACTATGCAAAGTTTAAGTATAAGTGCTAAGGTGATGGCATAAATGTTAGTGATATCATAATGATTAAACTTAATTGAATGACCACAATCAAAAACATAGTTTTGATTTTGGCAACCCAATTAAATTTAAGATAGATAAGCTCATAGCACTAAGATGTAAACCAATGGGCACATATCACCAAAGATATAAGTATAAGTAGAAATGCTATAGTGATAGTATGAAGATTAGTGATAATGAAATGCTAAACTTAACAGATTAACCATATTCAAAAATATGATACAATCATTGGGCCAACAATCTCTCCCTTTTTGATTATGGCAAATCGGTTAAGTTTAGTATGGACATTATAGATGCATGTATCACTAATATACAAAAGACATAAGCAATATCACTGAAAGCATACTACTTAGATTACTTATAAATACATACTTAAACATACTTCTCCCCCTTTGACATGATCAAAAATACGCTCCCCCGTACTAATAGATAAGAAATCAATCTTAAGTACATAAATCAGAGCATGAGGAAGGCATAGACAATCATGATCAAGAATACTAAAGAAAAACAATGGGAGAATGGTGTAATGACAAGTGTATAAAACTACATACCAAATGTAGAGAACGAAATAGAAAATTGCTTGTCATAACACAATATGGTTGGTAAAACCAAAGGAATTTGAAAAACAAGAAATAAGTAGTTTACCAACTTGAAATCCAAGGAATAAATCCAAAACACAATAGGATATAAAATATTGCTCCAGTTTTGGAAAAGAACTATGAAATAAAGGATTTCAAACAAAAGCCATGAGGAATAGATAATTGCAACTAATAGATACCAATTGAGATATGAAATTAAATAAACTTGATACCAATTGAAAAGATGTAAACTTGAAACATTGATCAAAGAAACCATTAATAATCATAATTGTCCACAAATAAATAGTGGAACAAAATAAAAGAATGATCAATGTAAAATATTGCAATTGATATAAAGTGATCTCATTATTTGCAAGATCTATATGCTTATCCAAGTTCATGCATTTGAACTCAATTACCTTATCATGCTGTATGAATACCCTTTAGATAAACATGAAGGTAAAGGAGAAAAATACTTGAGAAGGAGAAATTCAGTCGACTTGAATGCTCCCCCTCAAAGTACTACCAAAGTAGATAAAAATCATGAATTTTGGATAAGTCCTCAACAAGGAAAGCCAAATCAATTAATCATGAAAGAAAAGCCAAATCAACGAAAGCATAATATTCATCAAGATAAGATCTGAAAGTTAATATTAGCAAGATGACATATTTAACCCATATGAAAGAGAGAGATAAGATAATAAGGACAATTACATACACTCTCATAAACCCTTCAAAATAAAAATATCATGACCTCAATCAATAAGATATGAAATAGAAGAAAATATGGGTCCATGATAAACTAGGTATACGACATATTAAAGGGTATAAATAAATTGAATCAATTGATTTGCTCTCCCTCAAAATATGCGTATATAGTTCCAAAGCACTTATAGCATAAAATATATAACTAAAAGATCTAGGGATAAATCAACTATGGATTTCTCCCCCTTGCTCGATGCATATAAGGCTACAATATCGTCAAAAGACGAAAAATATCATCTTTAGTCAAGAAGAGATAACCAATTAATAGCCACTAAAGATGAGAAATCAAAAGAATATTCCAATAAAGCACATATAATCAAAAGATGGCATACATTAGTCTATATAGAAGAATCTCATATTTAAATATGATAGATCAATGTATGTAATCCTTTGAGAAAATGTCATCATGAAAAAGAATAAAGTCAATTAAGAACAATCATGATGATAGACATAATATAGCTCAAAAATAAAATAAAAATAAAACTCAAACATCATGTCCATGATTATCTAATTAAGAAATAATCAACCAATTTATTACTTTGCATGGACTAGATATGTTTTATCACATATGTACCCATCAACCGGATAATATCCAAACTTTGCTACTTCTAAATGAAAGACCAATAAAGTTCAAATAGCAAAGGTCATATGTGATAAACCATGAGTAGTCAAAGTAGAGTAATAAATTAACTTGACATTTACAAAATTAGATAGTTTAGGACTACTCAATCATTAGGAACATTCATAAAGTAAACAAATGAATAAACATGATCCAATGATAAATCTTATCAAGAGAAAATTTAAAATCCATATTTATAAAGAATCTCAAAAAAAATGAAAAATATGAAAAAGAGTCATTCTCATTTAAATGATTGCAAACATAAACAAGAAGAGATGTAAATGATAATACGATAAAATCATGACTCAAAAAGTGAGAGAAAATTAAGAGAGACTTGCTAATGACTAGTTATGAAAGAGAGTAAAAACAAGGAATCACAAACCTCTAAGAGAAAACAAGATTTAATAAAGAATTTGTAAAACTAGTTTTAGAGATTAAGCATATCACAAATCTTGTTTTTGTAAACTAGCATATCATATATAGATTGAAGTATAGGAATATAGCTAGATGTGTGAAAGTGAGCCAAAATTATATAGCTTAATAATATATCACAAATAAGCAAACTATATAATCCAAATAAGATTAATGATTGAAGCCATTAACAAGATAAATGTGCTCATTAATTCTTAAGTCACTAAAAAAAATACTTGCTTAAGCATAGAGTTCACAATTAAGGGAATACATTTTGAATGATCAAAATAATTTAGAGACTCTTTACTAAGCAAGGATAAGAGCATAAGGTGATAAATAAATGAATTAGACTCTTATCAAGTAAAGGACAAAAGAGATGTTCATGAAAACACAATAAAATAAATCTCTTTGCCAAGTATTGAGATTAACCCAAGATAATGAAATGATAGATCAATCTAGAGAATGCAAAATACTATAGCCACATTAAAATAAGTGTATTCTCTAGAAGTGGAAAAATCTCAACACAAAAGCTCAAACCATAGTAGCTAAAGTCATGAGAAATATGATGTAACAATTACAGGTATTCTCATGTGCTACAAAAACATCATGGGGCAACAATAATTCAAAAAGAAGCATAAATCCAAGGAATGAGCAAAGAAAGATTATTAAGATCAAGAAAGCTAAATGTGCAAAAGATATCAAGAAGTACATTTTTCAAAGAGCTTTCATAGTGCACCATAGTATATATATAGAAGATATCGATTTGAAAATGTGCACTAAAAACGGAGGTAAATATAAAAACAAGACAAAGCACAAAACCATGTGATTCTTAAAAGAACTTCCATAAATAGTCAAGTGCAAGGCATAAGCAAATATTCTCTCTCAACATCCTAACTTAAAGGTATAAAACAAACAAATATCAAAAGTTAGGAATCACTAATATATATGAAACTATATATATCACGAATAGGCATACATGAAAAGATCAAAAACCAATTAAGAACATGTATCCATAATGCCAACCAAAAAGTCAAGAAGATATCATCAAAAGAAGACTTTAAGGAAGAAGCTAATTGATTCAAGAAGCATAAATTTGGTCAAGTGAATCAATAGCTAAGGTATGAGATAAGCACAAGTTTGAAGGTAACAAGTATATTTAAATACTCTTCAAGTCAATATAAAACTTTAGCTTAACTCATATTCCCATATAAAGATATTTATACAAAAATATAAATCAACATAAGAAATACATGATCTACATGTAAATATAAATATAATGAATATAGTCATGTATCCTTAATGAATGTTTGAAAAACTATCACAAATTCAAAACACGTATAAATAATCTTTAATAGGCAAAGACATAATTGATTCATAAGAGGTTTAATCAAAAAAAAATATGAGAATCAATAATGAATATATTATGTGAGCACAAGTTTAAAGTGAAAGTATAAGTATATACTTGTCAAGTGATAAGAAGCTTGTGCTAAACATATATATTCACAAATACCGATTAAGATAAATAAGACATATTAAAAACAAACCGGCAAGAAGTAACTATTTCAAAAACTTTAAAGACGGAGAGTTAAAAACCATATTAACTCAAATCAAAATCAAGCTCCTATGGACTAGAGTGATATGCATGCTTTATAAATAAAGATTAAGAGTAACAAGCATGCATAAATCAAATGTGTCACACTTAATAGAAAATGAGTGATAAACTACATAGTATGAACTAATCATTTAAGCCGAGTAACTAGTCATGCTAGATAAAAGAATTAATAAGAAAATTAACTAAGCATGCTAGAAATGTATCTCACGTTGATTTATATAAAAGGCAACTGAAGGATATCAATGTGAGCTAGTAACAAGACATCAAGAGAAACATGCTAGATTCTACAAATATAAACAATTTAAAGAGAATCGCTTAGCATGTTACCAAAGTGGCTCTAGTGGCCACGCTTGTGTTGGTGCAATTGCTTGGAAGATATCCTTTGAGCTTTGCAACCACCAACACGCTCCTCGGTGTTATGTCCCGATATAAGAAGCTCCACCTACAACATTAGGCGAAGACTTTGGTATCCAAAAAAACTTGGATCCACATTTGTTAGCTTTAGGGACCCATATACTATTTACTCTAGCATTGGTAGAAAAACTCCTACGAATAGGACAAGTTAAGCTCATGTATCCAATACGAGAGCAATAGAAGCACCTAATACTAGTGTGTGCACATGTATCGGAATGAGTATGATTATGAACATGTGACATACTAGAATGATGAATATCTCTAGAGTGAGCATGAGAAGATTTGGTTTTAAGAATATCATGTTCTAATAGCAAATCATCATGCATGCAAGTAAGAGAATCAAATTTAGCAATTAAAATATCATTCTCTTTTTCAAATAAAACAATTCTAGAGATAAAAGCATCATTTTGTTTCTTTAACGTGTCAAGAAGAATCATGCAAATAATTTAGCTCATGAGTTTGTCTCTTAAGATCTTCTATTGATGAGGAAAGAGATTTGATTTTCAAAATTAAAGCCTCATTCAAACTCTTTAAAGAAACACATGATGAGTTTTGAGAATCAAGTCTAGATAATAAAACATTGTTTTCATTTCTCAATAACTCATTAGCTTCTTCTAAATGAACAACCTTTTCAGAAAATTCTTCATTTGTAGAATGAAGGTTGTCAAGAATCTCTAAGGATTGTTTAGCCATGGCTTTCCACTTAGAGCATTTCTTACATTTAGAAGAAACATGATTGTCTATGCTACTAGAAGTAAAACCCTCTTTATCGGAGGAGAAGTAGGAAGAATACGATGCCATAGAAAAAATAACAAGGATCTACTCTAAGGATGTTAAGCCTGACAATAGAGTCCTTGCTCTGATACCAATTGTAGGAACCCTAGAGGGGGGGTGAATAGGGTCAAGCTAACTAATCAAGCACTTAGCACAAGCTAATTGGCAATTTAAAAATATAAGTACAAGAGAAGAAGAAAACACAATACCGACACCCGATATATCCTGGTATCCTCCTAAGAGGCAGTCCAGTCCCGGAACTCTCTCCGGCTTTAATCCACTATTTGAGCAAATAGTTACACACGAGTTTGGATCCGAAGAACTCGCCAACTTCTTACACAAGAGCTTTAATCCGAAGGGCTCTCCGACTTCAACCGAGAGTTTGGATACGAAGACTCCCCAACTTCAACCGAGAGTTTGGATACGAAGACTCTCCAACTTCAACCTTTCACAATAGGTTTTGATCTCCTTATACAATAGGATGAAGATCTCACTTTTCAACTCAATAACTCTAACACAATTTGTGAATGGCAAATGAAAGCTTTGTAGAGTTGTTTGTGGATAGGCTTTGGTGGTTTAGAAATTTTTAGGCTCAAAGCATCAACCTTGAATGAAGGGGTTCAAGGCTATTTATAACCAAAGCTTGAAAAGAAGCCAAAGGCAACTTTTCAGTCACGAACCGGCATACCGCCGGTATGATCCGGCATACCGGCGGTATACCGGTCTGGGATTGCAACGGCTAGAAATATAGCCGTTGGGATCATTAATGGTTGGAAATCCGACCGTTGGAATTTCAACGTTTCAGAACGGTATACCGTCGGTATGGACCGGTATGCCGGCGGTATGCCGATTTTTGTAAACAGAAACTTTCTGTGAACAAAAACCGGTATACCGTCGGTATACGCCGGTATACCGTCGGTATGCCGTTTTCCACCAAAAATGATCCTGGGCTAATTTCTGTCCTAGCTTTCGATTTTGCCATCCATTTCTTGTGTTTACAATTATTCCTAAGACTCATTACAGACTCCAGATATACTTAGGCAGGTGCAGGCTTCTTCAGAGTCGTGAAATGATGATGGCATGGCTTGGCTTCTTCCTTTGATAGGTGCTGGCTTTTTCTTTTGGCGGCAGCTGTCCAAAGATATCCAGTTTGTGAAAACTGAATACCTTTCGGGGGCTTCGCCCCCGAACCCCCGACGAGGGGCGCTGCCCCCTCGACCCCCGTCCGCTGACCGGGCAGCGGAACCCCCGGTGCGTGGCTCCAGAGATGTCATCGGGTGGTCCAGAGAAATCTTGTGGGATCCGTCGTCTTTGGCCCACCATGATTTCTTCATTGCATATGTCCACATTGATCTTGCTTATTGCTTTTCTGCATGTACTTGTTAGACGAACAAAGCAATATACATAGTAGCAAGTATGATAAATTAAAGCACATTAGGACTATGCAAAGTTTAAGTATAAGTGCTAAGGTGATGGCATAAATGTTAGTGATATCATAATGATTAAACTTAATTGAATGACCACAATCAAAAACATAGTTTTGATTTTGGCAACCCAATTAAATTTAAGATAGATAAGCTCATAGCACTAAGATGTAAACCAATGGGCACATATCACCAAAGATATAAGTATAAGTAGAAATGCTATAGTGATAGTATGAAGATTAGTGATAATGAAATGCTAAACTTAACAGATTAACCATATTCAAAAATATGATACAATCATTGGGCCAACAAAGGCATGATGTATGGAACGGTGAAATCCTTTGTGGGCAAGAGAGAACCTGAGTGTTGTAGCCAATCTGGCGTATATTGTTGGGCTATTGAAAGCCTTTGTAATCCCAGTTTGAATATCAATAAAGAGAATTATTTCGTATACTCTGTTTTCCTTTCGTTGCAATTATCAATTTAAAGATAACCATTTGAGAACTTGTCATCTTGCCTTGCACGAGCACAACTCCAGACTCGTGCGGCATCTCGCCCTCTGCGAGGATGATGATTCGGGTGATTCCGGGTCGGGGCGTGACAGATTGGTATCAGAGCTCTAGGCTCAATTTCCTCCGGAGGTTTGCTTTGTTTTAATTCCAAAGAGTTGCACACCACCAAATCAAATCACTCTTGACACTACTCGATGCCACACTGGATGTTCCATACAATAAGTCTAACACAAAGTCGGGTAACGTTACCGCAAGTACTTCGAATTTACTTGATGTTGCGGAGAAAGTCGTGAATCGTTTCGTTGCATTGAATACAACGAGCCGTAAAATGTTAGTTGCTGCAAGTGCAACAAATGGTAAAATGTATTTTGAGATGTTGTTGTTGCAATGTAACATGTTGAATGAGAAATAAAACGATGCACGAAGTGCAATGGATTGTGAAACTTGGTTGCACCAATGCGAAAACTTAAATAATGCGTTGCAATGAAAGTGATAAGTCAATATCGAATGTGTTGAACGGATTTGAGCATTGACTTTGAAAGTCAAGAATAAATCGTTGCACGAGGTACAACAGATATCAAAAATAAAATCATTACACGAGGAGCAATGAATGTCGGAACTAAGTCGTTGTATGATGTGCAACGCGTGTCAAAAGTAAAATTGTTGCACGTGGTGCAACGCATATCAAAGTAATCGTTGCATGGAGTGCAAAGGAGATTGAAAATAAATCATTGTACGAGATGCAACGGAAGGAACTGAAATCATAAATCGATAGAATGAATCGTTCGGTTGCACGCCTGTCACGACCCGCACCCTAGAGTAAGGGCACGAGACGTGGGTACGTCCAGCCTACGCCGCAGTGTCGGCGGTAGAACGTTGTCCTAGGTCTCATGCATCTAACAGTATAAGGCTAAGCAGTTTACACTCCCCGAATAGGGGTGACATAGCAGAATGTAAACTCAATCACAACTAAGGAAGAAGAAGCACGATATGATATAGAACTCAAATGAAATACAGATGATCAGAAGAGTCTAAGTGTCTAAGATAACAACTCAGCAAACATCCAGAAATACAAAGTCTCAACTACTGAATATGAAAGAATATATACAATCCAGATCTCAATGACAGAAATAATAAAACCTAGACTAGGGAGCCTCAGTCTCTACAGCTAGTAGATCCGACTGGAAATCCGGATCACAGGTATCATCTAGAGCTGTCCCATAGAAAGTGTCAACACCAGCCTCATCCTCGTCCTCTGTAAACATTCAACGGTGCCGAATCAGGATGGAGCGAGCACAATACATCTCAACAGATCATAGCAGGTTAGAAAATATAATTATACAGTAAAGTAAGATACAGAAAACTGAAGAAAGTACAGAATGTAAACAGAGAGAGAACTGTAATAGAAATATCTACTATAAGTAGAGAACTAATAGTGGCTAGTGAGTCAGAGTACAATATAAACATGTGAATGGCATAGGATGATTCTGATGCTACACTACGGAAGGATTCTGATGCTACACTACTTGGATATTATTCACATGTCTACTTTTACTCTCCCATACCCCCAATCAATACACAAGAATCCAGCCAGGTTATGTTATGATTCATGTAACGGCCCCCGAAGGGTGGTACATGATAGTCCCATAAATAGGGATTCTAGGAAAGCCCATAAATGGAGGATTCAAGGAAGACTCTGTGATCATGAGAGTACATGTCACAAGTGATTCAATGAACCATGAAGCATAGTGATACACAATATAAGTGAAACGCACAGAACATGTAGTATCCGATGCTTCCTGAGGGGATAACATCTCAAGAAAGGATCCATATAGTACTAATCCGTATGACCAACGTGACAGTATCAAGTAAAGTAATTTAAAGCAGGAGAATAATTCTAACAGGATATGAAATGATCAGAGAATGTACTCGCCTGTATCCTGAATATCTGAAGAGTATCTACTGTCCGAGGAGTGGTGTATGTCTCCTATAGAACAGTACAAGTCACTATAAGTCTAAAATGATAATAAGATGCCATTCAATGCATTCTATATGAATCTAGGTCAATCTAGACCAAAGTCAACTCTTGGTCAACTCTAGTCAACCCTAGAAGTCAAACTAGGTCAACTATCCATTCTAAGTCTAATCAAGGCTATACTAGTCTAACTAAGTTATATTAAGTCTAAACTAGTCCATACTAGTCCAACAAGCTTTTCTAGGACCCAACAACAATATGCTAAACTAACATCACACATAGTCCATTTCACACATATATATTAGGCATTCAATATTACATATAGTTGTATACATTATGTACATAGGCTACCACCCACTATATATAGGCATGCATCATTCATGTTATATATACATTATAATTATATAGGCTATAATAATATATGCCTCACATATAGATATATACATATGTATATATACATATACATAGAAGGATAGGAAAAAGGCAATGTGATTGTGTACATGTGTGTGTGTGTGTGTGTGACATGAGAGTGTCAATGGGTGTGAATGTGAATTAGGAATCTGTGAGGGTGAGTAGAGTGATATGAATGTGTGTGTTCATAGAATTTGTGGGTGTGATAGTGTCAATGGGTTAAAGTGTGTGTGAGTATATTCATGTGTGCAGGAACCAGAATAGTGTGCAGGTGTATATGTGTGTGTAGTGTTTCTAGGAACCAAAGTGACAGGATATATTAGCCATGCCCTTGTGTTCTCAGGAAACCAAAGTGATAGGACATATTACAACTCAAATTTCAGTATACCACAACTCAGTCCTAGCAAAACCAGGTTCATACAATGACAGTTACTAGTCCAAGTGACAGTGTCATATAGGAAGACCATGTATCATAGTGTCCCAGTTGTGTACAGGATACTTAGGAATAGGATATAGGCTATATTCAGGTGACAGGAAAGTATTTTCTGTGTGTAGCAGTGCCTGTGTGTGACAGTACAAATAGGTAGGAAAAACAGTGTAGCATAGGATATAAATTAGTGTGTGTATTCCCTTAGTTCTCAGGAATTAGGATTTAAAACAGTGTTCAATTGGGGAAATATTCCCAGGTGAATCATGTGACAGGGTCTCAGTGTACATTAAGCATTCATCTCAGGAATTAGAAGAACAGTGCATCCAATCTCAGGTTTAGCCAAGAATATTGGAATGGTGTCTGTGTACATGAGTGTATAGATGCCAATGTGAGATTAGTGATTGACATCAGTGAATGGGTGTTAAACTCAAGAAATCAGTGAATCAACAGTGGTGCAAACTGTTCTCAGGAAGAACAGTCCCCAGGTTGTGAATGTCAGTTCAAAACGAGATGTGCCACCAGTTTTTCCCAAGCCAACTCAATATGATTTTAATATACCTACAAGCTAACACATATAGGTGAATCAAACAACTACTTAACATGATTAAAATCAGTAGGAAATAATCACTAACTCAGGGAAACAAACCCAGCCAAATGTGTATCAGTCGGGTATAAGTCCCATATAGGAATTGATGAATCGAACCCAAAATCAATCATAAAAATTACTAATAATGGTTGGTAATTAATAAAGCATGTGTACACGTGTCTACCCAAGCTTTCGTGTCCAACCAAATAGACACAAACGTGTCCAAATCAAAAACAAATATGTGGTGTGCACACAGTGTACATAACCCTCGTGCAGGGGTTTCGAGTTGTCGTGGACACAGCATACGACACGTGTGGCCACGTGGTCATGTCTAAGTGTAGCCCAGGTGTCAGGCTACACGTTCGACACCCTGTGAGGTGTCCACGTTGTGTCTACAGCGGACACGAGGCCGCGTGTTGTGCGTGTCTGTGCGCGTGTGCTGCTAATGCACGAACAGTGCGGGTCAAAATGCTCCCAACCCACACCATAAGATCCTACAAAAATTTAGGGGCTTGGTGTCAGTCACCTAGGGAAGGTTCACACCAATTTTGGTGTCGAGACGTGTCGTATCCGACGAGAACTCGGACACAGGCAGCAGGACACCCGACCGAGCCCCCGTGCTGCGTGTCCAGCGCCAAAATCGACACGAAAACTGACACAAACACAAATCAGTCTTCACAAATATTGTTACACATACCTAGATCTAGAGATCCATGCAATCACTTTTCAAAAATACGAAAATAGATTCCTATGTGGTATTTCTACAAACACCTAGGTATCCTATTGGATACGTGTCCGATACGGACACGAAATGAGTCCACCAAGACACGAAACTAATTCCTACAGTTAGGGGACTCCTAAACCTAATCTTATATGCAAAGAAAACTAGAATTTAATAGGTTTTAGTATCAATTACCTATTGAAGAACTCCTCAAGCAAAAGTCCTCTTCTAGATCTTCCTCCTTGTTAGCAAACTTCCCCAAATTGATCCCAAGCTGGAATAATCCTCATATAATAGCAAGTATAGATGAATTAGGATCTAATGCAACTTGTTTGGATTAAAAAGAAATTAAAATGGATTTTCTATGAATTTCTAAAGATGGGATTTACCTCTTTTTCCAAACTTGCTATTTCCTAAAGAGGCTAACCTAATGGAAGAGAGTATAAATAGGGGGATGATCCCTAGGTGGCCAGCCATGATGATTAGGGTTAGGGTTTCTAGTAATGGACTATGGACTTTGGGCCTCTATGGCTTAAGTTGATAATCATTGGTTTCAAAACCATAAGTCATGGCTTATGACTAAAAGCCTTCTATTCTAACTTGAGTCTAAATGACCAAATCATGGGTTGATCTAGGTTAGACTAAGGTTACATACTAAACCAAGTCACCTTAGTTAGGGTTAGCTTCTAGGTTAGGCTCCAAAGTCAACACTAGTCAAAGTCTAGATTAACCCTTAATTAAATTATACCAAAAATCATATAAATTCTAGTAAATCTTAATAATTCATAATAATTCCAAATAACATATATTAAATTCAAATAATTCAAAAATGACAAAATACCCTCAAACTAGAAATGTGGTAGATGAAACACCCCAATCACAAGTCATGATTTTTAAATAGTTTTAAAAATCATTAAAAATCACCAAAAATCATATTATTATTTAAATATCATAATTAAATAATTAAAAACACAAAATTTCAAAATTACCCTCATTTAGAAAACTGGGTGTTACAATACCGAACTTGTGTTGGCAAATAAAAACATTGGCCAAATTGTGTCGGATTTGATTTAATTAAAGTTACGGTTGAGATCAAGCACGATCACTGCAGAAATCGTGAGTCGGAAGAGATTATTGGTTCATAGTGAGTATAATGCGAGGGAAATGACTTGATTTCCGAGTGGTATATACCATACCACGTATGCGATGAATGACTCGATTCTGAGTGGTATATGATAATACCACTTGTGCGATGAATTGCATCGACGCATTGTGAGAATTGCGGAAGGTTTGTCCGCAATGGACGGGAGAGTACCGAGACTCGATTGAAAATTTGTATGACAGTATGTTGATGCAAATTATTCTTCGAAAATCGGTTGGGACGATAAAGCGAGACTCGTATCAAGGAATGATACGTCGGACAAAAATTATAAGCCGGTCGAATGACCGAGACTAGCAGAACGATTATGCCTTGAAGCAATAATCAGATCGACGGGAAAGAAAAACTCAAACTTATAAACGAATCGCACGACTTACAATCTCGATAGAAATGTTAGGCAAGGCAAATTATAATCGAATCGCACGATGTGTGACTTCGGTGAAGAGTTGGTTGATGCGGGTAAATAGTGCCTAAGAGATAGTTGGTTACGTTACGGTGAAAATCATTTGAGTACGACTGAAAAACATACGAAACTTAGAGGGCGAGATCGTATGACTTGAGGGTTCGATGTTGGATAATCGCTAACTCAGTTACGCGATCAAAGCATAACAGAATAGAACGAATCAAGAAATGATTCGAGACGTATGGAAATGTTTGTGGGGAGCTTGGACGTATGCAATACAAGTTGTCGATGTTGAAACAGAATCAAAGTTGACCCTTACGCTATCGAAATTGATACGACGTATCGAGATCGATACGTAAGAAAATGTAATCACGATGTGAGAATACAAAATGGAGTGTGCCTCGCGCTATCAAAATTTTGTAAATAACAATAAGAGAGAACGAACTAGTTGATCATAAACTTTGTGATTGATCAAGACGAGACTATAAGTCATCGAGGATTGTTCGATGCGTATAGCATCTCGTGTGTCGACTGCAAATAAGATAGACTCGAACTCAATGCGAGTAGATGCTTCGTAAATTATGGAATCATCAATGATAGTGCATGACTTTATTCGGAGGATAGTTGCGCATCAATTGTGCCGATAGAAATAGTTTTATCCGAAATTGGGTAGTCGCATAGAAATCGTCGAAACGTGATTTGGCTCCGAAATAAGATATAGCATGGTTCATAGTAAACTGTTCTTCGTTAATAATCCACAATTATCGAGCGTAGCTTCGGGGCAGCTGACCCTAGAAGACTTGACCGCCAAATCAAAATTAAATGTTGTAGACCGTAAGATGACCATGCGATATTGCATACAAAATTGCATCGGTAACAAATATAGTATGATGCACGTTAACGATAAGTCTAGGCAATCAAAAATTATTGGAACAGCTTTCGATTGAGAATGATGTAGCTAGATTTTGAGTATTCGTCGGATGAGTGCTTGAATGGTTATGTTGGTCGACGATCAAACTAGAAGTTCACCAACGAACTTAGCGATATGAATAGACGATTGCGAGAAACATGCTATGCACGAGAGAGAACGATAAGGGAATGACTTACGAGTTATGTCGTTAGATTTGGATTCACCTTGCAATTAAGCTTGCGTGAATCAAACTTATATTCAATGTTGCGAGACGGATAAGTTGGGAATTGGGCTAGTAAATTCCTACTCGTTAGGAAATCGGATGTAAGATGCATCATAGAGACTTTGAGTCAAAGCGATTGTTGCCTTGAGCACCATCGCCTCGATATAAACTGTTGTGTCGGATAGATTGTGGCCTTTGAGCAATATCAATTTAAAGTTGCGTCGGCAGAATTTAAGCACGGTGTCTAAGTAAGTAACCTAGCGGGCGTAGTCCCGAATGTTGATAAGGAAATCGTATCGAGATAAGTTGCATAGCCAAACTTCAAAAATAGTTGGGTGTGTCACGACCCGTACCCTAGAGTAAGGACACGAGACGTGGGTACGTCCAGCCTACGCCGCAGTGTCGGCGGTAGAACGCTGTCCTAGGTCAAACATCTAACAATATAAAGGTACATGTACAGTATATACACTCCGAATGGAGGTGACATAGCAAATACAGTCTCAATCACAACTAAGGTAGAACAGGATAAAGATAGATAGATAAATGAATATCCAGAACAGAAGAAAACACAGAGATACAATCCAGAATTCTAAGTGTCTAAAATATATACATATCCTAAAATCTCAAAATCCATATACAGTAATCCATGAAAAGTAAAGACATCCTAATCTAAGGGAGTATCATCTACTGCTAGTGGATCCTACTGCTGGTCCAAGTCCAAGCACTCATCTAGTGTAGCACCGTAGTAGGTAGGGCAGAATGCCTCAGCCTCGTCCTCTGTAATATTTCAACAGGTCCAGTCAGGACAGGAGCGAGCACAGTACATCTCAACAAATCATAGCAGGTCAGGATATATAATCATGCTAGAGAGTAAGATACAAGAAACTGAAAGAATAATATGATAAAAAGGAAGACTGTAAATAAATAGATACAGTATATAGAGAACTATCAGTGGCTAGTGATTCAGAGCACAAGACGGTTATGTAAACGATACGATGTTGTACACGAGTAATCTACAGAGGTTGTACACGAGTAATCTACTGGATTGAATACATAACCACTTCTACTCCCCCGTCCCAATCAATACACAAGGATCTAGCCAAGTTATGTTATTGTACACGAAGGTCATGTGAATACATGATTATACACGATTTTATACGTTTCGTACACGAATGTCACGAATACAAGGAGTACACGATGTTCACGATAAAGTACACGAACACGAATACCCGATGTATCCGCTAAGGGGATAACATCGCATGACAAGATCCATATAGTACTAATCCGTGTTTCCAACGTGTCAACATCATGTAAAGTAATCTAAAGCAGGAAATATACTCCTAATGCAGGATATGAAATGATCAGAGACTGTACTCGCCTGTTATCTGAATGTCCAAGATGAAAGTACTGTCCGAGGAGTGGTGTCTGGCTCCTATTTAGAACAGTACAAGTCACAATAAGTCCAGAATGGTAATAAGATGCACTACAATGCATTCTACATGAATCTAGGTCAATCTAGGCCAAAGTCAACTCTTGGTCAACTCTGGTCAACCCTAGAAGTCAAACTAGGTCAACCAAGTCTATACTAGTCTAACTAGTCTATTCTAGGTCTAACAAGGCTACACAAGTCTAACTAGACTCTATACTGACACACAGATACACCCATAGGCTAAGAGCCCTAGACTAGCTATTAGGCAATACCATGCCTAAACCATCCCACAACCTATAATACATGGCAATCAATATTACATATAGATATATACATTATGTATATAGGCCTACTAAATAGACATCCAACTTACATACTACATATGTAAATATATACATGGTACATACCTACATATATTCATTATACATGCTTAAACTATATACCATATACATGTAATGTGTGTGTGTGTCATGTGTGGCACTTGTGTGTGTGATATGGTATGAGGGTGTGTGTTAGGCTTGAGAGTGTCACATGAAAGTGTGTGAGACACTTGTGTACAGTGCTTTTGAATCAGTAAAGTGTTCATGTGTTATGCAAAACAGTGAGCTAACATGTGTCCAATAGAATACAGGAAACAGTGAGCAATAGGAAAGTAGCAAACAGCGCTAACTAACAATGTGTGAACCTGTGTATGCAGGAAAACATAAATTGTAAACTGTGCACTAGGTGAGTGATAGGCAAATGGAAAAACAGGGAATGATTTGTGTTGCCAGTGTCTAGGAAACAGGAAAATACATTAGTGTGACCTGTGTACCATATAGTGAAGTGTACACTGTCATGAGGAAACAGGGAAGAATCATTTCTCAGTTAAAAGAATGGAAGGGAAACCAATTCCACAGTTAAAGGAAGTCAGCCCAGGTTTTCAGAGCTTTCATCTCAGTTAAGCAGTTGACAGGAAACCATAATTAACATTCATTCAACTCATGTAATGTAAAAAAGAAAGGAAACCAATTTCTCAGTTAAAGTAATGAATCAAAACACTCATTCAGCTCAGTTGAAGAAGGGAAAGGAAACCAATTCCAGTTTCCAGCATTTTTCGAAATCCAACCCAATTGTCAAAATCTCATTCACAAACCAAAAGCCAAATTTGAATGTAAATTTTAAGCTAAACATGAACAACAGTTATGTGGAAGACATTTGACAATGAAAAACATCTATTGAATAGGATTAACAGTTCAGAATTTGAAAAAAATAATGTATCAGTAATGAGTGTCAGTGAACATGCAGTCAACCCAAATTCGAAACCAATTTCACATCAATACCTATTTTATTATGTAAACTCAATTAACAAAGGTTATTAAACAGATATAGGATCTTAATTAGCAATTAAACATGGATTAAAGTATGTAAATGGAAATAATAACACAAAACAAACCACAGCACGTACACGCACAGTGCACGCGTAATTCCGTGTCCGACACGACACGAAAGGTTGTGTAACTTGGGGAACTTCGTATCAGTCATGAATATAACACGTGTGTCAAAAATCCCGTGTCCAAGTGTCGTGTGCTGTGCACAAGAAGCCCCGAGCAGCAGGGGAGCTACAGTGCCCGCGCGCGCTCGTGTGCACCCGCGTGTTCCCGTATCCGTGGCGACACGACACAACACCAATACGTGTTCAGAACACTAGAAACCCCTAAGCAAGGTTAAAACCTAAATTCCTATTCAAATACATTCCAGAAATTCAATCGAAATGCCCTTTGGGGCATTTCATCAAACACCTATATGAGAGGACTGATACGTGTCCAAATGGGACACGAAATCCTACAGAAATCTAGGGTTAGCTATTCCTATAGTTAGGGTAGGCCTAGGGCTTCCTAGATATGTAATAAAAACAACATTCTATGGTGTAGATTCGAATTTACCTATAGGTTTGCAAAGCTCAAAAAGCCCCAAATGAGAATGGATCCTCAAGCCACCAAAACTCTCCCAAATTATTTCTTCCCTGAAATTTCTCAATACCAACAGCAAGTAGAATAAAATTAGAGCCTATTGCAATTGGTTTGGGTGGAAATGGAATTGAAATGGATTTTCTAGGAATTATTGAAGTTGGGGACTCACCTCTTTCTCAAACTTGTAAATATTTCTAAAGGAGGCTAGCCCTAATTTCTAGGAGGCATTAAATAGGGGAATGATTAGGGTTGGCCGGCTATGGGCTGGATTGGGCTAGGGTTAGGTTACATGGTGTTGGGTTGGGCCTCTATGGGCTTAAGTCACAAGTCATGACTTGTGAAACCACAAGCCATTAGCTAGCCTAATCAATTCCTAATCTCTCCAAATAAGTTCTAATTGGTTAAATATCACTAACTTAGGTCAAGCTAGGGTTACACACTCTAACCAAGTAGTCATGACCTAGGTTAGCTTCTAGGACAGTCTCCTAAGTCAACACTAGTCAAGGTCAAATATAGCACCAAAACAATTATACTAAAAAATTACTAAAAATTCTAATAATTATAATTAATACTAATAATTCCAAATAATTCCAAAATTTTAAAAATGACCAAAATACCCTCAAGCTAGAAAAGTGGTAGTGACAGGGTGGCGACTTCGAATGCAAGGCGTTATGAAGGATCGTTGCGATCGGATGCGCGACGGCTCAACGCGGCGCATAAAGTTGATAGTCCATACGAAACATACGAAACGAGAAATACGATTTTGAATCGCATCGTATGCAGTGACGTATTGAATGAATCATGTATGTATCGAATATACGTATACGATAAAATTTTGAGAATAATTGCTAAAGATAAGTCCGATCGAGAGTACGAGATGGCAAGCATATGATTGAAATTTACCTGTCAGCTTTGTTCTAATTTGCTACCACCAGACTTGATCGAAATACATATATCTTCGGGACGTCTTGAATATAGGTACAGATCCAAATCGAGTTATATACAAAATTCAAATCGAGCTGCAGGAAAGACTTTAAAATATTAACGAAAAGCTTACAAGATAGTGTGAAACTGAACAACATTGGTGGGACGAGATCGTGAAACGATCTATAAAACACTTAATCAGAGTGTTGGTTTTGGTTCGAGGATGAACCCTATTTTGAGTGGTATATTCTGTAGAGTCCCGCTCCGTACGGCGTATTACGCTGAGGCATTGACTCAAAGGGTCGCGTTGACCGAATAAAATATATCGATGCGAATCGATAAGAGAGTTACGTTGTCTCGAGCAATGCATCGAACTAAGTCGATGCGAAGAGTTGCATTGTCCCAAAGAATGCATCGAGTTAAATCGATGCGAAGTGTCGCATTACCCCGAAGGATAAGTGCGTTGAATCGGCTCGAAAATTCTAAGAAATCGAATCGACCAAGACGCAAGTTCGAATCGATGCAAGTATTGATTTTAGTTGGTTTCATGTGCAGGCTATCAATTTATGCTGAAATATTAGAGGTCGATATTTTGCCTTATTCAGAAACGGGTCCGCGAAACCAAATCGTCGCCTTGCGATGGACTGAGGCGTTGGCTCGGTACGCCAAATCGGACGTATAATTCAATGAAGCACGAAGTACTCTAATGGCTAAGTCAGGAGAGTTGGCCGTGCAACAAAGTTATGAAATCGAGCCGCATCGGCTCGATGAAACGACGAGACGTATCAACTCAAGGTGAAAGGATTGACTCTTCTTTTTACGCCTTCATGCCTAAGTCAGAATATATCATTGTATGCTACGTTAACCTATCGACGCCACGGGCGTGGTCTGATCGAAAGATAAATCGTAGTGTGAGTCGAACACTAGTTAGAACAATTGAAATGAAACGTGCATCAAATGCACGAGTCGCTATGGAACATTGGATATCGCAAAGGCAAACGCCTAGGTGCACAAGCTGCAAGAACATGGGATAACTGTATTCGGCGAGTGCCTTCGTGCACGAGCCATTCTGTGTCTTCGTGCACGAGTTAGAAAGACTAGTACATTGAAAGACAATAGGCGAGCGCCCTAGTGCGCAAGCCACGAACATTGAACACTAAGGCATAGAACATGGAAATACGACTTCGATGCGTGCAGTAAGTGCACGACGTGAAGGAAAGATGATAAATGTGTCGAAACGTGCCTACGTGCACAAGATCATAAAAGATGGCTTTGTTGCGAAAGAATATAGTTATGGCATGAATGTAACGAAACTGTTAGATGTGGCATGATGCCTCGAAAGGTATTCGGGACCTTCGGATCATTCGATTGAAGAACATTGAGTTGAGGCATGATGCCATCGAACATTGAAACGAAGTATGAAACGTAAGAACATAGAAAGTTAACGGAAGAAATACGAGATGATAAAGTCTGAGTCTCGGACTCAAGACTATGCTTGGTTGTTTGAATAATAGTGCGTTGCATGGTCGAATGGAATGGACTTAAGATAATTAAGATAATCTTTCGTGCACGAAATGTTTCCTCCGAACGGGCTGCGCCGGGGCACCGGAACCGTTCGGCCTAGGAGGAATATAATCTTTGATAGGCGCACATCCGTAAGACGATTAGCGACCGCTTAGCGAGATGTAAAAAGCCGCAAATGATGATATGCAGTAGTAGATCTTCGTAATTGGGACAACAACCCACTACGAGAGGCGCCGGGCTACCCAAATTCGAGAAAGAAAAGAAAGAAAGGAAAAGATAAAGAGAAATACCTTTAGTCCATTCTGGCATGGATACGCTAAGACCTTCATATAGTTAAGAAACGATAGGTCGAAGGTACAGGCACGTATGTGTCCCGCACACATAGATCCTGCTTAGAGAGCACTTATAACATGAAAGGGAAGGAATGAGGCGTATTCACCTTGCGTCAGTACAAAGGCGAGTATGTCTATGTTGGTAAGAAGTCGCGCCACGAAACAAACACGAGATTGCTTGTCTACTTGCCTATTCAATTCGAATAACATGCTTGCCATGATAAAATGCTTTACTGCTTTCGAATATGCCATAAAATCGACCCTAAGGAGAATATAGCAAGATCATAAGCTAAGTTGCATGATTCAACATAAATACTATAATGTCGGTATAGAAAGAAGGTCTTTGCATCAGTACATGCGAGGACGAACGTACTGATCCTCCACCAGCTTTCATGTAGGGTGCAGGGAATGGATTGCTCGTGGCGGAGCTTCGCTTGAACGCATTGAGACTTGGAAAGCTGAAGCGTATTGAGGCATGCGACCGCATTGACGCTCGGACTTGCAACAGGATTGATACGGCCGAGATATAGAAGGCATGATGTATGGAACGGTGAAATCTTTTGTGGGCAAGAGAGAACCTGAGTGTTGTAGTCAATCTGGCATATATTCTTGGACTATTAAAAGCCTTTTTAATCTCAGTTCGAATATCAATAAAAAGAATTGTTTCGTATACTCTGTTTTTCTTTCGTTGCAATTATCAATTCAAAGATAACCATTTAAGAACTTGTCATCTTGCCTTGCACGAGCGCAACTCCAGACTCGTGCGGTATCACGCCCCCTACGAGGATGATGATTCGGGTGATTCTGGGTCGGGGCGTGACAGCAGTTGGACAGAACGGGTGCACGAGATTGGAGGTAGCAGTTGTTCTCTCCACGCCTACCAGATTCATTAAAATCTTGGGAATGCAGCAAGGGGACAGAGCGGAGCCCTCCTCGGCCAGCATGGATGAAGGAGAATACAATTTTGTACCAGAAGAAGGCATGGAGAAGACCGGTACAGGTAAGGATACAGTGGTATTCCAATCCCAAAGCATTACCAAGACCAAAAGACAAGTACTGACGAACGGGAAGGGGTCCGAACACGCTAGAGGGATTGACAAGGAACTATCTAGCAGAAAGCGTCAAGCTCGGGTCAACATAGAGAAAGAACAGCCACTTTCGGCCCCTTCAAATATGGACGAACAATTCACAGAATTAGATCGAATAAGGGAAGAGGGAGGATTATGCTTAGTAGTCGACAATCCTGAATGACGTCGTCATCTAATAAACGGGAAGAACAAGGAACCATCTACCAGTACTAACAGCCAGCAAAGGGAAGGAGGCCGGTCATCATCCCAAGATGCCAGCGGCCAAGTGATGGGGGGATCATCAACTGTACCAAATCAATGGAGATTATATGCTGGAATATTCGGGGGGTGTGTTCGATAGGGAGATGGAGAGAAGTACGAAGTCGTCTAAGGGAGGAGAAGTGTACAATAGGTGCCTTGATCGAAACCAAGATGAAGATGCGTCGCCTATTAGCGAGAAGGACGCCAAATAACTGGGATCAAGCAAGCAATCTAGATCTTTGCGATATGGCCCAAATATAGGTTATATGGGACAAGGCACACTGGCAGGGTCGAGTACTCTATTCGTCTGAGCAGATGGTGGATATATCGTTTACACACCAGGGTGGTCTTCAATTCATATTGGGAGTCATCTATAGTCACAATGATAGAAGAAAGAGAGATATTCTCTGGCAGGATATAGCGCACATCAGCCAAGTGGCTGACGCCAACCCCGCACTTCCTCTAGTGGTAATGGACGACTTCAACACCATATTACATCAACAAGAAAAGATTGGTGGTCGACCTGTTCCTGATGTTGTACTATACGACTTCCAGAGTTGCTTACTGAGGACGGGGCTTCAGCAATTGACCAGAGTAGGCCACTTATGGACCTGGAATAACAAATTGGATCGGAAAACGTGTACTCTGTCAGTTGGATCGAGCAATCGGCAATGGACGATAGTTCGATGTTTTCTCTCACGTCCCGGTAGAAGGCCTTGCAGCGGAAACTAGTGACCACTCACCACTCCGTCTTCGTCTGACTGGAGGGCGAACGCAGAAAGCATCCCCTTTCAGATACAACAATGGGTGGCACCTAATGCCAGAGTATGGGGAAGCGGTGTCCAGAGGCCTCCAAACGGAGACAGAAGCGCATAGGCAATTTCGCGTTATAAAAATTCTCAAGGCGGTAAAACAGGAACTCAAGGGGTGGGTGAGACGGCGGCCAAGTGATGGATTAAAAAGCAAAACTAATGATCTACACGCCCTACAACAGGCCCTCCGACAAGATCTGCTCAATGAGGAGCTCATGAAGGCCGAACGCTCCCTTGTGTCGGAGGTGGGGAAGCTCCAGCTTGCAGAAGAAATATTCGCGACGCAGAAGGCAAAGTGTGACTGGCTAAAAAGCGGCGACAGGTGCACCAAATTCTTCTATAGCGTCATCTGCACTCGACAACATCGCAACTGAATTCAGCAGCTCATTGATCCAGAAGGTAAGGTGGTAAACACAGTAGACAACATTCGTAATATGGCTGTCAGGTATTACACAGACCTCTATAATCAATCTCATTATCCGACTAACTTTCCTAAGCTTGTCTATAAGAAAATTGTGACCAGAGAGGGAAATAATAGACTTCTAGTGCCCCCGCGAATAGAGGAGATAGATGCCATTATTAAAAAGGTTGATCCAGACAAAGGCCCCGGCCCTGATGGGTTTGGGAGTAAGTTTTACAAGATCCACTGGAATAAATTGAAGGAGCACATCCTGGGAGCGGTTACTGAGTTCTTCGCTAGAGGAAAACTTCTGAAAGAAATCAATCATACATTCCTCACCTTGATCCCCAAGAAAGAAGGAGCGGCAGAGCTGACAGACTTTCGCCCGATCGCCTGATGCAACTATATTTACAAGATCATTACAGGAATTATGTGCAAGCGAATGGAGGAGCTGATGCCAGATCTCATATCTCGAAATCATGCGACATTTGTCAAGGAAAGATCCATCTCGAAGAATTCTTTACTGGCCAATGAGTTCGTACGGGAGTTCAATAAACCAGGCGGGAGAAAGGCTTGTCTCAAGCTGGACATCCGCAAGGCATATGACTCAGTAAATAGAGATTTTGTGTGTGCATCTATGGAAGCGATGGGATTCTCAGAAGTATGGGTAGCCCGAATAAGAGAATGCATTTCGAACGCCACATTTTCCATTCTCATTGAAGGCCGACCGTATGGTTATTTCGGGAGCAGTCGAGGGCTCAGACAGGGGGATCCACTCTCCCCTACCTATTCACCCTCGTCATGGAATACTTCTCGTGTCTCATGGACGAGGCGGTTGCATGGGGACATATACAGCCATTATACAAGTCGGTTCAACCGCACGTAAGTCACTTGATTTATGCTGATGATCTTCTTGTTCCTAAGCAGGAGGGGATACGGACAATGAATGAAATCATGGAAAGGTTCGGACATCTTACCGGATTGCAACTAAATAAGGATAAAAGCCAAGTCTACTTTAGCAGCTCATGTCTAGAGAAAGAGGAGAGTGCCTTCGCGCTGGGGGTACGACAAGCTGAATTACCAGTTAAATACCTAGGAATTCCGCTGTCGACTAATTATGTGCGGGAGGAAAATTGTCGAAGTTTGGTAGATTATGTGCAAAAACGTATCGAGGGATGGCAGGCGCAGTGTTTATCCTTTGGTGGCAGAATAGAACTCATCAGATCAGTAGTCTCATCTATAATGAAGTACTGGTTGCAGTCCATTC
This sequence comes from Iris pallida, assembly GCA_029216955.1. NCBI lineage: Eukaryota > Viridiplantae > Streptophyta > Magnoliopsida > Asparagales > Iridaceae > Iris > Iris pallida. Next base: position 657,710 of record JANAVB010042818.1, read on the forward strand.
TTTTACCAAAAGTTACCTTGCACAGAGTGGAACGTCAATGTGCGGATTTCTTATGGAAGGGAGGTCTACCGGCCATAGCCTGGGACAAGTTGTGCACGCCAATTGATGTGGGTGGGGTCGAACTTCAGTCATTAGAGGACATGCGGGAGATAGCAGGGATCAAGTTAATTTGGAAATTCCTACAAGGTAAATCTCTTTAGGCGGAGTGGCTTAACAACCGTTACTTAGGCGGTAAGAACTTATGGACGTACAATTCATCCAACAATGAGTCCATCACGTTCAAAAGCATCCTTCGACTTCGGAGAACCATCAAGCCAAAAATCACACGTATCTTTGTTGACGGAAGGAAGACCGATCTATGGCTTGATCCATGGATTGGACATGAGTCTTTACTCCAAATTATAGGCAACCACATGATAGAGGAAGTATACCGAGGAGAACGTGTAAGCTGCATATAGAAGACAGCCATTGGTGTCCCGAGAACCATCGCTGGGCTCGATAAGCCAGCATGGCCATCAGGGCGGCGTTGATAGATAGTCGGAGAGGAGAGGATAAATGGGCTTGGGCAGATAACTTGGAGACCGAGTTCACTGCTCTCGCCACATATCACAGGTTCCGGATGCCACAAGCTAAGGTGGAGAATTCAGACGTTGTATGGAAGGCTGGAGTCCTACAAAAAATGCAGATATGTATGTACAAGTTGACGCAAAGACGGCTGCTCACGAAGGACAGGTTGATCTGATTCGGGGTACAAATTTCAGATTCGAAATGCGCACTGTGCAATCAGTAGGCAGAAACGTTGGAACATATCTATTTCGATTGCCCAGTCTCCAAATTTCTATGGCAAGCCCAATGGAACAAAATATGATTACAACCAACTCAAGAGGTGAACATAGAAGAGATCATCAGCTTAGTGCGAGAAAACAGAGGGCGGGGAGCTGAATGGTTTCGAGAAGCATGCACCAGAATTGCTGCTATGGTATGGCATATATGGAAGGAGAGAAATATGAGGGTGTTTGAAGGACAGAGCACGACTCCAATAGGCTTGTTGCATAATGTAGACTTTGACATAGAATGTATGGAGATGACTTTATAAGCCCCCGAATGTAAGAACAGTATTTTATCAATAAGACTTTTACCAGGTTCCTATATATATATATATATATATATATATATATATATATATATATATATATATATATATATATATATATATATATAAAAAAGAGTTTTTTTTCACTCACCAAAATTTGGATGATGTTCATTCCATTCAAGAGTTTGACACATGTCAGCCAACTCTTGAGTTGAATGGTGACAACTCTTGAGTTGAAAGTAATTAAAAATAATTTTAGAATAATTTGGATGATGTTCGTTCCATTCAAGAGTTGGATGATGTTCGATGAGAGAAAATAAATTAAACTAATTTTAGGTTGTCACGTGACAACTCTTGAGTCGAATGGTGAACATCATCCAACTTTTGATGGTGAGCAAAAATAGACTTTAAAAAAAATCCATGTCCTTTTACATATATAAGTGAAAACCGACTTTACCATTTAAATTTTTGATGTCCCTTAAAATTTGGATCTGCATAATTGTTAGAGCATCTCCAACCCTATTGTCTTGTTTTATGTTGTGAATCCTATGTGGCATGAGGCACAAGACAATGTCTTGTATAGGTGGCAAGATTATATTCACAAATGATAATGAGTTTAAAAAGTCATCTCCAATGCAAAAGTATTGAGAAGATAATACAAATTAATTTTTTACAACTTCCAAGACAACTTTTACTCTTCTACTTCTTTTTATAAATATTTTTATTCACAAATGATGATGTGGACATAAAGACATTGTGAAGTGCATTGTCTAGATCTAGACAACCAACTTCACATTGTCTTTGCCATGTCATTGCCATGTCAACTCCACACTTTATTTCACATTTGCATTGGAGAAGTACTTTTGGAAAAAATTGTTGTCATTCCTATGTGGCAACCATTTTTTTCAAACTCACAATAGGGTTGGAGATGCTCTTAGGTCTGTCCTAGGTCGGGGCCCACATTGCTTTGCATGTTGCTCGAGTATACTGAGGAGGGCAAAATTTGAAATCCATGGTGCAATTAGAATTATGGATAACCGATGTTAAACTCCATATGAAATACATTTTTGGTCCACGAGAACTTTTCATATAAATTGTTCTTGTCAGTTGGAATTTTAGGTACAATTAAACTACAGAAAATTTGCAACGGCAATATTATATTTGAAACTATTAGCGTGAATGAAAAGGTTTTGGAAAAATTTGCAGGAAAGAAAGAAATCGTCATTGTCACTGGCGGAAAATGAACATATACGATTTCCTCCGATAGCATTGGCAGAAATTGAACATTGTGGTGAGTCCTGCTAGTTGGGGTTAGGGTCGGATTTGTTTTGGTTTATTAGGGGTTGGATTTTTGCTATAGGTTTATTTGTGGGGGTGAAGATGAGATGGTTTGGTTGATTTATTGTTGGACTGGTTTAATTTTTAGTTGAGACTAACAACTAGTTTATAACTGTTTACTTTAACGTTCATTTTCAATAATTCTATCCCCTCTAACATTCAATTCCAACATTCATCTGCATGTTATCTCTAGTGGCTATTTCATCCTACCTCTATAATTTTAAGACATGTATTGTTTGTAACACAGTATCAAACCAAATATCTTTTCTTCTCTAAAATTTTTTATTCTCTTTACAATTTAAACCATTATTCAGTATCTCATTCTACTCTATTTAGAAGCTCATTTTCTACAAAAATGAGCTCCTCCATTCTGAATATATAATCTAGAAAATGGATTAGGCCTTTACTAATGATGCCCTAATAAACATTCCCCAAAAAAGCAGCTCTCGAATTCGATAGAAAGTTGGGGGGGGAGCAAGTTGCGCACATGACAGCTACAACCCCCCATTGGCCATTGCTAGGCTCCAGCTGTTAATACGGAGATAGCAAAAGGTTGGCTACTGCTACTTCACCAAAGAGACAATATCTGCCCTGCTTTTGTATGGTGGATTGTCTCGTCATGTGCTAATTGATTGTGGCCATCCATGGCAACCTACTTTCTACAAATGAGATTGGTGCAAGCAACCTACTTAATCAATGTTGTAGTTCATGTGGTGCACTTGGAAAAGATTGAGTATAGTATTGCTACAAGGGAAAATTTATGAAATGCCTAAAAAACGAAAAAATTTTATGAAAAACCCACCGCACAATAACATTTTATCGCGTGTCCAAAATTAGCAAAAAATATATAAAGAGGGTTCCGAATGACCTTTTTGTCCTTCCTTCTAATTTGTTGAAAATACCCACAAAACTACTGTTAAAAAAAATATTTCGATACTTCATCTTCTTCCATACGCTGCTCACTTTCAAATCTAGGTTTTCTCCTCAAAAATCTTCAAAAACTCGTCGGAAAATTTCGGAAAGACCGAGACAAACGACAAAAGTGCTAAAACGGAGGTCCAAACATCATTTTTTTGCGATTCTAAAATTTCGGAAGCCCGTCTAACGAAGAAGCGGTTACTTTCAGGCTCCTCGAAGATACGCTCATTTTGGGACAAACCGGGCCTCGTTTCGACCTTCCAGTCAAAAGTTATGGCCCTTCAAAGTTTCAACTGACCATAAAATACAGGAGAATGGTCATTCTCCGTGTTAGAACACGAAAAATGTTAATTTCGCATGAGGGTGGGCGTTCTCCGTGTTAGTAACACGGAGAATGTCATTCTCCGTCTTAATTTACACGGAGAATAGTCATTCTCTGTGTTAGTAATACGGAGAATGGCATTCTCCGTCTTAATTTACACGGAGAATGGCCATTTTCCGTGCTAAATTACACGGAGAATGGTCATTCTCCGTCTTAATTTACACGAAGAATGGTCATTCTCCGTGTAATTTAGCACGGAGAATGGTCATTACAGTGTTAAAACGCAGGAGAATGGCCATTCTCCGTATTAGAAACACGGAGAATGCCATTCTCCGTGTTAAATAAAACGGAGAATGGCCATTCTTCGTGTAATTTAGCACGGAGAATAGTCATTCCAGTGTTAAAACGCAGGAGAATGGCCATTCTCCGTGTTAAATAAAACGGAGAATGGCATTCTCCGTGTTAAATAAAACGGAGAATGGCATTCTCCGTCTTAATTAAAACGGAGAATGACATTCTCCGTGTTAATTTACACGGAGAATGGTTATTCCCAGTGTTAAAACGTAGGAAAATGACCATTCACCGTGTAATTTAGTACAGAGAATGGCATTCTCCGTTTCTAAATTACACGGAGAATGGCCATTCTCCGTGCTAAATGACACGGAGAATGACATTCTCCGTGTTAAATGACACGGAGAATGGTCATTCAAATGTTAAAACACAGGAGAATGGTCATTCTCCGTGTTAGAAACACGGATAATGCCATTCAACACGGAGAATGACATTCTCCTTGTTAAAAATGCAGGAGAATGACTATTCTTCGTGTGATATCGACTTGACAGAAACCTAATTTTTTATTTTTTTGTTTTGTGGAAAGAAATTTGACATGAATAAAGATTCAAGAGTTTTCGTTCTTCTTTCAAAACGATGCTAACTCTTATGGAAAAGAAGAAGAAGATCTTCTCTCCGTAATTGACCTAATTGTCGGAGAAGAAGAAGAAGAAGAAAATGAGTGATGATCGGAGTTCGACTGAAAGAAAAAGCATGTTGAACTACGAACGATCTTTGCGATCTCTGCTGAAGATGAGAGCAATGAAATTCAGATCTCTCGTGAAGAAGAAGAAGAAGAGAATCACAATCCAGATCTGAGTTTGTGCGGAGGGGTAGTTATGGTATTAATTTTGTAAATGCAGAACATCTAAAGGAAATCTTGGAATACTTAACGTGGAAATATATAATTCTGGACATTTCATAAAACCCATCATGCGGATGGATTTTTCATAAAAACCAACCCCGAAATTGGGTTTCTCAGCAATTTCCAGTTGCTACAAATATACAGTTTCATACTCTTTTTTCTCCAAAACAATGCTTGTACATCGCATTTGTATCCCAACAAAATTATCAATATATATTTGGATACCTAATAGTTTAACTTTGTTCACTGGAAGTGTCCAAATCTTAAAATGGACATATTAGAATCCAAATCCTAAGATGGATATCTTGAAGATCCAATAACTTTCGAACCTTTTTGGAATCCTAAGCCTAATTAACCCTAAAAGGTTTCCAAAAAAAAAACTGTAGAAAATGTATCAAGAGATCTTGTTCAACGATATAAAATTCAAAATGAATAACTTTGCTCACATTCATCAAGTAAAAAAGAAAATCCTAGAAATCTTAAAGATAGTGAATTTGAAAAAATAAATTATTTCTCACACAAAAAGAATTGTTGAAAACATAAACTAGAAAGTAAAATTTGAAAAGTTAAAACTATAATCTATAAAATGAGAAGCTGTCAGTACACTAAATAGTAAAAGATGAAAGTAAATCTTAAGAAATAAAGTAGGCTTTGTAAAATTTAATTAGGAATGATTTTCTTGTAATGCCTTGTCGGTCATTTGCATGTTCTCCTTTAGAGTGGCAATTATTGTTGTCACAATAATTATACTAGAAATAGTGACATTACTAAATGGACCATTTAGGTTTGACAAGTCCATATACAAAACATACATGCATCGTATTCACAAACCTATAATTCTTGATATTTATCAAGTTAGAAGAATTATTGACATGACATATGCATTTATCCCGATATTCTTATTTTTATACAAGCGTCTTGATAAACACAAAAATCCTATAGACAATTTTCATAAATGAATATATAATAAGCAAAATTAGTTCCAATTCTACACTTCAGTACTACATTTTCATAATTTTTAGATTCGTATTTGATACAGACAGTCTTTTATGACTAAATTAATTCTTAGTTATATATATATATATATATATATATATATATATATATATATATATATATATATATAACCGTATACATTATTATAATGCGAAAATCAGTTCCAAATTAAGCCGTCTAAGACGAATATATATCATTAACCAATTAATTTAAAAACTTTAAAAAAAAAGTTAAGAATCGTAACTAGAGTTCATTTCTCATGTAGTTGAAAAAAATTAAAAGCTAAAATCCTCCTAACTACATGAACATGTGTAAATCCTAAAATATTTTAAATTTAATTATATTTAAACTAACTAAATAATACTAACTAAACACACATCCAAAATTTTAAAAACATATATTTATAATAAATCATAACTAAAATATATTCAAATTATATTTAAAATATTCTAACATAATTTAGATTTCTATATTTCAATAATATCGTAATTTTTACCTTTTTTACGTGCAACTCCCGTGTAAGTAACTAGTATATATACACAGAGAGAGAGGGGGTATGGGAGTTGGCGTCCCATCCCTCTCTCCTAGGTATGCCAACTCTAATAGCGCCATGCTTCATTTTTCACTGTGGAGCGCCAATAGAGTTGGCGTTCCACTCTCTCTCCTGGCCAGGGCGCCAACTCTAGTGACATCTCATACATTTTAAAAAATTCTTTCTTGCATGCAAATTAACAATTTTTTTTCCTCATCTCTATATATGATTTTTTAATTCTTCTTCTTTGCATGCAAATTTTAAAAAAAAGAAAATTTTTCTATATGAAATTTTCTGTATTTACGCAGTATCTTTAGAATGTTAAAAACCAGTGCTGATACACATACTCTCATATCGGCCAGACAACAAGAATGTTGTCTACCGATGGGGTATATATATTCGGTCTCAAAATAGTGTGTATTCCACCCCATTTTACTATTTCCTGAACTCTCTTGACATTAAGAAGCTATCTCAAAGAAATGCTTGAAGCTTGTCTCAACAGTACCACAAGAGCCAAAACGAAGCAATCACGCTGACAGACCAATCGACTGCGCTGCTACATGATCAACCTAACACAACTAGCTTCGTCTTGTTTCGGTGTACAGATTGCATCTTTTGCATGTTTAGTATGCCAAATTATTCTTACTAGTATATATGTGTCTTGTACGTATCTTATAATACTTGAAACGAGCAAACAACATCCTTAATTTTTTCCTTACTAGTATCTTATAATACTTGAAACGAGCAAACAACATCCTTAATTTTTTCCTTACTAGTATCTTATAATACTTGAAACGAGCAAACAACATCCTTAATTTTTTCCTTCTATACATAATTACGTAACTATTCATAATGCCTATTTTTTCATTATATAGTAATATCTATCATTTTAACCTTTGCTTGTGCTAAAAACCTTGGACTTGGGGTTTCTTTTTTTTTTTTTTTTGAAATCCACTCACACACATAATTGGGGGACTCGAACTTTGCCGATCCCTCCAGATGTCCGCTCTAATACCACTAGGCTAGAGAGCTCGGACTGGACTTGGGGTTTCTAATACCATAATCTTTTGAAACCATTTTGAGTCACTACGCTTCTACGCACCTTCCCAACTCCAAGAGGAACCCTCCACTAAAACAAATTAAAGCACACCTTCCTCCAATCCCTCTCACCCTCCTAACTTCAGCAACCAATAAAGAAGGCCAAGAAAAGCTAAAAGCAAAAAAATATGAAAAGCAAAAGAAGTAGAAAAACAAAAGAAAACACATGCACGTAAAAAAAAAAAAAAGCGCCATGGTGCTCGCAACTAGAAAAAGCCCACCAAGATCCCCTCTCCCTAATGCTGCCACAACCCACATTCCCCTCCCCCTCCCATGGAAGAAGAGATCGTGCCAGCCGACCAGCCGAGCTCCTCGCGGAGGCCCCCGAAGTCTGCCCCCGCCACCGCCGCGTACGCTCCGGAGCCCTTCGACAGCGAGAAGCTGCCACCAACCCTCGTGTCGGAGGTCAGGCCCTTCCTCCGCGTCGCGAACCAGATCGAAAGCGAGTCGCCCCGAGTCGCCTATCTATGTAAGGCAATTTATATTGGCCACAACTGGCTTGGACTATAGTTTTTGACTGTGCAAACTTTTACTATTTGTATGGTTTGCCATAACAAGTGGATCAAGTATAAATATCTAACCCCCCAACAGTCCTCCAACTCTTCCGAGTTTTGATGCAGTAACATGAACTTTAACATGCTATCAGAACCATTCGTGTCATATGAATGTAAAATTGAATTGCGACATATGGTAGCAAAGAGTCGAAACATATAGTTTAGTTAATTGTCTTGAATGCATGATTAACTTTTGCAAATCCTAAGAATATCCTTTGAAAAAAAAAATAAGTAGGAGAATAACTTTGATCTGCATCATAAGGCTTATCAAGAATGGATTTATTATAATCAAAAGGTCACAAGGCATTATAACTATATGGTTTTATATAGGAGAAAGTGAAAGATGGACTAGTTTAATGTAAAGTATCAAACCGATCCTTAATTCCCATGGTTCATAGATTTGGATCTTCCATCTAAATATGTGTCCTAGCTCACTGTAAATTAATTAAAATTAACAAGAATAATATATATACATGTACTTCTTTAAGGGACATGATTTGATATAATGTGGTCCCTGCTACCTTGATAATGGATTTTCAAATTCTTATAAACCACGATTCTCTGAATTCCATCAAGTTCACATAAGACAGTAATTAGTTTGAGGAGCTATCAGGCAAATATTTGTGTAGCAGTGGAGAGTTGAGCTTTCGTTGGTGAATTAGTATTCAAAGAAATAGGCCATGCATGGCACCTTAATTTATTGGCTACCATAGATCTGAAGAATCTAATGTAGGGCAACATCAAGAGGTCACAAAACCACAAATTTCTGAAGTTGTATCATTATGAAGATGGGTCGAGGCAGGGGTGGATCTGGAAATATAAACTGTGATGTGCTAACTGGTTAGGGTGGACTAGGTGTGAGTTAACTTCTACAATTTTTTTTAAAAAAATCATATGAAAAACAAAGGAAAACAAGTTGAGGTGGACTGGAGCCCACCCAAGACCATACCTATACCTGGATCCGCCCCTGGGTCGAGGAAGAACAAAAGAATACAACGAGTATTTTTTAATGTTTTTTTTCTGTCTTATCAGGAGAAATGGTCCTTGCACATAACCATTAAAGAAGGTGGTAGTAAAGTGCAAATGCTCAAAAGTTAAGGGTAGTGATTTGCTATGTAATATAGTTTAGGATAGTAATATGCGATGAGTGATAATTGCAAGGTATTTTAATCCAAGGTAGTCTATTATTTAGGGTATAATGTATTTTTTGATACACATTTTAAATTTTTTTTACAATGTCATATGAGTAGTATAAATTTTCAGTCATAACCAAAATTATAGATTTTTTACAATGTCAAATACCCGTCCAAAAACATAACGAAATAGTTATATATGTGAAAACACTAGGCACCAAGTGTTGCGACTTGGATGGTGATGTGGACGCACACATGGCACAAAGTGTGGCAACCTAGGTATATGTGGCATGAATGTGTCTTACAACCTTCTTACAACCACCTAGATGACAGTTGCCAATTGGGTCCCCTCTCTTCATGGGTGGAGGAGACCCAATTGACAACTGTCATCTAGGCGGTTGTAAGAAGATTGTAAGGCTTTGGTTGTAATCCTAAGATTATTGTTATGTAAAAGAGCAATGTTAGGATTACAACCAAAAGCCTTACAACCTTTTTACAACCATTTAGGTGGTAGTTGCCAATTGGGTACCTCTCTCCCCATGTAGAGAGGAGGAGAGAGTTCTAAGAAGATTGCAAGATTTTTGGTTGTAATCCTAAGATTATTGTTAAATAGCTCAACCGACCATGTGGCAACACTTTGTGCACATGTGTGCTAACATCAGTTACTTTTTTTTGACGGATTTTGGATTGATGTAAGACATTGGAAGAATTTGTGACCTTGGATATGGCAATGAAAATTTTATACTTTCTGCATGACATTGTAAACATGTCAAGACTATACCAGACCCGTATTTTACCTTTTTTTTATATCTATTTATTTGGTTGTCCATGAAGGAAACAAATTAAGTAACTTTGAGGTTGCTATCCTTGCCACTGAGTACTAAAATTCTAGAGGACTCGTGACGGTTGAGAGTTATTATATTATTCTAACACTAGCTAGCATTATATAGTTTTGAATTTTTATGAAATTTAGGGCTCTGTTAATACTTAAGAATAAAAGAAAGGTTATGTGCAAGGACCTTTCATGATTATTATAATTACACAGATAGTACAATGTGCAAGGTTATTCTAACAACGGTGTCTTCCAATTTAGCATTTGGTTCTAGAGTTGTCATACGTAAAATTTGAATTTCTTTAGCTGGCATCATTCTTTGTTTGAGGTATTTTTGACGAGTCTAATTTGCATCCACAATTTAAGTACATTCAAGAAGCCAACTTACAATTTAACATCTTTGTATAACAATATAAAATTTCTCCTCAGCTACATGAGTTATGTATTATTGCATTTTTATTGATATATAGGCCGCTTTCATGCTTTCGAGAGGGCACACTTAATGGATCCTCAATCAAGTGGACGCGGTGTTCGACAATTCAAAACTTCTCTACTTCAACGACTTGAACAGGTGCTTATAGCTTTAATTATTAGATATTAGAGATACTCGATATATCATTCATATGTTTATTTCTGGACCAATTCATTTATATTATAGCCATCTAGCATTTTAAACACCAATGCAAGGAGTCCATAAAAGTATTTCCACTCGAAGAGAAAAGAAGTTCCACATCTGTAATTAGTCATCAATCTTTGAGGTCTAGTTTGGTTCGCGGAAAGGAACTAAATTTTTTTTTTTTTTTTTTTTTTTTTTTTTTTTTTTTTTTGCTTTTTTCTTCCTTTGGAAATTACAATTCTTATCAATTTTTATTTCCGATGTTTGGAAAGGCTAGAAAAATTGGGAGGGAAAGTAAATCCGTGGTATAACCATTTTTCTCCTATTTTTCATTCATTTGGGAATCGTTTTTCTTTCCACTCCTTTCCTTTGGTATCCAGAAGTGAATAACTTTTCTTTCCTAAGATCCCGACTCCGCAAACCAAACCAAAGGTAGTTACTAGTCATAGTTGAGTTATTTATCATGTTGTTGATTTAAATCCAATTAACTAGGAACTCCTTGTAACTTCCTTCTTGTTAGTGGTTTCGAATGTCGATCAAATCTCAATAGCCAGTAATTGTATCTAGTGGCAATTATGTGTATATATATGTGCTTGTTTCCATGAGAGAGGGTTAAAGTCTCTTGAAAAATACGATACCAAATCTACTAGAGAAGAGTAGTTTCCCGAACCACTAAACAAGGATGCACATGCGCAAAATCATTATGTAGAAGTCTATAGTTATTCCTTCAGCTTTATTGCTTTCCTGAGACGTTCGCAACGTGGAATTTCAATAATAGAATTGGCGAAAGAGAAACATAAATTTCTAGGTTGGTTTCATATGTGACCACTTGGTTCTACAGTTCTTTTTATATATTATGGATGATCGAGATAAAGTAAAAAAAAAAAAAAAAACACACAAGAACAAAGAATGCATATGACACAGATTTTTAAGGGAAAACCCATTGTGGGAAAAACAATGGCTAGTAGATTGTTTTCTTCTTCACTATTTTCAGATGTAATCACATGGAAGTTATTTGTAAGCCTCCCCTCCTTAGGGACGGCCCTCAGGGCAGGCCGGACGACGGCCCAGGACCCCCAAACGAAAGAGGACACCAACATGGATCTATCTACAATAGAACTAGTATGTGTCATGTGTCATGTTGAACAAAATATCATTGTGGTGTAATTGTTATAATGCTTGACTTTTACTTTAGAGATCCTTGGTTCAAATCTTGGTGGCAACAAATTTTTGTTATATTTATACTTTTTTTACATTATGTATGGTGGGCCCATTTTGGATGTTTCGTCTCGGGCCCCGCGTAGTGCACACTATGGGTAGAACCACGTGGGAACCTTCCTTGGATTCGCTTCGCTTCGGAAGGTCCTCACTGTTTTGTGTAGCTAAACCGACTTGGGGATAAGATGATTTAATTAGGATTCAAGACATCCCAACACTTTTTATAGTGTCTACTCCGTAATTTTCTCAGAACTAGGTTTCCTAATTATACCTCTATATCTTACCTCAAAGACTATTTAAGTTGAGGTTACAAGTTAGAATCACTACTCAAGTATTGTATCTATATTACCTTCCAATTGCTGTTACTTATCTAAGTCAATACTATAAAGTGTCCGTGTCATCCTTTACCTTTATGTATCCATGCTCTATTTGTCTGACCCTTAGAATAATATACGTAAAAAAAATTGGAACCTAAAGAATATCATTCTGTGAAAAGGATTCTTATATACTTTAAGGACCCAAAAATGAAACCTGTAATGCTTATTCCTTGTTAGTGGAAATTTTTGGGTCAGAAAAAAATGACCACTTTGATTTTGAATCTACTTTTCCTTTTGGGTATTCTAGACTTTAGGTCTCGAATAAGTTGCGAAATTTGCATTTGGGTCTCCATTATCGATCTAATTAGTATTTGGATCTTTGACCAACTGTTGACTCGTCTTTCATGTACACGGATGATTCCTACCGCACAACAACCTAGTCAGTCGAGAGTCAACCGTTGATCCAAGCTCCAAATACTAATTAGATCGATTATGGAGATCCAAATGCAAAATTTCCCTTTCCTTTTATTTTCTACATTTTCATGGAGGTATAATTTTGAAACATTATGTGTTGCTTTGCTGAGCATTGAACCAACCTCTTACAATAATCGTTTTATCATATATATCTCTTTTAGTGTTAACTCCTCCTTCTTGTCTTCTATGCTCATCATCTTCTGCCTGATGATAGGATGACAAAGCCACCAACAGAAGGAGGAGGGAAAAAAGCGATGCTCGGGAACTGAAATCTTTCTATAATGAGTATGGATTATTAATTAACATACATCTTTATTGATCTCTAGAGTAGTATACAGTGTGCTGCTCTTTTGTATATTTCAAATTTTCATAGGATGTTCTTGATACAATGATCTCAATTGTAGAGAATTCGTATATATTTTCGAAGCACTAATTAATTAGTTAAACTCTTCCAGAAAATTGAAGCTGAATGCAAATGAAACCGTACCGATTCTTTTTGAAGTACTGAAGGCGGTTATATCTGGTGCTGGTCCTGAGGTAACTGGTTTTTTTTCTCTTCTGCTTCAAACTCTAAAGTTCGCTCTCGGAACTGCATTCTTCCTACCGTGTCCTTTAGTAGCCCTTCCTTTCTTTCCTTTGCCTTAGATCGTTGCGGCTGGTGAGCACACTAAAGAAAGGGCACCATCGTATGGTTCATTTAACATTCTTCCACTTAATCCTGGTGGTGAGAAGCATGCGATTATGCTACTTCCAGAGGTGAAATATGATTCACTTAGTACTTTCAATTCTTATATTTTTTTGGGTTCTAAACTTGGGCTTTTTTAAATTTTTTTGTGTTGCTAAGTTTATCAATTCGGTCTTTGATAAGTAGAACTGCTATTTTTTGTTAGGTTCTTCCTATTTGCATTGCAACATTATCCATATAGTTTAATTTCAAATTGTACTGTTTAATAATGTGCTTGTGAACTAATGCTACGCAGATCAAAGCTGCAGTTTTGGCTGTCCGCAATGTCAGAGGCTTGCCATTATCGGAAAACCGCCAAGAGTCGTGCGCCTACGTTGATGTACTTGATTGGCTGCAGTGCTGGTTTGGGTTTCAGGTACAACATCAGAAGCCATCCATTGTCCATACATATCAACAATACGGTTTTTCCAAGTTTATTTCTTAGTCAGGGAACAAGATACATTTGCCTCATGAATGGAAGCTTCAACATTTCCATTTACTTCATTCCAAGTTTATTCTCATTGTACTTTCTGTAATTTTACAAGCATAATATAGAATTGTTTGAACTTTTCCAGAAGGGAAACACAGCTAATCAACGAGAGCATCTAATTTTACTTCTTGCAAGCATCCATGTCAGGCAGAATCCTAAGCCTGCATCAATGTCAAAGGTATCGCCTGCATAATATTCATTTCTCGGGCACAACTATATGTTCTCATGGATAACACTGAAAAAAAAATTATTCTGAAATGTTTCTTATTTTGCCAGCTTGATGATAGGGCTCTAAATGAACTTATGACGAAAATATTTGGGAACTATATGAACTGGTGTAGATTTTTGGGCCGCAAAAGCAACATTATGTGAGCTTTTTTGATCCAGTCTTGTTTGCTAAATATGAATATGGTTTGACAAATATATACACTGTCAACCATATTCTTCACGGACATTTCTTTGAGTAACTTAGGCTTGTCCATTTGCAATGAAATTTTGGTTAACTTTCATCTCTTCAGGCTACCATACGTGAAGCAAGAAGTGCAGCAATACAAAATTCTATACATTGCTCTTTATCTTCTTATATGGGGGGAGGCTGCAAACTTGCGGCTAATGCCAGAATGTTTGTGCTACATATTTCATCATGTAATCTTCAAGCTTCTCTTGATTTTTCGTATTATATCTTTCGGTACCTTCCTTTTAGGGTGTCTTATTAATGGGAAATGGAACATTAAACATTGTGCCTTGAATGATCTATACCTTTATAGTTCATATTCCATTTTAATATGGGTAAAATCATAACAGTTAATACTAACACCCTCTTTCTTACAAATACTTTTCGGAACTGCACAGCTTGTTTGATATACTCTTTACAGGGGTTTCTATTTTTTTCTCTTTCTTTATTCCTTTATTGATGGAATGACTTCACTTGTTCTTCAGATGGCATATGAGTTATATGGAATCTTATCCAGTGCTGTAAGCTTAAATACTGGAGTGAAAGTTTTACCAGCGTACGGAGGTGGACCTGAGTCGTTTCTTGAAAATGTAGTCACCCCTTTATACAGGGTCCTACAAGAGGTTCTTGATCAGTATATTAACTTCATAGTGCATCAAATCTATTTGTACCTTACACTTTTATTCTTATTCTCATTCAATTATTCAAGGAAGCTCGAAAAAACAAAAATGGGACTTCTTGCCATTCTACATGGAGAAATTACGATGATCTGAATGAGTTTTTCTGGTTTGTATTATCAGTTTCTTCCTCTGACTTGCACATATTATGCACCTCTTGTGAAGGTTGTAGCTCATAAATTTTTTTTCTGAAACTTTCATTGACATTTGCAGGGGTCGTGATTGTTTTAAGCTTGGTTGGCCGATGCGTCTGGACAATGACTTTTTTTATACATCCTCTTCCATAGATCAAAAGGTTTGACAAACTTACATATATTGTGGTCTTTCTATATAATCGTTTTCATTTTAGTAAATTTTCCTTTTAACTTAATCTGTTTGAATTTTGTATTCAGTTTATATCATGCAACATCTCCAGATGTACTACTGTGTTCATTAATCACTATCATTGTAGGAAAAGGATTGAACTTCAATTATCTGAGAGAAACACCTTTAATGATTCAAATGCAAGTACTACATATTGAGATAAAATTATCTTGAAATTTGGCCTTGCATAATTACACACTCGTAGTATTTTGCCTTGAGAAGATAGGGCTAACTAAGTGTTGAGAATCAATAAGGGACTTTTAGTCCCACATCGGAATTTGTAGTATGTAGAGGAGCTAGACTCCCTATAAGTAGTGAAGTAGTCCATCAATAAAATTACACCAACTATTATTTTCTACATGGTATCAGAGCCATAACTCTCTCTCTCTCTCCACAAAAAAAAAAAAAATTAACTCTCTCTCTCCCCCCCCCCCCCCCCCCGGAGCAGCAGCCCCCTCCCCCCCCCCCTCCCCCCCCCCTCCGGACCCCCCCCCCCCCCCAGACCCCCCCCCGGAGCAGCAGCCCCCCCCCCCCCCAACCCCCCTCCAGACCCCCCCCCCCCGGAGCAGCCCCCCGACCCCCCCCCCCCCCGGAGCAGCCCGACCCCCCCCTACCTCCCTCTCCCACTCTCGACATGGAAACCCTAACCCTAGCCCTAGCAGCCCCATCAAAACCCTAACCCTAACCCTAGCCGCCAAAAAAAAAAAAAAAAAAGAAAAAAAAGAAAAAAAAAAGAAAAAAAAAAGAAAGAAAAAAAAAATCAGTACCTTCTTTTTAGAAGATCTACTGCAGTTGCCTTCGAGAATCAGTACCTTCTTTTTAGAAGCTCTACTGTTGTTGCCTTCGAGACTCAGTATCTTCTCTTTAGAAGACCTACTGCTACGCATACGAAATCTCTTTAGATTTTCGTCTTGCTTCTGTTACGAAATCTCTTTAGATTTTCGTACACTCAGAATCCTTCTAGGATTTCTGTTGCGGCGTGCTGCATACTTCGTCATGCAAGGAGGCACAACTAAGTTTGGGCTGTCCAAACACGTCATAATGACGCGGTTCTAGTTGGTCGCATACACTCCAACATATCAGTGAGGAAGCTAGTTTGTTGTTTCCCCCCCTGATCTCTATCTCACCTGTCAGAATATACAGTTGACGAAGACGCTACCTGAGATCAGGATTCACAGCAGATTGCTGACTAAGACGAAGACGAAGCAAACGACGACGACTCAGGAAACAACAAAACCTTATTGATTACAGTTGCAGAAACCATGGATTCCATCTATGGGAAGTTGACAGCAGAAGAGATGAAGGCCCTGGTCGAGGACTCCTGACCAAGAGATTACCGGAGGCAACCTCACGCGTGACCCATACTGATGTGGATCCGTCACCATATAAAATGGGAAAGTTGGACAAACTGGAGACGAAGCTGGAAGGCACGACCAACTACTTAAAATGGTCGCGGCAGGCGATGCGGACGCTGAAGGGACGTGGCTTGGTTGGCTACGTAGATGGCCACACCAAGGCCCCGGTCGATCACTCCTCGAAGGAGTTTGCTGTATGGGAGATTGTCAACAATGTCGTGGCTGGTTGGTTGACAGCCTCTTTAACCGATCAAGTGTCGGGTAATGTTGAAGCAATAGAGGGAGCTGCTGATATCTGGAGAACATTGAAAGATATGTACTCCGGTTCAGGTAACCCAATGCGAGTCTTCCAACTGCAGGATGAACTCGATCGGGTAGTCCAAGACGATCGTACCATATCTGAGTACGCCGCCTTGTTGAAGAAGTACTGGTCTGATCTTGACCATTATGATCCTCTTGGAATGGAGGATGCTCAGGTTGAACCGGCCTTCGCAAAATATTTCCAGAAATTTCTGGATTATATCTCGCGGCAACGGATGATAAAGTTTTTGAAGGGGCTCAACCCTGCATTTGAGCAACGGAGGAATGTACTTCTTGCGCAACCGAAGCTGCCGACCTTAGAGGATGCCATAGCTGCCATGGCACAAGAAGAAGCACGGTTGAAGCTGATGCCCACCAGGGGCATCTCCCAGGGGGAGCAAGTCGGAGTTGCCACATCTGCTCTTGCTGCTTTCAACCAGCCTCCTTCTGCGGGAGACGTTTGCCACAACTGTGGTGACACAGAACATTACATCCGCTTTTGCCCAAAACCAGCACGGAGTTCCTCGCGTGGTCGGGGTGGACGACGAGGTGGTCGAGGCAGCTACACTGGTGGAAGGGGCACTTACTCTGGAGGCAACACGGCGAATCTGGCGGATGAAGGCCGGGACAATCAGCTGGCGAACATAACTCCATTTGAGAGAGAAGTTCTTGAGAAACTGCGGGGCTCAAAGATTGGTTCTGGTGTCCGACAAGTCAATTCTGAGGTGCCGCCCACCTCAGGAGATTACTGCACTTACTTTTCCCAAACCAGTGACGGTATACCTCCGCGTGCTCTTGCATCTGTCTCTCAGCCAGTCTGGATTATGGACTCTGGGGCATCCCGCCATGTCACGGGGTCCCGAGGTGAGTTCCGGGAATACTCTAACCTAACGCCGCCAGAAAGCATTCAGACTGCTGATGGTACCTCCAGGCCTGTTATGGGTAAAGGCACTATTGATTGCACTCCTTCCATCACTCTATCTAATGTCTTACATGCTCCTTCCTTTCCTGTCAATCTTATATCCATTAGCGCCATTATCCTTGATCTAAACTGTACTGTTTCCTTTGATATTCCTAAGGTAATCTTTCAGGAGAAGGGAACGGGGAGACGACTGGGCACTGGCACATGGCATAAGAGTCTATGGTACTTGGACAGGAACGGTCTGGACAGAGCACTGGCATCATTGGTTGCAGACACACAACCAGAAGTCCGAAGTCGAAGTGTCGAAGCCGAGCTACTCCTACACCATCAGCGTGTAGGACATTCTTCCTTTTCTGTTATTAGTCGCATGTTTCCATCCTTATATCAAAAAGCGAATAAAGAGTTGTTAGTTTGTGATGCTTGTGAGATGGAAAAACATACCAGAAGCTCCTATGTGAGTTCTGGGCATCGATGTACTGCTGCTTTTGATATGATTCATTCAGATGTGTGGGGTCCTTGTCCTACAACCGGTGTTAACGGTTATAGATGGTTTGTCACTTTTATTGACTGCTCTACCCGCGTAACGTGGGTCTACCTACTGAAGAATAAAAGTGACGTTTTTGAAGCATTTCAGAGCTTCCATCAACGCGTAAAGACACAATATAATGCTCGTGTTAAGTGTTTCCGGTCGGATAATGGGACGGAATATACCCATAAGAGGTTTGCTGCGTATTTATCCTCTCATGGTATACTGCATCAAACCTCTTGTGCCTATACACCGGCTCAAAATGGTGTTGCCGAACGAAAAAATAGGCACCTGCTGGAGGTAGCTCGGACAATGATGCTGGCTATGAATGTCCCCAAATTTTTGTGGGAGCAGGCTGTTTTGACAGCCTCTTATCTCATCAACAGGATGCCCTCTCAATTACTAGACTGGAAGACGCTTTGGAAATGCTCACGGGGACAACTGCGTACACCGTTCCTCCGAAAGTATTTGGTTGCGTATGCTTCGTCCACGATAACAGGCCTGGTGTTGGTAAGCTGGATCCTCGAGCACTTAAGTGTGTCTTTGTTGGGTACATCGGGACACAGAAGGGTTACGTATGCTGGAGCCCGGTTGAACGGAAGCTGTTTGTAAGCATGGACGTTACATTCAGAGAGCTGGAACCTTATTATGGTTTGGACGAAGGTTCTGCGTTTGGGAACACGCCTCACCCAGCGGGTGTTAGACGTGAGGGAGAGGTAGTACGCCCAAACGTAGTTGTCGGATCAGTACCTTGTCCTGTCGTGACAAACTGGCAGAAAGAAGAAGAAAGCATCAATGATACTGATACGGAGGATGCAGAAGACAATACGTACATTACGCAGGGGGAGAAGCAGACAAGGGAAAAGGAGCTCCAAGTTTACAGAAGAAGACAGCAGAGGTCCAGTACTGTGCCGTACCCTGTGCCTATAGTGCCAAGTCCCTCGTCTACTCCTGCCCCGACTCCTGAAGATGTTACTCCCGCACTGGATCGCTCGGATTCGGAAGCGGATCTCTCCGATTCGGATGGTATGCTTTCTCCACCACCCATTGCTCCCTTAAGGAGGTCTTCTCGCATTAATGCGGGAAGGCTCCTATTCGTTATAAAGATTATGAACATGATATCGCCAACTACCTATCTTATTCTAATATTTCTCCGACTTATCAAACATTTCTCACTTCGTTAGACTCCACTTCTTTACCTAAGAATTGGCAGGAAGCAAAGAAGGACCCAAGATGGAAAGCCGCAATGATGGAAGAACTTGGGGCACTAGAGAAAAATAAGACATGGGAGCTGGTGCCATTACCTGAAGGGAAAAAAAGCTGTGGAATGCAAATGGGTTTACACAGTGAAGGAGAACCAGAAGGAAAAGTTGAACGATACAAGGCGAGACTGGTTGCAAAAGGCTATACCCAGACATATGGTATTGACTATGATGAGACTTTTGCCCCAGTAGCGAAGATGAGTACTGTAAGAACACTGGTCTCCATTGCAGCAAACTATGGGTGGAAGCTACACCAGTTAGACGTAAAGAACGTATTTCTTCATGGAGACCTACAAGAAGAAGTATACATGGAGACTCCTCCGGGGTGCTACTCTGTGTCATATTCAGGTGAAGGAACGTCACATGGAAAAGTGTGCAAACTGAAGAAGTCGCTGTACGGGCTGAAGCAATCTCCTCGAGCCTGGTTTGACAGATTCAGAAAGGCTGTCACTGGCATGGGGTACCATCAGACAAATGCAGATCACACGGTCTTCCTCCAGCATGCAAGAGGCCACATAACTATACTTGCTGTATATGTAGATGATATAGTGATCACAGGTGATGATGCTGATGAGATCACTAAGCTGAAGTCGAAACTCGCTAAGGAGTTTGAGGTGAAGGACTTAAGACAGATGAGATACTTTTTAGGTATCGAGGTGTGTGATGGTGAACAAGGAATTGTTCTCTCACAAAGAAAATATGTACTAGATCTGCTGAAGGAGACAAGGATGCTGGGATGCCGAGCAGCAGTCACTCCAATTGACCAGAAGTGCAAGATGGGAGCAGAAGCAGGAGAGCCTGTTGATCGCGAAAGGTATCAAAGGCTAGTAGGCAGACTGATTTATCTAGGGCATACTCGCCCTGATATCTCATTTGCAGTAAGCGTTGTAAGCCGCTATATGCATGATCCAAGAATGGGTCATATGGATGCAGTATTTCAGATCCTAAGATATCTGAAAGGGACGCCGGAAAAAGGACTGTGGTTCAAGAAGAATGGATGCACAGATATTGAGGGATACTGTGATGCAGACTGGGCAAGCTGCATAGACGACAGAAGGTCTACCACGGGATACTGTGTTTTTGTAGGAGGAAACCTGGTTTCATGGAGAAGCAAGAAACAGTCAGTGGTAGCACGGTTGACAGCTGAAGCAGAATACAGAGCAATGGCTCTAGGGGTGTCAGAACTACTATGGGTGAAAGCACTGCTGACAGAGTTGAAGTTGGATAAGGGGACACCGTTGCATCTTCTGAGCGATAGTCAAGCCGCAATAAGTATAGCGAATAATCCGGTTCAGCACGACAGAACGAAGCACATCGAAATCGATCGATTCTTTATCAAGGAGAAGCTGGAGCAAGGGATACTGAAGATTGGCCATGTCCGCTCAGAAGAACAAGTGGCAGACTGTCTGACTAAGGGTCTTAGTTCATTAAGTCTGTCGAAGCTATGTAACAAGATGGGGATGATCAATATCTATCGTCCATCTTGAGGGGGAGTGTTGAGAATCAATAAGGGACTTTTAGTCCCACATCGGAATTTGTAGTATGTAGAGGAGCTAGACTCCCTATAAGTAGTGAAGTAGTCCATCAATAAAATTACACCAACTATTATTTTCTACACTAAGAAAATTTTACTTGTAATGTTCCACCATATTTTGGGTACCTGCAATAAATTAGAGATAAAACTGGCATTCGTTTAGTGTCGTCATCATATCATAATCAAAGCATTATCCCGTCATATTGGGATCGGTTATGGAGCATAATAAAGCTCCGTACAAGAATTGACAAACTTTTTACGTCGAGGTGTTGACCTTACATGCCGACCCTCTATATTTGTGCAAAATTTCTATATAGCTATGAGCATGAGAGGGTCATGTCAGGATACCTAGACAGTTGGCATGTAGCTGGACACACCTTTTTCCTATGCAATTTAATTCCATCCAACCAAGGAGCACCCTCCAAGTTTCATAGAATATAAAAATTATAGACAAAAAGGTAAGGTGATACATATTGCATTTATCTATATGACAGTTTAAGCCAAATAGTGAAAAGGAATGACATTCCCATTAGATTACTTCAGTGTGACTACTTATGCCAACATAACTTCAAGATTCTATTTTGCCCCTAAGATTAGTGTTCGAGTTAGTGAGTCTGTGTAGTCTACTTTACTCCGACATTAGATATAGATGTATGAGGAAGTTTCCCCTCCAATATATTTATGTAGTCATACCACATAAATGAAGTGTGCCAATGTAGTTTTCTACAGTTATATATTATATGTACAGTCTTTATAATCTGAAAATGTTTGGTAACATGAACTGTTTTCATCTACTAAAGTCAATCCCCACAACCACAAGGGTAATTTATGTATATGGTGAAGTGTTGAATGCAGCGCATTTTTACCTCAATTAGGTCATAAATGTGTATGCTAAAAACAATACTATCCTTTCAGAACCAATAATATTTTGAGGTAATCAGTAGTCTGAGAACTTCATACAAGCTTTTGGGGAAGTACCAATTATGTACGATCTGATATATCTATCTATCGATGATCACAGCATAAAAAATTATGGCTCATATTGGAACTCTTGTACCATATGAACACCACAAGGATGATATCGTTAATTCCCTTTGCTAATGGTGAAGAGAATGTGAAGTTATGTTTAAATGTACACTCATCACAGTTATATTCCAACTAGATATCGTAAAATTTATTCTTCAGACTAACTCTTTTCTTTGATTGTGGGGAACACCAGGTTGCTACAGGTGAAACTTGTCAACAGAAATGGCTGGGAAAGACAAGTTTCGTAGAAATTCGATCTTTTTGGCATATTTTTAGAAGCTTTGACAGGATGTGGACATTTCTAATTCTAGCTCTTCAGGTATGGTCCAAGTGGTTGAATGAACTCATAATGGCCTTACCTCCAATTATTTTGAGCTCTATCGTGTAATGCTATACCAGTGATGTTTTGTTCTATGTACTAACATTCTATTATTATAATAATAAAATTTTGGTTGGGATCTACTTTTTTTTTTTTTGGGATCTACTTGATCCCATCCTTTCTCTTAAAAAAAACTCATCATTTACCTTGATTTAATTGTGTTGAATATGGCTATACTTCTTCAGGCAATTATAGTTATGGCATGGCATGGACTGGAAACTCCTTTGACAATATTGGATCCTATCATATTTGAGGACATTATGACCATCTTCATTAGTGATGCAGCTCTTAGGCTCATACAAGGTCCGTTTTATAATTTTCTTATTGTGTTGTTGATAATGAGATTTGATTTATGCGTACCATTTCTCTTAAGCACCAAGAAACTAACCCTGAGTATTCATTATAAAACAATTTCCAAGAGGGATGCCAAAGAAACAAATAAAAAAACACTACCTAAAATACCCAAAATCTGAAATATCCAGAATCTGACATGCGTAAATCAAGTTCTGCACTCACAGATTGAATGAAATAGTGAAAGCATGTGGAAAGATGCAATTAGTTAGATGAGTAGGCTACATGCTACAGGTCCGCAATAGAAACTTAAACTTCTATTTTCAGATAGTTTTTGGTATATTTGCAAAGTTGATTAATATCTGGAAAACTGTGTTTTTTAAACTTTGTACCTTTTCCTTGGTCTATTAAATGAATTCTATAGAATGGAAATAGTGCATTACATTAGGTGACAAACGACAATATATTATAAGGACACAGTAACATAGGCACAACATTGCCTTTTATGTGTCCTACTGTGTTGTGGAGTGTTTGTGTCGTGTTCCATATGTGTTTGACACAAGGATCGATGCGGACCTGCACTGATTCAGTGCTTCTTGTGGGGGATCTATATCCATAATAATAGGTGGGGCTACTACGCAGGATCTGACTCAATTATTGGAATAAAATTTGAATTTCCACAATACAGACTACAAACCAAGGCTCCTTTTCTTACTCTTCACTTCTAACTTGTATTAGCATTCTAATTCTTTCTATATATATCTATTGTATAGAGTTGTGTTTTATTATCTTCTCTTGAATTATTCTTAGACCTTGATGTTCTTTAATTGCAAACTTACATGTGTTACATGTGTACATCTCATTTCTGTGAAAATTCTAATTCTATGTCAAAATTGTTGCAGTGTCTCTTGACATTTGTTTTTCATGGAAAGCAAGGCTAACCATGGATTTCTACCAGAAACTAAGATTTCTGATGAAGTTTTCTGTTGCTGTAATATGGATGATAGCTCTTCCAGCTTCTTACTCTGCCTCTCAAACATATTCAGCTTGTTCTAGGGGACAACATGGGAGCAATCTTAGCCTGTTCTGTTTGTCACCATATCTGATTGCAGTTATAATCTACTTGATGCCTAATGCCATTGGGGTTGCATTATTTCTTGTTCCTGCATTTAGTAGCTTCCTTGAGACTTCAAATTGGTGGATTTGTAACACTATTACATGGTGGACTCAGGTATGTATTTTTTATAATTAAAGAGTACCTTGCTTGTCTGATATGTAGCATTTGACTAAAATATTAAGATTAAAACTTCACAAATGCAAAAGTTAAGGAAAGAGGTCACCAAGTACCTTTGTGAGAATGGTGAGAAAGATGAAAAGCAGTAATAGAGAAGGGGGATGCTTGTATGTCGTTCAGACGAGTACCAAAGGTCTAAGAACACGAACAAGTGTTTACAAATGTGGACTAAACAAACTTTCAGTCGATATATGTGCATAATTTCTTTAAGATGGTCTAGGCTTGCTATCAGCCTGGTCTGAGTCCATTAGCCCTAGAAACAGGTTACAAACTCCCATCTGTGTAGGTTTTTGTCCGGACCATACACTATTTAACAATATAATTAGATTTCCTCTTGGTTGGGTCCTCTACATAGACTTGCATTAAGGTATAGCCAAAAATACGAACTACACCAGGTTATGAGTTGGCAAGTTAGTAAGTATAAAAGGCAAATCTATTGTAGAATGATCTCCTGTAGGTACTGCGTGCTTGGTTGATTAACACTACAATCAGGTAACAAAAGGATTGCGTGATGATCCTTGCGTTTTTTTACAATGCATTCCACACAAAATAAAGGTTGTATGCCTATTTCTGAGTTATAAGCTTACGCTGTAGGAACCTTGTGTTTACTGCCCGACGAGAAGGATACTAGCAGCAGTAGACTACAAGGTTTTGGTCGATGGGAAGGATACTAGCAGCAGTAAACACTTTTTTTTTCTTGTTGTTGTTATATTCCTAGCATAATAGCCTGGTAGTGTCCCAAGGTAAGTCTAGCGCCTCTGCAGGGGTTGTGACACTTCATATTTTGTATATGTTTGGTAATGTTCCTAGTACGACATATTTTATCACTTTGTTTGTTGTAATTGTTACCTTTGTTCTATAATTTGAATGTTTTGCTCTATATATGCAAGGGTATTGATAGGCTAATGTATTCTTTGCAGACTCGACTATTTGTTGGGAGAGGGATGCAAGAGAACCTGACATCCCTTTTAAAGTAAAGTTCCTCGTCCATCAATAAGAATAATCCGATAAATTTTATGCAGTGTATTGAGCCCTTTCCTCTCACACAAACAGGTATACAGTATTCTGGGTGATTCTACTATCAGGCAAATTTGCATTCAGCTACTACTTTGAGGTAATTAATTGGCTCTAGTTTCATCATATTTCTAGACTATAGAGGTCCATCTTAGTACATAAAATTTGATATTATAATGTTAAAAATGAAATAATATAATCGTACTATTTATGAACTATGAAACCTCAACATTGTAAGCCTATGTAACTGTTCATATGTATAGGCATCCATGCTTTTTGATACATGCATCAAATGTCAGAATTTTCTAACGCAAACATTAACTTCCGGATTTACGATCAAATATCTTTTACCAGTCTATTTTTACTAATACTTTTTTATCATTCTACCATTAGTGCTTTAGTCTTACTCTTGTATGGTCTTTTATAGCTCAATGTCTTTTATGCTCTTCTAGTCCCACCTTGGAAAGGATGATGACCTCATATGTGACCCTCTCTATAAATAGCCCCCCTTAACATTTCCTATTGTGGGTATGTGTAGAGAATAATTGTTGTGTATTTTTTATTGATGGGCTACTCCACTACTTATAGGGAGTCTAACTCCTCTTCATATTACATTTTCCAATGTGGGACTAAATCCCTTATTAGTTCTCAACACTCCCCCTCAAGATGGGCGATAGATATTAATCATTCCCATCTTGTTACATAGCTTCGACAGACTTACTGAACTAAGACCCTTAGTCAGACAGTCTGCCACTTGTTCTTCTGAGCGAACATGATCAATCTTCAGTATCCCTTGTTCCAGCTTTTCTTTAATGAAGAATCGATCGATCTCGATGTGCTTCGATCTGTCGTGCTGAACTGGATTGTTAGCTATACTTATTGCAGCTTGACTATCGCTCAGAAGACGTAACGGTACTCCCTTGTCCAGCTTCAACTCTGTCAGCAACGCTTTTACCCACAGCAACTCCGACACTCCTAAAGCCATTGCTCTGTATTCTGCTTCAGCTGTAGACCGTGCTACCACTGACTGTTTCTTGCTTCTCCATGAGACCAAGTTTCCTCCTACAAAGACACAATATCCCGTAGTAGACCTTCTATCGTCTATGCAGCTCGTCCAGTCTGCATCGCAGTATCCCTCAACTTCTATACATCCATTCTTCTTGAACCATAGCCCTTTTCCTGGCGTCCCTTTCAGATATCTCAAGATCTGAAACACTGCATCCATATGACCCGTTCTTGGATTATGCATGTAGCGACTTACTACACTCACCGCAAATGAGATATCAGGGCGAGTGTGCCCCAGATAAATCAATCTCCCTACAAGTCGTTGATATCTTTCACGATCAACTGGCTCTCCTGCTTCTGCTCCCAACTTGCACTTCTGGTCAATTGGAGTGACTGCTGCTTTGCGTCCCAGCATCCCTGTCTCCTTCAGCAGATCTAGTGCGTATTTTCTCTATGAGAGAACAATTTCTTATTCGCCTTCACACACCTCGATACCTAGAAAGTACCTCATCGCTCCTAAATCCTTCACCTCAAACTCCTTCGCGAGTTTTGACTTCAGTTTAGCGATCTCGACTTCATCATTACCTGTGATTACTATATCATCCACGTATACAGCAAGTATAGTGATGTGGCCTCTTGCATGCTGAAGAAAGACCGTATGATCTGCATTTGCTTGATGATATTCCATGCCTGTAACAGCCTTTCTGAATCTGTCAAACCAGACTCGAGGAGATTGCTTGAGTCCATATAGCGACTTCTTTAGTTTGTACACTTTTCCATGCGATGTCCCTCCGTCTGATTCTGTAGCGTAGCACCCTGGCGAAAGTTCCATGTACACTTCTTCTTGTAGGTCTCCATGGAGAAAGACATTCTTCGTATCTAACTGGTATAGCTTCCATCCATAGTTTGCTGCAATGGAGACCAGAGTTCTTACGGTGCTCATTTTCGCTACTGGAGCAAACGTCACATCATAGTCGATGCCATATGATTGTGTGTATCCTTTTGCAACCAACCTTGCCTTATATCGTTCCACTTTTCCTTCTGACGTCTCCTTGACTGTGTACACTCATTTGCATCCCACA
This sequence comes from Iris pallida, assembly GCA_029216955.1. Taxonomy (NCBI): domain Eukaryota; kingdom Viridiplantae; phylum Streptophyta; class Magnoliopsida; order Asparagales; family Iridaceae; genus Iris; species Iris pallida. The sequence continues at coordinate 685,044 of JANAVB010042818.1, forward strand.
GTTTTCTTCCCTTTGGGTAATGGAACCAGCTCCCACGTCTTATTTTTCTCCAGTGCCCCAAGTTCTTCCATCATTGCAGCTTTCCACCTTGGATCTTTCTTTGCTTCTTGCCAACATTTGGGCAACGAAGTAGAGTCTAATGATGCAATGAAGGCACGATAATTCGAAGAAATGTTAGAATAAGACAGGTAGTTGGCAATATCATGTTCATAATCATCAAAACGACTAGGAGCCTTACCCGCATTAATGTGAGAAGATCTCCTTAAGGGAGCAATAGGTAGTGGAGAGATCATACCATCAGAGTCAGAGAGATCCGCATCAGAATCAGATTAATTCAGTGCGGGGGCAACATCTTCAAGAGTTGGAGCAGGAGTAGACGAGGGACTTGGTACAGGAGGCACAGGGCACGGTACAGGCACAGTACTGGACTTCTGCTGTCTCCTTCTGTAGACTTGGAGCTCCTTTTCCATTGTCTGCACGTGGAGCTCCTTTTCCATTGTCTGCTGCTCCCCCTGTTTAATATATGTATCTTCTTCATCTTCTGTATCGGAGTCACTGCTTTCTCCCCCTTTCGTCCAGTTTTTCACGACCGGGCATGGAACCGATCCGACCACCACAGATGGGCTTATTTTCTTCCCCTCACATCTAACACCCGCTGTGTTTGGTGTGTCACCAAACGCTGAACCGTCATCCGAACCATAATATGGTTCCAGTTCTCTGAATGTAACGTCCATGCTTACAAACATCTTCCGCTCAACTGGACTCCAATATGCGTATCCCTTCTGAGTTGTCGTGTACCCGACAAAGACACATTTAACTGCTCTAGGATCCAGTTTGCCAACTCCTAGCCTATTATCTTGGATAAAGCAGACACATCCAAATACTTTCGGTGGAACAGTGTACGTGGTTGCACCAGTAAGCAGCTCCAACGGTGTCTTCCAGTCCAATACCTGAGAGGACATTCTGTTGATGAGATAAGATGCCATTAACACCGTCTGTCCCCATAAGTGTTTCGGGACATTCATAGCCAACATCATCGTCCGTGCGACCTCCAGCAGGTGTCTGTTCTTTCGTTCGGCCACACCATTTTGTGCCGGTGTATAGGCACAGGAAGTTTGGTGTAGTATTCCATGAGTGGATAAATACTCAGCAACCTTCTTATTTGTATACTCCGTCTCATTGTCAGACCGTAAGCACTTAATTTTAGTGCCATATTGAGTTTCTACCCGGCAATGAAAGTCTCGAAACGTCTCAAAGACGTCACTTTTATTCTTCATAAGGTAGACCCATGTTACGCGAGTATAACAATCAATAAAAGTAACGAACCATCGAAAACCGTTAATACCAGTTGTAGGACAAGGGCCCCAGACGTCCGAATGTATCATATCAAATGCAGCTGAACTTCTACTTCCTAAACTCACATACGTACTTCTGGTATGTTTACCCAACTCACAAGCATGACAAAATAACTTCTCCTTATTAGCCCTTTGGTATAAGGACGGATACATTCGACTAATAATTTTAAAAGAAGAATGACCGACACGCTGGTGGTGGAGTAGCAACTCATCTTCTACATGCGCCGGAAATCTTCCGGTGGTGTGTCTGCTACCAGAGATGTCAATGCTTTGTCCAGTCCAGTCCTGTCCAAGTACCATAGTCCCTTATGCCATGTGCCAGTCCCTAGTCGTCGTCCTGTCCCCTTCTCCTGAAAAGTCACCGTAGGAATGTCAAAGGAAACAGTACAGTTAAGATCAAGAATAATGGCACTAATAGAAAGAAGATTGACAGGAAAAGACGGAGCATGTAAGACATTGGTGAGAGTGAGAGAAGGGGCGCATGCGACAGTGCCTTTACCCATGACAGGGTTGGAGTTACCATCAGCAGTCTGAATACTCTCCTGCGTCGGTAGGTGAGTATAGTCCTGGAACTCACCGCGGGACCCCGTGACATGGCGAGATGCCCCAGAGTCAATAATCCAACCTGGTTGGTGGACAGCTGCTGCAAGAGCACGCGCAGGAATACCGGTGCTGGTTTGGGAAAAGCAAGTGACGTGGTCCCCCGAGGTAGATGACGTCCCATGACTGCCGTCCGAACCCAGCTTCGTGCTGCGTAACCTCGCGAGAAACTCCTTCTCAAGAGGGGTTAAATCAGCCAGGTGATTTTCTCTCCCGTCCTCCGCCAGATTAGCTTTGTGTCCTCCAGAATAATTTCTCCTTCTACCAGCATAACCGCCTATACCACCTCGACGTCCTCCGCGGCCCCGTCCACGATCACTCGACTAATTGTGCAGGGATTTTGGACAAAATCTGATGTAATGCCCTGAGTCACCACAGTTGTGGCAAACACCGACCACAGAGGGAGGCTGATTGAAGGCGGTAAGGGCAGACTTGTCAACATCGGCTTGCTCCCCCTGGAAAGAGCCCTTGTTGGGCATTAACTTCAAGCAAGCCTCTTCTTGTGCTATGGCAGCTATGGCTTCTTCTAAGGTTGGAAGCATGGGCTGTGCTAGGAGTACATTCCTTCTATGCTCAAACACAGGGTTAAGACCCTTTAAGAACTTCAACTTTTGGAAATGTTTCGCAAATGCTGGTTCGACTTGGGCATCTTCCATCCCAAGAGGATCATAGTGATCCAGATCAGACCAGTACTTCTTCAACAGTGCTGCATACTCAGATATGATGCGGTCGTCCTGGGCCACCCTATCAAGTTCATCCTGCAGTTAGAAGACCCGCATAGGATTGCCTGAGCCTGAGTATATATCCTTCAAAGTTCGCCATATATCAGCAGCAGCCTCCATCGTCTCTACATTACCCGACACCTGGTCGGTCAAGGAGGCTCTCAACCATCCAGCCACAACATTGTTGACAATTTCCCAAATAGCAAACTCCTTTGAGGAGGGATCATCTGGCGCCTTGGTTTGGCCATTGACGTAGCCAACCAAGCCACGTCCCTTCAGCGTCCGCATGGCCTGCCGTGACCATTTCAAGTAGTTGGACGTTCCTTCCAACTTCGTCTTCAGCTTGTCCAGCTTATCCATTTTGTAGGGTGACGGGTCCACATCAGTATAGATCACACGTGGGGTTGCCTCGGTTAATTTTTTTGATAAAATATCATCAACCAAGGCCTTCATCTCTTCTGCTGTCAGTTTACCACTGATCGAATCCATGGTGTCTTCAACTGTGATCCGTCGTCTTCGTCGACTTCGTCGTCGTCGTCGTCTTCGTCGGTTTCGTCGTCGTCGTCGTCTTCGTCGGCTTCGTCGTCGTCGTCTTTATGTAAAGTCTTCAACAGAGACCTTACGAATGTGCTGTTAACGTGGCCAACACCGGCGCGCGCATGTAGATCCTAATTTGCAGATCGAGAACGGAAAACAAATAAAGCATTTGTAGTTCCGGAGGGCGTAATCTAGGAACAGAAGGTGCAAATAAAGCATTTGACAGCCATCCGTCTTCGAATTACTGTCCACATAATCTCTCTCTCAAATTAGGGTTTTTTTTTAGAAAAAAAGGGGGGGTTTGGCAGCAGTGGGGTCGGAAGAGGGAGGGGGGGGGCGTCGGGGGGGGGGGGGGGGGCGGCAGCAGGGGGATCGGCAGGGGGGGTGGGGTTCGGCAGGGGGGGCGTCGGGGGGGGGGGGGCAGGGGACGGGGGGGGGGGGTCGGCAGGGGGTGGGGATCGGCAGGGGGGCATCGGGGGCAGGGGGCAGCAGGGGGGGATGGGGGTCGCCGGGAGGGGGGGTGGGTTTGCCAGGTTTGGGGAAGGGGTGGAATTTTTTTTTTTTTGTGGTTGTGGCTCTGATACCATGTAGAGAATAATTGTTGTGTATTTTTTATTGATGGGCTACTCCACTACTTATAGGGAGTCTAACTCCTCTTCATATTACATTTTCCAATGTGGGACTAAATCCCTTATTAGTTCTCAACAGTATGTAAATCTCACTAGCAAACTCTCTTCATATGGACTATTTTAGACATTTAGGGGGCGTTTGGTACGCGGTATTTTTTTTTATTCCCGAAAAAATTTAAGCTGGGAATCTATTACCACGTTTGTTTGGCTTATAAAAAATTTATTTTCGGGAATTACAAATACCCGGGTAAATAGTTTACCCACAAAACATGGGAATTCTATCCCATGAGAATAGGTGGGTATTTTTTTTTTTGCCCGGGAAAAAAAATTTGTCTAAATTTTTTTCTTCTTTTTTGATCAATTTTGATTAGTTTTGGACATTTTTTCTTTTTTTGTCATTTTTATCGCTTTTATGTCATTTTTTTTTCTTTTTACCATTTTTTTGTCGTTTTGAGCGATTTTTTGTCGTTTTTACCCATTTTGTCTTTTTTGTCACTTTTTGATTATTTTTTGTCGTTTTTATCGCTTTTTTGTCTTTTTATCGATTTTTTGTCGTTTTAAGCGATTTTTTGTCGTTTTTAGCTATTTTTTGTCGTTTTGTCACTTTCTGATTATTTTTTGTCGTTTTTACCAATTTTTGTCCTTTTTGTCGCTTTTTTGTTAATTTTTGTCGTTTTAAGCAATTTTTTGTCTTTTTTTAGATTTTTTTGTTATTTTTACCATTTTTTGTTATTTTTTGTCGCTTTTTTGGTCATTTTTACTGATTTTATGGCCTTTTTTGTCATTTTTGTCGCTTTTACCGATTTTTTGTCGTTTTTGTCGCTTTTGGTTATTTTTTGTCGTTTTAACCGATTTTTTTAGTCTTTTTCGTCGTTTTATCGATTATTTTTCATTTTTGTCGTTTTTTGTTATTTTTTGTCGTTTTAACCGATTTTTTGTTGTTTTTAACCGTTTTTTTTCGTTTTTATCCGATTTTTTGTCATTTTTTGTCGTTTTAACCGATTTTTTGTCCTTTTTGTCATTTTTATTGATTATTTTTCTTTTTTGTCGTTTTTTGGTTATTTTTTGTCGTTTTAACCAATTTTTTGTTATTTTTTACCTAATTTTGTCGTTTTTAACCGATTTTTTTGTCATTTTTTGTTGTTTTAACCGATTTTTTGTTGTTTTTGTCGTTTTTATTGATTATTTTTTTTGTCGCTTTTTGGTTATTTTTTGTCGTTTTAACCGATTTTTTGTTATTTTTAACCGATTTTTTGTTGTTTTTAACCGATTTTTTTGTCGTTTTAACCGATTTTTGTTGTTTTTTGTCGTTTTTGTCGTATTTTGGTTTTTTGTCATATTTACCAATTTTATGTCGTTTTTGTCGTGTTTTGATAATTTTTGTCGTTTTTACCCTTTTTTTGTTATTTTTTGTCGTTTATACATTTTTTGTCGCTTTTGGTCATTTTTGTCGTTTTAACCGATTTTTTTGTCGTTTTCATCGTTTTTTGTCGTTTTTTGTTATTTTGTCGTTTTTACCATTTTTTTCGTTTTTACCGATTTTTTGTCGTTTTTACCGGTTTATTTATATTTGTTCATTTTTTTTCGTTATTATTATTTTTATTTTTTTTCCGGGGAATATTTATATTGTCACCAAACATGGGAATGTAATTTTCCAGGGAATTTAATTCCTTGGAATTTGATTCCCGGGAATATAGAATTCCCGGCTATATAGTATTCCGCATACCAAACGCCCCCTTAGTTATCCACTTTTAAAGCATATTTTGACACACAAGAAAATTTATTTCCATGTATATATATGTATATGTATAGTGGATATCTTCTTTTTTAAGACAGTGGCGAAGAAATAGTCCATCTCTAACTTCCTCTTCTCGAGACATGGAATATCTTTCACGGCAGGAGAGACTGTTTTGTCATCAACATGGAAAAGGATGATAAAATGTGATTTTTGAAGCATTTGTTATGCTTTCCTTTCACCCTGTTGTATCTTATGGTTCTTATTATCGATGCTTTTAATTTGATATTATGAATTTACATGCTTTTGATCTATGCAGATAAAGCCACTCGTGGAAGCCACGAAGCAGATAATAAAAGTGAGCGTGAATAACTATGATTGGCATGAGCTGTTTCCAGAAGGTAACTTTGATCCTTCATGACTTCTTATATATGTTAATAGCCAACTGTAGTTAACTTCTAAGTTGTACTTACAGTTAAAAGCAATGCTGGTGCAATTCTTGCTCTGTGGGCCCCAGTTATTCTAGTGAGTATGGTCTGATGAAATTCAAATTAATTTTTACGTAACTGGAATTCATTTTTCATGCTCTCTTTATCCTAAAATTGTTGTAATTTTTATTGTGTTAATGTTATTATAGGTATATTTCATGGATACACAGATATGGTATTCAATTTTCTGTACAGTTTTTGGTGGCTTCTATGGCATTGCTCATCATCTTGGAGAGGTAGATGTCCAGTTATTCTCTCTTCTACCAAACCTACATACTAAAATCATATTTGCAGTTTTCTTTTTTCCTTATTTGTTTTATATACATCCATACTAGGTGTAGAAAATAATGGTTGGATAATTTTATTGATGGACTACTTCACTACTTATAGGGAGTCTAGCTCCTCTACATACTACATATTCCGATGTGGGACTAAAAGTCCCTTATTGATTCTCAACACTCCCCCTCAAGATGGGCGATAGATATTGATCATCCCCATCTTGTTACATAGCTTCGACAGACTTAATGAACTAAGACCCTTAGTCAGACAGTCTGCAACTTGTTCTTCTGAGCGAACATGGTCAATCTTCAGTATCCCTTGTTCCAGCTTCTCCTTGATGAAGAATCGATCAATCTCGATGTGCTTCGTTCTGTCGTGCTGAACGGGATTGTTAGCTATACTTATTGCAGCTTGACTATCGCTCAGAAGACGTAATGGTGCTCCCTTGTCTAGCTTTAACTCTGACAGCAACGCTTTCACCCACAGCAATTCTGACACTCCCAGAGCCATTGCTCTGTATTCTGCTTCAGCTGTCGACCGTGCTACCACAGACTGTTTCTTGCTTCTCCATGAGACCAGATTTCCTCCTACAAAAACACAGTATCCCGTGGTAGACCTTCTGTCGTCTATGCAGCTCGCCCAGTCTGCATCACAGTATCCCTCAACTTCTATGCGTCCATTCTTCTTGAACCATAGCCCCTTTCCCGGCGTTCCTTTCAGATACCTCAAGATCTGAAATACTGCTTCCATATGACCCTTTCTTGGATCATGCATGTAGCGACTCACTACACTCACCGCAAATGAGATATCAGGGCGAGTGTGTCCCAGATAAATCAATCTTCCTACAAGTCGTTGATATCTTTCACGATCAACGGGCTCTCCTGCTTCTGCTCCCAACTTGCACTTCTGGTCAATTGGAGTGAGCGCTGCTTTGCATCCCAGCATCCCTGTCTCCTTTAGCAGATCTAGTGTGTATTTTCTCTGTGAGAGAACAATTCCTTGTTTGCCTTCACACACCTCGATACCTAGAAAATACCTCATCGCTCCTAAATCTTTCACTTCAAACTCCTTCGCGAGTTTTGACTTCAGTTTAGTGATCTCGACTTCATCATCACCTGTGATCACTATATCATCCACATATACAGCAAGTATAGTGATGTGGCCTCTTGCATGCTGAAGGAAGACCGTATGATCTGCATTTGTTTGACGGTATCCCATGCCTGTAACAGCCTTTCTGAATCTGTCAAACTATGCTCGAGGAGATTGCTTGAGCCCGTATAGTGACTTCTTCAGTTTACACACCTTTCCTTGCGACGTCCCTCCGTTTGATTCCGTCGCATAGCACCCAGGCGGGAGCTCCATGTATACTTCTTCTTGCAGGTCCCCATGAAGAAAGGCATTCTTCACATCCAACTGGTACAGCTTCCACCCATAGTTCGCTGCAATGGAGACCAGAGTTCTCACGGTGCTCATTTTTGCTACTGGTGCAAAAGTCACATCATAGTCTATTCCATATGACTGTGTGAATCCTTTTGCAACCAACCTCGCCTTGTACCGCTCTACTTTTCCTTCTGGCATCTCTTTCACTGTGTACATCCATTTGCATCCCACAGCTTTCTTCCCTTTGGGTAATGGAACCAGCTCCCATGTCTTATTTTTCTCCAGTGCTCCAAGTTCTTCCATCATTGCAGCTTTCCACCTTGGATCTTTCTTTGCTTCCTGCCAACACTTGGGCAACGAAGTAGAGTCTAACGATGCAATGAAGGCTCGATAATTCGAAGAAATGTTAGAATAAGACAAGAAGTTGGCAATGTCATGTTCGTAATCATCAAAACGAGCAGGAGCCTTACCCGCATTGATGCGAGAAGATCTCCTTAAGGGAGCAATAGGTGGTGGAGAGATCATACCATCCGAGTCGGAGAGATCCGCATCAGAATCCGAGTGATTCAGTGCGGGGGCAACATCTTCAGGAGTTGGAGCAGGAGTAGACGAGGGACTTGGTACAGTAGGCACAGGGCATGACATAGGCACAGTACTGGACTTCTGTTGTCTTCTTCTGTAGACTTGGAGCTCCTTTTCCCTTGTCTGCTGCTCCCCCTGCGTAATATATGGATCTTCTTCTTCATTTTCTGAATCTGAGTCACTGTGCTCTCCCCCTTTCGTCCAGTTTTCTACAACCGGACACGGAACCGATCCGACGACCACATTTGGGCTTATTATCTCCCCCTCACATCGAACACCATCTGTGTTAGGTGTGTCACCAAATGCGGAACCTTCATCCGAACCATAGTATGGTTCGAGTTCTCTGAAAGTAACGTCCATGCTGACAAACATCTTCCGCTCGACTGGACTCCAACAGGCATAACCCTTCTTAGTCGCCGTGTAACCGACAAATACACATTTAACAGCCCGAGGATCCAGTTTGCCAACGCCTGGCCGATTATCCTGGACAAAGCATACACATCCAAAAACTTTTGGTGGAACAGTGTATGTAGTTGCTCCAGTAAGCATCTCCAATGGTGTTTTCCAGTCCAAAACCTGAGATGGCATTCTGTTGATGAGATAAGAGGCCGTCAATATAGCCTGCCCCCATAAGTGTTTCGGGACATTCATAGCCAGCATCATCGTCCGTGCAACTTCCAGCAAGTGTCTGTTCTTTTGTTCCGCCACACCATTTTGAGCCGGAGTATAAGCACATGAAGTTTGATGAAGTATTCCATGAGTGGAAAAATACTCAGCAACCCGCTTATTCGTATACTCCGTCCCATTGTCGGATCGGAAACACTTAATTTTAGCGTCATATTGTGTTTCCACTCGTCGATGAAAGTCCTGAAAGGCCTCAAGGATGTCACTTTTATTCTTCAGAAGGTAGACCCATGTCACACGGGTATAACAATCAATAAAGGTGACGAACCATCGAAAGCCGTTAATCCCGGTTCTAGGACAAGGGCCCCATACGTCTGAATGTATCATGTCAAAAGCAGCTGAACTTCTATTCCCTGTGCTCACATACGAGCTTCTGGGATGTTTTCCCAAAGCACATGCATTACAAAATAACTTCTCTTTATTAGCCCTTTGATATAAGGACGGATACATTTGACCAATAACCGAAAAAGAGGAATGACCGACACGCTGGTGGTGGAGTAGCAAGTCGGCTTCAACACTGCGACAGGAAGCTTCTAGTGGTGCGTCTGCTACCAAGGATGCCAATGCTTTGTCCAGTCCAATCCTGTCTAAATATCACAGCCCCTTATGCCATGTGCTGTCACGCCCTGATTTCCGTGGAATCGATAGCCGTCCCCCGGGCGTGATGCCGTGCGAACCTAAGTTGCGATCGCACAAGGCATAGTCATAAGATTATCCGAAACACAACATCAAGTTAGAGTACGCAGAGAAATTGAATGACACATTTGGAATAGAATAGACTTTTTCATTGATGATAATAAAACTTTACATAGACTCCTTTACAATCATTGCCGCGCGGGCTACAACATGATTCGACTTACAAAATGAACGCCGATGAGATAGGTCGTTCCATACATTACACCCTTTTATACAAGTAAAAACCAATACATATTTCCACCTGCTATGGCGGGAAGTCGAGTCGTCATTTTTCCTTGGACTGATGTGCGGTCTTCTTCAAAAGGAAATCCAGAAAACAAGCCTTCACACGGACAAGGCTTCAAAAGAGTTCACGCCGCCTTGAGCTCTAGTTGGCACGCCCTTCGTGGTTCGGGGTACCTGCGTTGGAGAGCGAGGATCAGTACATTACACTTTGTACTGGTGCGTGGCAAGTTAAGTTCCAAGCTCTCATTTGGTTGAATGAGTTTATATGACTTAGTTCATGAATGTTTCTAACCATCCTAATGAATTTCAAGCGTGCAATGACAAGCATAATGTAATTTACTTCGGAACTTACCCCCGGCGGACCGTGCCGCACCTTTGGGACTTAAAATGTTCTTCCCTGTCAGTTATTATCATTTTGTGTGCAAATTTGTGTTCGTGAAGGTCACTGGCATCACAAGCCATATTTGGACTATAGCTGGGTTAGACGGCGACACTTTCAGCGCGGGTAGCGAGCCCCACTGCAAGTTCTCCCGACTAACCATATCTTTCTGCTTTCGTCGAGCACAGCTATCTTTTACTTCCTCCTAGGCCGAAACGATCCCGTGTCTCGGGGTATCGCTCGAGGAAGCCGTTCCTCGTGCACGAGTTGTCCAATGACCGTGCAAAGACAATTCTTTTTAGTTATGAAGTTATAGCCTACATTCTCTTTGAAACTTGTTCATTTTCATCGTGTTCGTGCCCTTGATTTCATTGTTTCATCCGCAACAACACTATCGATTTGCCTAAGAAGGGGGTCGAGAAGAGAAGGGTCAGCCACTCACCTTGAGTTTACTTCGGCGAGAGAACTTGCTGGTTGCGCTAGACGTCGCCTACGCGATTACCTGAAATCGCACAAGCAACCGATTAGAACACTGCATTATTCAAGGAGTTTGATAAGAAATGCGAGTTCGAAATGCAAGCTATGAAAACCATCGAAAACATTCACGAAAACGCATTCAGAAAACAAAGCCAAAACCAACGCAAGCGGCGTGAAAAGCAGAGCAACGGGAGGTCTCTCCCGACTCAGCCGCAGAGTCAATCCTCGAGGCGCAGCCCGCTGAATATGGGACTTGGTTCCGAAGAAGACATTCCATAACGAGGAATGGGTCTTAATTCAACCGTTCCCGTTCGATCGACTCGGTCGATCCCGACCTATCGGTCCCGGCCGAATCGATAGCGACAGTGTTCCTTTCTCGCGCACCCCGTGGACAGAGTACGGGGCACGATGTAGGGACGGGGCACTACACCATAACCAACTAAGAAAAAGTTTCGTCCTCGAAACTTAAGAATAGAACCTACCTCTCTGAAAACAATGAAGGGAACTTTTCTCTCATCTCTGACTCGAGTTCCCATGTCGACTCCTCTGCCGCATGGTTCCTCCAGAGTACGCGGACGAGAGGGATCGCCCGATTTCGAAGTAACTTATCCCTGCGTTCTAAAATTTGAACTGGCGCTTCGACGTAGGATAAGTCAGACTTCAGCTCTAGCTGGCCAAAATCCACCACGTGGTTAGGGTCGTGCACGTACTTCCGCAGTTGGGAGACGTGGAAGACATTGTGTACACCTTCAAGCGCCGGTGGTAGGGCAATCTTATAGGCTACGGGGGCGACCCGCTCGAGTATTTCGAACGGCCCAACGAATCTCGGACTCAGCTTCCCCTTCACGCCGAACCGAGTAACTCCACGCATGGGTGACACCTTCAGGAACACGTGATCGCCTACACAGAACTCAAGCGGTCTTCGATGGGTGTCGGCATAGCTCTTCTGCCGACTCTGTGCAATCTTTAGTCTTTCCCGAATTAGCTTGACCTTCTGCACCGTCTGCTCAACCAGCTCCGGGCCGAGTATCTGCCGTTCCCCGACTTCATCCCAGCAAATGGGCGATCTGCACTTCCGACCGTACAAGGCTTCATACGGCGCCATTTGGATGCTGGACTGGTAGCTATTGTTATATGCAAATTCCGCCAACGGTAAGTGGACGTCCCAGCTTGATTTGAAGTCGATTGCGCAGAGCCGTAGCATGTCTTCGAGAATCTGATTAACGCGCTCCGTTTGGCCGTCGGTCTGTGGATGGTAAGCTGAACTGAACTGCAACTTGGTACCCAGCGCCGACTGAAGGCTACTCCAGAATCGCGACATGAACCGTGAATCCCGATCAGAGACGATGGATACTGGAACTCCGTGCAGCCGTACGATCTCGTCAAGATAAATCTGCGCCAGCCGATCAACGCTCCAAGTAACTTTAATGGCAATGAAGTGCGCTGACTTGGTTAATCGATCGACGATGACCCAGATGGCGTCGCTCCCCCGTGGTGTCTTCGGCAGGCCAACAATAAAGTCCATCGTGACATGATCCCATTTCCACTCTGGAATGGCAAGGTTCTGCATCTCCCCGCCCGGTCGCTGATGCTCAGCTTTCACCTGCTGACAGGCCATGCATTTTGACACGAAGAGCGCCACATCTCTCTTCATCCCGTGCCACCAGAAGGTCGTGCGGAGGTCCTTGTACATCTTGGTACTGCCTGGATGCAAGGTATATTTCGCGTGATGCGCCTCCGACATAATCTCCTTTCGTAGTTCAGAATCATCCGGAACACATAGTCGGTCATTCAATCGCAACGCGCCGGTCTTGTCTTCCGCAAAGTCGGTCACACTACCTGTTGAAATTTGCTCGCGCATTTTCTTCAGGTACGGATCATCCTTCTGAGCGGCCATGATCTTTTCCAGCAAACTCGGCTCTAACTGCAGCTGCGCCAACCGTATATCTCTGAATCGAACCCGGAGATCGATGCCCATTTCTTCGAGATCTTGTAGTAGTCTGCGGTCGATGGATAACGAGGCAAGATATTTCCGACTCAGAGCGTCCGCCACCACATTTCCCTTGCCCGGAGTGTAGTCGATCGTCAAGTCATAGTCCTTGATTAGTTCAAGCCAGCGCCGCTGTCGTAAGTTCAGTTCCTTCTGGGTGAAGAGATACTTGAGGCTCTTGTGGTCGGTATAGATCGCGCACGCCACGCCATATAGATAGTGACGCCACAATTTCAACGCGAACACAATCGCCGCTAACTCCAAGTCGTGCGTAGGATAGTTCTTCTCGTGCGGCTTCAACTGTCTGGAGGCGAATGATATCACCTTGTTCCGCTGCATGAGTACACATCCCAAGCCCTGGCCTGAAGCATCGCTGAATATCTGGAAACCCTCTGGCCCATCCGGAAGTGCGAGTATGGGTGCCGAAATCAGCCGCTGTTTTAGCTCCTGGAATGAAGCTTCACAGTCATCCGACCACTCATACGCGACTCCCTTTTGAGTGAGGCGAGTCAGTGGCGATGCAATCTTCGCGAAGTCTTTCACGAAGCGTCGATAGTATCCCGCCAAACCAAGAAAGCTTCTAATCTCGCTAGCAGACGCAGGCCTCTTCCAATCAGCAACGGCTTCCACTTTCTTCGGGTCGACTGCAATGCCTTCGGACGAAATGATGTGACCAAGAAAGGATACGCTGCTGAGCCAAAATTCACACTTACTCCGCTTCGCATACAACTGGCTCTCTCGAAGTGTCTGGAGCACGGTCCGCAGATGTTCTGCATGCTGCGCCCTGTCTTTCGAGTAGACGAGAATGTCGTCAATGAAGACTACCACAAATTTATCAAGGAAGGGTCGAAACACCCGATTCATTAGGTCCATAAAGGCGGCAGGGGCGTTCGTCAGGCCGAATGGCATCACCAGGAACTCGTAGTGGCCGTACCGAGTGCGAAAGGCTGACTTTTGCACGTCGTCCGACTTGATCTTGAGCTGATGATAGCCTGAGCGGAGATCAATCTTCGAAAATACCGAGGCGCCTTGCAGTTGATCGAATAGGTCGTCTATGCGGGGCAATGGGTACTTGTTCCGGATGGTGGCCTTGTTAAGCTCTCGGTAATCGACGCACAGACGCATGGACCCATCCTTCTTCTTAACGAACAATACGGGCGCTCCCCACGGTGAAACACTAGGCCGAATAAACCCTCTGTCGAGTAATTCTTGTAACTGGGTTTTGAGTTCCTTCAGCTCGGCGGGGGCCATTCTGTACGGGGCCTTTGAAATCGGTCGAGTATCGGGGAATGTATCGATGCTGAACTCGATCTCTCGGTCGGGGGGCATGCCGGGTAGCTCGTCCGGGAACACATCGGGGAATTCTGCCACAACGTCGGTCTGACCTACGTTTGCACCATCCTGTCGCATGTCTCGGACGGACGCCAAGTAGCCTTCGCACCCAGAATGCAGCATCCTCCGAGCAGAGATTGCCGAGATCAACATGCAGGTCGACGACGCCTCACCACACGAAAAGCAGAATTCAGGCACTTCTGGTATACGGAAAGTGACCGTCTTCCTGGCACAGTCTATGGTTGCGTTGCACGGCCCGAGCCAATCCATCCCCAGAATGATATCGAAGTCATTCATATCTAGGACCATCACGTCCAGACCAATCTTTTGACCGCCGATACAGATAATCCCATCGGTGCAGGCTGAATTAGTGAGTATTGGTGTGCCCGAAGGTGTGCTCACGCTAAGGTCGAGGTCTAATGACACTAACGGAAATTTGTGCTCGGCGACAAAGTCCGCCGCTATAAAACTATGCGAAGCACCTGAATCAAATAGAACGCGAGCAGGCACATTATTAAAACTAAGTATACCTGTCACGACCGTGTCTGAGGCAAGCGCTTCGTCTCGAGTCAAAGCGTAGACGCGTCCTTGTGCATTCGGACGCCTGTCTTGATGGTTTGGTTGGGCAGGCGGAGGAGGTCGAGGAACTGGGCCTCGATTTTGATGATTTGATTGTGGCAGCGCATCTTGTCGTTGTGGTCGGGAACGACAATCTTTAGCATAGTGTCCCTTTTTCCCGCAAGAGTGACAGTCGATGTTCAGGGTACGGCACTCGCTGGCATCGTGTCCGACGTAATTACATTTTGTGCAACGAGACCTACTGCTTTGTCCTTGGTAGCCCCCGTTGTTCGGACGCTTTGCTGTGTGGTTGTTGCCTCCCATATGGCTAGGACGTTTGTGATTGGAGTTGCGCACAACGTCGTCAGCACTGGGAGGATGCAGGTTCTCAAGACGGAGAGCATGATTCAGAGCCTCGCCCGTGGTCTTGTACTCCGGGACGCCGACATGTGCACCAATAGATTGTCGCAGTCCCACTTCGAACCGTCGCACGCGGCACTCTTCAGTAGGCAGAAACGCACCAGCGAACTTGGACAATTTGTTGAACTCTGCGGCGTACTGCTCCACGGTCCTATTCCCCTGCTTCAATGACATGAATTCATTTTCCTTTGCTTGGCGAACGGCAGACGGAAGGTACTCGAGTTCGAAGGCCTTGCGGAACGTGGCCCAAGAGATCGGCGCGGTAGTGTTGTCCGGTCGAATCGCTCGCTTGCGCACGGCCCACCAGTCGTGCGCGTTCAACCGTAGTTGAAGTTGTGCGCAGGCGACTTGCTTTGAATCTTCGATGCCGAGGAGCTCGAAGTGGTCTTCTAGTTCTTCCAGCCAGTCGATCGCAATGGAAGGACCCTCGGTGCCGCTGAAAGAGGTGCGACACGCCTTCTTGAATTCTGACACTTCGAAGTTGTACTTCTTTGGTGCCGCTAGTTGAAGCTCGGGCTCTGCCGTGTCGACTTCAATGGGTGGAATCGCCGGCACGGTGGTAGCAGGTACGGTGACGGTAGGCGCCGTCGCAGAATTTCCGTTGGCCGCAAACGTCTGGACGATCTGCTGCAGTGTATCCATCTGCTTTTGTTGAAGTTTGATGTGCGCATCGAAGCGAGCTTCGAACTGGGCCTGTCGTTCCTCTACTCGTTGATGTCGGCTCTCGGACTGGTTCCGCTGCGCCTCCATCATGCGCAGCATCCTTTCGATTGTATCGTTAGAAGGTCCGGCCTGCCGACGATGCGAGCTACTAGAGCCACTGGAAGCGCTCTGTTCTTGCTCGGCCGTGGGTTCCGCCACTTCTGCGATACGAAGGCAACGCATCAGTCTCAAATTATTACGGACTCATTGTATGGAACAACTTATCTCATCGTTGCGTGGTCAAAGTTTTAAAACTCTAGACGCGAGGCCAAAGGATGTAAAGCCGTGCTCTGATACCATTATGTCACGCCCTGATTTCCGTGGAATCGATAGCCGTCCCCCGGGCGTGATGCCGTGCGAACCTAAGTTGCGATCGCACAAGGCATAGTCATAAGGTTATCCGAAACACAACATCAAGTTAGAGTACGCAGAGAAATTGAATGACACATTTGGAATAGAATAGACTTTTTCATTGATGATAATAAAACTTTACATAGACTCCTTTACAATCATTGCCGCGCGGGCTACAACATGATTCGACTTACAAAATGAACGCCGATGAGATAGGTCGTTCCATACATTACACCCTTTTATACAAGTAAAAACCAATACATATTTCCACCTGCTATGGCGGGAAGTCGAGTCGTCATTTTTCCTTGGACTGATGTGCGGTCTTCTTCAAAAGGAAATCCAGAAAACAAGCCTTCACACGGACAAGGCTTCAAAAGAGTTCACGCCGCCTTGAGCTCTAGTTGGCACGCCCTTCGTGGTTCGGGGTACCTGCGTTGGAGAGCGAGGATCAGTACATTACACTTTGTACTGGTGCGTGGCAAGTTAAGTTCCAAGCTCTCATTTGGTTGAATGAGTTTATATGACTTAGTTCATGAATGTTTCTAACCATCCTAATGAATTTCAAGCGTGCAATGACAAGCATAATGTAATTTACTTCGGAACTTACCCCCGGCGGACCGTGCCGCACCTTTGGGACTTAAAATGTTCTTCCCTGTCAGTTATTATCATTTTGTGTGCAAATTTGTGTTCGTGAAGGTCACTGGCATCACAAGCCATATTTGGACTATAGCTGGGTTAGACGGCGACACTTTCAGCGCGGGTAGCGAGCCCCACTGCAAGTTCTCCCGACTAACCATATCTTTCTGCTTTCGTCGAGCACAGCTATCTTTTACTTCCTCCTAGGCCGAAACGATCCCGTGTCTCGGGGTATCGCTCGAGGAAGCCGTTCCTCGTGCACGAGTTGTCCAATGACCGTGCAAAGACAATTCTTTTTAGTTATGAAGTTATAGCCTACATTCTCTTTGAAACTTGTTCATTTTCATCGTGTTCGTGCCCTTGATTTCATTGTTTCATCCGCAACAACACTATCGATTTGCCTAAGAAGGGGGTCGAGAAGAGAAGGGTCAGCCACTCACCTTGAGTTTACTTCGGCGAGAGAACTTGCTGGTTGCGCTAGACGTCGCCTACGCGATTACCTGAAATCGCACAAGCAACCGATTAGAACACTGCATTATTCAAGGAGTTTGATAAGAAATGCGAGTTCGAAATGCAAGCTATGAAAACCATCGAAAACATTCACGAAAACGCATTCAGAAAACAAAGCCAAAACCAACGCAAGCGGCGTGAAAAGCAGAGCAACGGGAGGTCTCTCCCGACTCAGCCGCAGAGTCAATCCTCGAGGCGCAGCCCGCTGAATATGGGACTTGGTTCCGAAGAAGACATTCCATAACGAGGAATGGGTCTTAATTCAACCGTTCCCGTTCGATCGACTCGGTCGATCCCGACCTATCGGTCCCGGCCGAATCGATAGCGACAGTGTTCCTTTCTCGCGCACCCCGTGGACAGAGTACGGGGCACGATGTAGGGACGGGGCACTACATGTGCCAGTCCCAAGTCGTCGTCCTGTCCCTTTCTCCTGAAAAGTCACCTGAGGAATGTCAAAGGAAACAGTACAGTTAAGATCAAGTATAATGGCACCAATGGATAGAAGATTAACAGGAAAAGATGGAGCATGAAGGACATTGGTTAGAGTGATGGAAGGGGTGCATGCGACAGTGCCTTTACCCATTACAGGGCTGGATGTAACATCAGCGGTCTGAATACTCTCCGGCAATGGTAGGGGAGTATATTCCCGAAACGCACCACGGGACCCCGTGACATGGCGAGATGCCCCAGAGTCCATAATCCATCCTGGCTGATGGATAGATGCAAGAGCACGTGCAGAATCATCGGTGCTGGTTTGGGCAAAGCAAGTGAAGTGATCTCCCGAGGTTGAAGACGCCCCAGGACTGTCGGCCGAACCCAGCTTTGTGCATCGCAACTTCTCAAGGAACTCCCGCTCAAGCGGGGTTATTTCAGCCAGTTGATGCTCTCCCCCTTCTTCTGCCAGATTTGCTTTGTGTCCGCCCCTTCGACCAGCATATCCTCCTCTCCCACCACGTCGGCCTCCACGACCCCGTCATCGATCATTCGACTGATGGCGCAAGGGTTTTGGACAAAAGCGGATGTAATGTCCGGAGTCACCACAATTGTGGCAAACACCACCCATAGATGGAGGTTGATTGAAGGCAGCAAGGGCAGACTTGTCAACTGAGGCTTGCTCCCCCTGGTAGGATCCCTTGTTGGGCATCAACTTCAGTCGAGCTTCTTCCTGTGTCATAACAGCGATAGCTTCTTCCAAGGTCGGAAGCATGGGTTGGGATAGGAGGATATTCCGTCTCTGCTCAAATACAGGATGGAGTCCCTTCAGGAATTTTATCATACGTTGCCAGAAAATATAAGCCAGGAACGTCTGAAAGTACTTCGCGAATGCTGGTTCGACTTGTGCATCTTCCATCCCAAGAGGATCATAATGATCCAGATCAGACCAATACTTCTTCAACAGGGCCGCGTACTCAGAGATGGTACGGTCGTCTTGGGCCACCCTATCGAGTTCATCTTGCAGTTGAAAGACTCGCATAGGGTTGCCGGAGCCGGAGTACATATCTTTGAGAGTTTGCCATATATCAGCAGCAGCCTCCATAGCCTCGACATTGCCCGACACCTGGTCGGTTAAAGAGGCAGTCAACCACCCAGCCACGACATTGTTGACAATCTCCCACACAGCAAACTCCTTGGTGGAGTGATCGGCTGGCGCCTTGGCTTGGCCAGTGACATAGCCAACCAAGCCACGTCCCTTCAGTGTCCGCATCGCCTGCCGCGACCACTTCAAGTAGTTGGAAGTTCCTTCCAACTTCGTCTCCAGCTTCTCCAGCTTCCCCATTTTGTAAGGCGACGGATCCACATCAGTATGGATCACACGTGGGGTTACCTCGGTTAATCTCTTGGATAAGATATCATCAACCAAGGCCTTCATCTCTTCGGCCGTCAGTTTGCCACTGATCGAATCTATGGCGTCTTCAACTGTGAACTCAATTCGTCGTCTTCGTCGTCGTCGTCGGAGTCTGCAACTGACCCAACGTCGTCGTCTTCGTCGGCGACGTCGTCTTCTTCAACGCCAGAGACTTTACTAATGCGCGACTAACTTGGCCAGCACCGGCGCGCGCATGTAAAGTGAACACGTCAGGACACCAGAGAAGACAGGATCAGTCTTTGCATAGATCCCGATGTGAAGAAGGAATAACAAATAAAGCATTTGTTAGTTCCAAACGGCGTAAGCACGGAACAGAGTTGGTGCAAATAAAGATTTGACAGCCGTCTCTATTCGAAATACGCCATTTTTTTTTTTGTTAAAAGCTAGGGTTAGGGTTTGATGGGGCTGCGAGGTCTAGGGTTAGGGTTTCCATGGCAAAAAGCTAGGGTTAGGGTTAGGGTTTGTGTGCCGCTGGGGGGGGGGAGGCGTCTGCGGGAGAGAGGGGGTCGGCAGGGTGCTGCGGGAGAGGGGGGGGTCGGGGGGGGGGGTTTGCAGGGGGGGGTCGGGGGGGGGGGGTCGGGGGGGTTCTGCAAGGAAGGGGAGGGGTCGGCGAGTGGAGGTCGGGGGGGGGGGGTTCTGCAGGGGGGGTCGGGGGGGGGGGGGTCGGGGGGGTTCTGCAGGGGGGGTCGGGGGGGTTCTGCGAGGAGGGGGGTCGGCGAGGGTGCGTCGGGAGGGGGGGCGCAGTGGGTGGAGGCCGGGGGGATCGGGGGGGTTGTCGAAAAAAAAAATTTGTGGAGAGAGAGAGAGAGAGAGAGAGAGAGTTACGGCTCTGATACCATGTAGAAAATAATGGTTGGATAATTTTATTGATGGACTACTTCACTACTTATAGGGAGTCTAGCTCCTCTACATACTACATATTCCGATGTGGGACTAAAAGTCCCTTATTGATTCTCAACACTAGGGAATTATTTGATTCCACTCTGTTTCCATCTGTTGAATTTGCAAGCTTAAGTTAATTATTTTTGCAATTTCTGTTTCAGATTCGAACTATGGGAATGGTGCGCAGTCGTTTCCACACCTTGCCATCTGTATTCAATGTTTCTTTTGTTCCTCCCTCAAAGAAAGATAAGGAGAGGAACTTTAAGAGTTTCCTTCTCAACAAAATTTTTAAGGTGAATTATGATCTTGTATAAACTCTGTATTTTAATCCTAAAGAGATTTTAGTTTTTCCTTGTTTATAACAGTCAATTTTGGATATCTCAGAATACAGAAATTAGAGGAAGCGATCTTGCTAAGTTTGCTCTAGTGTGGAATCAAATTATAAGCGGTTTTCGTTCTGAGGACTTAATAAGCAACAGGTAGTGTTACTTGTCTTGATGTGCAATATGTTTTCTTAAAGATGTAACATTTTGATTTTCCTTGCTCATAGAGAGATGGATATGATGATTATGCCATTGTCATCAGAATATAATTTCAACACCACTCAGTGGCCCCTTTTCCTTCTGGCTGCTAAGGTAGATTTCTCATTCTAAAAACTTGTTTGATCAATTTAACATCATCTCACCGGTTCTATGTGCTTCTCAGTTTTCAATAGCATTGAACATGGCTAGAGATTTTGATGGGACCTATGAGCAACTCCACAGAAAAATGAAAAAGGACAGCTACATGTTCAGTGCCATCCATGAGTGTTATTACTCACTAAAGATCATTTTCAATATTCTAGTTATCGGTGTTC
Organism: Iris pallida; assembly: GCA_029216955.1. Classification (NCBI taxonomy): domain Eukaryota; kingdom Viridiplantae; phylum Streptophyta; class Magnoliopsida; order Asparagales; family Iridaceae; genus Iris; species Iris pallida. The sequence goes on from JANAVB010042818.1 coordinate 705,916, forward strand.
TTGAGAAAAGGTAAATGTCTTCTAGTTTTAGAAATGCATATCATGTTCTGTATATTGACCTTCCATCTCTCACCATTTAAACCCATCAATGTTTGGAAGTGCGACTTATATACATCTTCACCATCATTATAAAGCTGTACAAGTAGTTTTCAGGGTTGTAGATGCCATATTCGAAGAAGTAGAAACGAGTACCAGGAATTCAACCCTTTTAAGTGATTTCAAGATGGAGGCGTTGCCTGCTTTACATGACAAATTTATCCAAGTAGTCAAAATACTGGTGCGTTTGAAATAGCTTTCAGACATTTTCATTTAAATGCATGCCTTTAGCTATGTTCATCAATGGTTCTTTCTGTGCATGTTCCTCGTGAAGTTCGAAAATAAGCAAGCTCATCGAGATAGATTAGTTATTTTACTTCAAGATATCCTGGAGATTCTGATCAGTGATATAATGGTAAATGGTTCCAGGTAAGTTGCTACTTCTCTCGTCAGTCCAAGTTAAAATGTTTCATCTTTATGATGTTACTTGTTATTTTGCAGAATATTGGATATAATTGACGGCTCCCAAGTTCAGGAAAGGAATGGAATACTTAGATATGAACCTCAGTTATTTGCATCAGATGTTGCCAACTCTGCTGTACATTTCCCACTTCCTACTGATGGACCTCTGAAAAAGCAGGTCACGAAGTGATGCAGTCTTCTAAGACAATGTTTCTCTCAAAGAAAATGAAGAAATAATTGAAAGGAAGTAGAAGTAACAGAATAATGATAACATTTCATCAACTCACTAATTGCTTATTTCAGGTTAAACGGTTGTTTCTATTGCTTACTGTCAAAGAAAAAGCTATGGATATTCCAAGTAACTTGGAGGCTCGACGTCGCATCTCATTCTTTGCAACATCTCTCTTTATGGACATTCCTACTGCCCCCAAGGTCCGATATATGTTGTCATTCAGGTAAGCCAGTGTTTTTTGAGAATAAACGGTGGGAATAAAATCCCCCCGTGCTCCATTAACGATTAATTAATGAAACATAAATGCAAGTACAAGTCTTACGAATAAACAAAGAAAAAAACACAAGATACAAACTCAAATAAAAAAGTAACAATTTGCCAATTTGTCATAAGCACGTTGCAGCTAGAACCGTCACTTTCATGATACGAGCCCGAGACAAATGTCTACATCCTGATCCTCCTCTTGGCTTCGATCCCAACCTCCGACTTCAAAGATCCACTGACTATCGTTTTTCATCCCCTAGAGCACATATAACCCTTGCTGATTAATATACCCAATTCTCTTACCCGCAATGCGTTTAGCTCCCTTACCAAATTAACACTCCCTAACTCTCATATGCAGTGTGTATTCAACCCTTTTTATCCCCTTTTCAGTATGCCCCTATCCCCTCCCACGTACCCCTTCCTCCTGTTTAGTTCGTATTTAGGTCTACCCGGCCTTGATTCCCCTTCTGCCGGTAATGTCACGCCCCGACCCGGAATCACCCGAATCATCGTCCTCGCAGGGGGCGTGATGCCGCACGAGCCTGGAGTTGCGCTCGTGCAAGACAAGGTGACAAGTTCTCAAATGGTTATCTTTTGATTCGATATTAACAACGATAGGAAAAACAGAGTATACGAAACAATTCTCTTTATTGATATCCGAAACTCAGATTACAATGGCTTTCGATAGTCTAACAATATATGCCAGATTGGCTACAACACTCAGGTTCTCTCTTGCCCACAAAGGATTTCACCGTTCCATACATCATGCCTTCTATATCTCGGCCGCATCAATCCAGCTGCGTAGTCCGAGCGTCAATGCGATAGCACGCTTCAATGCGCTTCGGCATTCCAAGCCTTAACACGTTCAAGCAACGCTTCGCCGCGAGCAATCCATTCCCTGCACCCTGCATGAAGCTGGTGGGGGATCAGTACGTTCGTCCTCGCATGTACTGAAGCAAAGATCATCTTTCCAAACCGACATTTTAATATTTATGTTGAATCATGCAACTTAGCTTATGATCTTGCTATGTTCTCCTTAGGATCAATTTCATGGCATCTTCGAAAGCGTAAAGCATGTTATCATAGCAGCATGCTATCGAATTGAATAGGCAAGCAAACAAACAATCTCGTGTTTGATTCGTGGCGCGACTTACCAAGTCGACGCACTCGCCCTTGCACCGACGCAAGGTGAATACGCCGCATTCCTTCCCTGTTATGTTATATGTGCATCTCTAAGCAGGATCTCTATGCGGGACGCATACGCGCCTACACTTTCAACCCATCGTTCCTTAACTATATGAGGTCGTGGGCGTATCCGCGCCGGAATGGACTAAAGGAGTTTCTCTTTTATCTTTCCTTACTTTCTTTTTCTCTCCTTCTTTTCTCTCTCTTGTTTGGGTAGCCCGGCGTTTCACGGGTTGGATTGCTATCCCAACTACCGAAACTTACCGCGTGCCTACCATCATTTGCGGCTTTTCACATTTACGACCGAGTGCTAATCGGACTTCGCAGATGTACGCCTATCAAAAATTACATCCCTCCTAGGCCGAACGGTCCCGGTGCCCCGGTGCGCCCGTTCGGAGGGAACGTTCCGTGCACGGAAGATATCATCGCAATTATCTCAAGTCCATTCCATTCGACCATGCAACGCACTATCATTCAAACAACCAAGCATAGCCTTGAGTCCAAGACTCAGACTTTATCATCTCGTATTTCTTCCGTTAACTTTCTATGTTCTCACGTTTCATACTTCGTTTCAATGATTCAATGGCATCGTGCCTCAACTCAATGCTCGTCAATCGAACGACCCGAAGGTCTCGAACACCTTTCGAGGTACCATGTCATATCCGACAGTTCCGCCACATTCATGCCACAACTGTATTCTCTCGCAACGAAGCCATCTTTTTATTATCCCGTGCACGTAGGCACGTTTCGACCGTATTTCCATGTTCTATAACTTAGCATTCAATGTTCGGGCTTGCGCGCTAGGGCGCTCGCCTATTGTCTTTCAATGTTCTAGCCGTCTAACTCGTGCGCGAAGGCACGGTATGGTTCGTGCACTAAGGCACTCGCCGAGTACAGTTATTCCATGTTCTTACGGCTTGCGCACCGAGGCGCTCGCCTATGCGATATCCAATGTCCCATAGCGACTCGTGCATATTGATGCACGTTTTATTTCAATTGTTCTAACTTAGTGTTCGACTCACACTATGATTTATCTCTGATCGGACCACGCCCGTGGCGTCGATAGGTTAACTTAGCATACAATGATATATTTGACTTACCGAATGAAGGAGTAAAAAGAAGTCAATCCTTCCACCTTGAGTCGATTCGCCTTCGTCGTTTCGCCGAGCCGATGCGGCTCGATTTCATAACTTTGTTACACGGCCACTCTCCTGACTTAGCCATTCGAGCACTTCGTGCTTCATTGAGTTATACGTCCGATTTGCCTTAGCGTGCCCAAGTCTCGGCCCGTCGCAAGGCGACGATTTGATTTCGCGGACCCCTTACTAAATATGTCAAAAGATCGACCTCTAATATTTTTTCGTCAAAGTATAACCTGCACACGAAACCAACTAAAATCAATACTTGCATCGATTTGGACTTGCGCCTTGGTCGATTCGATTTCTTAGAATCTTCGAGCCGATTCAACGCACTCATCCTTCGGGGCAACGCGGCACTTCGCATCGATTCAACTCGATGCATTATTTCGGGGCAAGGCAACTCTTCGCATCAACTTAGTTTGATGCATTGCTCGGGACAACTTAACTCTCGTATCGTTTTATATCGATACATTTCCTTGCGTCAACGCGACTCATTCAGTCAAAGCTTCAGCATAATGCGCCGTGCGGAGCGGGGCATTGCAGAATATACCACTCAAAACAAGGTTCGTCCTCGAACCAAAACCAACACTCCGACTAAGTATTTTGTAGATCGTTTCACGATCTCGTCCCACCAATGTTGTTCAGTTTTACACTATCTCGCAAGCTTTTCATTAACATTTCAAAGTCATCCCTGCAGCTCGATTTGAATTTTGTATACAACTCGATTTGGATCCATACTTATATTCAAGGCGTCCCGAAGATATATGTATTTTGACCAATTCCAGTGGTAGCAAATTGGAACAAAGCTGACAGGTAAATTTCAATCCTATGCTTGCCATCTCGTACTCTCGTTCGGACTTATCCTTAGCACTTGTTCTCGTAATTTCATTGCATATGCATATTGTTACATACGTGATTCATTCAATAAAGTCACTGCACGCGACGCGATTCAAAATCGCCTTTCTCATTTCGTACGTTTCATCGGGACTATCAATTCGATGCGTCGCGTCGAGCCGTCGCGCATCCAATCACAACGAGTCTCCGCAACGTCTTGCGTTCGAAGTCACCACCCAACTATTTTCGAAGTCTTGCTTATGCAACTTATCTCGATACGATTTCCATTATTGACTTGCAATCGCATCAACATTCAGGACTACGTCTGTTAGGTTACTTACATAGTCCCCGTGCTTAACTTCTCCCGATGTAACTTTAAATTGACATTGCACAAAGGCCACAATCTATCCGACATGAAAGTTTACATCAAGGCGACGGTGCTCAAGGCAACGATCGCCTTAGCACGAAGGTCTTTACGATGCGTCTTACATTCAATTTCCTAACGAGTAGGAATTCACTAGCCAAATTTCCAACTTATCCATCTCGCAACATCGAATGTAAATTTCGATTCACGCAAGCTCAATTGCAAGGTGAATTCGAATCTAACGACATGACTCGTAAGTCATTCCCTTATCATTTCCTCTCGTGCATAGCACGTTTCTCGCAATCGCCTATCCGAATCACCAAGTCCGTTGGTGAATTCTAGTTCGACCGTCGACCAACATAACCATTCAAGTATTCATCCGACGAATACTCAAAATCTAACTTATCATTCTCAATCGAAAGCTGTTCCAACAATTCTCGATCGCCTAGACTTATCGTCAACATGCACTGTATTATATTCGTTATCCGTGCAATCTTATATGCGATATCGCATGGGTCGTCTTACGGTCTGCAGCAATCAATTTGATTTGGCGGTCAAGTCTTCTAGGGTCAGCTGCCCCGAAGCTACGCTCGATAACTGTGGATCATCACCGAAGGACAGTTTACTACGAACCATGCTATATCTTATTTCGGAGCCAAATCACGTTCCGACAATTCTATGCGACTACCCAATTTCGGACAAAACTGTTTCTATCGGCGCAACTGATGCGCAATTATCCTCCGAGTCAAGTCATGCACTACCGTCGATGATTCCGTAATTTACGAAACATCTACTCGTATCGAGTTCGAGTCTATCTTATTCGTGGGTCGACACACGAGATGCTATACGCATCGAGCAATCGTCGAAGACTTATATTCTCGTCTTGATTAATCGCAAAATTTACGATCAACCAAGTTCGTTCATTCTCGTATCGTTACTTACAAATAGCGCAAGGCGCACTCCATTTTGTATTCTCACATCGTGCTTACGTTTTCTTGCGTATCGATCTTGATAGTTCATATCAATTTCGATAGCAAGTGGGTCGACTTCGAATCCGTTTCAACGTCGACTTAACTCGCATCGCATACATCCAAGTTCGCAACGAACTTTTCCATACGCATCCACTCGTTCTCTGATTCGTCGCATCCCGCTATACTTTGATCGCGTAACTGAGTTACCGATTATCCAACATCGAACCCTCGAGTTATACGATCACGCCCTCTAAGTTTCGCGTGTTTTTCAGTCGTACTCAAATGAGTGTCGCCGTAACGTAACCAACTATTTCTTAGGCACGATTACTCACATCAACCAACTCTTCACCGAAGTCGCACATCGTACGATTCGATTACAATTTGCATCGCCTAACATTTCTATCGAAATCGCAAGTCATGCGATTCGATTCGCCTAGCCGAACATTCCTATCGAGATCACAAGTCGTGCGATTCGATTCGCCTCGTCCAACATTCCTATCGAGATCGCAAGTCGTGCGACTCATTCGTAAGCTCAAGTTTTTCCTTTCCCGTCGATCCGATTATTGCATCAAGGCATAAGCATTTCGCTAGTCTTGGTCGTCCGACCAACTTATAACTTCCGTCCGACGTATCGATCATCGATACGAGTCTCACCTTATCGTCCCAACCGATTTTCGATGATCACTTGCATCAACATCCATCATACAAATTTTCAAACGAGTCTCGGTACTCTCCCGTCCGTTGCGGACAAACCATCCGTAATTCTCACAACGCGTCGATGCAATTTATCGCACAAGTGCTATACCCTATACTACTCGGAATCGAGTCATTCATCGCCTACGTGGTATGGCATATACCACTCGGAATTCAAGCCATTTCCCTCGCACTATACTTAGTATAAACCAACATTTTCTTCCGACTCACGAATTCCGCACTGATCGTGCCTGATCACAACCGTAACTTTGATTTTATCAAAATCTGACACAACTCGGTCAATGTTCTCGTTTGCCAACATAAGTTTGTGTGCAACCGAACGATTCGTTCTATCGATTTATGATTTCAATTCTTTTCTTACGTTGCATCTCGTGCAACAATTTATTTGATATGCGTTGCACCCCGTGCAACAAATTTTACTTTCGATACGCGTTGCACATTGTGCTACGATTTATTTCCGACACTTTCATTTCACTTTGTACAACGATTCATTTCTAATTTTCTTTGCACTTCGTGCAACGATTAATTTGATATGCGTTGCACCACGTGCAATAATTTTTACTTTTAATACGCGTTGCACATCGTGCAACGATCATTTTCGACATTTACCGCACCTCGTGCAACGAATTACTCTCGACTTTCCAAGTCAATGCACAATCCGTTTTAACACATTCGGTATTGGCTTATCACTTCTCACTTTCATTTTAACGTATATTCACATTAACTCGCTGCACTTCGTGCATCATTTTATTTCTCATTCAACATATTACATTGCGACAACATCTCAAATCGTATTTCACAATTTGTTGCGCTTGCAGCAACTAACATTTTTAAGGCTCGTTTGCATTCAATGCAATATACCCTTCGCGACTTTCTTAGCAAACATCATGTAATTTCCAAAACACATGCGACAAAATTACACGATTGTATTAGACTTATTGTATGGAACATCCAGTGCGGCATCGAGTAGAGTCAAGAGTGGTATCAAGTGGTGGTGGGCAACTTTTAGAATTGTAATGAAGCGAGCGTCCAGAGAAAATTGAGCCTAGAGCTCTGATACCAATTTGTCACGCTCCGACCCGGAATTACCCGAATCATCGTCCTCGCAGGGGGCGTGATGCCGCACGAGCCTGGAGTTGCGCTCGTGCAAGGCAAGGTGACAAGTTCTCAAATGGTTATCTTTTGATTCGATATTAACAACGATAGGAAAAACAGAGTATACGAAACAATTCTCTTTATTGATATCCGAAACTGAGATTACAATGGCTTTCGATAGTCTAACAATATATGCCAGATTGGCTACAACACTCAGGTTCTCTCTTGCCTACAAAGGATTTCACCGTTCCATACATCATGCCTTCCATATCTCGGCCGCATCAATCCAGCTGCGTAGTCCGAGCGTCAATGCGATAGCACGCTTCAATGCGCTTCGGCATTCCAAGCCTTAACACGTTCAAGCAATGCTTCGCCGCGAGCAATCCATTCCCTGCACCCTGCATGAAACTGGTGGGGGATCAGTACGTTCGTCCTCGCATGTACTGAAGCAAAGATCATCTTTCCAAACCGATATTTTAATATTTATGTTGAATCATGCAACTTAGCTTATGATCTTGCTATGTTCTCCTTAGGGTCAATTTCATGGCATCTTCGAAAGCGTAAAGCATGTTATCATAGCAGCATGTTATCGAATTGAATAGGCAAGCAAACAAACAATCTCGTGTTTGATTCGTGGCGCGACTTACCAAGTCGACGCACTCGCCCTTGCACCGACGCAAGGTGAATACGCCGCATTCCTTCCCTGTCATGTTATATGTGCATATCTAAGCAGGATCTCTATGCGGGACGCATATGCGCCTACACTTTCAACCCATCGTTCCTTAACTATATGAGGTCGTGGGCGTATCCACGCCGGAATGGACTAAAGGAGTTTCTCTTTTATCTTTCCTTACTTTCTTTTTCTCTCCTTCTTTTCTCTCTTGTTTGGGTAGCCCGGCGTTTCACGGGTTGGGTTGCTATCCCAACTACCGAAACTTACCGCGTGCCTACCATCATTTACGGCTTTTCACATTTACGACCGAGTGCTAATCGGACTTCGCAGATGTACGCCTATCAAAGATTACATCCCTCCTAGGCCGAACGGTTCCGGTGCCCCGGTGCGTCCGTTCGGAGGGAACGTTCCGTGCACGGAAGATATCATCGCAATTATCTCAAGTCCATTCCATTCGACCATGCAACGCACTATCATTCAGACAACCAAGCATAGCCTTGAGTCCAAGACTCAGACTTTATCATCTCGTATTTCTTCCGTTAACTTTCTATGTTCTCACGTTTCATACTTCGTTTCAATGATTCAATGGCATCGTGCCTCAACTCAATGCTCGTCAACCGAACGACCCGAAGGTCTCGAACACCTTTCGAGGCACCATGTCATATCCGACAGTTCCGCCACATTCATGCCACAACTGTATTCTCTCGCAACGAAGCCATCTTTTTATTATCCCGTGCACGTAGGCACGTTTCGACCGTATTTCCATGTTTTATAACTTAGCATTCAATGTTCGGGCTTGCGCGCTAGGGCGCTCGCCTATTGTCTTTCAATGTTCTAGCCGTCTAACTCGTGCGCGAAGGCACGGTATGGTTCGTGCACTAAGGCACTCGCCGAGTACAGTTATTCCATGTTCTTACGGCTTGCACACCGAGGCGCTCGCCTATGCGATATCCAATGTCCCATAGCGACTCGTGTATATTGATGCATGTTTCATTTCAATTGTTCTAACTTAGTGTTCGACTCACACTATGATTTATCTCTGATCGGACCACGTCCGTGGCGTCGATAGGTTAACTTAGCATACAATGATATATTTGACTTATCGAATGAAGGAGTAAAAAGAAGTCAATCCTCCCACCTTGAGTCGATTCGCCTTCGTCGTTTCGCCGAGCCGATGCGGCTCGATTTCATAACTTTGTTGCACGGCCACTCTCCTGACTTAGCCATTCGAGCACTTTGTGCTTCATTGAGTTATACGTCCGATTTGCCTTAGCGTGCCCAAGTCTCGGCCCGTCGCAAGGCGACGATTTGATTTCGCGGACCCCTTACTAAATATGTCAAAAGATCGACCTCTAATATTTTTCCGTCAAAGTATAACCTGCACACGAAACCAACTAAAATCAATACTTGCATCGATTTGGACTTGCGCCTTGGTCGATTCGATTTCTTAGAATCTTCGAGCCGATTCAACGCACTCATCCTTCGGGGCAACGCGGCGCTTCGCATCGATTCAACTCGATGCATTATTTCGGGGCAAGGCAACTCTTCGCATCAACTTAGTTTGATGCATTGCTCGGGACAACTTAACTCTCGTATCGTTTTGCATCGATACATTTCCTTGCGTCAACGCGACTCATTGAGTCAAAGCTTCAGCGTAATGCGCCGTGCGGAGCGGGGCATTACAGGTAAAGCCAGTGTTACTATCACCTTGATTTGACAGAATTTCTTCTTCAGTATCTGATTTAGGTTAAAATTTGGTATAAGTGCTTATAGTGAAATTTCCACTTTACAGGTCTAAAGGTATATCCATTATGATAATGAAAGATGTTAACATCTGATAAGAGCATCAATAAAATTACTTTGGAATTTCAGTTTAGTCATATAAATGAGTTATTGCTGTCACAATTAACTTAGTTTGGAGAATTTATCAGATCTACTGTATTAAACTTATCATAAATATCAAACTATGGCTTACAAAAAACTATTGCCTTATTTTTTTGTATTTGGGAAAGTAACAATGTGGGGCAGACTTGGCAACCTTTGTGGATATTGGATCTTCTAGAGTGCTTTTACATCCTCCTTTAAATTATGAATTCAACATTTTGAAATTTTGAACTCCTACCTGAAAGTCAACAATATTAGCATATTTGACGAACATAAGTAATAGGTATCCCAGGACTGCAAGGTTTCGGCTAAAGTGTCTGGGGAGGTTCAAGAGGTATGCTGCCCTATACCCTTTAGCAGAAGCCTTGGGGAGGATGCAGGCTCTGGTCATAGAAAAAGCCCTGCTAAGTAATCAAGCTTTAACATGTTATTCTCAAACTGGATGGAGGTTCTTATGAACATTTTTTTCCCGAGCAGTTATAACGTTAAATAATTAAGAGACACATACATCACATCAGACACATGACCTGGTGAAGATTTTCAATTATACACTTACATTCGTTAGAGTGAAAATAACTTAGAAGTCTTTTACTTGCTATACTATTATGACAATCTTCTTTGAGCTAATTGACTCTTTTGAAATTAGTGTTTTGACCCCATATTACACTGAAGAAGTCAAGTTTTCAGAAGACGAACTTCACTCTAATCAAGATGGTGCATCTATCCTATCTTATATGCAAAAGATATATCCAGGTAATATTAGAGTCAAAGTGTAACTAGCTAGATTGTTAGATCCCTTAATGCAAATCAGACTAAAATAATAATAACATCATAGCCTTCATCCAAAAGTTTTGAGGTCGGCTACATGGATGTTCATCTTCCATTCAGCTCGTTAAGGGCATTTCCCCTTTGAAATTAGCTAAAGTCGCAAGCTTCCTAACAGCCTCAATACAAGTTCTAAGGTCTACCCTTAGCTCTAGGTGCTCTTTTAACTAATAGCCTATCTTTAAAGTCATTAGAAAACCTGAATTATGTCAATGTTTACTGTTTGAGTCATCTCCACTTAGTTTTATTATAGAACCTTAGTTCTTTTTCTTATTGTTAATTGTCATTAATTCGATGATGTAATGAGGCTATTCTTTTTCATGTCTCGACTTTTAGATGAGTGGAAAAACTTCTTGGAACGCGTCAGCTCTAAAATGACAAATGATGAGATAAGATATTGGGCTTCTTTTCGTGGACAAACACTGAGCCGTACAGGTTGAAGCATGAGAACGATTTGTTCAATTGTACACTAAATATTAATCTCAATTACCTTTTTTTCATGGTATTGAGTACTTTATGTAACACAATTTTCTTTTCATTTTTATCATCAAACTAGTTAGAGGAATGATGAATTATAGGAAAGCATTGAAGTTGCAAGGTTTTCTAGACATGGCCGACAATCAAGGTATGTTCAATGGTGGTTATTGAAGCCCTTTACTAATTATTGCATTATTTATCTGTGTATATTAGTTTAGAAGAGCATACTCCAGATCATTTTATGGAAATTTGGGAAGGATGCATATTCCAATAATCTAGCTAACAAGTATGGTTTTCTCTTTATCATCTATTGTTTAACTAGATATCCTTAAAGGACACATTTCTTTCGAAAGAGATCACAGCAAGAAGAATAGCCAACAGTCACTGTCAGCTCAGCTGGATGCTCTGGCAGACATAAAATTCACATATGTCGTTTCTTGTCAAGAGTTTGGATCACAGAAATGCGCTGGTGACCCACATGCTCAGGATATTATCGATTTGATGATTAAGTATGTTTTTTTGTAATTTCCTGTAATTAATAGCACATTGTTATTTCAAAATTTTATTTTTATTGTTTATGTTTCTATGTAATAAAGGTATCCTTCACTGCGAGTTGCCTACGTTGAAGAAAAAGAAGAAATAGTAGATGGTAAGGCTCATAAGGTGTATTCTTCGATCTTAATCAAAGCAGACAATAATTTAGACCAGGTATGCTCTTTGGAAAAGTAATGTCTTATTTGGCATGAAACTATTTCAACAAAGCTTTTTAAACTACGAATGTTCAGTTTTTTAAATTACTTATTTCTGTTTTAATTTAGTTCTCTATGAATATATTATCTTTGTTGGTGGTTGCTTCAACTATGCTGAATGGTGTACTTCGTGTTATGATGTTGCCCTAGAAATACTATTAACTAGTTTCAAGGATTTCCCTGCTCTTCTTTAACGAATCATGTCTTTTCTGAATATAATATTCATAATAATTTTCCCCAATTATCTTGTGATTCTTTGTTTTCTAAAAGCAAACACTGTCGTGAAAAGTGATTGTGATTAAGCAAGCATGGGCATAAGGAGAAATATGTCTCCATAGAGAGCTATAATAAAAGCTGGGACTTCTTGTGTGATGTTCAAGTGTCTTTTAATTTTATATTCATTTAGGTGTATAATAATTTGAGTTTCCATTTTCTTTCACTTGTTGCCGTCTATAAAGACTCGATAATGATGTTACAATCAAATTACCAATTTACAAGCCCACTAGATGCAGTTGGGCTAATTACAGTATCATCAATCTTTACAATATCAAATAAGATGTATGTATATGTCCATATATTCAGATGTATATTCATTTCCACTTTCAGATTACTATTTGAAGTCCAAGTTTGTTTTGGAATACACGGCAACTAAAACTTCTATATGTATTTCAAAAAAAAATCTATATGTTGATATTGACCCACATATTTTGTAGGTGTCCATGTTCATTTGCAGCTTGTTATTCAAAATCCAGGTGGTGTAGGAATATAATTAAAGCACACACACATACACACAAGAAAAGAAAACATTCAAGCATGGTGCATCACCTGCCAGACACACAAAATATTTGGCAATCACTTCTCCATGGTTAGATTGGTAGGCTTCCCTTTATCAGGTTTGCAACATACAGTCTTGCTCTAAGAAACTGGGGTGGATTAATTTGAATTAATGACAAAATGACTAACATTACTAAATATTAGATGAAATATCAATAGTTATCACATATGTAATGGACTCTCTTAAGAGTCTATTGTAGAGTTTATTACAACATAATCTTTTGTGTTCTAAATATACAGCAACAGTTGGCTTCCTACAACTCTTTCCAGTACTTGAAAACAGAGATTGGAGATTTTGTGAAACTTAACTTATAGTCATTCTCTGAACTGGTATATATGAGAAAACCTTATTGCACTTACAGAGTATTCATTGTACATACCTATAGGAGATATATCGTATCAAGCTTCCCGGGCCACCAATTATTGGGGAAGGGAAGCCAGAAAACCAAAATCATGCAATTATTTTCACGCGGGGGGATGCTCTCCAAACAATTGACATGAACCAGGTATGAGCTTCATCTATTCGGGTTCTTCCACTTATTCCTCTTTATATGAACATATCATGCGGTTGTTCAGGACAACTATTTTGAAGAAGCCATAAAAATGAGAAATCTTCTTCAAGAATTTCTTAAGCATCACGGAGAGCACCATCCAACCATACTTGGGCTGAGAGAACACATATTCACTGGAAGGTATTTATGCATCTTATGGCAAATCCCCTATTCTTCTGTAGTGTACCGAGATGTGTGATTGGCTAGTTACAAAGCGATCTCCTTCGTTGCAGTGTCTCATCACTTGCTGGGTTTATGTCATATCAAGAGAGTAGCTTCGTTACTATCGGACAGAGATTTCTCTCAGATCCCCTCAGGTAAGCGACAACTACATGTTGAGCTCTGAATGTATCTTCTTGATTTATGTTTGTTTGAGATTACAAAATTGTTATTATTGGTGAACTACTAGAAGGTCACACTTTCTGATGGGGTTCTGATCTCATCTTAGTTTATGTTTGATGTTCTTTTAACTTTGGTCCTTATTTTTATCCTCAAAAAGGATACCAACATCTTTCTTATGCAGTCATTTTGATCAAACTCAGGGTACGGTTTCACTATGGCCATCCGGACCTATTTGATAGGATATTTCACCTGACAAGAGGGGGCATAAGCAAGGCGTCGAAAACTGTCAATTTGAGCGAGGATATATTTGCCGGTACATTTAGTTGGCTTTAAAGTTGTGGATTGCATTATTTATCAAGATTACATTAATTCTCAGACTCTCCTGTGTGCAGGATTTAATTCTACACTGCGCGGGGGATATGTAACTTACAACGAGTACATGCAAGTTGGGAAAGGCCGTGATGTTGGTCTGAACCAGATATCTAAATTTGAAGCAAAAGTAGCCAATGGTAACAGTGAACAGACCCTCAGCCGCGACATTCACCGCCTTGGCCGACGCTTCGACTTCTTCCGAATGCTCTCCTGTTATTTCACAACAGTCGGATTTTACGTCAATAGCCTAGTACGTAAATTGATCCTTTGGCATCCAAACACAGAAAAGAAAATGAATGACTCTCCCAAGGCCGTGATTCCGAGAACCAAAAGTGGCCTTCTTTTGAGTTTTGAAATATTTCAATCACATGATCATATATATGGTTGATCGTCTATACTGATGAATCTAATATTTATGAAATCTGCAGATATCTGTAATTGGCGTCTACGTCTACCTATACGGTCAGCTATACCTGGTCCTCAGTGGCCTCGAGAAGGCACTGCTCAATGAGGCCCGACACTTGAACATGAAGTCTCTTGAGACAGCTCTCGCTTCTCAATCCTTCCTTCAACTCGGGCTTCTGACAGGACTGCCGATGGTCATGGAACTCGGCCTGGAGAAAGGGATCCGAGCAGCCGTGAGCGACTTCGTCCTCATGCAGCTGCAGCTGGCCTCCGTCTTCTTCACGTTCTCCCTCGGAACGAAGGCCCACTACTACGGCCGGACGATCCTCCACGGCGGCGCCAAGTACAGGCCGACCGGGCGGAAGTTCGTCGTCTTCCACGCGAGCTTCACCGAGAACTACCAGCTCTACTCGCGCAGCCACTTCGTGAAGGGGTTCGAGCTGCTCTTCCTGCTGATGGCCTACAACCTGGTCAGAAGGAGCTACGAGAGCAGCATGGCGTACCTGATGATCACGTACTCGATATGGTTCATGGCTCTGACTTGGCTCTTCGCGCCGTTCCTCTTCAACCCGTCCGGGTTCGGGTGGAGGAAGATCGTCGAGGACTGGACGGACTGGAAGAAGTGGATGAGCAATCAAGGAGGGGTCGGGGTGCAGCCGGAGAAGAGCTGGGAGTCGTGGTGGAACGCCGAGCACTCCCATCTGCTCCATGCGGGGCTGCTTTCTCGGATCCTTGAAGTGCTCCTCTCGCTCCGGTTCTTCATATACCAGTACGGTCTCGTCTACCACCTGAACATGTCGCAACAGAGCAAAAATATCGTTGTGTACGTGCTCTCGTGGATCGTGATTGTCACCATCCTCTTGTTGGTCAAGGTACGTACGTACACTCTTGCTCGATGCGTTTACTCAGTGTCTGCTTGGCAATTATGGGGTAGCGGTTATGAGCGGTTCTGAAAGTTTTCTATAATATTAGGATTACTTTTATGTTCATATATAAATAAAAATTATTTTTGATAAAATATGAATTTACTGACGTGAAGGTAACCCCTGCATCATAAAGCTTTTCCTGCATTCTTGTCTCAAAAAATAACTGTGCACCTAATGGAGCTCCAAGAACAAGTACAAGACAACTTCCTGAATTTTCCTTCAAATCGGGAAGAAAAGAACAGCCGCGGAAAGGAAAGAAAGAGAAATACAAGAAAAAAAATAATAGGGTTTAGTTATTACCAGTAATATTTATATTTTTTTGGCGAGAATATAAATGGAATAAAATAATAAAGCCACCTAAAATCTATCGATTTGGGCGTTTATAAAGCCACCCAAAAATACATTACACCAATTTTGAGTGGTGTTTGAGCCGACTAAATTCAGTGCCTCAAAAAAATTAACAAGCATGAATTTTCATACACGGTCGGTTTAAAAACACCTCAAAAACCGTTACCAAGCAGATCCTTAGCTGCAATGAATGAACATTACGTGCTGCTGCAGGTTGTGAACATGGGGCGGCAACGGCTTAGTGTGAAGTACCATCTCGCGTTCAGATTCTTGAAGCTGGTGCTCTTCCTCGGCGCGGTAGCCGGTACTGTAACTCTTTCGAGGATCTACACGCTCTCGATGAGGGATTTGATGATATGTTGTCTTGCATTTGTACCAACCGGCTGGGGACTGTTGTCGGTGAGTATCGGCGGATGACATAGAACCCAATTATCATCTCTCATAAGGATTTCGCTAAACTATCCTAATGGCACCCCAACTATACTGTTCGGTACCTTAACTTTCCACTGCTCGTCGAGACCACTCAAAAGCATATATTGTACGTAGTACAAAAGTGCAATTTAAATAGTTGTATTGCGAGATATTCTTTTGAAGTGATCCCGATGTGCTTCAAAATTGACGGAAATTACTTCAATGGAGTTTAAGTACCAAAAACGTCCGAAAAACATCCGAACGGTACAGTTGGGATAATTTAACTTAAGGATTTCATTCAAATACTAATTTTTGATATGATTACTTTTTTTTTGTTTCAAGGTTGCACAAGCTCTGAGGCCCAAGATAGAAGAGTACGGAGTGTGGGACTCTATCCAGGTCATCGCTCAAGCCTACGACTACGGAATGGGCGCTCTGGTTTTCGCTCCGATAGCAATATTAGCATGGATGCCTGTCATCTCTGCCATTCAAACTCGTGTGCTGTTCAACCAAGCGTTCAGCAGGCAGTTGCAAATTCAACCTCTTCTTGCTGGCAAAAGTAAGAAGAGATGATCATCAAGTCTACGTAAATCCAAACGTTCCTTCCTATTCTTCCCTTGATTTCATGTGCACAATGCACATTCATTCTCCCACTTCTAAATTGTATAGTTCTGTAACTTTCCATAATAAAGGTTCTCAATTTTATTGAAATTACCTCGGGCTTATGTTTCATCATTCGTGAGTCAAAGCCTCCTGACTCTAGTGGTGAACAGATGGAGACATAGCACATCTTGACTTCGTGGGTTCGGTCCTATGGCGGAGCGGATTACTCCTAAGCCTATTATCAGTAATAGCTTACATTCTAAATATTTAAGCATGGATCTCTCTTTTTCATACGAAGCTTCACACTATATAACAAAATATTATTGTAGATTCTGATGAAAGGTTGTGAAAGGATTGCTAAAAGAAAAAAAGAAAAAAAAAATGGAAGTACATCATTTTTTTTGGCCTTATGATATACGACGTTAAAAATCAGCCTATGAAGAATTTGAGTTTCTTTCTAGCGCCTGATTAACTTCTTTTTATCATAACTTGCAGTATCGACCGATGTCGATCCTATACGGCCGATACCGATATGTTTTGGCATGTCTCAATCCGATATCGGCCGATACTGATACTAGTCGATACCGACATTGGGGGTATCTTTTTCGGTCAATTCAACAAAAGAAATTGAACGAAAAAGACTAATCAACATGGGTGTAAAGCATAATAAGGTTACAAAAGCATGTAGAAGGAGAAAACTTATCTATCGCAGGTAAACCAATCGGAAATGGTGACTGCTATTTCATCCAATTCCAAAATTACTGAAAAAATAACACATGAAATACTTAAAATTATGTCTAAATATATAAAATATTTTTTTTCTAAAATTTAATAATTTATTAATAATTTCTTACTTTCCGATATAAAAAATTTGATACTCAGATTATCCGAAATCGTTGATATTGCCGATACCGTCGATCCTGATACTCATAGGTAGGTCTGATATCGATAGCACGAACCTTGATTTTTTTATGTAATTAACCATTAAATATAGACATGATACTTTATCATTCGTCATGCCTGTGCCTCAGAATAAGGACATTGACATGTAGACTATTTATAGGCCTTGCTTGAATGTTAATAACTATTTTGTTTAATGTTCCATTGGGATATCTTAATTCCCTATACTTAGCAGTGCTGGAAGTTGCTATATGTCAGACTAGCCTGTTTGTATGGATCTAATATATAGAGTTTGTAAATTTAAGCTTACAGTTTAAACACAGAAAAGTTCTATTGTTTTGTTACTTTTATACAAAGTTCAGTTATTAAAATCACATGACAGAAGGATATAAGTTTTGGTTGGAGACATTAATGATCTAGCGCTTTACTGACAATCACTGTTCTAGATTACAATTCATTTTTGCACATTATATTGATTGGTGCATCTTATGTGGTCAACTCCATTTGGTGCTTTTGTAATACTAGATGTTCTGGACAAGTAGACCTAATCTAAATAGTAGTCGACACTTTCTTTTTCTTTTTTTTTTATATCCCACGCACACACACAATTGGGGGACCCGAACATTGCGGGCCCCTCCGGGTGTCCGCTCTAATAGCCGACACTTCTTGGGCTATAGAGATCACTTTGTATTTAATAAGGTATTTCCTAAAGGCTCTCCATTAGTTTCGGATTTCTCTGAAGCCATATTAGAACCCGAGAATGGGACCCTGAAAAAGAGTGGAAGACAAGCAGGGTGGAACTATTTGGAGGTACGGGGTGGAACTATAGTAAGTTGAGATAACCGTGGACTCATCAGAATTGAATGGTAATTATAGTATCATGCCCAAACATCAAAAGACGGCACATCATATAATGAAGAAGTTTAATTTATGACAAAGAAGTTAATTTGCATTCTTGTTAGTTCATGGGGTTTCAAAAAGGTTAAATATTTTATTCAAGATGGGATTCACAAATGAAATTAGAACCGTCTCAATTAATGAATTCAAATGCAAATAACAAAATATGTGCCTAACAACTTTCACAGGCACAACAAGGTTGAACAAATCAGCACTGGCATATATTTTAAGTAAATCGTATGAGATTTGTTACAAATTATATAAATGCTGCTTCTGAAGAACTAGTGTTACAGCTGTTGATACATGATTCAAGATATTTGACCTTTCCGAGGGCTCAAAACTATACAGGTTGAGCGAAAGTTCTTCCTTCGAGAGGCCTTCAGGCAAATAGGAATTCCGGAACCCCCCAGCTTCAGAGTGACAGAGCAATGAGGTAGCTGTTTGATCACGCCTCCTCATCCTGACCCCATTGGGCTTTCGGTATCTCACCTGAATCGGTAATGATAACCTTTTTCCTAGGTTTGCCATTGTATGTCCCTGCTCCGCCCTCTATAGCATAGACAGTATCCATCCCTTGGATAACCTTTCCAAAGACGACATGCTCACCATCCAACCTAAAGTGATAACAACATCAACAATACTCAACAATACTGAAACCATTTCGTAAGTAAGTTCTTCCTTGATTGCTTGGGTTCTGTAGGCCTTACCAGAATGTCTTGACTGTGGTTATGAAAAACTGGGATCCGTTGGAGTTAGGCCCCGAGTTCGCCATGGAAACAGTACCTGCAGGTCGGAAAATATTTGAGGAAATACTAAAATCCTCTTGCGAGTTGACAATATGTATCTATACATATATACATTATGCATAAGATATTGCAGGATACATGAGCTACCGGAATGATGTATACAACAACAACAAAAAACCTTTATCCCAAATTCATGGGTATCTGAATAATGTACACAAGATTAAATCAATACAGATTTGTTCAAATTATTTGGCAATACTAGTGTGCATACTTTTAATACAGCACTATTCTTGCTAGTGTCCTTGGTCATTTGAGACGACATCTCTTATCATCTATCTTGCCTTTTAACTTGTAGTTTACATAAAAGTATGCTTGCCTTTATCCAAAATTCTTGGGTATCTGAATGGTGTATATTAAATTAATTCAAAGGCATACACACTACCGAAATGTTCAAATTATTTGGCAATATCAGTGTGCATACTTTTAATACAGCACTATTCTTGCTAGCGTCCTCAGTCATTTGAGATGACATACCTTATCATCTATCCTAAAAATACCATGTGTGCCTTTTAACGTAGTTTTACATAGAGTTCATCTGTATGCCTTCATCCTTTGGCTGGATCCTCTCTATTCAAGGAAGAACTCTCTTTTTTTTTCCTTATATAATTGCTTGTTCTCTTAGTTAAAATATGATACCTATTCCTTCTTTTTACCGTATAAAGCGGTATTTTTTAACTTGTGTCATGAATCAGTTTAATATATTAAACTAATTCCTCCACTGCTACATTGAAATCGGATAGATGAGTTGAAGCCTTTTCTCTATCGTGATTAAGAACTTCTAGGAACGTAAGCCACTCTTAAGGGTAACGGGGAGCTAGGTGCAAATATCAGAAGCATCAGCACCAGTAGCCTAAGCAATATCAGAGCCACTTCCGACGAACATGGGTTGTTAGGCACGAGTCTAAATCAAAAAGGCTACATGGTTTGAACTAGATCTGGCCAGGCTTTGGTCTAAACCAAGCCAAACCCATCCCATTATCAAATCATTGGAAGTTTCTACCATATTTTACAATTGGCTATGAAGTATAAACTTCCTAAGTAGGTGCCAAGATAATAGCTCAGGTGGATCAACAATGCAGTTGAATTTCTCTATGCTGGTGCAGGAGGCCTAGGACTGGTCCTGCTCGCCCCACTACTCAAACTGGTATCCTTGCAGCTTCCAGAAATCCTTTCTAGTTAAGGAATTTTAGGCTAGACATTAGGACTTGCCACAGCACCTAGGAGACTTTAACTTCTTAGTCAAGTTCAGGCAAAGAACCCTTCAATTTCTACCAGGCTAGACTAAAGTTGTGATAAAGATGATTATTATTAGGTTTGGTTTTGGGTTGTAATACATTACAGTGCTATATGTTTGATTTGTACAGCAAGTTGGTATGTGCACGTAAAAATGGTGGGCTTAGAAATTTACTTCAAGTTGGTATATGCAAGGAAAAGTTGCTTATTTTAAGCAGGAGTAAAGTTACTTTGTTTCACCTAAAGTGGTGTTCACTTTAGCAGATCCATGCTAAAATTGGGGAAAGTCTAGATCTCTGCCTTTAAAAGAAAAAAAAATAAAGGCAACAACATAACATATTGAGACAATTTAAAATATTATGATTTCAAATGACTAGAATACATAATTTGAGACAAAATAATAAAATTTGAAGAAAGTAGCCCTTAGTTGTTGTTCTACAGCTTAATGATATGAGCAATTAGGACAGGAATCTGTAATGAAAAAGCAAATTCACCGTAGTCAAACTACTATAGTTCGCAAAACCATAAAAAAAGTCAACTTCATTGATTTGTCATCCAAACAAGGAGGCCTTCCCAATCAAAAGGGACAAGCATGGAGCAAATGTCACACTTAAGAAAGCTCTAAAAGGAATTTGACAAATATCCATAACCAGATGCCAACCTTATCAACCATCCTTGCATGGTGCCATGTCGCTAACTTAAGCAACTATAGCTGACTTGACAGAGCACCTCGTCATCAGCCTGGAAGGCCAGCTAGAAGGCGGAGCTAAGGTGGACATGGGTTAGTCCTCTAGCAAATATTTAGGGACAAAAAAGGCGATCCCCGCATGTTCCCAGGAATAGCAGTCGTTGAATTGTCTTTATGGATCATTCAAATTGGATCAAAATCTCATGAGAAATTGGATAGTTTAAGAATCTAATATGAATGGTCCATAAAGACAATCCAACGGCTGCTATTCAAGAGAACATGCGGGGATGCTTAAGTGTGGAGATCTCTCTCTCTCTCTCTCTCTATATATATACACACACACACACACACACACAGAGACACATACACACACACACAAAATCAAGAACACAGAAACCTGTGCACTCAAGCACAC
Source organism: Iris pallida (assembly GCA_029216955.1). Classification (NCBI taxonomy): domain Eukaryota; kingdom Viridiplantae; phylum Streptophyta; class Magnoliopsida; order Asparagales; family Iridaceae; genus Iris; species Iris pallida. The sequence continues at coordinate 727,551 of JANAVB010042818.1, forward strand.
ATGGATCCAGATGAAAATTATGACATGGCTATACATTGAGTGCAGATTTATACTTTTGAACAGATAAATTGACCTAATTGAGTGCAGATGTATAGTGTAAGAAAAGCGTAGCTATCCATCAAAATTTGATAAGAAAGTAAGCCAAAAGGCTACAGTGATGAAAAAGCTCGAAGGAAACCATATTGTAGAAAAACTTCTGATCTAATGTTTTCTAATAAGAGAGGGAAGTTCAGTTAACTTCTGATCTATAACTGGAAAGGATTTATATATTGTATAAAGGCTCTAATTGCTTAATTAGTAGACTGACAAAAGTGAGTATAATTTAATAATGGTAATCAAAATTCTCATCCAAAGTCAAAAGGAAAACTAATGCAAAGTTGCATGACAGAATATCTGAAACCTGGGTGTGAATGCTTTATAGTGAAGTTCTCATCACCAAAGGTGCCACCATATATAGATTCGCCACCCTTCCCATCCCCACGAGTGATATCACCACCTTGAATCATGAAACCAGAAATTATTCTATGAAATGGTGTTCCCTTGTAGTGCAGAGCTTTCCCACTGGCCCCCTTGCCCTTTTCACCTGAAAATAGAAATGGCCATCATGGATTTCCAGATAGTATATAAAAGAATATGTGACATGACATATTAAGATGTCTGACACTATTAAAAAATTATACCAAATACCTGTGCAAAGAGCCCTGAAATTTTCTGTATCAACAAAAATACCAAAGTTAATGCACATGTGAAAAAAAGAGTCAAATTCCAAAGAAAAAGCTCAGTCATCAAAGACATTTATACATTCCAGGATAAATTAAAGCAACTATGGCCATGAACAATTAGGTCAATTATAATCTTGGGACAAACTTCAAATTGAAGAAAAACTTATAGTAAAAGTTGAATTTATGTAAACTATATATAATGTTGAACTATCAATCATGGTCCACCACTTCCTCAAAACTAAAATATATTGTACTGAGAATATATCAAAAAAAAAAAGATCTCATCAAACTTGCCAACTAGAAGCCATTGTAGCAAACATAATGATACTTTCTTTAGCCATCAGCGGAGGTGAGTGTATCAACAATACACTTCCAAAACAGAGAAAGAGATTTTCCCTTCCATGCTGCAACTGACACTTAAAGCCAGCATGGCATGCCTTCAGTTTTGTATTACACCATAATTTAAACAACGATACTTTGTTACGCACTAATCAAGGAACGATGAGTAATCATATCTGGTTGATATTATATAAGAAAGAAACATAAGCTGATACCAACCTAAAACCATAAACCTATATGTCCCTCCTATCATAATAATGAAGCAATAAGATCAATCTGATTAATAATATCAACAACTGACACTAAAAGAACAAGTTTTGCAAGTCCATGTTAACTTCCACTTGTATGTGCGATAAGATAAAGATCTTTTTATAAAGTAATAGAAGTAAAGCATACCAACTGTCTTTGGCACCACCTCTCCGTATAATCCAATAACAATTCTACCTGCGAAGATTGACATGAAATAGTGAAGGAATGAAATAGTGAAGGAATGTATAAGACAACATGATTTGTTACATTTCATTTAATGGGAGTCCTGCAAAGCAGTATACGTGACTGAAGCATAAATTTCAGCGGGTTAATTAGTATTGGCAAGTTCAAAATTATTATGAGCTGCATTGTCATATAAGGGGTGTAGAGTTTTTAAATGATTGATTATTATTGGAATAGAGACTATATATATAGGAGAGGCTAGCCTCCTCTCCTATCATTCTAGGCAATGTGGGACTAAAGCCCAATAACACTTAACACATATATCAACACTCCCCCTCAAGATGGGCGAAAGATATTCACTAAACCCATCTTGTCACATCCTCTCATGATGCTGATAGAACTAAGCCCCTTTGTCAGTCCGTCTGCTACCTGATCTTTGGTTGGAACGTAGCCCAGTTCTAGTACTCATTTCTCCAGTTTTTTTTTTGATGAAGAATCTGTCAATCTCGATATGCTTGGTCCTGTCATGCTGCACTGGATTGTTGGCAATACTAATAGCTGACTGGTTGTCACACCATAGCTTCATCTTGGCTCCCTGGCCCAGCTTTAGCTCCGTCAGCATATTCTTCAACCACAATAGTTCTGTGACTCCCAAGGCCATAGCTCTATACTCTGCTTCAGCTGTTGATCTGGCCACTACTGACTGCTTCTTACTCCTCCAAGAGACCAAGTTGCCTCCTACAAATATGCAGTAGCCCGATGTGGATCTCCTGTCGTCAGCACAGCTAGTCCAGTCAGAATCACAATAGCCCTCGATGCTTACATGATTATTTCTTCTGAAGATCAGTCCCTTCCCGGGGGCTCCCTTCAAGTACCTCAGAATCTGGAATACTGCGTCCATATGATCCTTCCGGGGGTCATGCATGTAGCGGCTCACTACACTGACCGCAAAGCTGATATCATGTCGAGTGTGGCTCAAGTAGATCAACTTGCCCACCAATCTCTGATATCTATCCCGGTCAACTGGTTCTCCAGCTTCAGCATCCAGTTTGAACTTCTGGTCTATCGGTGTCATAGCTGGTTTGCATCCCATCATCTCCGTTTTCGTAAGCAGGTCCAGTGCGTACTTCCTTTGAGAAAGAACGATTCCCTCATTATCTCGAGCAATCTCAATCCCAAGGAAGTATCGAAGAGGGCCAAGATCCTTCACCTCGAACTCCTTGCCAAGCTTTCCCTTGAGTTGGCGATCTCCTGCTCATCATCGCCTGTGATAATCATATCATCTACATATACCGCAAGCATGGTGACGTGGCCTCCACTTCGTCTGAAGAAGACAGTGTGATCAGCATTGATCTGCTGATATCCCATCCCTATCATTGCTCTCATGAACCTGTCAAACCATGCTCGAGGAGACTGCTTCAGTCCATAGAGGGACTTCTTCAGTCTGCAGACCTTGCCTTCTGTCTGTTTGGTGCCGAATCCTGGTGGTATCTCCATAAACACCTCCTCCACTAGATCCCCATGAAGAAATGCATTCTTCACATCCAGTTGGTGTAGCTTCCACCCTCCATTGGCTGCCAGGGAGATCAAGGTCCTGACAGTGCTCATCTTCGCCACTGGTGCAAAGGTCTCGTCATAGTCGATACCGTACGTCTGACTGTATCCTTTTGCCACCATTCGAGCTTTATAGCGCCCAACCTGTCCATCTGGGTTCTGCTTCACAGTAAAAACCCATTTGCATCCGACTGCTCTTTTCCTTTCTGGCAGTCTCACCAGCTCCCAAGTGTGGTTCTTCTCAAGAGCTCCCAACTCCTCATGCATTGTCGCTTTCCACTTTGGATCGTTCTTGGCAACCTGCCAATTGTTAGGTACAGTAATACTATCCAAAGATGCTATAAATGCTCCATGAGAAGAAGAGATATGATCATAAGAAACAAACTTAGCAAGGTCCCAACCATATCTGTCCGGAGGATTTTCCGTATTACTGTGAGTAGTCCTTCGTGTAGGTAGTGGTATGGGAGAAGTTGGAGGGATGATATCACCTGAGGAGGGTGGTGGTGTAGATGAGGAGGATGGTGGTATCTCAGGAGTTGGGACAGACGCATGCAAGGAACTTAGCACTGGCACTGTAGGTACTGGTCCTGCAGTTTGCTTCTCTCTCCTGCTGTAGGTAAGTAACTCCCCCTGAGCCGTAAGTCTGATACTTCTTATCTCCTCCCCATGTTCTGCTTCACCTTCATGTTTCTCCTCAACCGTGCCTCTATGCCATACTTCTAGATCGGTTACCACCAAGTTCTCCATCTCCCCCTCTCGCCTTATACTGGTAGTATTAGGCGTGTTGTGCGACGTTCCCTCCTGGCGGTAATATGGCTCATGCTCTCGGAAGTGGACATCCATACTAACGAACTTCTTCTTCTCTACTGGACTCCAGCACACATATCCCTTCTGAGTCGCTGAGTAGCCTACGAAGATGCATTTGACTGCTATGGGGTCAAGTTTCCCAACTGATGGTCTGTTGTCTTTCACAAAGCACACACACTCGAACACCTTTAGTGGGAGTATCCCACTATTATTGTCTTGTAATACTTCGCATGGGGACTTCCATCCCAGGACTTTTGAAGGCATCATGTTGATAAGTTGAGCTGCTGTCAATACTGCATGTCCCCATAGATTTTGTGAGACATTCGTGTCGATCATCATACTTCTTGCGGTCTCTAGAAGGTGTCGGTTCTTCCTTTCTGCTACTCCATTTTGTGCTGGTGTGTATGCACAGCTGGTCTGGTGCTGTATTCCGTGTGCTGACAGGTACTCTGCAAGTGTCCTGTTGATGTACTCCGTTCCATTGTCAGACCTCAGTACCTTCACTACTGCATTGTACTGAGTCTGGACATGTTTATGGAAGTTCCGAAAGCAAACAAATACTTCACTCTTATTTTTCATTAAATACAGCCAGGAGACACGAGATGCACAATCAATAAAGAAAACAAAGTACTTATATCCATTCATAGTGTTAGTAGCACATGGACCCCAAACATCAGAATGTACTACCTCAAAAACAAGAGAACTCTTATAACCAGTATCAACATATGAGCTTCTAGTAAGCTTTCCTAACTCGCATGCATCACATACTAATTTTTGTTTATTTGATTTTGCATACATCTCTGGATACAACTTACTTAGAGTATCAAAAGAAGAATGTCCCATCCTCTTATGATGAAGTATCAAAGCATCTTCAGTCCTCTGCTGCAGCTCTCCCATTCCAGCCTTCTCTGCCATAGATATCAATGCTGAGTCCAGCCCTTCCCGATCTAGGTACCACAGTCCCTCATGCCAGGTGCCAGTCCCAAGTCTTCGTCCCGTCCCTTTCTCCTGGAAGATCACCTTAGGAATATCAAAAGATACAGTACATTTTAGTTGGAAAATTATAGAACTAATAGACAAGAGACTGACTGAAAAGGATGGACCATGTAACACATTGGATAATCTTACTGAACATGTACAATTAACAGTACCCTTACCGACCACTGGTTGGAAAGTGCCATCTGCAGTCTGAATGGTGTCTGCTGGTGCTAGGTGAGTGTATGAAGAAAACTCACTAGCGTTCCCGGTCACATGCCGAGATGCTCCTGAGTCGATAATCCAGTCTGACGTTTTAAGGGAAGACATATATGCAAGAGCGAGTGACTCGTCAGTACCTTCTGATGGGTGAGCATACATAGCGGCGTTGCCTCTGAAGAATGGGGTGGATGTCTCCTCTGCTCCGCTCCTCCTGTCTCCTTCGGTCGACGCTCTCTGCTTTCTCTCCAGCAGGTCCAGCAGTGCCTGATCCTCCTCAGTAAAGGTGCCACCAGCTCCTCCATTCCCTTCAACCACCAGCAAGTTTGCCCGATAGCCTCCTCGGCCGCCTCGTCGGCCTCCTCGACCACGTTCACGTCCAACATATCCTCGTCCTTGTCCACTACCTGAGTCTCCCTCCTTAGGTGGTTTGGTACAAGCATATCGATGATGGCCCATCTCCCGGCAATTGTAGCACTGCCGATTGTGTTGCCAGAGCTCTCCCTTGGATCCTGTGTCGTCCGAGCTAGCAGCTGCTAGTGCTGACTTTGCTTCGGGGGGACCACCTGTCCCTGTCTGTAGTCTGATCCGCGTCTCCTCCTGGATCATGGCTGAGATAGCCTCCTCAAGACTAGGGATCTCTGGTTGGGCGAGGAGTAAGGTTGTCCTCTGTGCAAATGCGGCAGTCAGCCCTTTAAGGAATTTCATCGTCCTCTCCTGCAGACACGCATGTCTCTCCTTGCACTTCGGGTCCCCGTAGCTTGCCCGTTTCGAGGAGTGATCATAATCCAGCCAGAGACGCTCCAACTCCGTAGCGTACTCCTGCACCGTCTTCTCCCCTTGTACGGTGTCATCGATCTCCCATTTTATCTGGAAGATCCGTATGTTGTTTTTCACGCCATCATAGGTTCTCCTCAACTTCTCCCATACGTCTTTCACCATCTCAATGTCATCTACTGTGGAAGCAATAGACTGGACTAAGAAATTGAGAAGCCAGATGTAAATCACCATATGAATGGATTTTTACTCGTCGCGTCCTGTCGAGCCCTCTTCCGGCTCTGTCTTCTCGCCCGTCAAGAATCCCTCCAGGTTCTTTCCTGCAAGGGTTCTTCTCACCCGCCGTGACCAACTCAGATAGGTGGCTTGTCCATCCAACTTCAGATCGATGGAGGGTAGTTCCAACTTTGGCGGCGCTCATGTCGTGCTATCACCAGCCGACACCTTTATCAACTTCATCAACATCGCCACATCGTCAGCATCCAGCTTCTTGAGGATCGCCTCCATCGATGCTTCTTCTCGATCACGTCACACTTGCTCCACGACTCACGCTTGTCCTCATCGTCCTCTCCTAAATCTGAATATGTCTGGTTTCATCGGATCTAGGCATCATCGGCATCTCCTTGAGAATCTCATATGAGATAAATCTTCAAGAACGATTTTAGGCTTCCCTACACTGTAGGTGCCACAGATGAAATAAATCTCAAGTTTAGGCTTACCTACACCGTAGGTGCTACAGATGAGATAAATCTCAAGTTTAGGCTTACCTACACAGTAGGAGCCCTAAAAGTGGTGTGCACGGAGGCACCCACAGCAGCAGCAGCAGCACAGTCGCAGCGGCAGCGGCTCAGCGGCGGCTGTAGCGACAGCGGGAGCGGCGCAGCAGTGGCAGCGACACAACCGCAGCGACAGCGGCTCGGCAGTGGCTGCAACGGCAGCGGGAGCAGCGGCGCAGTAGCTACAGCGGCAGCGGCGGCGTGGGGGGCGGAAAAAAAGGGAGGGCGAGGTTAGGGGTAGGATTTGTGTGGAAAAGGTGGCTCTGACGGTATTCTAAGCAAGTTTAGGCTCTGATACCATGTAGAGTTTTTAAGTGATTGATTATTATTGGAATATAGACTACATATATATAGGAGAGGCTAGTCTCCTCTCCTATCATTCTAGGCAATGTGGGACTAAAGCCCAATAACACTTAACACATATATCAACAAGGGGCAAAGATTTGTTAATTTTTATCAATGCATTCTCAAATTAAAGAAAAAGGATATGTTTGGTATATGTGTTATCTCAATCCAAAAGATTTTGTGTTTACACAGTTGTTTGCACCACTTGTGGTACAGAAGAATCATCAGCTAATAGCTGATGTCCAATAACCAATTTGACAGATTATAAGCTACTTATTAGCACATCCTGCAAAATGTGGTTTTTTTTTTTTTTTGATAAATACTAAGGTCATATTTTCTATATGACCATGTTGGTTAAGCCAAGCTAAACTGGTCTCTGTGTCTCGTACAACCCCATGTAGATTATATATTCTTTAAGCTTTTCAACCTTTTAATACTGTGTATCGTAGATGGCCCAAAAAATACATGAAAAAGGATGGACAAGATAAATGGACGCATACATATTATAGAACCTTTACACGAATGAACATATGACTAGTCTAACTTAAAGCTATTTGGATTTTGAGACAATAATTTATGCAAATACTTGAACATGGTGTTTACACCAAGTGATCTTGTTGTGCGACACGCAAAAGCTAACACAAATAACCTTACGATGACGAGAAAACAAGACACAAATTAACCAGATAATTGCAACCAAGAACGCAACATGCAAACACGCAATATAACATGGTTCGACTTAAATCGGTCTACGTCAACGGGGCAAGGGAGAAAATTTTATTGAATCAAATGAGAGGAAAAGTTACAATGATTACACACACAATCCGTAATGTGAAATCCTCTCTTACGAGATCTCTAACGAACTCTTCTTATCCTTTTTTCTAGATTCCCTTAGTGACTTACTTAGCAAACCCCAAGAAAAATCTCTTCTTACTTTAGAACTCTCAAGCAATCCTTAACCTCCAAGCTCTCAAAGCTAGGGCATGAAAAGTGTTATTTATGACACTATTAACTTTTCCAAAACGAGGTGCAATATGGACCGTCGAAGCTAGGACTTTAGATTGAATTGTTCCAGGAATCGATCAGATCCCAACTCACCGTTGCACCGGCCGGTCACTAGTGTAAATGGATTTTGGACTCACCAAACCTGCTAAAACGAAATCACACTTTACCAGCAAAGCGACGGTATGCGCGATCTGATACTCTTTTCTTTTTGAGCTATGTATCGCTGCTCCGACTCCTCCTGGACATCTCCGATCACTGATGCTGTCCGTCGCACTTCATAGTTGAACACAAGCCATATAAAACAATCTCCACATTGACTTGTCATTCAACTAGCAACCTCATGAGAATGTTGTTGATACTTCGTGCTCCTTTAACTTTAGCTCCTCTTTGGTTTCTCCCCACCAACACGATCTTTAGCCAGAATCGTGAAACTGGTCACCGCCACAGTGTTACCTAAAACTGAATACGGTCACTAACAAGGTTTTTACCCGAAACTAACACGACCCTTCTACTGAGGTCGAAAACCTTTTTCAAACTTGAGTACATGAATAGAGGTCAAGGCAGACGACATTGTCCGTTGGGTTCAACATAGTATCAATCTTCAAGGGATTAATCTCCTTATTACACCACTCATGTATCTTGTAATACAATATGTCGATATGTTTCGTCCGACTATAGTATACTGAATTCTTCACAAGATTAATCATATTTTTACTGTCATAAAACAAAGGAACTTGCACCTTATCAAACCCAAACTTGCCAACTAGAATCAAGAATCCAAGCTTCGGAGAAAATAACCTTCCTGCTATGCACTGTAAGTACATCATACTATAACTCCTAGGCTTTCGTAGCAACACTGACTTGACCCTGACTGCTTGAACTGACACCTTTATCCTTCTTTTCTAACCACTGCTTATACTTCGGACAATACTCTTTTATGTGTCCCAACTGTTTGCAGAAGAAGCATGCATCGCTCTCTTGTCCAAATTATTTCGACTTCCCTCAACTACTCTTGCCTCTATTCCTATTCTTCGACCTTTCCCTTTCACTAACAATCAACCCCGATGACTCCTCAATTTGATTGGCCTCTTCATAATCTCATTATTAAGAAGAGTTGTAGTTACCTCTTCTACCTTGAGAGTGTCCTTTCCATAAAGGATTATTGTCACCAAATGGTCATGACCCAGAAGCGAAGATAGGAGTAAAAGTGTCTATTTCCTCCTCTAACTTTACTTCGAAACAGAAGATAACTAACAATCTTGTAGAAGTTGTTCTGATGGTTTAAAATTTTGGTCCCTTTCATTCATGCGAAAATTGTTGTTGAGTTACTTCTTAATGTATAACTTGGTAGATAACAACTTTGTCATATACGAGCTATTTAGCTTCAACCATAAAGCGGATGCAAAAGTCTTTGACATAATATTATACATCAACTCATCCGCAGAAAAAGCTCTAATGTGCATTGTATCCTTTGGTCCATATCGTTGCTTATATTCTCCGTCATATCAGCAAGCTTTTTGTCCTCACCAACGACGGAGATATACAATCCTTCTTTCCTAAGAATTGCCCTAACGATTCTATGCAACAACGAGAAGTTTCTTATACCGTTGAACTTCTCCACCTCAAACTTGGTGATATAAACCTTATTCGTCATCCAAAATTTTCGAAATAGAGGGGAAAAAACCCCTCAGTCTTATCGAACCAATACTTTAAGTAATCATGATCAAGGAAGATATGGAGCGGAAAACTAACACACAAATAAAACCTTACGGTAACGAGAATAACAAGGGACAAATTAATTGAATAATAACAAACAAGAACACAACATGCAAACACGAATATAATATGGTTTGACCTAGATCGGCCTTTGTACACGGGACAAGAAGAGAATAATTTTACTGAATCAAATGAGAGAAAACCTTACAATGATTAGACACACAATATTATAATATGAAACACTCCCTTACGAGATTTCCAATGAGCTCCCTTCTCACTAGATTCCTTTAATGGCTTCCTTAGGAAACCATATGAAAGTCCCTTCTTGTTCAAGAACTCTCAACTAAGCCTTCACCTCCAAGCTCTCTAAAGTCTAAAGTCACGGCATGAGAAACCCTATTTATGACTCTCTTAACTTTTCCAAAGCCATGAGTAATCTGGGTCATCGAAGCTAGAACTAGTTCTAAACCTTCTGGAATCCGCCAGATCTTGACTCACCGGTGCACTGACAGTATGCCTATGGTATACCATTGGTCACTAGAGTTAGTGGAATTTGGACTCCGCAAACCTGTTAGAACGAAAAACCACACTTCATCAGCAGACCGAAAGTATATCAACGGTATGCCAGTCTAATACTTTTTGCTCTTTTGATCCCCGTATCGCTCCTTCAACTCCTCCCGGACTTCTCCGATTACTCGACGACGCCCGTCGCACTCCGTAGTTGAACACAAGTCATATAAAATAGTTGTTCCTTGATAGCACATGCAATGCCATGTGCATATCAGCATGGTAAAGGTTCTCAAGATTTTTGTTGAGAACTAATAAGGGATTTAGTCCCACATTGGAAAATGTAATATGAAGAGGAGCTAGACTCCCTATAAGTAGTGAGTAGCCAATCAATAAAATATAGAACCATTATTCTCTACATGGTATCAGAGCCATAACCACAAAAAAAAAAAAAAAAAATCTCTCACCCCCCCTGCCTACCCTATCCCTAACCCTAACCCCCTCCTTTGCCGACCACCCCCCCCCCCCGGCCGCCCCTAACCCTAACCCCCCTGCCCCGCCGCCGACGCCCCCCCTGCCCCGTCCGCCGCCGATCTGCAAATTAGGTTTTCCATGCGCGCGCCGGTGTTGGCCATGTTAACAGCGCATTCGTACGGTCTCTGTTGAAGACTTTACATAAGGAAGACGACGACGAAGCCGACGAAGACGACGTCGACGACGTCGACGACGAAGACGACGACGACGACGGATCACCGTTGAAGACGCCATGGATTCGATCAGTGGTAAACTAACAGCAGATGAGATGAAAGCATTGGTTGATGATATTTTATCAAAGAGATTAACCGAGACGACCCCACGTGTGATCCATACTGATGTGGATCCGTCACCCTACAAAATAGAAAATCTGGACAAGCTGGAGACGAAGTTGGAAGGCACGTCCAATTACTTGAAATGGTCACGGCAGGCCATGCGGACGCTGAAGGGACGTGGCTTGGTTGGCTACGTCAATGGCCAAACCAAGGCGCCAGATAATTCCTCCTCAAAGGAGTTTGCTGTTTGGAAAATTGTCAACAATGTTGTGGCTGGATGGTTGACAGCCTCCTTGACCGACCAGGTGTCGGGCAATGTAGAGGTGATGGAGGCTGCTGCTGATATATGACGGACTTTGAAGGATATGTACTCAGGCTCGGGCAATCCTATGCGGGTCTTCCAACTGCAGGATGAACTTGATAGGGTGGCCCAGGACGACCGCACCATCTCTGCGTATGCAGCACTGTTGAAGAAGTTCTGGTCTGATCTGGATCACTATGATCCTCTTGGGATGGAAGATGCGCAAGTCGAACCCGCATTTGCGAAACATTTCCAAAAGTTCTTGGATTATATTTCGCGTCAACGGATGATGAAGTTCTTGAAGGGTCTTAACCCTGTGTTTGAGAATCGAAGGAATGTGCTCCTGGCACAGCCCATGCTTTCCACCTTAGAAGAAGCCATAGCTGCCATGGCACAAGAAGAGGCTCGCTTGAAGTTGATGCCCAACAAGGGCTCTTTCCAGGGGGAGCAAGCCACTGTTGACAAGTCTGCCCTTGCCGCCTTCAATCAGCATCCCTCTGTGGTCGGTGTTTGCCACAACTGTGGTGACTCAGGACATTACATCAGATTTTGTCCAAAACTCCTGCACAGTCAGTCGAGTGATCGTGGACGGGACCGCGGAGGACGTCGTGGTGGTAGAGGCGGTTATGCTGGTAGAAGGAAAAATTATTCTGGAGGACACAAAGCTAATCTGGTGGAGGAAGGGGACAAAAATCACCTAGCTGAGTTAACCCCTCTTGAGAAGGAGTTCCTCGCAAAGTTACGCGGCACGAAGCTGGGTTCGGACGGCAGTAATTGGGCGTCGTCTACCTCGGGGGACCACATCACTTGCTTTGCCCAAAACGGCACAGGTATACCTGCGCGTGCTCTTGCAGCAGCTGTCCACCAACCAGGTTGGATTATGGACTCTGGGACATCTCGACATGTCACGGGATCCCGCGGTGAGTTCCAGGACTATACTCACCTACCGACGCCGGAGAGCATTCAGACTGCTGATGGTAACTCCATGTCATGGGTAAAGACACTGTCGCATGCACCCCTTCTCTCACTCTCACCAATGTCTTACATGCTCTGCCTTTTCCTGTCAATCTTCTTTCTATTAGTGCCATTATTCTTGATCTTAACTGTACTGTTTCCTTTGACATTCCTACGGTGACTTTTCAGGAGAAGGGGACAGGACGACGACTAGGGACTGGCACATGGCATAAGGGGTTGTGGTACTTGGACAGGACTGGACTGGACAAAGCTTTGGCTTCTCTGGTAGTAGACACACCACCGGCAGATTCACGGCGCAGTGTAGAAGAGGAATTGCTACTCCACCACCAGCGTGTCGGTCATTCTTCTTTTAAAATTATTAATCGAATGTATCCGTCCTTATACCAAAGGGCTAATAAAGAGAAGTTATTTTGTCACACTTGTGAGTTGGATAAACATACCAGAAGCACGTATGTGAGTTCGGGTAGTAGAAGTTTGGCTGCTTTTGATATGATACATTCGGACGTATGGGGCCCTTGTCCTACAACCGGTATTAACGGTTTTCGCTGGTTCGTCACTTTTATTGATTGTTATACTCGCGTGACATGGGTGTACCTTATGAAGAATAAAAGTGACGTCTTTGAGGCGTTTCGAGACTTTCATCGCTGGGTAGAAACTCAATATGGCACTAAAATCAAGTGCTTACGGTCTGACAATGGGACGGAGTATACAAATAAGAAGGTTGCTGAATATTTATCCACTCATGGCATACTACACCAAACTTCATGTGCCTATACACCGGCACAAAATGGTGTGGCCGAACGGAAGAACAGACACCTGCTGGAGGTCGCACGGACGATGATGCTGGCTATGAATGTTCCGAAACACTTATGGGGGCAGGCGGTGTTAACGGCATCTTATCTCATCAACAGAATGCCATCTCAGGTATTGGACTGGAAGACACCGCTGGAGATACTTACTGGTGCAACCACGTACACTGTTCCACCGAAAGTATTTGGGTGTGTATGTTTTGTCCAAGATAATAGGCCAGGAGTTGGCAAACTGGATCCTAGAGCGGTTAAATGTGTCTTTGTCGGGTACACGGCAACTCAGAAGGGATACGCATGTTGGAGCCCTGTTGAGCGGAAGATGTTTGTAAGCATGGACGTTACATTCAGGGAACTGGAACCATATTATGGTTCGGATGACGGTTCGGCGTTTGGTGACACACCTAACATAAAGGGTGTTAGATGTGAGGGGCTAGACTCCCTATAAGTAGTGGAGTAGCCAATCAATAAAATATAGAACCATTATTCTCTACAATTTTCATATGAGATAGCATATAATTATATAAATTATAAGAATAAGGGAAGGACAATGAAAATATAGATATTAATGCCAGAATACTTGAGGGCAGAAAAGTAATGCATTCTTTGACTGTTATTGAATATTTTAGAAAAGCTGGAAGAAAAAAACATAGCATAAACAAGATCTGTGAATTACGATACTTTTAAATCAACAAATATCAGTATACCTAAATGCTGGCCATCAATATCAACATCCAAATAAACTCTGTGAGTGATTTCAGGCACTTTTTCCTCCTTCAACTCTGCCTAACAATTAAAACAAACTAATTACATTGTATATACTGGATAAGTGTGACACTTTTGCGGTATTTCAGCAAATACTATAATCAGCATTCTACAGTAAAGTTTGAAAACAAAAAAAAAATTACAGAGAATAAAATACTAATTCTATATGGTAACATCCCAACTAGGACTTTCTGAAGTCCAAGTTCATGCAATGATTATTAACTTTATCCTGGACTCATGCTTGCTAAAAAGTAGTTTGTTGTTTAATAGTAATATGTCTTATTTGTGTTAGTGAGACGGGAATTATTTGCATGTTAAAGCAAGACAGAGAGAGTAATATAGAAAATTAAATGATTAAAACATTTAGTTTGTCAAAAACATAGCCAGATGTCTGTCAATAAGTTAACTGGTAAGTGTAACTAAGCAAACGTAAAGGTACCATGCATAAGAAAGTGAAAACAACAAAAACAATGCCTTCATCCCAAAATTTTGGGCCAGCCACTAGCAAGGACGGACCCACCTTAGATCCCGAGGGGTGGGGGTTGGGGGCGGCCACCCCCGGATATTCGGTTTCTACTATATATATTGGGTTGAGGCCAGGGTCGAATCCTGGACCTCCCCAACAACTCACACAAGCCCCAACCGTTGGGCCATCCCCGAGTGGCTCTATTATATAATATTTTATAATAAATCACAAAAAAGTCGTAGTCTAGTTGGTAAGCATACATGTTTTTAACCAATGAGTTCTCAAGTTCAATCCTCAATGTCTTTTTTAATTTAAGGTACCCCCTTCCTCAAAAAAGTTTCTCGGTCCTCCCTTAGGTAGTAGAATCCATTTTTCATCCACGTTTGTTATATAACATTGATAAATCTGAAATTTTTTACAGACTTAATCAAAGTTCCATGAGGCCTACCCCTCCTTTGTGTAGTGCCATGTTCCTAGTCAGGGGCACCGTGGAAAATCCAATCGGTATCAATTAATCAGGACGAAGTGAATTGAGATCCTTCCTATCTATGTATTTGCTTCTTTAGAATTGAGTCCTAGATGCAGTGAATCGTGTATTGCAGAAGAACTCTATATAAGAGTCTCTTCCTAACATTTTCACAGTTCATTTTTGCTGATGCTTTTGTTGTTAATTTTATGAATACGTTTTCGTGGATTTTTTTGATGGATTTCATTACTTGCCTTTATCGATTTTTGCATTCATATCGAATTTTGGAAAAAAGAAAGAAAGAAAGAGAAGAGTATTGATCCTCTGTTGGTGCAAATGCGGGTAAACGCATAGGCGAGACTTGATCGAAGTGTAGGAACTATCTTTCTCTCGGCAATTCTCCAATAGTGAGTGGCTTTGATTATTCTTTCTTTTATCTTCACACCTTAACAAAAAAGATTTCTTCATTTCCTTAGTGTGTCCTTCGATCAATGATACCTTAATAAAAAGAATCAAAATAAAAAGTAACCATAATGTTGTTTGTTTGTTATATAGAAATATGGATTTGTGATAATGTTGTTTGTTTGTATATATATATAAATATGGATTTGTGATATTGTTGTTAAATTTATATGGAAACTGTGGGAAAATATCTGAAATCTGTATTATGGAATTTCGAGTGATAGCTCAAAGAATGTAGAATATAAAATAAGAAATGTTGCATAGTTATTTCAAGTTCCTACATCATGCATTTTTATATTTTAATAGCCAAGTTTTATAGGCATGCATAGTCATAGACAACTTGTGCACAAGATTTCGTTTTCTTGAACGGTATCTGCGGCCACGAAACCGATCCAGCCTAAGAAGCACATGGATAATTGGTGCTAAGGTATAAGGCACAAAGATTGGGGACCTACAGAGGTTAGCTACCTGCACTACCGGAGACGTTTTAATTCCCTGAATAGTCCAAGATAGTACGTTCACCAGTGACCTTCATATAGATATGTGGCATCGCTAATGATGTCTTCTGCAGGAAAGAATATGGCAATCCTTATTTGCATAAAAGTACAATCAGTTGTAAGAATTACCATTTGGTGATACATATTATGTTTTTACATTCCTATTTTATGAATTGTTAATTAACCGAAGAAAAAATATAAAGATAACTAATAATTATGTATGCTTTCACATAATTACTGTGTTGATTTGGGTGAGTCGGGATAATGCCGCTCACCAGTGGATTCCCCAATGTACTGACCTATGTCTCCACATGTGCTGGGAATCAAGGAGACGTACGGAGGCCCTAAAAGCTCGCCCAACTCCGCAAAAACTTTGTATATATTTTGAAGCTCCCAATTCTATTTTAAATACTTCCGTTGAAGGTGTTTTTACTTTTTGATAGTAAAGGGATACGATGTATGGAATAATGTATCTTATTTTGTTGTTTCAAAGTTGTACGCCAAGTTTGACACTTTCAATTCGGCTGTTTGAGATCCTATGTTTCCGTTATAAATTATTAAAAAGAGACTGTGTTATGTTGTTATTCGATTTCTCTATTTTATCCGTTGCAAACTTCTACAAAAACAATTATTTTACAAATGTACATGAGCACGTCTTGTATAAGCGCGACTTAGATTTGTACGACATCACGCCCAGTAGCGACTTCTCGATTTGACGGAAATGGGACGTAAAACTTTGTCTAATATATTATTGCTCATCCTAACATGTGCATCTATTGGTCTATGTTACACATGTTCAAACCACCTGAGATGCTTTTATCTCATCTTATCTTCAACTAAAGCCAGCTCCAACTTCCCTGGGTATGTTTATTTCTAGTACTATCTTTCAATGTATTATCACCCATCTATCTTAGGATTCTCATTTAAGCTAAGTCATTTTCTGGACATTTTTTTAGTGGAAGGCAAAAACCTGATAAAAAGCATTTGTATAGCAAGTAATAAGAAACAGATCCAGAGGGGATTCGTTGATGGCTATAAGAGGATACACGCATACAACTAGCAGTAACTAGCGATTAAGATTCTTTACAAGAAATTTACATGCATGATTTCAACTTAGCAATAAGGTGATGTTGAATATAAAAAAAATGAAGTGATCAACATTGTGTGCAGTATTTTAAAGGGCAGAGCCGTCCATGAGCTTATGGGGGCCCAAAGCGAACTTCCAAAATTTCTGCTCATTGCAGTCACCTCCGGGATTCTTCGCACCTGGGTAGTACTAGACCCTTGTGCCCCGGACTGTGCCTTTGGAGCGATGTTCGAAAAAGCTCCTCAGATTCATTGTCAGCTTGCCTAAGGTGGGAGAGGGATGGAGGATGGAGCTACTTATATTAGTGTAATTATGCTGGAACTTAGTCGTATAGCTTCTCATTTATTATGGCTAGGACCTTTTATGGCGGATATCGGTGCGGAAACTCCCTTTTTCTACTACAATTCCACATAAGTACTTTCATTGAAAAAAGTAGTTGTATTACTCAAAATGAGCGATTAACATACCTGGGATGGTTCCATTCGAATATCCCCTTCGAAGAAAGAAGGAAAAGAACGACATGGGACCTTCCTTCGAGCGCCTTATCTGTCTGCCCGTACCTCATATAGAAATGGGGAGGGACTAGAATCTACCTCACTGAGTGCGATCAATATCGAGCAAAACAAAAGCAAAACATTCTGGAAAAAAGGAGGGGTTTAGCTTTGATTTTGATATTGTACAATATAACCATTTTTGATTCATACCCATCCAATCAAAAAAGTGCTTTTTTTTGAAGAGCCCCAATGGACTCGTGACTGGCTTAACTAGCATAGCATTCGACTTCTTCTAATTAAGAATAGGAAGAAGAAGAAGGTTAGCTAATCATAAAGTTCCAAATCCAAGGATTAAGACTTGCTTGACCTATGGAAATGCCAGTATAGACTTCTGACACATGGTCTCCTAGCTAAAGGCCAGCTTCGGTTCTAGGCGGCCAGTAGCAGTTTTAAGCAGTGATAGAAGTACGAGCTCGGAAAGATAGACTTGGGACGACCCCGCTGGACTATACCTATGGAAGAGGACCCAAAACCGTTGGCTTTTACGGGTCCTTTTTGATATGCCAACTGATGTCGCATTGCCTACAACCCGGGGCCCCCATACATAATGTAAAAAAAAACTAAAACAAAAATAAATTAAAAAATTGTCGTCACCAAGAATTAAACTAAGTACCTCATATATGCAAGCTTAACATAGTAACCACTACACCATAATTGTTTTCTGTTAAGTAGGGCCCATGAAATATACTAAATCGTTTTTAGATACAAAAATATTAATATATTTATGTTTAAATTGATTTTTTTGGGCCCTCCGGATATGTGGGCCCTGGACGGTCGCCCTGGGACAGGGCTGGCCCTGTTGAAGAGTATCAATTCTTATGTAGTTGTATTCATAATACGTGGAGAATGGAGTAGTCCACAATCACATGTATGATATGGTTCTGTAACTTAATTTGTTTAATAGGTCCCAGCAACTAAACGTGCAGTAGCATTCAAGTATTAATGCTTCCAGCTTTCCATGTATTTTGCTATGAAGCAGGTTGGGCCGTGTTTGCTTCAACCCGAACCGGAAATCCGTGTGAGTCAACAAGTTCTAATTGTAGTGCACTTCAACAACAAGAGTATTGTGCCTCTAGCTTTCGGGTTTTTTAATTCAAAGCTCGTGAAAAAGTACGATCTTCCTTGTTTTTTTAATGCAAAGCTCGTGAAAAAGTACTATCGTCCTTGGTCTAGTTTGCAAGGTTCGTAGTATCAGTATCGGATCCTTCCTATGAGTATCACAATCGGCGGTATCCATAGTTTTAAAAGGCGAAAGGCGCACCAAGGCGCAAAGGTTCCTGGAGCCTGAGGCGCAAGGCTCAAGGCGCGCCTTTTGAAAGCTAGGCGCACTTTTTTCTTTATATGTAAAAAATATCTACATTTAAAAACTTAGCTACATAGAAGTCCAAATTCATTAAAAATATCACTAATTATAGGCACAATATTATTCTTTATATATATATTTTTTTATATATATATATATATATATATATATATATATATATAACAATCTAAAAGCCCATTATATATAAATAACCCAAACTATATACATATAATATACAAACCACATATATATAAGCCTTTAAATATAGAAGTACATTCTAATTTAGAAAACAATCTAAAACCCACAATAATATTAATGACAATAATTTCTATACTTTCCAATAAAGCCCATAAACTATATATATATATATATATATATATATATATATATATATATATATATATATATATATATATATATATTAAAGTAACTTTACGTCTAGGCGCGCCTTGTTGAGCACCTGGAGCCTGCGCCTTTCTACACTAGACGCGCGCTTTTTTAAGGTGGTGCGCCTGGCTTGTTCCTAGGCGCTGTCCTTGCGCATCGCTGTGCCTTGCGCCTAGGCGCACTTTTTAATTCAATGCCGGTATCGATAGGACGGTTCCTATGAGTGTCACTAACGGCAGTATCGATACCGCGGTATTGGCAGTTTCGAATCGAAGTATCAATTTTTTTATATTTGGAAAACAAAATAATTATTAATAAATTACTAAAAAATTATAAAAAAATTGTATACATTTAGGCATAATTTGAAGTATTTTCTATGTTGTTTCCAACTAGTTTTGAAATTGAATGAAATAACTGTCACCCTTGCCGATTGGTTTACCTGCAATAGAGAAGTTTTGTTCTTTACATGCTTTTACAACCTTACTATACTTTTACACTCTTGTTTATTGATCTTTTTCGTTCAATTTTCTTTGTGGAATTGATTAAATAAGAGACACCCAATGTCGGTATTGATTAGCATCAGTATCGCATAGGAACATGCCAAACAATATCGGTATCGGTCGTAATAGATCGGTATTGGCCAATACTGCAAGTTATGCTATTTTGAAGAGTATCAATCCTTATGTAGTTGTATTCATAATACACGGAGAATGGGGTAGTCCACAATCCACATGTACGATATGGTTCTGTAACTTAATTTGTTTAATAGGTCCCAGCAACTAAACTTGCAGTAGCATTCAAGTTTTAATGCTTCCCGCTTTCCATGTATTTTGCTATGAAGCAGGTTGGGCTGTGTTGGCTTCAACTTGAACTGGAAGTCATGTGCCAATCAACAAGTTCTAATTGTCGTGCACTTCAACAACAAGAGTAATGTGCATCTAGCTTTCGGTTTTTGTGAATGCAAAGCTCGTGAAAAAAGTACAATCTTCCTTTCCAGTGAACTGACTACATAGCCATCATTGGATCATAAGAGAATTCGACAAAAGAATCGACAAAGTTTAATGACCAGTTGACAACCTGACGTCAATCCTCAATGACAGTGCCAAATTCCTCAGCAATAAAAGGCGTTGTCATAAACCTGCAAGGCCAGTTCGTGAATAGTCTGACTACATTTTTGGTCATGCTATTTAAGCTCATGCCCCTAGACTAGAAAAGAGTTTAGACCTAGAGATGTAGAACTGAGATGATACAATTACTTCACATGCCATATTTTCCTTAAATAACTCATGTACAACCAAAAGCCTTGTCCCAGCTAGGGTTGGCCTTATGAATCTTCCAACATCCTTCCTATTGAGTAATTCAGTTTATATATTGCTCCCATCAAAGTTCAAACCAAATATACTTCAGGTCTTTCATAAACAATCTTTCCAATTTTTCAAAACTTGGACCAGCTTTCCTAATTGCACCAGCTACTGTAAAAACACAATTAGGTTTCCAAGAAACTTTGAGTGATCTGTACGCATGATATCCTAAATATAATCGATAGGCTAGACCACTGCCAGTAATTTAATTGAAAATTCATCAAGGTTGGTTCTTATGCCTACAAATTTAGTGTTTACAGTAGCTTTGTAGTTCTAGAGATTTAGATGGGAATTGGAAGATAAAGCATATTACACTAATAGTACATGGCGAGAAGGATTCATAGTCTTGAACATGTTCTATTCATGTTTGCCCAATATAATCATAAGAAGTTCTAAACAATAGAATGTAACTGATACAAACTATCCAATCTAAATACTGATTCTAAATTATTACTTTTATTAATTGGACTGATCCATCTATTACTCACATATAGAAAAGATAATATTTTCCAGTTCAAAAAATATAAATAATTGAAATCAAATTTCTAGGAAACTACCCTAAAGATTCAAATAACATGCAATTATATACTAAAAACTACAAACAAACATCAGTATCGTTAGTTTGTAACTTATTCCAGTTAGTGGAATGGCATTCCGTTTTCACTCTTTGGCTTAATTTGTTGTAGACACGAATGCAATTTCCTATAATAAAAAATTGTGTCATCTTACCTCTTCATCCAGACTGGTTATATTCTAGGGAGACTTGGAGGGTTCTCCATGATTGCATAAGAGAGTAACTCTTATTAAGTCAAGGACCAACCTCGTATATCAATGCCTCAACATATCTCATTCTATCTGATGTGGGACTAAACTACAAACAAACATCAGTATGCTTGTTTTTGGCAACATGGCTCACCGGAGCAACACTGGTTAACTAAGCCACCAGTTTGAAGTTTGTACAAACATAGAATCAAAATATGGGAAATTTTACATGGCTCTCTCTAAGTTATAACTTTTTCAAACACTGACCACCCTCTTGTTAAAAAAAAGTTGGATATTTTGCATATAATTGCCTTAAATCTATCATATTTTTAAAATAAGTGCCCTAATTCTTAAAATCACTGATGATAGTTCTTACAATATGATCACAACCTCGTCAATTTAGTAGGATGACAATGTCCCTTAAGTACACCTTAAATTACATCCTTATCAAAATGTCTTATGGTACCATCAAGGAGAGAGTCCAGTGGTTACACCAGTAAGAGTGGAAAAGTGAATATAGAGATCAGTCAGTGGTAGTTCAAGACTTATTGATATTGGTTGGTAACAAGAAATTACGCTATACTTGTTTGGCTATAGTTTATATTTCATCATTTTTCATCAGATTTCATCATTTTTGTTTATGTTCTGGCCTTCAACTGGAGAAGAAAGTGAATATAGAGATCAGTCAGTGGTCGTTCAAGACGTTTTATTACAGGTCCTCAAGTGCGTAAATTTAATTGCATCTTGAAGACTGCATCTTGAGATTTTCGGAAACTAAAAATTTTGTGTTTAATTTTTTTTTTAAGATATCTTAAGTTCAGTCCGAGCTAAACTAAAATCCTGGCTCCGCCTTGGTTAACAGCATATGGATAACAGGTGGCTCCGCCCTTGGTTAACAGCATATGGGTAACACCTGTTACCCTACACATTAAGCCGACTTATGTAAAAAAATCTGTAGCAATTTTACTGTATCGGCCACCGGCCGTCCGATATTGCAGCCTAGAAGATTCGTTACAGTGTCGTTAAAACATTCTGTCAATTATTTTTTATGGTATAAACAATAATTGCAAATTTTAACAACCACGGCCATTAGAATTGTTTTCCTTTTTTTAAGTAGATATCTAGCATGGGTGTACTGTAAAAAGTAGATCAGAGTCTTCTTAGAGTAGGAGTATAAATAAATCTGGAGTCTTCTTAGAGCAGGATTATAAATAAATCTGGATCCAAATTGGGAGGGAGGGAATGGGAGTAGCGATGTGTTTCACCTTGTTCTTGCTGGAGATGGCGAAGATGACGAGGACAATGGCAAAAACCAACAGCCCCACGACCGCTCTCCGAAACATTTCTTCTCCCACTTCTTCTTCTTCTTCTTCTTCTTTCTTTGCTCCTCGAATAGCAGCGAGGATTGGGAAAAAGTTGGTATTTTTATTCGGCTTCTGCTTGTTTGAACTCGGCCCATACACACGTTGAAAAAACAAAAAAAAATCTAGGAGGCCGTTTCTATGGGCTACCATTTGCTTTTCTACTGCCATCAAATATCAAGTAGACATAAATAAATAAATTACTTTCACAATTTTTTAGCTTAGTGTTCACAATTTTTTTTAGCTTAGTGCTCTTTGATAGGTGTAAATAGGGGGTGAGCAAAATTCGGATTTTGATTCGAAACCAATTTGAGTCGACCTGAATTAACAATTCGAGTCATTTTTTGGAATAACGGGTCAGGATTTAGTTTCAGAAATTGAAAGTTGATTAATATTCGGTCTGAATTAACAATTTGAATGTTTTTGAAATGAGGGATCGAGGTCTGGTTTCAGAACTTGAAAGTTGATTATAATCAATTCAGGTTTCGAGTTCGAAATTTGGTTTCCGATCCGAACTAAAAATCGAACAAATACTAATTTGATTGGCCTACTTGATCAGAAAAGAAAATAGAAAAAATGAGAGAGAAATTGTCTCTATTAGATATTGAGGTCCTACTCACTAAACTAGCTAAGTATCATGATGATCATTTCATTTTTCATCTCGACGTGTCCTCTTTTCTTTTAATGAAAATAGTTATTTCGAAATTGTAGGAAAATATATATTGCGGGGGGGAGGGGGGGGGGGGGGGGGGGGGGGGGGGGGGGGGGGGGGTAAGAATGAAGGTCACATGCTTTGCACCCGACTATTCAGTGTAATTGGAGGTTATTTAGGTGCAATGGCTCGTATGTTCAAATTAGTCAATCGATAATATAAATGGTGTATGTGTAACAACTAACATAAGTGAGGAAAGTCAAAAGCATCCGAGTTCTCATAGAAAAAGTATATTAATGTGATATAACATTATTTTATTTTATTTGTAAAAAGTACTACTCAAAAAATGTAGATTACCAAGGCATATGGACAACGGAATGACTTCGTAGCTGATAAGCGACGGAATGCTGATAGTCAAGCTATGGACCTCATATGAGGCAAATATCGTTAGTATGTTGTATATTCCGTCGCTATGTTGTGTCGGTAATCGACGAGAATCTCGACGACGGACAAGCGACGAATGATACATCATTGTCTCTATAGCTAATGACAAACATAATGTCGCATGTCCTAAGACAGAAATTAAGTTATGCCGCAGACTCATTTTAATTATCCCTTTCGCAGCTCTCTCGATCTCTTCTTCTCTATACTCCTCTCGACCAGTCACATCATCAACCTCTCGAGCACCGACGACCCATCTCCAAAATATCCTTCGTGCACCCCATCTCGACTAAAGACATGCACCCTTCGACTGGAGGCCAGCATGTGCCCCCCTTCAGCCACCCTCACTCCAATCAATGTACCTCAGGGTATCATCGTAACATACTTGCTAATTTAGCCTCGCCTCTAAATTTAATTCCTTTGTCACCGTGACATGATACGTATCTTATGATACAATATGATATGTATCTTATGATATAGTTCTAAGAGGACATTGGGTGACATGTGCCTATGATTATGAAAAAGGCATATGACCATATTTATATAGGTCTTACTATGTAGCATAAGATATTGACTGCAAGGGACTAGCGAAACAAAATTTCATGCTCCTCAGTTACCATTAAAATTCTTTAAGGCCACATTTGGTTCGCGGAATCATGAGGTTAAAGGAAAGTCATTACTTTCCTATTTTTGGATGCCAAAGGACTTGAGGAGGAAAGTAAAGTGATTTCCAATAGAAATAAAATTAGGAGAAAAGTGGTCTCATCCATCCGGATTCACATTCCCACCTTTAAGTATTCATTTTTTTCTTCTAATTTTTTGACATTTCCAAACATTAAAAAAAAATCAATAGGAATTGTAATTTTCCAAAGAAAAGAAATACCAATGAATTGATTTCCTTTCCTTTCCATTCCTCGAACCAAATGAGGCCTAAATGTCACATGATTCTTATCTATTTTATTTCATCTCTTTTGAGCAACTCAAAACCAAGAATTAACTATACTAGCATATATGCACATACCATGTATGTATTTTTACCTCATTTTAATTAACTAATTTTATAATTGGGAAGAGCAAAAGATATCATAATAGTAAACTATATTTTTCTTATTTTTTTATATACGTGATTTCCTAGCTGCCTTCATTAAATTTAATGAATAATTTAAATTAGTAAAGTTATGTAAGCACATATTTGGAAGAAAAATTCTATAGTGAAATCAACTTGCCTCATATTATATAGCAGTATAGATATAGATTAAAGATTCAAAGACAAATTCTTCGAGCTGATAAGATTCACCATGATTAATGTTATAATCTTAACTAGGTATCAAAAGTTTAATTAATTAATCTGGAAGAGTGGCAATCTCAAATGATCTTTGCTACTGCATTTGCTAAAAGTGACATTTTTACCTCTGTCCAACAATCAATATTGCTAGACGTTTCATGTTCGCTAATGTCCCAAATACCCATGGCTCACGTTATTTAGAAGATTTGAAGGGTTGTTTTAAGAAACTTAGAGCATCTCCAACCCTATTGTGAGTTTAGAAAAAATGGTTGCCACATAGAATTGACAAACTTTTATTTCAAAAAAATTTCTCCAATGCAAATGTAGAATAAATCATGAAGTTGATATGGCAAGGACAATGTGAAGTTGGTTGTCTAGATCTAGACAATGCACTTCACAATGACTTTGTCTCCACATCATCAATTATGAATAGAAATATTTATAAAAAAAATGAAGAAGTGGAGGAGCTGTCTTAGAAGTTGAAAAAAATATTTTTTATTGTGTTCTCAATACTTTTGCATTGGAGAACATTTTTTTATCTCATTATCTTGTGTGAATATCATCTTGCCACATAGAAAAGACATTGTCTTGTGCCTTATGCCACATAGGAATCACAACACAAAACAAGACAATAGGGTTGGAGATGCTCTTAAAGAGTGCTTAAAACATGTCATCAATGACATTATTTCATCCACATATCAAGTCCAAAATGTTTTAGCAGACCTTTTAAGCCAAAATAACGTCCAACTGTGAAATCTTTCATGTATCTTACCACATTGTCCTAAAACTCTGGCAACCTTATCTTAATGGTCTGCTTCAAGCTTTCAATGGACACTATAGCTTTCCTCAAAGGTTCAAGTAAAACCATGGTATTGATATAAGAGAAGTGATATAAAGCAGTTAGTTTTAGTATGTGTTGCCTTATAATCCAAATTTGGTGTCTGTACATCCCAAAATTTGAATCCTAAAACATGAAGTGAAGAATTACTTGAAATTTATAAGCTAATTTCAGTTAAATTCAAAATGTGATGAACCAAGTATGAAATTCCCAAGTTCAGTTATCACCATCTTTCAGGAATTTCCTACAACTTTCTATTACTTCTTAAAAAAGCATGCTACACAAATTTAATTACTACCAATTTAATTCCATAGCATCAAGCAACAACTTCAAGCAAAATTCATTTCTGGGATCTTAGTCTCCATAACCAGAACCAGAACCCATATCAACAAAACACAAGGACATAGGGACACAGACATAGAGAAGGAGTGGAGATTAGGGTATACCTTCGCACATTGAGGAGCATGGGCCAAGGAGGTCTCGTAATGCCTGCTTCACGCAACACATTATGTTGGTTTGTTGATTTGAAAGGCTTGGTTGGACTTGAATTCATGTAGAGAAATCGACTAGTGATCTATCTATTCAATGTTATGTCTTACTGCGTGGAGGTATTGTATGTCATGGATTTGTGTTTGGCTTTTTAGTTGTATATGTTGATTTGAATTTGTGTTGTGTAAGGTATTACTGGATTTGAGCGATGATGCAGGCTTGCTTAACACGATCAGATTGGATAATTTATGGAGCAAGGCTCGTTTGTGTTATTTACCAATTAAGAAGTTAATGCATTCATATCAACTCGTCTGTCTGAGACATGGTTCAATATCTGCTAGGTCGAGCTAGAGTTTCTTCATGGTGGGTGGTTTCAGTGATCCTTCTATCCTTTACCTGCACACTTAATGAATTGATGTTGTTTGTGTAGTCCTTTATGCTTGTGTTGCATGCTAATAAATGAACCAAGATAAAGAGACTAATATGATTACTGCTAGATACAATCACGTGGAATATGAAAATGTGTTATGTTGCTATTTGTATCATAGTTGGTTAGTGTATTGTATTGCTTATGCAGGAAAGTGGAAAGGTAAGGATGTGCGGCGCAGTGTCACGACATGAATGTATGTGTGGCACGGTGCTACGGTAGGTATGTGTGGTGTAATGCCCCGCTCCGTACGGTACATTATGCTGAGTCGTTGACTCGAAGGGTTGTGTTGACCCGATTACGTATCGATGCGAATCGATACAAAAAGTTACGTTGTCCCGAGAGATACATCGAGTCGGATAGTTACATTGATCCGAGGAACGCATCGAGTAAGATCGATGTAAGGGTTAAGTTGGCCCGAAGGAAAGCAGTGAGTCGGTTCGAAGATTCTAAGAAATCGAATCGACGCAAGGCAATTGACCGAATCGAATAAGTATTGATTTTAGTTGGTTTCGTGTGCAGGCTATACGTTTACGCTGAAATATTAGAGGTCGATATTTTGCCTTATTCAGAAAGATGTCCGGAAAACAATCGTCGCCTTGCGACGGACTGAGGCGTTGTCATGGTAAGCCAAATCGAACGTATAATTCAATGAAGCACAAAGTGCTCGAATGGCTAAGTCAGAAGAGTTGGCCATGCAACGAAGTTATGAAATCGAGCCGCATCGGCTCGGCAAAACGATAAGGCACATCGACTCAAGGTGGGGGGACATTGACTTCTCTTTCCTACTCCTTCATGCCTTAGTAAAATGTATCATTGTATGCTGAGTTAACCTATCGAGACCATGGGCGTGGCTCGATAGAAAGATAAAAATAGTGTGTGTCGAATACTAGATAGAATAATTGAATGAATCGTGCATCAAATGTACAAGTCGCTATGGAACATTGAATATCGCAAAGGCGAGCGCCTCGGTGCGCAAGCCATAAGGAACATGGGATAACTGTATCGACGAGTACCTCAGTACATAAGTTATTTCGTGCCCCGTGCACGAGTTAGCATGCTAGAACATTGAAAGACTATATCGGCGCGAGTGCCTCAGTGCACGAGCGATAGAACATTGAATACCCTATCGAGGCGTGCCTCAGTTACACGAGTCGAAAGGATGGAACATAAGTATAATACGTTGAACACTAAGGCGTAGAACATTGAAATACGGCTTTGAGGCATGCATTGAACGCACGCTGCAAGTAAAGGGCGAATAACTATATCAATGGGTGCGCAGTTGAACGAGACTACAAAAGATGACTTCGTTGAGAAGAGAACAGTTGTAGCATGAATGTGACATAACTTTCGATGCAGCATGGTACCTTTGAAATGTTCATGGCCTTCGGGGCGTTCGTTGAGAACATTGGGACGTTGTGCCAATTGAAATAGAGATAGACAAACTTGCTTGGTTTTATGAAAGATAAGATGCGTAGCATGGTCAAATAGACTTAAAGATATGAAGAAGCATGTGCACGGACATCCCTCGAACGTGGTACGTCAGGGCGCTGGGACCGTTCGGTCGAGGAGGAATATTGGATAAAGTTGGTATTGTTGGTGCACTTCATATAGACGGTTAGCGACCTGCTATTGATTGTGATAAGCCACTTACCAAGTATTTCGAGGGTCCTCTGATTGTTTGGGTTAGCAACCGCACAGAGTGATCATCGTCTTACATATGTAATTTGAGAAACATAAGTCCATTCTAGCCCGGAAAGCTAGTGACCTTCATATAGTTAAGGGCGATGGGTTGGAAGTGCAAGGTATACATATATCCTGCATGGATGGATCCTGGGTCGAAAGTGCAAGGTACACTCATATCGTACACATATAGATCCGCATAGAGAGCACTTATATAATATGACAGGGAAAGATGATAGGCGTATTCACCTTGCGTCGGTGCAAGGGTGAGTGCGTTGATGTTGGTAAGAAGTCACGATAACATTACGAGATTGCTTGCCTGTTTACTTATGTAAATTGAATAACATGCTTGTCATGATAACATGCTTTACAGTATTCGAATATGCCATAAACTGATCCTAAGGAGAACATAGAAAGAGAACTAAATTGTATGTTTGCATGAATCAATACAATACTAAATGTCGGTTTGTTAAGTGGGTCTTTGATCAGTACAGCGAGGACGAAAGTACTAATCCTCCACTAGTTTGCTAGCAGGTTCAGGGAATGGTCTACTCGCAGCGGAGCTTCGCTTGAACGCATTGAGGCTTGGAATACCGAAGCATATTGAGGCATGCGACCGTATTGACGCTCGGTCATGCAACATGATTGATACGGCCGAGATATAGAAGGCATGATGTATGGAACGGTGAAATCCTTTGTGGGCAAGAGAGAACTTAAGTGTTGTAGCCAACCTGGCAATTTCAGTTGGGCTATTGAAAGCCTTTGTAATCTCAGTTCATTATCAATAAAGAGAATTGTTTCGGATACTTTATTTTCCTTTCGTTGTTAAAATCAAATCAAAGATAACCATTTGAGAAATTATCATCTTGCCTTGCACGAGCGCAACTTCAGGCTCGTACGGCATCACGCCCCCTGCGAGGACGATGATTCGGGTGATTCCGGGTCGGACGTGACATGTGGTACGGTGCCATGACAAGTATGCTGTGTGTGGTGCAATGCCACGACTCGTTTAGTATAGAAAGGCAAGGTGCCACGGTAAGTCCAGGGCCTACGGTCGCCGATCGAAACATTAATCAGAATGATGTGAATGTGGTACGGTACCACGGAACGACAGAGTGTCACGGTAAGTTTAGGACCTATATGTCGTCAATCGAAACATTGAATGTAAGAATTAAAATGGAAGTATGATCGGTGGTATGAGTAATGGTGTGTGCTTTCAGTATTCAAATTATGTACCATGCATATGCTTTATAGTTGCTTAATTGTTCACGCATATTGTATGGTCATGGACAACTTGTGCACAAGATAATGCTTTCCATCGAACTGTTTTCAGGGAGTCGATTCGGCATAGAGAAAATCATGTAGAAGTACTTCAGGCATATGGTATTGCGAGACCTGCAGTGGGGCTTGCCACCCGACTAGGAAGACACGTCGTAATAAGGGTATTTCGAGACTTGCAGTAGGGCTTGCTACACACGAAGGATTGTCGTCATATCGAGATAATTTGTCCAATATGTCTTATTATGTCAATAACCTCATATAGTTAGGTTGCATGCGTGTTAATGTCATATGCTTGCAGGCATAACTATTGTCACGCCCCGACCCGGAATCACCCGAATCATCGTCCTCGCAGGGGGCGTGATGCCGCACGAGCCTGGAGTTGCGCTCGTGCAAGGCAAGATGACAAGTTCTCAATTGGTTATCTTTTGATTCGATATTAACAACGATAGGAAAACAGAGTATACGAAACAATTTTTTTATTGATATCCGAAACTGAGATTACAATGGCTTTCGATAGCCTAACAATATATGCCAGATTGGCTACAACACTCAGGTTCTCTCTTGCCCACAAAGGATTTCACCGTTCCATACATCATGCCTTCTATATCTCGGCCGTATCAATCCAACTGCGTAGTCCGAGCGTCAATGCGATCGCACGCTTCAATGCGTTTCGGCATTCCAAGCCTTAACGCGTTCAAGCACGCTTCACCGCGAGCAATCCATTTCCTGCACCCTGCATGAAGCTGGTGGGGGATCAGTACGTTCGTCCTCGCATGTACTGAAGCAAAGATCATCTTTCCAAACCAACATTTTAATGTTTACGTTGAATCATGCAACTTAGCTTATGATCTTGCTATATTCTCCTTAGGGTCAATTTCATGGCATCTTCGAAAGCGTAAAGCATGTTATCATAGCAGCATGTTATCGAATTGAATAGGCAAGCAAACAAGCAATCTCGTGTTTGATTCGTGGTGCGACTTACCAAGTCGACGCACTCGTCCTTGCACCGATGCAAGGTGAATACGCCGTATTCCTTCCCTGTCATGTTATATGTGCATCTCTAAGCAGGATCTCTATGCGGGACGCATACGCGCCTACACTTTTAACACATCGTTCCTTAACTATATGAGGGCCGTTGGCGTATCCGCGCCGGAATGGACTAAAGGAGTTCCTTTCTTTTCTCTCCTTCTTTTCTCTCTATTTGGTCGGGCTGCCCGGCGTTTCACGGGTTGGGTCACATCCCAACAACCGAAACGTTCCCGCTGCATACCATCATTTGCGGCTTTTCCCATCTTGTTTAAGGATGTGCGCCTACAAAGATTATTCGATTCCCTCCTAGGCCAAAGCGGTTCCGGGGCGCTCCGGCATTTAACCATTTGGGGGAAACACCCATGTACGGGCGATATCACATTTTATCTCGAGCCCATTCCAATCGACCATGCAACGCCCTTATCATTCAAGCAATTAACTTCAAACAACCAAACATAGTCTTGAGTCCGAGACTCAGACTTATCATCTCGCATCTCTTTCGTTAGCTTTCTGTGTTCTTACATTTCATACTTCGTTTCAATGATTCAATGGCATCGTGCCTCAACTCAATGCTCGTCAACCAAACGACCCGAAAGTCCTGAACACCTTTCGAGGCACCATGTCATATCCGACAGTTCCGCCACATTCATGCCACAACTGTATTCTTTCGCAACGAAGCCATCTTTTATTATCCTGTACACGTAGGTACGTTTCGACCGTATATCCATGTTCTATAACTTAGCATTCAATGTTCGGGGCTTGCGCGCTAGGGCGCTAGCCTATTGTCTTCCAATGTTCTAGCCGTCTAACTCGTGTAGCAAGGCACGGTATGGTTCGTGCACTTAGGCACTCGCCGAGTACAGTTATCCCATGTTCTTACGGCTTGCGCACCGAGGCGCTCGCCTTAGCGATATCCAATGTCCCATAGCGACTCGTGCATATTAATGCACGTTTCATTTCAATTGTTCTAACTTAGTGTTCGACTCACACTATGATTTATCTCCGATCGGACCACGCCCGTGGCGTCGATAGGTTAACTTTTAGCATACAATGATATATTTGACTTATCGAATGAAGGAGTAAAAAGAAGTCAATCCTCCCACCTTGAGTCGATACGCCTTTGTCGTTTCGTCGAGCCGATGCGGCTCGATTTCATAACTTTGTTGCACGGCCGCTCTCCTGACTTAGCCATTCGAGCACTTCGTGCTTCATTGAGTTATACTTCCGACTTGCCTTAGCGTGC
Source organism: Iris pallida (assembly GCA_029216955.1). Taxonomy (NCBI): domain Eukaryota; kingdom Viridiplantae; phylum Streptophyta; class Magnoliopsida; order Asparagales; family Iridaceae; genus Iris; species Iris pallida. The sequence goes on from JANAVB010042818.1 coordinate 759,455, forward strand.
CCAAGTCTCAGCCCGTCGCAAGACGACGATTTGATTTCGCGGACCCCTTACTAAATATTGCAAAAGATCGACCTCTAATATTTTTTCGTCAAAGTATAACCTGTACACGAAACCAACTAAAATCAATACTTACATCGATTCGGACTTGCGCCTTGGTCGATTCGATTTCTTAGAATCTTCGAGCCGATTCAACGCACTCATCCTTCGGGGCAATACGGTGCTTCGCATCGATTCAACTCGATGCATTCTTTCGGGGCAAGGCAACTCTTCGTATCAACTTAGTTTGATGCATTGCTCGGGACAACTTAACTCTCGTATCGTTTTGCATCGATACATTTCATTTGCGTCAACGCGACTCGTAGAGTCAACGCTTCAGCGTAATGTACCGTGCGGAGCGGGGCATTACAGAATATACCACTCAAAACAAGGTTCGTCCTCGAACCAAAACCAACACTCCGACTAAGTGTTTTATAGATCGTTTCACGATCTCGTCCCACCAACGTTGTTTAATTCTATACTACCGTACAAGCTTTTCATTAACATTTCAAAGTCATCCCTGCAGCTCGATTTGAATTTTTGTATACAACTCGATTTGGATTCATACCTATATTCAAGGCATCCCGAAGATATGTGTATTTCGACCAAGCCCAGTCGTAGCAAATTGGAACAAAACTGACAGGTAAATTTCAATCCTATGCTTGCCATCTCGTACTCTCGATTGGACTTATCCTTAGCAACCGTTCTCAAAATTTTATCGCATACGTATATTCGATACATACGTGATTCATTCAATAAAGTCACTGCACGCGACGCGATTCATAATCGCCTTTCTCGTTTCATATGTTTTATCGGGACTATCAATTCTACGCATTGCGTCAAGCCGTCGCGCATCCAATCACAACGAGTCTCCGCAACGCCTTGCGTTCGAAGTCGCTACCCAACTATTTTCGAAGTCTTGCTTATGCAACTTATCTCGATACGATTTCTTTACCAATATTCGAGACTACGCCCGTTAGGTTACTTACGTAGTCCCCGTGCTTAACTTCTTCCGACGCAACTTTAAATTGACATTGCACAAAGGCCACAATCTATCCGACACGAAAGTTTACATCAAGGCGACGGTGCTCAAGGCAACGATCGCCTTAGCACGAAGGTCTTTACGATGCGTCTTACATTCGATTTCCTAACGAGTAGGAATTCACTAGCCAAATTCCCAACTTATCCGTCTCGCAACATCAAACACAATTTCGATTCACGCAAGCTCAATTGCAAGGTGAATCTGAATCTAACGACATGACTCGTAAGTCATTCCCTTATCGTTCCCTCTCGTGCATAGCACGCTTCTCGCACTCGCCTATTCGAATCACCAAGTTTGTTGGCGAATTTCAATTTCGATCGTCGACCAACATAACCATTCGAGCATTCATCCGACGAATACTCAAAAATCTAGCTACATCATTCTCAACCGAAAGTTGTTCCAACAGTTCTCGATCGCCTAGACTTATCGTCAACACGTACCGTGTTATATTTGTTATCGGTGCAATCTCATATGCGATATCGCATGGGTCATCTTACGGTCTGCAGCATTCAATTTGATTTGGCGGTCAAGTCTTCTAGGGTCAGCTGCCCCGAAGCTACGTTCGATAATTATGGATCATTAACGAAGGACAGTTTACTACGAATCATGCTATATCTTATTTCGAAGCCAAATTACGTTCCGACGATTCTATGCGACTACCTAAATTTTGGACAAAACTGTTTCTATCGGCGCAACCGATGCGCAACTATCCTCCGAGTCAAGTCATGCACTACCGTCGATGATTTCACAAATTTATGAAACATCTACTCGTATCGAGTTCGAGTCTATCTTATTCGCGGGTCGACACACGAGATGCTATACGCATCGAGCAATCGTCGATGACTTATAGTCTCGTCTTGATTAATCACAAAGTTCACGATCAACCAGTTCGTTCCTTCTTGTATCGTTATTTACAAAACTTTGATAGCGCAAGGCGCACTCCATTTCGTATTCTCACATCGTGCTTACGTTCCTTGCGTATCGATCTCGATACATCGTATCAATTTCGATAGCATAAGGGTCAACTTTGAATCCGTTTCAACGTCAACTTAACTCGCATCGCATACATCCAAGTTCGCAACAAACTTTTCCATACGCATCCACTCGTTCTCCGATTCGCCGCATCCTGCTATACTTTGATCGCGTAACTGAGTTACCGATTATCCAACATTGAGCCCTCAAGTTATACGATCACGCCCTCTAAGTTTCGCGTATTTTCCAGTCGTACTCAAATGAGTGTCGCCGTAGCGTAACCAACTATTTCTTAGGCACGATTTCTCACGTCAACCAACTCTTCACCGAAGTCGCAATTCATGCGATTCGATTACAATTCGCATCGCCTAACATTCTTATCAAAATCACAAGCCGTGCGATTCGATTCGTCTCGCCCAACATTTATACCGAGATCGCAAGTCGTGTGACTCATTTGTAAGCTCGAGTATTCCTTTCCCGTCGATCCGATTATTGCGTCAAGGCATAATCGTTTCACTAGTCTCGGTCGTCCGACCAACTTATAACTTTCGTCCAACGTATCGTTCATCGATACAAGTCTCGCCTTATCGTTCCAACCAATTTTCGAAGAACACTTGCATCAACATATCACTATACAAATTTTCAATCGAGTCTCGGTACTCCCCCGTCCGTTGCGGACAAACCTTCCGCAATTTTCACAACGCGTCGATGCAATTCATCGCACAAGTGGTATACCATATACCACTCGGAATTGAGTCATTCATCACCTACGTGGTATGGCATATACCACTCAGAATTCAAGCCGTTTCCCTCACGTTACACTTAGTATAAACCGAAAATTTCTTCCGACTCACGATTTCCGTCGTGATCGTGCTTGATCACAACCGTAACTTTGATTCTATCAAAATTCGACACAACTCAGTCAATGTTCTCGTTTGCCAACATAAGTTTGGTGTGCAACCGAACGATTCGTTCTATCGATTTACGATTTCAATTCGTTCCTTACGTTGCATCTCGTGCAACAATTTATTTGATATGCGTTGCACCCGTACAACAAATTTTACTTTCGATACGCGTTGCACATCGTGCTACGATTTATTTCTGACACTTTTATTTCACTTTGTACAACGATTCATTTCCAATTTCTTTTGCACTTCGTGCAACGATTAATTTGATATGCGTTGTACCACGTGCAATAATTTTTACTTTCAATACGCGTTGCACATCGTACAACGATCATTTTCGACATTTACCGCACCTCGTGCAACGAATTACTCTCGACTTTCTAAGTCAATGCACAATCCGTTTTAACACATTCGGTATTGGCTTATCACTTCTCACTTTCATTTTAACGCATATTCACCATTACTCGTTGCACTTCGTGCATCATTTTATTTCTCATTCAATATTTTACATTGCGACAATATCTCAAATCGTATTTCACAATTTGTTGCGCTTGCAACAACTAACATTTTTTTACGGCTCGTTTGCATTCAATACAATATACCCCTCGCGACTTTCTTAGCAAACATCGTGTAATTTCTAAAACACATGCGGCAAAATTACACGATTTGTATTAGACTTATTATATGGAACATCCAGTGCGGCATCGAGTAGAGTCAAGAGTGATATCATGTGGTGGTGGGCAACTTTTTGAATTGTAATGAAGCGAGCGTCCAGAGGAAATTGAGCCTAGAGCTCTGATACCAATTTGTCACGCCCCGACCCGGAATCACCCGAATCATCGTCCTCACAGGGGGCGTGATGCCGCACGAGCCTGGAGTTGCGCTCGTGCAAGGCAAGATGACAAGTTCTCAATTGGTTATCTTTTGATTCGATATTAACAACGATAGGAAAACAGAGTATACGAAACAATTCTTTTTATTGATATCTGAAACTGAGATTACAATGGCTTTCGATAGCCTAACAATATATGCCAGATTGGCTACAACACTCAGGTTCTCTCTTGCCCACAAAGGATTTCACCGTTCCATACATCATGCCTTCTATATCTCGGCCGCATCAATCCAACTGCGTAGTCCGAGCGTCAATGCGATCGCACGCTTCAATGCGCTTCGGCATTCCAAGCCTTAATGCGTTCAAGCACGCTTCACCGCGAGCAATCCATTCCCTGCACCCTGCATGAAGCTGGTGGGGGATCAGTACGTTCGTCCTCGCATGTACTAAAGCAAAGATCATCTTTCCAAACCAACATTTTAATGTTTACGTTGAATCATGCAACTTAGCTTATGATCTTGCTATATTCTCCTTAGGGTCAATTTTATGGCATCTTCGAAAGCGTAAAGCATGTTATCATAGCAGCATGTTATCGAATTGAATAGGCAAGCAAACAAGCAATCTCGTGTTTGATTCGTGGTGCGACTTACCAAGTCGACGCACTCGCCCTTGTACCGATGCAAGGTGAATACGCCGTATTCCTTCCCTGTCATGTTATATGTGCATCTCTAAGCAGGATCTCTATGCGGGACGCATACGCGCCTACACTTTCAACCCATCGTTCCTTAACTATATGAGGGCCGTTGGCGTATCCGTGCCGGAATGGACTAAAGGAGTTCCTTTCTTTTCTCTCATTCTTTTCTCTCTATTTGGTCGGGCTGCCCGGCGTTTCACGGGTTGGGTCACATCCCAACAACCGAAACGTTCCCGCTGCATACCATCATTTGCGGCTTTTTCCATCTTGTTTAAGAATGTGCGCCTACAAAGATTATTCGATTCCCTCCTTGGCCAAAGCGGTTCCGGGGCACTCCGGCATTTAACCGTTTGGAGGAAACACCCGTGCACGGGCGATATCACATTTTATCTCGAGCCCATTCCAATCGACCATGCAACGCCCTTATCATTCAAGCAATTAACTTCAAACAACCAAACATAGTCTTGAGTCCGAGACTCAGACTTATCATCTCGCATCTCTTTCGTTAGCTTTCTGTGTTCTTACATTTCATACTTTGTTTCAATGATTCAATGGCATCGTGCCTCAACTCAATGCTCGTCAACCGAACGACCCGAAGGTCCTGAACACCTTTCGAGGCACCATGTCATATCCGACAGTTCTGCCATATTCATGCCACAACTGTATTCTCTCGCAACGAAGCCATCTTTTATTATCCCGTGCACGTAGGCACGTTTCGACCGTATATCCATGTTCTATAACTTAGCATTCAATGTTCGGGGCTTGCGCGCTAGGGCGCTCGCCTATTGTCTTCCAATGTTCTAGCCGTCTAACTCGTGTAGCAAGGCACGGTATGGTTCGTGCACTAAGGCACTCGCCGAGTACAGTTATCCCATGTTCTTACGGCTTGAGCACCGAGGCGCTCGCCTTAGCGATATCCAATGTCCCATAGCGACTCGTGCATATTGATGCACGTTTCATTTCAATTGTTCTAACTTAGTATTCGACTCACACTATGATTTATCTCCGATCGGACCACGCCCGTGGCGTCGATAGGTTAACTTTTAGCATACAATGATATATTTGACTTATCGAATAAAGGAGTAAAAAGAAGTCAATCCTCCCACCTTGAGTCGATACGCCTTTGTCGTTTCGCCGAGCCGATGCGGCTCGATTTCATAACTTTGTTGCACGGCCGCTCTCCTGACTTAGCCATTCGAGCACTTCGTGCTTCATTGAGTTATACTTCCGATTTGCCTTAGCGTGCCCAAGTCTCGGCCCATCGCAAGGCGACGATTTAATTTTGCGGATCCCTTACTAAATATTGCAAAAGATCGACCTCTAATATTTTCCCGTCAAAGTATAACCTGTACACGAAACCAACTAAAATCAATACTTGCATCGATTCGGACTTGCACCTTGGTCGATTCGATTTCTTAGAATCTTCGAGCCGATTCAACGCACTCATCCTTTGGGGCAATACGGTGCTTCGCATCGATTCAACTCGATGCATTCTTTCGGGGCAAGGCAACTCTTCGTATCAACTTAGTTTATGCATTGCTCGGGACAACTTAACTCTCGTATCGTTTTGCATCGATACATTTCCTTTGCGTCAACGCGACTCGTTGAGTCAACGCTTCAGCGTAATGCACCGTGCGGAGCGGGGCATTACAACTATTTGGTCACGATGACGAACAAACATCTATATTATGTATTTTACGGAGGCTAACAGATGTCTGGCGAAGGGACAGAGATCCTGTCACACTTATGTTTTAAAATAACAAGGAAGGATGGTAAGTAATGGTAAGAACAACTGTTGTATGTGTGACACATGTATGTAATTGTGAACACAATGCTTCTCATGCCATATAATTGAACCTAAGATAAGATTAGAAAGACCATGTATATCTGTCTGCACTTACTAATTATTGTGTTTGGTTTTGGTTGTGTTGGCTAGAGCCCAACTCACCAGTACATGGCAATGTACTGACATCAACCCCCCAGGTGCGAAGCTTGCTCGGATGAGCTTGGACGTGCTGAGGCATTGGAGATTGGTTAATGCGTGTAGCAGTGCAGCTTGTAACGTTTTCTCTGGATTATAGGTGACATAATGTATAGAACATCAGTACGTATTATATAGTATCACGCCCCGCTTCCGTAGGAGTGATCGTCCTCTCTAAGGCGTGATGCCGCACGAGCCTAGGTTGCGCTCGTGCAAGGCCAAGTCCAAAAACTGCCGATTAAGGCTAGGCCACAGAGTCGCACAGAGTATCCCCGTTTGCAGCAGAAAGTAAATGAACACAAATTAAAAAAACTCAATAGTCTTTATTGATATTCAAGAAGTAGTACAAGCGGCGTTATGCCGAGATTACAAATCGCTCAAGCTCTTTCTCTCTCTCGAAACATAAAAGACGTGCCAAGTGGCTTACAATATGGAATGATTTATGGCGATGTTCCGATACATTATGTCCTGTATATGGTGCTTCAGCTCCTTTGTAATGCTCTAAGGCTGCAGAGTTAGCTCCGTGCATTAGCACGTTCGAGGGAAGCTCTGCACCCGACGACGTCTCTTGTACCCTGCAAGCAATCTGTGGGATTATCAGTACATTATTATGCACTGGTGGGGAGGCTAGCTCGCCCACTCGCTATCATTACCAAACACGTTCAATTTACTTTTGTGCATCACCTATCATTTATTGTCTTACTATTCTTGCCTTAGGATCAGTTTCATGGCATATTTCATAACCTATCTCGTGTTACCGATTTCAAGTGTTTGCATGGAAATACATGCACGACTTACCTATACTTACCGTCCGGTCTTCTCTGTCCAAAGTAAACCATGTTAGTTAATAATTGATATATATCGACTTAACGGAATTTACGTAAACGTTCAGGTGTCCAGGGCGTGTCCCTGCCTCAGGTTCTACGAAGTGTCCCGGCTCGTCAAGATACGTTATGACCGAGCCCTGCTCCGATGGTCAATCTCGCTTATTATCCCATCTACTCAACCAGTCAGTTGTGTTATGCTCAAACATAGCTCTGTTGCGTTACAGTCAGTAACTTAATTAGCAAGTCAACTATATTTAATGTTATTCAGATTACTTTGTTTCAATACAAGGACATTGCACGTGGATTGCCACCAACAAGTCTACCTAGTCTATATGCATCGGTCGCTGGCTCTGCAAGACATTTGGACATTTTCCTTATGGTATTCACATCTATCAAGCGTGATGACTGGTACACTTTGATAGGCTATGCCATACCCAGGCCTTACGCCTTTTTTGTGCCCGAGCCCGCACACAGACCGCCCGTAAGCCATGATTCCGCCTAGGCCGGCCACGATGTCGTGATCGTTGCCTTGGAACCGTTTGTTCCGTCACTCGTGCATGAGTTGTCCGCGACCGTTTCGTATTCTTGTTTCTTTAGTTAAACTGTTTGGGCTGTCGAGAGCCTTAATGAATTATCGGCTGTCTTGAGCCATTTATCACATCAGACCGTCATGGGCCATTTGTCTTGTCAGGCTGTCTCGAGCCATCTGATTATCGACTAGGTTGGCGGCGGCATCCGTGCAGCACGGTAGCAAGCCGTGTTGCACGTTCCCGTCATACCTATCGTTAATCGTTCATTCCTTCTTTCATTTCCTTCATTCATTCGTTGATTCATTCATTCATTCATTATGCAACTCCCTGTCCGGGAGCCGCCTTGGCGACCCAATGGTCCCGAAACCTTTAAATGTTTCCATACTCCGCACGGAACGACTATGTTAATAGTCTTCCTGCTTCAATCTACTAAGTGACAAGTATTTTATTTACGAGTTAACACATAGCCAATTTTACTCAAAACTAAGTTGTGTGCGAGCACGAGTGTGTCGTACGGTGCCAAGGTTCAAGTAGTATTTTCAGTTCATTTCCAAGTTCTACACAAGCATGCAAGATGGGAGTTATTCCCTTAGCTAGGTGCGTTGAATCATTTATTAGCAGGTATAGAGTTATCGCTTAGCGATCTAACAATACAGTCCGTATTATTATGTGTCTAGGCTAAGCAAAGATAGGTTCATCGAAGCCATCCACCTTAGCGATGATCGCGTCGGCCGAGCGATACTCCGAGCGCGCCTTTGAAAGTCTAAGTCTGGATTCATCTTGACGGGCCAATGTACACTTCATCAGGTCGACGCAACTCTTCGAGTCGACGGCTTATTTGAGTCGTTGCACTTGCCGTTTGAATCAGTATTCCGCTAGGGCGGAGCGGGTCGTTACATATAGTTCTTGAGTTGTAAGTCTTGTGGCATATTTCTTTGTATTGAGAGAAAGAGAGTGCTTGTAATTGTGTTATTTTTTTGGCACAATGTCGCTGTATTTCGCTGTAATATTATTAATAAAGAGAATCACTTTGTATATCTTGTGTCTATTTGATTTTTCTACTTATTCCACTACAATGACGTATATTTTTAGATATTCTATCGGTCGTTTTGGTGTTTGCCTTGTACACGTGCATGTTAGACTTATATGGTATCGCGTCCGATGGCGACTTAGCGATCCTATACGTAGGGTCAAGGTGTGACAGGTCTGCAGTGTAATGCCCCGCTCCGCACGAGGCATTTGGTTGGCTTGTTGGATGGGATCAGAATGTTGGACCGCGACTTGTGTTGGAGATCAAGAGAGTTGAGACTCATGCAGTCTTTCTTAGCTGGCTAGACGGAATGGGTATTGGAACGTAGCTCGCTGGTGGAGCTACGCTTAATGGGATTGGAGCAGGAAGACCATTATATAAGGCAAGTGGAACTGTCCTCCTTCCTCCTTATTCCTGCATGCTTAATAAATAGAATAATGTGATGCTATGAATTGTCCCTAATGTTCCATGTTTTAGTTGCTGAGTAATTGAGATGCTTATGCTAAGAATTATTGAACTGCCGAATGAATCACACTTGAACTGCTAATGCGACTTGATGCTTGAAATGAATTGATAACGTCCATTCGGTTAATAATGTATAAGCAATGAATACTTGAGTAATGAGATGCTACGAGAATGATATATGAGTAATGAACTGGCTATGCTATTAACATAAAGAATGGAATGAAACACTAGAATCATGTACATTCTGCATAACTGTTGATGTTGCCTGTTTTCTTATATGCAATGAAAGAAAGAATACTGTTCCTGTGAAATGAAATGAATATGCTATTGTCCCTATGAAATGAATGAATTGTTACAGGTCCCTTCGAAATGAATGAATGTTGTTGTTCCTCCTTAGAAGGAACGTAATGAAAAATGTTGAAATGGAACAAACAATGAAAATGATGGGGTTTGGGATCATGGAGATCACCAAGTAGAATGATGGTAATGATTAGTCGCTGAACACGGCTTGGGATTGAGATGAGATGTTGAACTGTTGGCTCTGCTTACTTTCAGTTGCTTTACCATGCATTTGTGTTATCGAGTCGACACGCATTCGTATGGTCATGGCCGTACTTGTACAAGTCTGAGTAAGTTTCCTCGAACAGTACCTGGGGCGCTGGGACCGATTCGACCCGGGAGGAAACATTGGTCGTGCTATGGTGGCACGAGGTATTACGGGACATTCGGCTAGGCTTGCAACCTACCCTGGAATGGTACGTCGTAATACCCGTTGGAAAGTCCTTTATAGTGCAGTTTCACCAACGACCATGTAGTCAGGATGCATGCTAATGAATGTTTTGTGCAGACAGAGTAAGTATATCATATTATCCTGTATTTTAATACAGGTACGAGGAAGTTGGCTATCGGTAAGAAATCACTTAAATGTGATATACTCAATATATGTGTTGGTTTAACTTACGTGCTTAACATGACAAATAAGTGACGCTGTGTTGTAGCCTTTTAATATGAGATCATGTTTAACATGTTAAGTTCAGTATGCTAAGAAATATGCCTTGTTATGAACCATTGTTCAACCATAACATACATGTTAAGTGATGCTTGAAGTGAGAACTGTTATAACATGTTTAAGATGTTAATGTTAACGATGCCTCAATGATGCATTTTTATGATAATACTTAGTATGCCTCAATGATGCCTTTGCATGATAACACCAGGAATGCTATAATGATATGTCCACATGAATGCTATTAAGAATATGTTTACATGCTTCACTCTGATTATTACCCATGAACTGTAAACTGATGCTAGGCCCCAAGTAGAAAGATCATACTAATAAATGCTTGCTTAAATGATCACTTTAATATTGGTTTATGCGAGTGGGTTGGATTCTACTCGCCAGTACATAGATGATGTGCTGACCCACGTTTTGTGGGCAGGTGCTCGTGCTTGTGATGTTCTACACACGAAGATTGGCTTGATTGGTCTCGCGGCATCGAAGATTTGTTGGGCATACAGAAGCTCTCCTTGTACAAGATGATGTCTTCTGTTTATAAAGGGCATAATGTATGGAAACATTGTAATCAGTTGTACCAGTGAGATTGTAAGCCAAGTTAGTGTATCGAGTTGTAATCCAACATATCCAAGTATCAAATGTAAGCTGTATAGCATTGTTCAGTTGGCTTTCAATGTAAAGTAAGATTGGTTGTAAGTATTATATTTCAATACAAGTCTTGTACTCTTCTGTAATTATCAATAAAAAGAATAAAGTTCTGTATGTCTTTGTGTGACTTCAAGTTGTCTTTTTTCTCCGCTGCTATAAAGAAGTGATGTACTTCTATTCAATAAGTCAGATTGTCCTCATTAACTTCAATTTGTCTGCTTCTGCCGCTGTGATGTGTCTCTATTTGAAGATTATCAATTATGGACCATCTTTGCCTTGTACAAGTGCAATACCAGACTTGTACGGCATCACGCCCAAGCGAGGACGATCGATTCCAAGAGATAAATTATGTGAATAAATGACTCTACGAATCGGGGCGTGACAAATTGGTATCAGAGCACGGTTTTTACGTCCTTGGTCTCTTCTTTGATTCGTTTCAAATCAAAATTGCATCGATGATTAACCAAAGTTGATTCCGCGATCACTCAACGTTGCTTCCGAGATTAAATCAAAGATTGCTTCCGCGATTATGCTGTTGTCGTTCTGTAATCATCCTTATGTTGTTCGTATTTGAAAGTTCGTTGACCCTCTTGGCTGCTCACTGGATGTTCCATACAATAAGTCTATATACATTGTGATGCCCCTGAATGAATGATTGTTGTTGGTTTGGACACAAATAACCCAACAATGACTCGATGCCATAGTATGCTACAGTATGAATACTGTTTGGAATGTAGGAATAAAAGAAAAGTGGCTATGTATGCTGTAACAAGTTGAGATTGCTTGTGATGTTGGAAAAGAATTGTGAATGGGGTAATTGATAGATGAGTTCAACGAAACTGGTGAATTGACTCATTGGTGTTGGCTAATACTTTTGAGACCCTAAGAATGTTGGCTTGTGGTTTGAGACCCTGAGATGTTGACTAAGTGTTGTGATCATTATGGTTTACGAATGTCTGAAATAGATTTGAGTTGGTATTGCTTAAGGATGGCTTCGTCTCTGAGTGGTATATTGCCTCTACCACCCCCAGAATGAGATGTATGTTGACCCTTTTCCATAGGATAGCAATGAGACTATCTGTGGGTACTGGGTAGTGCTGAGACTTAGCTGGGAGTCATGTATTGTTGCTAGATGACTCGAGTGTCCCTTGACGGTTATGCTATGTTGGGTAGCAAAATTGCCGGAATTGTAACAGGTGGCTTTGGTTAGAAATTGTTTAGTCGAGTGATGACTCAGACTAGTAAGACAGTTAGTATGCTATGGGTAAATGGATTTGGCTAGAGAATGTTGTGGCTTAAAATATCTGAATGTTGATTTCGAATGGTTGGATGCAAATTATGTCGCTAATACAATGTTGGTTGCTAAGCTGAGAAGTTCTAGAAATGTTATCGGTGAACCAAAAGAATATTAGAAATTTGTGCCTTGACCCTAAGGTGTAATAGATGTTAATCCATCTTGATCACCAAAGGATAGTTGTTGCCTATGTGCAAGTATGCTGAGAAATTTAATGGGATTAGAAAAGTAACAAGTAGCAACCCTGAATATTGTGTGGCATAGAGAATGGTTAATTGATACATGAATTGTCGGAAAAGAATGGGATAAACTATTCGACCCTTGCTGCATGAGATTAAGAATGTCCGTAAGATAATTTGATGATTGAGAAATATATGGGATTGGGAAATGGCAAACGTGTTAGATAATGTCGGTATAGGTGACTGTTGGTTGGGATATAGATAGTTGGCTTATGACTTGGTGGTGTGACTCTGTCATACAGATCGAATAGTATGATTCCATAAGTTATGATGAGACTATCGGAATCGATGACCCTTGAATAGTTAACCTTGGTTTATGGGTTCGTGTGAGTACAAAGGAATTGGAATAGAAATTAAATTATTGGAATTTACTTGATGGATTATTAGAATGATGAGAATCGTATGTCGGATTGGGAATTGACCGTAATGTTGATAGATCGATCTTAGTCGATTGTTGGGTAAGTCTAGAATGAGCCTCTGTGGAAATTATTTTCTTGAGGAAGACCCTGGATAGATAGACTTGACCCTAGCGACCAGTTGATGAATTACCAATTGCTGGCTTAGCCCAATTGGCGATTCATTATTCAGACTGACTTGATACCCATAGGTTTGGGTAGAGTTTCTTAGAACTGTCGGTTGCTTGTTGGCCCTAAGAAAAAGAAACTAGTATAACCCTAGTAGCCGTCCACTCTAGGGAAGTCACCTGAATGATTAGGTATAGCTGTCGGTATAGCTAACCATTGAGACTGGACCGAATAATAGATGGCCGTTGGCGAACCATAGAATGACCTTGTGGCATTGAACGAGAGATGGTGATGAGTATGACCTAAGAATGATAAGTTGTAAGTATATGATCCAATGTGAACCTTAGAGATGTTTGACCCTTGAGGATTATGTGTCGACCTATAGCGGGAAATGGAATCGTGGGATGAGACTTGAGTTTTATGTATCGAATAGTGAATTATTATATGAGATGGAATTGGCTGCTCATGACGGAAATGTTGGATCGGTATCGATAGTTGGTGATGTCGGATTGTATCTTTTAGAAAAGATGAATTGCCTCGGTGAAAAATATTGTTGGATTTGGGAAGGAATATGATTGTTGTTGTGAAACCTTGATATGATTGGCTCTAAGTTAGACCTTTGATCGAATGTTAGAAATGTTATGCTTGGATAGAGAGTTGTCCCTGATGTTAAGTGTTGTGGCCTGGAAGATAGTGATTGTGGCAAGTAAATAAAGTGATAAGTCAATTGAAAGGATGCTAAGTCGGACTTGGAAAACAGGGTTATATCGTGGCTGATCCAATTGCACTAACATGGAAGTTGGCTGAAGTACATATGTTTTGGGGACGCCTAAAATATGTGTATGGATCCAGCCGAAGTGATAGGTTGCGACTGAGGTAATATTGTGGTAAAAATTTATCGTACTAGCACGGACTTTGGCTAAAATGCATATGTTTTAGGGATGCCTGAAATATGTGTATGGATCCAAACGAAGTGATGCGTTGCGACCAAGATAGAATGCAAGGAAAATGTTAGTGAATCAATGAGAAGTTGCAAGTATTTATAAAAGAGAAAGATGGATTAAATCGTTGATGGATTAAAATGACACAGTTGGATAACTATTTTGAAATGATCAAGTGGGCTAAAATAAATATTGAATTGAATGATGAATGAGTAAACACATTGTGATTGAGTGAACCTAGTAGAAGAGTTGTTTCCTTAAGTTTCGAGGACGAAACTTTTTCTGAGTGGTATATTATGTAATGCCCCGCTCCGCACGAGGCATTTGGTTGGCTTGTTGGATGGGATCAGAATGTTGGACCGTGACTTGTGTTAGAGATCAAGAGAGTTGAGACTCATGCAGTCTTTCTTAGCTGGCTAGACGGAATGGGTATTGGAACGTAGCTCGCTGGTGGAGCTATGCTTAATGGGATTGGAGCAGGAAGACCGTTATATAAGGCAAGTGGAACTGTCCTCCTTCCTTCTTATTCCTGTATGCTTAATAAATAGAATAATGTGATGCTATGAATTGTCCCTAATGTTCCATGTTTTAGTTGCTGAGTAATTGAGATGCTTATGCTAAGAATTATTGAACTGCCGAATGAATCACACTTGAACTGCTAATGCGACTTGATGCTTGAAATGAATTGATAACGTCCATTCGGTTAATAATGTATAAGCAATGAATACTTGAGTAATGAGATGCTACGAGAATGATACATGAGTAATGAACTGGCTATGCTATTAACACAAAGAATGTAATGAAATACTAGAATCATGTACATTCTGCATAACTGTTGATGTTGTCTGTTTTCTTATATGCAATGAAAGAAAGAATACTGTCCCTGTGAAATGAAATGAATATGCTATTGTCCCTATGAAATGAATGAATTGTTACAGGTCCCTTCGAAATGAATGAATGTTGTTGTTCCTCCTTAGAAGGAACGTAATGAGAAATGTTGAAATGGAACAAACAATAAAAATGATGGGGTTTGGGATCATGGAGATCACCAAGTAGAATGATGGTAATGATTAGTCGCTGAACACGGCTTGGGATTGAGATGAGATGTTGAACTGTTGGCTCTGCTTACTTTCAGTTACTTTACCATGCATTTGTGTTATCGAGTCGACACGCATTCGCATGGTCATGGACGTACTTGTACAAGTCTGAGTAAGTTTCCTCGAACGGTACCTGGGGCGTTGGGACCGATTCGACCCGGGAGGAAACATTGGTCGTGCTATGGTGGCACGAGATATTACGGGACATTCGGCTAGGCTTGCAACCTACCCTGGAATGGTATGTCGTAATATCCGTTGGAAAGTCCTTTATGGTGCAGTTTCACCAACGACCATGTAGTCAGGATTCATGTTAATGAATGTTTTGTGCAGACAGAGTAAGTATATCATATTATCCTGTATTTTAATGCAGATACGAGGAAGTTGGCTATCGGTAAGAAATCACTTAAATGTGATATACTCAATATATGTGTTGGTTTAACTTACGGGCTTAACATGACAAATAAGTGACGCTGTGTTGTAGCCTTTTAATATGAGATCCTGTTTAACATGTTAAGTTCAGTATGCTAAGAAATATGCCTTGTTATGAACCATTATTCAACCATAACATACATGTTAAGTGATGCTTGAAGTGAGAACTGTTATAACATGTTTAAGATGTTAATGTTAACGATGCCTCAATAATGCATTTTTATGATAATACTTAGTATGTCTCAATGATGCCTTTGCATGATAACACCAGGAATGCTATAATGATATGTCCACATGAATGCTATTAAGAATATGTTTACATACTTCACTCTGATTATTACCCATGAACTGTAAACTGATGCTAGGCCCCAAGTAGAAAGATCATACTAATAAATGCTTGCTTAAATGATCACTTTAATGTTGGTTTATGCGAGTGGGTTGGATTCTACTCGCCAGTACATAGATGATGTGCTGACCCACGTTTTGTGGGCAGGTGCTCGTGCTTGTGATGTTCTACACACGAAGATTGGCTTGATTGGTCTCGCGACATCGAAGATTTGTTGGGCATACAGAAGCTCTCCTTGTACAAGATGATGTCTTCTGTTTATAAAGGGCATAATGTATGGAAACATTGTAATCAGTTGTACCAGTGAGATTGTAAGCCAAGTTAGTGTATCGAGTTGTAATCCAACGTATCCAAGTATCAAATGTAAGATGTATAGCATTGTTCAGTTGGCTTTCAATGTAAAGTAAGATTGGTTGTAAGCATTATATTTCAATACAAGTCTTGTACTCTTCTGCAATTATCAATAAAAAGAATAAAGTTCTGTATGTCTTTGTGTGACTTCAAGTTGTCCTTTTTCTTCGCTGCTATAAAGAAGTGATGTACTTCTATTCAATAAGTCAGATTGTCCTCATTAACTTTAATTTGTCTGCTTCTGCCGCTGCGATGTGTCTCTATTTGAAGATTATCAATTATGGACCATCTTTGCCTTGTACAAGTGCAATACCAGACTTGTACGACATCACGCCCAAGCGAGGACGATCGATTCCAAGAGATAACTTATGTGAATAAATGACTCTACGAATCGGGGTGTGACATGCAGTGGTCAAGGTGCACGTAAAGAAGCAGTGATCGAGGGGCTTTCGGTCGAGGAGCGACGATCAACATTGGTCAAGTAATGGGGCTTCATGTAAGGGAAAAGGTGTAGCGCCCCGCTTTCGATAGGCGACGGAACTTCATAATATGCTAGCGCCGAGTCAGATCGGCCGGGAACTTAGATGGCCATTTGACTCGATCGCTAAGCTTGGTAAACGATAACGCCTTGCGGCATCGATTCAATTTGATTTGGACGGAAGATACGAGAATCGATCCAACTAATGGAACGACTTCTGTTGGAACAAGTCCTAGATGCAGCGGGCTGCGTCTCGGCGCGCGAGCTCTCTATAAGAGTCCCTTCGACGGGACCGGACCACTGTATGGTTTTCTTGGAGCTTTGCCGCTGGGCTTGGTTGAAGTACTTTCGCATCGTTTTCATGGATGCAATTACAAATTTCGATACAAGAAGAAAAGAAGGAAATCTAACAAAGTGTTGATGCATTGCAGGAGCTCGCGTAACTAAGGATTGACGTTGCGTAGCGCTTCGACGACCTGCACAAAGCAAAGTGATCGGTGGGTGATTCGGCCTTCTTTTCTATTCTGTCCCGCAAACGTATTCCTTGCTTCGAATTCATTCAAATCGAACGATGCCAAGTTAATTGCATGCCAATCCACTAAGTCAAGAACTTGGGAAAAACGTATCGATTTACAAATACAAGTTTTTCACATAAACCAGAAAGTTTAAGGTTTACGGAAAAAGATAGACTATTTCAAGTGCTGCAAAATATTATGAAACGTTGATTATGGGATTTGATGCCTCGGACAATTTGGTGCCTGCGGACGCTAAATCGAGAGTACGGTTTCGGGAAAAATGAATTGATGCATGAGTTGGGGGAAAATGATAATGTCGTTCAATACTGTCCGCGCTATATAAAACTGCTTGCACATATTAAACTGTTCACACATTGGCATGGTCATGGACGGCTTGTGCACAAGTTGATCTTTCCTCGATGCGGTATCCGGGGCATCGAAACTGAATCGACCTAGGAGAAAAAATTAAAGTCGTGCTTCGGCGCGAGGCATTACGGGACCTGCAGCAGGGCTTGCAACCCACGCTGACAGGCACGTCGTAATGCCATATAAAGTCCCACGTGATGTGTAACATCAATGACCGCATATAAGATAGTAGCATACTCATCTATTGTCTTATGCAGGTGTAAATATATTATCTCTGTTTTCATGCAGGGACGAACACGGCCGTGGTAAGAAATATGATAAACTGCTATGGTTCACTGTATGCTTTATTACGCAAAGATGGCTATCGAATATGAACTGAATTCATTTAGTTCTAATAGAAAGACAACTCTAAAGCATGCCTACCCTAACAACCAGAGTCGGTTTAGACGAGTGGGTTCGTCTCGTCCACTTAGCAAGTGTGCTAATCCCATTCCCCCAATTTCCCCAGGTACGACGGGCGCGTTCAACTAAACTGGAGCTGAAGTACGGAGAGGCGTTTTGAAGCTCTTCCTATGCTGAAGTATTTTGAAGCCAATTCAAGTCGACGGCTTATGTATAAAGGGACGAATGTATGGGACGGCAAGCGTTAGTTCAGGCAACTTGTCGAATGTATCTTCTTTCTGTTTTCAATCAATATAGCCGCAACGGCATCCTATGTAAATTACGACTTGTACTTCGTTGCAAGCTATAAATGAAAAGCATTTCTATCTTCCTATACAGCGTCTTATATTCTGATGTGATTTGTGAAGTTTCGACTTGGCGTATTTATATCAAAATAAAAAAGATAACCATTTGAGAACTTGTCATCTTGCCTTGCACGAGCGCAACTCCAGGCTCGTGCGGCATCACGCCTTAGCGAGGACGATCGAATCGGCAAAGTAACACCAGGGACGAACGGTTTGTCGACTCGGGGCGTGACAAATTGGTATCAGAGCACAGTTATGTTTCCTCGGATTTTCGAAAGTTGTTTCATTATTGGAATGTCCATTGCGATGGCTCGATTGAATGCTTGTCGACATGCTGCGTGAAATAAAAGTTCCATACAGGTAAGCCCGTAGATATTTTTGAAAAAAATACTAACGGGTTTACTCTGTTTTGTAGGAATGACTAAGAAAAGGAACAATTCCGCCCCAACCCAAACTGTAGATAGTACGTCGAGCACAAAAAGTGCTGAGCCTAGCGAGACGACTATGCAGAAGATGCTACAGTTGATGGAACTGCAGCAGCAGCAGCTTCAGACACAATTCAAAGCCCAATTTGAGGCGCAACAAAAACAGATGAACGCCCTGACTCAGATAGTGAGCAGAATGGCGGGCAACACCAAGACGACGGATGAAGAACCCGGGGAAAAGTAAGGCGATCAAGAAGAAAACGAGGAAGAAGAAGCTCAACAGCAAATGATGAATTCTTCTTCCTTGTTCAAGGCAAAGGAGTTCCGCAAGATGAATCCACCAAAGTTCAACGGCCGAGCAGAGCCCGATGTGATCGTGGGATGGCTTACGGAGATGGAGGACCTGTTTAATCTGCTTAGCATTGAAGGGTCCCATAGAGTAACTTGTGCGGTGTTACAACTGCAACTGAGGGCGCACGACTGGTGGGGAGCTAAAAAGCAGGAAATCTACGAAGCCGATACAGATGCCACGATTTCCTGGAAGATATTCAAGGAAGCTTTCCTTGAACAATACGTTCCTCGCGCCGTCCGTCGCCAAAAAAAAGACGAGTTCATGATGCTGCGACAGGGAAATATGCCTGTCGAAGATTACGACTCGAGCTTCTCAAAGCTGGCAAAGTTTGCCGGCGCCTTCCTGCCCAACAAGGAAGCATGGTGTGAACGCTTCCAACAAGGCCTGAACGACGAACTGCGAAGGGACGTCATGAACCAGAGATGCCGAACTTATCGTGAATCCTATGAAGCCACACTTGATAGTGAACGGATCTTTGGCCGCATGTCACAAAGGGCCGTGCCTGTCGTTCGCAACAATTTCAACAAGCGTCCTAATGACGCTGGAGGATCGGGAGTACCCAAGCGTCCAAACACGTTTGAGAATCGGCGTCCATTTTCGGGATTACACTGCAATATCTGTGGCAGGGATGGGCATCGCTAGAGTGATTGTTACCACAGAATATGTTTCGGGTGTGGCGCGAAGGGCCATTCGAAGTCACAATGTACGAGAACTGTTCCGATCCAACAGAACCCACCGAGGAACGTCCCGAATCCGCATAAAGTGCCGATACTGCAAGGCGCGAATGCGGTGCCCATCAACCAACAGAACCAACGCCACGGAGCTCAAGGCCGAGTTTATGCCTTAACTCGGGATGAGGCGCTTGCGTCCGATACGGTTGTAACAGGTATATTACTCTACAAAGATATACCTGCTCGAGTATTATTCGATTCGGGTGCGACGTATAGCTTTATATCTGCTGATTTTACGAGAGAAAATAAAATAACCATGCAATCACTAGATATAAATATTAGCGTTAGCACTCCGTCGGGAGTCGATATGCCCGCAAACTTTATTTGTAGGGATGGCCATATTTGCATCGGAGGAAGATATCTATCCTTGGATGCCGGCGTACTAGACATCAAAGATTACGACGTAATCCTGGGCATGGATTGGTTGGGCGCTTGCCGTGCAACGATCGAGTGCGCGGAGAAGAGAGTGGTGTTTCGTCTTCCTGGCGAGACAGAGTTCTCCTATTCGTGCGGTACGGTCTCGAAGACGGTAATGATGGTGTCGGCAATCTCGGCGAGGCGTATGCTGCGTTCCGGCTGCGCGGGATACTTGGCATCAGTCCGAGACACGCGGAAGGATAATACAAACACAATACAGACTGATGTTGTGACAGACTTTCCCGATATTTTTCCTGACGAGATGCCAGGGATGTCGTCGGATCGAGAAATTGAATTCAGCATCGACACCTTTCCGAATACACGACCGATATCCAAGGCGCCTTACCGAATGGCTCCAGCAGAACTGAAGGAACTGAAGGTGCAATTACAAGAGTTGCTAGACCGTGGATTTATTCGCCCTAGCGTCTCTCCGTGGGGAGCTCCCGTACTGTTCGTGAAGAAGAAAGATGGGTCGTTGCGGCTATGCATCGACTATCGGGAACTCAACAAGGCGACCGTGCGAAACAAGTATCCTTTGCCGCGAATCGACGACTTGTTTGACCAACTGCAAGGCGCGTCAGTATTTTCAAAAATCGATCTTCGCTCAGGCTATCATCAACTGAAGATCAAGTCCGACGACGTATCGAAGTCCGCCTTCCGCACTCGATATGGTCATTACGAATTCTTCGTCATGCCGTTCGGTTTGACGAATGCCCCGGCCACTTTCATGGATCTGATGAACCGAGTCTTTCGACCTCAAATAGATAAATTTGTAGTCGTATTCATCGACGATATCCTTGTCTACTCAAAGAATCGGGAAGAGCACGCGGAACATTTGAAGACGGTACTGCAGATTCTGCGTGAAAACAAATTGTACGTCAAGCAGAGTAAGTGCGAGTTCTGGATGAGTAGCGTGACATTTCTCGGGCACGTAATCTCTGCCGAAGGTGTCGCGGTGGACCCAAAGAAGATTGATGCGGTGGTGGATTGGAAACGACCTGCCTCGTCTAGCGACATTCGGAGTTTCCTTGGCTTAGCGGGCTACTACCGTAGGTTCGTGCGAAGCTTTTCAAAACTAGCGTCGCCTCTGACTCGCCTCACCCAGAAGGGAGTAGTATTTGAATGGAGCGACGACTGTGAATCCAGCTTTCAAGAGTTGAAGCAACGGCTCGTCTCAGCTCCAATCCTTGCACTTCCAGACGGTCCCGAAGGCTTTCAGATATTCAGCGACGCGTCGGGAACTGGCCTCGGGTGCGTACTCATGCAGAGAGACAAAGTCATCTCCTACGCTTCACGGCAGTTGAAGCAGCACGAGAAAAATTACCCGATACACGACTTAGAATTGGCGGCGATCGTCTTTGCATTGAAGTTATGGCGGCACTATCTCTACGGCGTAGCATGCAGAATCTACACAGATCATAAAAGCCTGAAGTACTTGTTCACGCAACGGGAACTCAACCTACGACAGCGACGATGGCTCGAACTCATAAAAGATTACGAGCTAACGATCGAGTACACGCCGGACAAGGGAAACGTGGTAGCCGATACACTCAGCAGAATGTTTATGGGAACACTGGCCATAAACAAGGAAATACGGCGAGACCTTGAAGCGATGGGTATCGAACTTGGAATTGAGTATTGACACCTGCACCTAGCTCAACTGAAGTTAGGATCGAGCCTGCTTAGCAAGATAAAGACCGCACAGGAGGACGACTCATTCCTGAAGAAAATGTGCGAACTAATTTCAACGAGAAGGACGACTGACTTTGCGGAAGACGGAGACGGGACGATGCGACTGAAGGGAAGGCTCTGCATTCCTGAAACTGCCGAACTCAGAAAAAAAATTCTGACGGAGGCGCACTATGCGAAGTACTCGTTACATCCTGGAAGCACCAAGATGTACAAGGACTTGCGCACAAACTTTTGGTGGCACGGCATGAAGAAAGACGTGGCTACGTTCGTATCGCAATGCATGGCGTGTCAGCAGGTGAAGACGGAACACCAACGGCCAGGCGGCGAGCTGCAGAACATCCCTATTCTCGAGTGGAAGTAGGACAATATCTCGATAGATTTTATTGTGGGATTTTCGAAGACGCCGCGGGGGAATGACGCGATTTGGGTCATTGTTGATAGATTGACCAAGTCGGCTCACTTCATCACAATTAAAGTAGGATGGAGCGTCGATCGGTTAGCATAAATCTACGTCGATGAGATTGTTCGACTGCACGGGGTACCGGCCTCAGTAATTTCGGACAGAGACGGGCGATTCCTATCGCGTTTCTGGACGAGCCTCCAAGCGGCGATGGGGACCAAACTGAACTTTAGTTCGGCGTACCATCCCCAAACAGACGGCCAGACGGAGAGAGTCAACCAGATCTTAGAAGATATGTTGCGTCTGTGTGCGATCGACCTAAAGACTAGTTGGGATACGCATTTGCCGCTTGCGGAGTTTGCGTATAACAACAGTTATCAGTCGAGTATTCAGATGGCTCCATACGAAGCGCTCTACGGGAGGAAGTGCCGTTCGCCGATATGCTGGGATGAAGTCGGAGAGCGACAAGTACTGGGACCGGAACTGGTGGAGCAGGCCGTCGAAAAGGCGCTTGATTCGAGATAGACTCCGCATCGCGCAAAGTCGACAAAAGAGCTACGCAGATCTTCGTCGACGACCGCTAGAGTTTTTGGCCGGGGACCATGTGTTTCTGAAAGTAACGCCCATGCGCAGAGTGATGCGGTTCGGCGTTAAAGGCAAATTGAGTCCGAGATTTGTAGTCCCCTTCGAGATCATTGAGCGAGTTGCGACGGTTGCTTATCGGATCGCGCTACCTCCTGCCTTAGTCGATATGCACGATATTTTCCACGTTTCACAACTTCGAAAATACGTGCACGATCCAAGTCATGTGGTTAGCTTCGATCAGTTGGAGCTACGTACTGACTTGTCTTACTCGGAGGAGCCTATTCAAATTTTGGACCACAAGGAAAAAGTGCTACGAAATCGATCGATGTCCTTGGTCCGCGTGCTTTGGCGAAACCATACAGTCGAGGAGTCGACGTGGGAGATGGAGGCGGAGATGAAGGAGAAGTACCCTGCGTTGTTCGTCTAAATTAAGGTCCGACCCTTGTTCTTAAGTTTCAGGACGAAACTTTTTCTTAGTGGTATATTATGTAGCGTCCCGCTTTCGATAGGCGACGGAACTTCATAATATGCTAGCGCCGAGTCAGATCGGCCGGGAACTTAGATGGCCATTTGACTCGATCGATAAGCTTGGTAAACGATAACGCCTTGCAGCATCGATTCAATTCGATTTGGACGGAAGATACGAGAATCGATCCAACTAATGGAACGACTTCTGTTGGAACAAGTCCTAGATGCAGCGGGCTGCGTCTCGGCGCGCGAGCTCTCTATAAGAGTCCCTTCGACGGGACCGGACCGCTGTATGGTTTTCTTGGAGCTTTGCCGCTGGGCTTGGTTGAAGTACTTTCGCGTCGTTTTCATGGATACAATTACAAATTTCGATGCAAGGAGAAAAGAAGGAAATCTAACAAAGTGTTGATGCATTGCAGGAGCTCGCGTAACTAAGGATTGACGTTGCGTAGCGCTTCGACGACCTGCACAAAACAAAGTGATCGGTGGGTGATTCGGCCTTCTTTTCTATTCTGTCCCGCAAACGTATTCCTTGCTTCGAATTCATTCAAATCGAACGATGCCAAGTTAATTGCATGCCAATCCACTAAGTCAAGAACTCGGAAAAAACGTATCGATTTACAAATACAAGTTTTTCACATAAACCAGAAAGTTTAAGGTTTACGGAAAAAGATAGACTATTTCAAGTACTGCAAAATATTATGAAACGTTGATTATAGAATTTGATGCCTCGGACAATTTGGTGCCTGCGGGACGCTAAATCGAGAGTACGGTTTCGGGGAAAATGAATTGATGCATGAGTTGGGGGAAAATGATAATGTCGTTCAATACTGTCCGCGCTATACAAAACTGCTTGCACATATTAAACTGTTCACGCATTGGCATGGTCATGGACGGCTTGTGCACAAGTTGATCTTTCCTCGATGCGGTATCCGGGGCATCGGAACCGAATCGACCTAGGAAGAAAAATTAAAGTCGTGCTTCGGCGCGAGGCATTAAGGGACCTGCAGCAGGGCTTGCAACCCACGCTGACAGGCACGTCGTAATGCCATATAAAGTCCCACGTGATGTGTAACATCAATGACCGCATATAAGATAGTAGCATACTCACCTATTGTCTTATGCAGGTGTAAATATATTATCTCTGTTTTCATGCAGGGACGAGCACGACCGTGGTAAGAAATATGATAAACTGCTATGGTTCACTGTATGCTTTATTACGCAAAGATGGCTATCGAATATGAACTGAATTCATTTAGTTCTAATAGAAAGACAACTCTAAAGCATGCCTACCCTAACAACCAGAGTCGGTTTAGACGAGTGGGTTCGTCTCGTCCACTTAGCAAGTGTGCTAATCCCATTCCCCCAATTTCCCCAGGTGCGACGGGCGCGCTCAACTAAACTGGAGTTGAAGTACGGAGAGGCGTTTTGAAGCTCTTCCTATGCTGAAGTATTTTGAAGCCAATTCAAGTCGACGGCTTATGTATAAAGGGGCGAATGTATGGGACGGCAAGCGTTAGTTCAGGCAACTTGTCGAATGTATCTTCTTTCTGTTTTCAATCAATGTAGCCGCAACGGCATCCAATGTAAATTACGACTTGCACTTCGTTGCAAGCTATGAATGAAAAGCATTTCTATCTTCCTATACTGCGTCTTATATTCTGATGTGATTTGTAAAGTTTCGACTTGGCGTATTTATATCAAAATCAAAAAGATAACCATTTGAGAACTTGTCATCTTGCCTTGCACGAGCGCAACTCCAGGCTCGTGCGGCATCACGCCTTAGCGAGGACGATCGAATCGGCAAAGTAACACCGGGGACGAACGGTTTGTCGACTCGGAGCGTGACAAAAGGAGCAATGGAATTTGGGGTATACCAGACGATCAACAGTGGTAGTGGTTTAAAATTTTGGTTGTGGATTTGGGGGGATCAAATATTAAGAGAGAGAGAGAGAATGGGGGAGTGGCCTATGTAATCAAATGATATATAAAATTTAGCAAGTCAACAATAAGACATTGTTAATAGTCTCTAATAATGTGACTAATTATTAAGACGTCACTGACTTGTGATGTTCAGTGACGTGCGTTCCAAATTATCTCAAATGAACTTTGTCGCATGTCATCGCAATAAAACTAATCGTTTGTTTCGAGTCTCTAATTTGGTCACAAATAGCGAAATCCACTTTTGGAGTCGCAATGGACATTGCTAATGCAACTTATTTAGTAGTGTATGTCACGTCCAAATTCTACCAAATCGATAAGTCGCAACAGGGTGTGATGACATACAACTAAGTTGCGTTTGTACAATTTATAAAATAGTTATTTTATAGAAGTTTGCGCAGTGGTTTAAATGAGAGATTGAATAACAACATAACACATAATAAATAATTCATTATTGATAATTTATAACATAAACATAGACTCTCAAATAACTGAGTAGAAAAGTGTCAAACCTGACTTACAACTTTGAAACAACAAAATAAGATAGATTGCTCCATACATCATATTCCTTAACTAAAAATAAAGTAAAAAATACCTTCAATGGAGGTCTTCAAAGCGATATTTGTAATCTTAAAAATAACGAAAAAGCTTCTTCATAGTTGGACGATCTTTCAACACTCTGTACGTCTTCTTGATTCCTAGCAACTTGGAGACTTGGGACAAAAGATTTAAAAATGCACTTGTGAGTAGCGAATAAATCCAACTCACCAAAATTAACACGATAATACTATGAAAGCATGCAAGATTAATAGTAATCTTTCTATTTGTTCTTATGTTTAATAATTTATAAGACAGGAATATAGAAACATAACATATTACCAAATGGTAATTCTTACCCACAGTCAGTTGTCCTTCCCTGCAAACAATATTTACCATAGATCTTTCATGTAGAAAACATCATTAACTATGTAGCTGATCTATATGAAGGTCACTAGTGAGTGCACCATATTGGACTATTTAGGGGATTACGATGTCTCCTACAATATATGTAGCTAGCCTCACTAGAGGTCCTACAATCCCTGTGCCTTATACCTTAGCACCAGTTATCCGTGTTCATCCTAGGCCAAATTGGTTCCATGGTCGCGGATACCGTTCGAGGAAACGAATGCATAAGTTGTCCATCACCATGCATGCATATAAAGCTTAGCTATCAAAATATAGCATGGAAAATAACAGAAACATAGACATAACTATGCATCATATTCCCATTTAATTCTATCTTCCTCGAGCTAGCTATCGCTTAAAATCTCAAAATATAATTTTATATAAAAAAAATTCCACGATTCTATTTATATCTAACAACAGTACCACAATCCATGATTCTATATAACAATCAAACAAAATTGTGATTACTATCTTGATTATTTTTATTAAGTTATCATTGATCAAATGTTACAACAAAGACAAGAAGATATTATTTTATTAGAGTTTGGAGATTAAAAAAAAAAGAAGGATCAAAGTCACTCAATGTTGAAGTATTACCGAGAGAAAAAGAACTCTAACGCTAAGATCAAGCCTCGCCTACGCGATCACCTGCATTTGTACCAACAGAGGATCAATACCTTTCTTCTCTCTTTCTCTCAAAATTCAATATGAATACGAAAACCGATGAAGACAAACAATGAAATTCATCGACAATATTCGTAAAATCAATAGCGAAAGCATCTTAAAAAATATTGAGAAGGTTTGAGAAAGAGACTCTTATATAGAGTTCTTCTCCAGATATAGTTTACTGCAAATATAGCTTAATTCCAGATAAATCAATCCATAGATAGAAAGGGTTTTAATTCAGTTTGCCCCGATCAATCAATATCGATAGGATTTCTCGCACAATATCCTTACTAAGAGCGGGGCACTACAGTGTATACTCACAAATCATCTTACAATACAAGGATTTTTATTGTAATACGTCGAACTACATAGGACGTTACTCTCCTCATCATCTGCTATGAGTGACATTTTCTTGTTGGTCATATACTGTTTTCATGAGTGATTCACCACACCTAACATATGGCCGTCATAATCTTTGGGTTCGTTGTATGGGCACACACATAAGATACCATAAATGGCCTTAGGTCCAAGGTGATCTTGCATTATTGACATAAATGAGATCCCTAATTGACATTAGCATATATCATCCATTACGAATTTCTTTGTTGGTGTCATGTTCAATCGCCCAACTAACGGAGCAACGGTACTCACGGTGGCAACTATACCATCAACTTATGAGACCAGTTTCACTGATCACATGAGTTCGACAAAGAGACAACCGACCTATCTGACTTCACCACTACAATAATATTATATTTCTGAACTTTCCAAACACCCAAAAAAAAATTTGACGGAAATTATAATTTTCCATGTATATATAAAGAACTAAGAATTGATTTCATTTTGTTTTTTTTCCGTGAACAAAACGAGGCCTACACTACATTGTTGTCGATAGCATAGCATATTCCTAACTTAGCTACACTCCATGTTCAAGGATCCATCATTGAGCACTCCATATTTAGTTTACTTACCAATTTGCAATAACCTAATTAATCATCACCAAACTCTCAGCTCATATGTTGAGTCCCACACTAAATGGTAAGATATGAGCCCGACAAACATATGCATGATTTATAGAACTAATTGCAGCAACAACAAAAAAGTTAACACCTATAAATGATACAGACATGTCCAATCCCGCCACTCCCTTTGCTAAAAAAAAATAAACAGGATAAAAGAAGAAGTAATCATGATGAAGGGAAAGAATGAAGAATACAAAGAATAAAATTCAGACCTACTACAACCATCAAAGCACAAACATTTCCCCTAATTATTGCTTAAGACACTAAACTAAATTAATCGCGGTCGCCGGCGTTGCATTCTCCTTTGAGATGCCAGGCCTTGCCATTGAGCAGGTGGACCCAGCCCGGCGGCAGCCGACGATCAGCCGAGGATCTCCTTGTCGACGCGCATGGCACAGTGGTCCGGACTGGGGGCTGCAGCCATGTTCTTGAGGCTCTGGTGGTGGTAAACCTGCCTCAGCCTCTCTATCTCCTTCTTAAGAGCGTCTTGATGAGCTGCATTTGACATCATAGTGAAACGATTAAGAAGAAGTGTATATATAATATATAGAACCTCTTCTTAATTTAGATTCGTAACAGTAGCAATTATGACAATCTTAATAGTATATATATATTCTTTCAAATATGCATACAACTCATTGAACAGGATTGATTTGATTGAATTGGAAGACTTAAAACTTTGAAAATTTCTATTATAACTTTTCAATTTTGTGAAATACTTATTATATCCTCTATGAATTTCTTACAAAAATATGTATTTATATTTTTGGTCCCTCGTCATTCCAATAGTATATTGTTCAAGTTAAGCTGCGTGTATGTTTTTGCAGTTAAAAAGCTAAGGGTGTGTGCTGCATCAAATTGTCTCCATGTGCAATGACATCTCTGCATGTTGCAGCAGTGAAGATGTACATAGACATCTCTGCATGTCGTGTCACTATTGCCTCTCTCTCTCTCTCTCTCTCTCTCTCTCTCTCTCTTAGTAAAGATCTAGGGATATGTAAATAGCTTAATTTGAGCATTCTAGATATTATATATGACACCCATTATGACGTAATAATTAGAACTCACCATCTTTGAAGATCTTGTCTTGTGCAAGAGCCGCAATCCTTTGCCTGAGATGGCTGTTGCCGACGGTGAGGACGGAGCGCTGGTGGTCGAGGAACGCGACTCGTGGAGACAACGCCGATACTTCAGTCTGCATCGAATTGATCAGAAGCCAAATGAATGAATGAATGAGAAGCAAGTAAGTAGTAACTAGTACTGTTACATCGATTCCATGAGGTTAGGTTTGTGGTTGTTGGTCTACCTGCAATGTAGTTACACTGCGCTCGAGCTCGGTGATGTACTGCAGCTTCCTCACTCTCGATCTCTGCGCGGATTGCCTGTTTGCTAAGATCCTGATAAAAAAAAAAAAAAAAAAAAAATTCAACCGAAACTCAATCCAAAATAGCACGGAAATGATATTTTGTCCGTCCTAGGGGTGACCGTGCTGGTCCGTGCCACATGACGACCAGCCATTGCCCCCTACTAGCATGAGCCCACCCTGGGCCGGAGGGGGCCAACGGCTGTACGCTACGTTGCTGTGGGCTGGCTCAGTCACCCCTAGGGGCGGGCAACCTAAGCAGCATCAGTCGGTAGTGATAGCTGATATGCACTGTTGCACAAATATTCACCTCTTGACCCTCTTCGGGTCCGGTGCATCCGTATTAGCCGGTTGCACCCCCGCCACGGCCGCCTCCTCCTCGGTCTGCGGCTCGACCTTGCACCCGCTCTGCACCTCAAAAGTCGCCGCCGCCGCCGCCTCCTTCTCCTCATTAATGCTGTTGTGGTCGGAAGGTGAAGAAGGGTTCGAGGAGTTCACGACCGCAGCATTTGGGGGGACGGCGGCCTCGACGACGTCGGAGGAGGAGAACATGTACATGAGCTGGTCGTCGTCGAGTCGGTCGAAGTCGTGGACGTCGACGTTGATGTCCTCCAGGAAGGCGACGGAGTCGCTCACGGAGCGGCGGTGGGACCCGCGCCTCGCGGAGGAGAAGTCGAGGAAGTCGTCGAGCCACGACGGCGGCCGCTGCTGGGCGGCAATGTTGCTGCTGCTGCCACCCAGGTTGGGCCAATTGGTAACGTTGCTAGGGACTCTAGGTGGCAATTGAGCCATTGCTAGACAATGCAATTTTGTTGCAATGGCAATGTGACAATGCAATAGCACAGAACAAAATCCTCTCTCTCTCTCTCTCCTTTGATCTTGATCAAGAAGAGAGAGAGAGAGAGAAGGGATCACATGATGATAAGGGGGATGTACAGCTAGCAACAGCTGGTCGTTGTTGTTGTTGGAAAGGAAGGAAGGGGAAAGAAAGGGAGGGAAGGGGGCTCATGCATTAACGGTCATGAAATAAAATCGGCAGGAGACAGTTAAATTAACAGGAAGAATCAGCAACCACGTGCCTGTGTCCACCGTAATGTGCTGCTGCTATTGTAAAATTATTTATTATCTACTCTAGTACATTACGAGGGACTGTTTGGTTCGAGTGGAAAATTCATATTTGTTTACTTATTGGGTACATATATTATACGTACGTATATTTTTTCAACTTTGTTTGGTGCTCTGAAGAAGTAAATGTTAGAAGTGAAAATTTTAAAATTTTAGTGTTTTGATGGTTGATGCAGTGAATTTTGAAAAGTACAATTTTATGTATTAATTTAATAAACAAAAAAATTGAAATAAAAAGTTTAACTTTTTATATTAAAATAAACTAGCCAATTAGTAATTTAATAAGAAAATTCCGATTTTCCCACCTTGGAGAACCAAATTCATAAATTTGCTTCAGATGTAAAAATTCGAATTTTTCACCAGCAAAATTTTGCTATTTATGTCACTTCAACCTACTTTTTTTCTTCTTTTCTTTCGCATCCCTCTTTTCTAACCAAACGCGTGAAGTGGAGAAGAGGAATGAGAAATCCTCTTTTCTCTCCACTTCATTACCCAAATCCAGAAAGCAAACAGTCGTTCTATTGTTAGAGTATCATTAGTAGTTGGAACTCTCCAATGCAATTTGGAGTCCAAAATTTTGAAAAAAAAAATGTAAATGTAGAATGGATTGGGTTTGTATGAGAATAGTAGTAAATGATAAAGTGAGCACCGGTACCAAAATTGTGTGGTCAAAAATTAATGTAGAAAAAAAAAATGTAAAATCTAGAATCTAAACAATTGGTCTCCAATTGGAACTTAATATTCTACGAAGTGAGTTCCTACAATCTAGAATGAAGAAATTGGAAGGCTCAACCTATAGCTCCCATGGGTGGGATGGGACCCAAAATCTAGAAATTGAAACTAGGGATGAGACTTAGTATTCTACAAAATGAGCTCTTACATTTTGAATCTAGAATCTAGAATGTGTAATGGACCTTACTAATGATGCTCTTACAACACTCTCTTGTACTTGCTCGTGCGTGCGTCCAGCCATCCAAATTGTGGTCAGTACCGTCGACCATATCCTTCATAGTCGAGAGGGCGATAGTCCCCCTAACTTCCATCTTTAATTTTTGAAAATAAAATTAATATAATTTTTCAAAGCTTTGAAACATACAATACATTAGGTATTTCTAAATTTATGTGAAAATGTATGCTTATGTTGTTCACCTCCTCGTAATTTTATTCCTGGAATTTGCATATGGTTCTTGGTGCAAAACTCGACACTTAAGTCTAAGTTGTGCCTTCTTGTCACATTTGTGAAAAGTTCGTTCATGAAACACATGAGCTCGAGACTATAGTCGAGCGGTTGCTACAGAGGAGAATCATGTACGTCTTGTTTAATTGTTTACCTAATCGCTGGTGCCTGCAACATCCACTTGCAAGGCTCTAGGAAGATAGCTCTCGGTCTGTTTGCACTATACATTCTCCAGTTATCAGTGAGACAAACAGATCCATGCAAACATAAGAAGTCCGATTACAGAAACTCAAATAAGAACTTGCAATATGGATGCGACACGTGGATTTGATTAAGAATGAAAGTGCATTTATTTTACTTTAGTAAAAAAAAATTAGTAAAAAAATTTAAAGGATGAGATGCATTAATCCAACGGTTCTTCATGGCGGAGTTTTAAAAATTAGGAACACATGAGTTCTAGTTGGATAGAAGGGGGTGCAGTAAAAGTGGCATAAAACTGTCACTTTCAGTGAAAGTGCGATCAGTTCTCGTGTTTGGTTCAAACTGCAATCGGCAAGTGATGCTTTCTGACAGCTTCCACTTGTTGTTCTACTCTTTTCGGTCCCTTACTCTTGCATCAAAAAACTACCGCAATTGGCATGCAAGTGAAAGAGGGGGGGGGGGGGGGGGGGGGGGGGGGGGGGGGGGGGAGGGGTTGGGGAGAAATGGAAAGGTGGCGGCATCAACGGGGCGTTGGCACTACATGCTCGACGGTGGCAAAGGGGTGGCGACCTCTTCGGCTGGGGTTACGGAGATGACGGTCTCGGCAGCAACCTCGTCGGAGCGGTGGGTTCTTTTGCGGCTTCCGGAGTCGGTCCCGATCGTCGCCGTCGAAGTCCTCGTCGTCCCGGTCGTCGCAGTCCTTGTCGCGGTCCCCGTAACTCCTCGAGGTCGATGGGGGTGGCGCCTGTGATCACTGACGTGGCCACCCTGGCCGCACCCATGAGCACCGACGCGGCCATTGAATGAGGGGTTGGCGAGGTCCGGCCCGCGAGCACCGATGCTCGTCTGACTGGACGCAGTGACGGGTGACCCCAAGGAGCACAAAGTCTACAAGTTGGCGGTGAGCATATTTGGTTGGTGGTGGCGAAGTGAGGGGTTGGAGAGAGACAGAGAATGACCTAATATAAAAAAAGTTGAGATTATACCCCTTGCGGTACAAAAAACTACGTATCTAAACACTGAAAGTTATCCTCCTCACTTGCAGGAGACAAAAAGGACTGTATCTAAACACATTTTGGAAATCCATACATGCTACAAGTGCAATGCAAATAACTCAACATACTGTAAGTGTTACTTTCACACTTTCGAGAAGTTATCACTATCTAAACGGTCCATAAGATTTTTGAAACCCAAATAACATGGTGATTGCTATAAAAACTGAAATGGGAACTCAAAGTAAGAACTAACAATATGGCTATAACACGTGGACTTATATTTTTATTTACACCCTTGATTTGTTCTTTTAAGTCTTGAAAAAAAATCAAGAGATAAGAGGCATTTAATCTAACAATTTTTCATTCACGAGTTTAAAAATTAGTAACTTATGAGTTACACTAGGATTTTTGTTGAACAAGGTATTGCTCTTATAACTGTATCCGTATCATCAGTACCTATATATCTATATACCGTCCAGTCATTATTGAGAAGATAAAGCTTGATATGGTGTGGACTGTGGGATTATAGTAATGGGGGCGACTTGATGGTGATGGTCCTTTAGGAATTAAGGTAGTCCTTGATGAGCTGTGTATGTGCATGAGGAGAGAGAGAAATAGAGAGGATAGTTGATGATCTAAATCATGTCCTCCCATGTGAGCATTTGCTTGCCCGCCCCTTTCTTTCCTTTGGTCCTACACGTTGTTCCCTTGCTCACATGCCCCTCTTGCGTCTTCGTCCATATCCTATATTTCCTTCCTCTTCCCACCTTGCTTTCAATCTTTTTTTCTTTAATTTTTGGTCTTAAATTCAAGCTTTAGGTATTTGTGTTTTACAATCAACATAGGTCGCCATGGCTGAAGACAACAACATAGAACTAAAAAAGGGCATCCTAATTATTTAACGAGCTTTTTAATTACGCTAGGTTTGAAAAATCAGGATATACACAACCAACTCACTTGAGGTGTGATTCCCTCTCTGTAATTTAAAAAAAAAAAAATCATTTCTTACAATTTTGACAAATTTTTTTATAGTAATAACAAGTACCACATCCTCCACTACCGCAGGGGCGGATCCAAGGGCTTCATTGGGTGGGCTGTAGTCCATCCAACTATTTTAAAAAAAATCATTAGATACGTATATCAGTCCACAAAAAAAATGTTAGCCCATCCAATGAGTAGCCCCTGCTTGTCAATACATTATGACAAGTATCGGACCTTACAAATATAGAAAAAATTATGTCGAATTTTTGACATGAGATTAATAGTATTGTAGTAGTCCATTCCAACTTTAAATTTTTGGATTCGCCTCTGACTACCACCACAACATATGCCTAGAAAGTTGATATCCTAGATTAGGCTGTCAGGCGTGCAGCGATAATACTCATATTCCTTCACAACTAAAGATTATATATATGTATGTTTTGATGTACTTTGTACGTCCCTAGTTAGGTCAATTCTAAGTTGTACGCCCCTAGTTGAGTCATTATGAAACTTTGTTGTGGGCTTTATTAGGCTTATGATGGGACTTGGTTAATTGTAGGTTAGTTTCAATTTGTTTGAGTGGTATATGTTTTATTTTATTTTATTTTATTTATTAGTTTTTTTACGCATAATTGTTACTGTATTTGTATCTCAATGGTTGGGTTGATATGATCATGTATTATGCACATTTGAAAAGCAGGTTCACTGCTGCTTTCAGTATAAAAAAAAATTCATGTCTTGTATTTTAGTGATGTCTAGCGACCAATAGCGATGACTAGCGATGTAATGTGTCTCTAACTGATATTGAAACGTCGCTATTAGCTGCTAGGCATCGCTAATCAGTATCGGAACCGACGCAGCGGGATAGCAGAACGGGCTTACCTTCGTGCTTGGCAATGGCCAAGTCGATCGGTGATGACGATAACTGGACCACCGTTGCTTGGTGAGAGCGAAGCGGTGCCGCAAAAACTCCGATGGAGGGCCTTGTGAGGGGTCCGCACGAAGGTTGCTTGAAAACCTCAAGCGAGGGGCTTCCGAATCCACGGAACAGTCGAGTCCACAACCAAGAAAATATGAGAACAAATCTCAAACTTTAAAAAGAATTTTATTGATTAAAAGTTGTTCTCAATTGCATACAAAAGGTGCCTATTTATAGGACTTTTGTGACAACCTAATCCTAATAAAATAAAGATAAAATCTATCCTAATAAAAGATAAAGTCAAAATAAGAATCCTATCATAAATAAGATTATAAAAAAAGTAAAGAAAAGAAAAAGAAATCCAAGAGGGAAGAGAAAAAGAAAAGGAATCTTAGAGGGACTAGGATTCTACGCTACATCAGTCTCCCCTGCTTCAAGAGAACTCGTCCCTGAGTTCTTCTCAGAAATAAAGTGGTTCGTCAGATGAAAAGTATTCGTAAAGATCGACGATATTGAAAGTTGGAGAGGTATGTGTGTCTTAATGCTGAAGTCACTACCAAAATAGCTCATATTAGCGGCGAAATTAGCGACTCCGTAACTATACGTCGCTAAAGTTAAAATATTAGCGACGTACACCGACGCTTAGCGACCATAACTTAATTTTGGAAAAAATTCGACGCTAAACGTCGTTGTTCGTCGCTAATATGGAGACGATTGGCGACGTGATTTAAAACACGTCACCGGCTGCTTCTTTAGTGACGTTTAGCGACGAAAAATAGTTACGTCGCTAATATTTTTACTTAGGTCAGATAGAAATTTCATTTTCCCCCCATTTCGTAAATTCTCTCTTGCTCCCTCTCTCTCTCTCCCTCTCTCGACGATCGACCCCCACTGTCGACGACCGACCCCCCTCTCTCTCTCAGTCGACGACAACCGTCTTCCCTCCTCTCCCCCGCCGTCGACGACCCCCCACTGACGATCGGCCCCCTCTCTCTCACTCTCTCAGTCGACGACCGACCCCCCTCTCTCTCTCTCAGTCGACGACGACCGACCCCCACTGACGACCGACCCCCCTCTCCCCCGCCAACGACCCCCTCTTCCCTCTCAGGTAAACCCTAAACCCTAAATTTCCAAATTTTGGACACTAACACTGCTCTGACACGACATTGACACAGACACTGTTGCTGACACGATGGCACATTCACTTTATTTTATATATTTATACGATGATGGGTGCATGAGAGAGAGAGAGGGTTTGGTGTGTAATTCAGTATTTTATATATCTATTTGAGCTTGGAAAAGGAAAGTGGTTCATTTTCTATGTTTGGGAGCCAAAGGAAAGTAGTTGGAAGGGGAAAATGATTCCCAAGGAGTAGAAAAATAGAGGGAAAAGTGGTTCCTCCCATCTATCAAAGGGATCACTTTCCCTCCCACTTTTTCGCATTTATTATAAATTTTGTAGAGTTCTTAGTACAAGCGACTACCCATTGGTTGATTAATTTCCAAAATTTTATAGATCATGGTTTAAAGTATCAGCCGATACTTCGATCCGAAACCGCTGATACTATCGATATCGCCGATAGCAATACTCATAGGAATAGTCCGATCGATACGAATTTCGATACCGATACTGTGAACCTTGATATAGATAGGTTTATGTGTGTAGAGGAGTATGGCTACTAGTGTACTATTGAGCATAATCCACGTTAGTATTGATGTGTGTGTATATGCATATATACACCCTTAGTGTTGTGCTAGTATATATACAAGTGTGTGTGTGTATTTATTGCAGTGCCCACTCTTGAGCATCAACTGAACTATAGTTCAGTTCAGTCTATGTATGGGTTGTCTACAAATAGATAAGGGCCTTGGATTAGATAAAGGAAAAAAATACGAGTCAAATTGATGTTAAGACAATTTCATAAAGGAAAAAATACGAGTCAAATTGATGGCCATTCCATAAAGGAAAAAATACGAGTCAAATTGATGTTAAGACAATTTTCAACTTGACATTGGCGATATCGAAACGAATCTAGTGTCTGAATGAGATTGGCATCACTAAGAATCGATAGCGTATGTGTACACGTTGGATGCACAAGAACGGTCTTGTGCGATATAGCATGGTTATTAGTAACTGTCCGCTACTAATGTGCCCCATAATAAGATATAATATACGAATTTGTGCCTATTGGATAATGCGTGTCAATCTTTGCAGAATTATTTCCAAATGGATATGAATTACTACTTGCAGAATCGTTCATGGATGTACAATCATCGTCCTGATGATATGTGTGGTGTGCGGGATGAATACATAGCGGGAGTAGAGCAGTTCCTGCACTTTGCTAAGGCGTTCCCTCAGTACATGGACGACACCAAAATTAAGTATCCGTGTGTGAAATGTCATAACGTGAAATATTATCCAGAAGTGGAAGTGACATATTATTTGTACTCGAGGGATTTCACGCCTAATTACTATCAGTGGATCGTACACGAAGAACTTGTGTCTTCAGCATCAGAGCCGGAGCCTTATGTTGAGCCGTATATGCATGCGGGACCTAATTTTGTTTCAGATAATCATGCATATGACGACGGATGCGTGAACATGGTTTTCGACGCTGCGGGGCCTAGTTTTGTTCATGATACAGCTGAGGAGGCACCGAATGTCGATGCTGCAAAATTCATGGAGTTACTGGAGAATGCAAGGACTCCATTGTATCCTGGTTGTGAGGATCATTCACCGTTGGAGGTGGTTACAAGACTGTTGAGCATTAAGTCAGATTTTAACATGTCGCAAGAATGCTACAACCGAGTGTTGGAGTTGATTATAGAGATCTTGCTGGCGGGTGCTAAGTTACCTAAAGACTTCTACCGGTCTAAGAGGATGGTGAGATCGCTCTGGATGGAATACGAGAAAATCGATTCTTGTCGCAATAGGTGTATGATGTACTACAAAGACGACAATGACGCAGATGTGTACAGATTTTGTGGTGCTGATCGCTATAAGACAACTAGTACAGGAAGGTCTACCGGTGCAAGAAGACCGACCGATTCAATGCACTACTTGCCTTTGACGCCGCGGTTGTAAAGATTATTTATTGTGAAAGAGACGGCCAAAAATATGAGTTGGCACATGCGAGAACAGATTGAAGGAGTGTTGGATCACCCATCCGATGGAGAAGCGTGGAAGCACTTTGATCGAGTGTATCCTGATTTTGCTTCAGATCCGTGTAATGTCGGGTTGGGGCTATCTTCTGACGGTTTTACTCCTTTTGGTCTTTCGGGATCCCAGTATTCGTGCTGGCCTGTGATTGTCACTCCGTATAACCTACCGCCTTGGATGTGCATGAAGACTCAGTACATGTTTCTAACCGTTATAATTCTTGGTCCGAACAATTCCAAAGAAGAACATTGATGTGTACATACAGCCTTTGATAGATAAGTTGAATTAGTTATGGGAAGTAGGCGCTAACACGTACGATGTTTCCACGAAGCAGAATTTTCAGATGAAGGCAACCCTTATGTGGACCATCAACGACTTTTCGGCCTATGGAATGTTATCTGGATTGAGCAATCATGGCCGTCTCTCATGTCCGTATTGCATGGACCATACTAAGGCTTTTCGCTTGAAACACATAGGAAAATCGTGCTTCTTTGATTGTCATCGACAATTTCTGCCAAAGATCATCTATTCAGAAGGTACATGAATGCATTCCGTGCCGGCATTGTAGAGAAGGGTGATCCACCGCCAAGGTGGTGCAGAGCTACGATATGGGAGAAGGTTAGAGATTTTTCAAGTGCTATCGAAGATCCTATAACTGGGTACAAGTACGATGGATTTGGTAGAGATCATAACTGGACATAGAGGAGCATATTCTGGGATCTGCCATATTGGAGTACCAATCTGATCAGACATAATCTTGATGTCATGCATATTAAAAAAATGTGTTTGATAACATAATTAATACTGTGACGGACGTAAAGGAAAAAACGAAAGATAATCCCAAGGCCAGGTTGGACTTAGAAGAAATATGCATACGCCCTGCGTTGCATTTGATAGAGGAGAATAGAAAACAGTTCCTGCCGAAGTCATTTTTCTCACTGGACAAGAAGGATAAAGTGAGACTTTGTCGGTGGATCCAGGGCCTAAAATTTCCAGACGAATATGTGTCAAATCTGAGAAGATGTGTCGATCCGAAGGAAAACAAATTGACGGGTATGAAGTGCCACGATTGTTACGTATTCATGGAGAGGATAATTCCGATTGCATTTCGGAAATTCTTACCGCAGGCAGTTTGAGATCCATTGACGGAGCTTAGCATATTCATCAAGAATCTTTGTTCTAAGAAATTGCTCGTTGATCGTCTAGAAAAGCAAGAGAAGGACATTGCGGTAACACTGTACAAGCTATAGAGGGTGTTTCCTCCTGGATTCTTCGACTCTATGGAGCATTTGCCGATTCATCTATCCTATACGGCACGTGTTGGTGGACCCGTCGAATATCGATGGATGTACCCGTTCGAGCGACATTTGAATCACCTAAAAAAAAGGTAAAAAATAAGGCACGGGTCGAAGGTTCTATTTGTGAAGCCTATGTTCTCGAAGAGATTATAAACTTTTGTTCGATGCATTTCAAGCCTCATGTTGCAACTAATAGAACGAGAGCTTCCAGAAACGACGACGAAAATCATGAATGTAATGATACAATACTGAAGGTATTCAATGCTCCAGGAAAGCCATCGAGTAAAATGAAAAAGAGATATCTGAACGATGATGAGCTAAGGGCTGCTCAGGTGTATGTATTACTCAACTGCGACGATGATGAAGTAGAAGCTGGAGGGGTAAGTAATTAATACGTCTATATTATTTTAATAGTGTTGATTATTATACTATTATATTAATTGAACGATGTTGTTTTCAGCATATTTAATGATGATGTGAGGTCAGGTAGGCCACACATAACAGAAGAAGAACTAGAATAAAAAATGAGGCGTTATTTTCCATCATGGTTGAGTGCATATGTAAGACTTGAGAACTCTATAATTATCTTTCTGTATATGCACTTGAGAATGAGCTTAATTTATTTTTTTATGGTATTTAGGTCGATCGTCCATACGCAAGACTTGAGAATGAGTCTATTAGAACGCTAGCCAAGGGACCAATTTATGCTGCAAAAATATGGCCAAGCTACTGTGTGAATGGGTTTAGGTTTAAGTCAACAACTTATCCGATCAGAGACAACTTTGTGGATCTCGATTCCACCAAAAATAGCTGTTTGTGTATCAGATCTTCGAACTACAAATATTTTGATGCGGGCAACGATTTCTATGGCGTCCTACGGGAGATTGTGGAGCTGAAATATAGTTATAGAATAGAGCCTGCTAAGATTGTGTTATTCATGTGTGATTGGTTTGATCCGATTGAAGGTCAAGGTTGGAAAGTAGACAAGCACGGTCTTGTGGATATAAACTATCGGCGTCGATATCAAGCCTATGAACCATTTGTCCTATCAAGTCAAGCTCAGCTCGTGTACTTCACAAGTTATTCTAAACGGGAAACAACAAGGTCGGACTGGTGGGCAGTATGCAAGACCAAAGCTAGAAATACCTTTGAGGTTGACGATATAGCTTATCAAGAGGATGAACTACCTCTTGTAACAAATATTATAGAAGTGGACACGACGGAAGTTCCTAATTACACATCTAATTGTGTAGAAGAAGTAGAATTATCTGAAGAGGAAGATGCAGATGAAAGTGAAGATGTAGAGGAGGAAGAAGAAGAAGAAGAAGAAGAAGAAGAAGAAGAAGAAGAAGAAGAAGAAGAAGAAGAAGAAGATGATGATGATGATGAAGAAGATGAGCTAAACGAACTAGATAAATTTTCGGAAGAGGATTAAATCTGTACGTTTGTTTTATCATCATATTTGACACTTTAGTGACACTTTTATGACTATGATATCTTTCAAAAATCTGTGATGTCTATCATATAAATATGTATATTTGTTTTATTGTCATATGTTATTATCAGGTATGACTAGACCCGAACGACGCAGAGGATATTATGTTAGCAGTCCCGTGTACGTCAGGTTGGGGATGCAGATTTCGTACCCTCATCCTCATCTCCGAGTATGCCAGTGTACCATTCTGTTCCCGGTCCACTACCGGGACAGGGCAGTTCCAGCAGGTTGGCGACTCCTCCCTCGTCGTCCAGCATTCCTCCCGCGTCCAGCATTCCTCCTGTCGACGGCTCCATGGAAAGAGCCGACGCCGAGCATATAGAGGACGGCGATCAGACTGATCCTGTGTAGTACCCCGTCCCTACATCGTGCCCTGTTGTTCATCCACGGGGTGCGCGAGAAAGGAACACTGTCGCTATCGACTCGGTCGGGACCGATAGGTCGGGATCGATCGAATCGATCGAACGGGAACGGTTGAATTAAGATCCATTTCCCATTATGGAATATCTTCTTCGGAACCAAGTCCCATATTCAGCAGGCTGCGCCTCAAGGATTGACTCTGCGGCTGAGTCGGGAGAGACCTCCCGTTGCTCTGCTTTTTACGCCGCTTGCGTTGGTTTTGGCTT
The DNA here is from genome assembly GCA_029216955.1 of Iris pallida. NCBI lineage: Eukaryota > Viridiplantae > Streptophyta > Magnoliopsida > Asparagales > Iridaceae > Iris > Iris pallida. The sequence continues at coordinate 800,742 of JANAVB010042818.1, forward strand.
TGTTTTCTGAATGCGTTTTTGTGAATGTTTCCGATAGTTTTCATGGCTTACGTTTCGAACTTCGTATTCGTATCAAAATTTCTTGAATAAAACAGTGTTCTAATCGGTTGCTTGTACGATTTCAGGTGATCGCGTAGGCAACGTCTAGCGCGGCCAACCAGTTTCTCGCCTCAAGTAAATACTAAGGTGAGTGGCTGACCCTTCTTCCCTTGATCCTCTTCTCTAATACATTATCAATACTAGACATATGCTATGCTAGAGGTAATGCAACGACATGAATGATATTCTGATGAACGGTCACACGACGTCCCACGAACACGAACTATACAGATGCTTGTCATACAATATTATCGTGCTTGCAATTATTAAATCATATAGAACCGTGCTAAGGAAAGGATGAATCGATTAAATAACTGTCGTAACGATACTATAAGATGTGCCTTGAAATAACAAATTAACTTAGCACGGTCATGGACAACTTGTCGACAAGGGCGATTGTTTCTTCGGACGGTATCCCGAGGCCACGGGACCGTTCCGGCCTAGAAAAAAACACGGATAGCTATGCCGGATGCATGCCACGGTAGGCAGTGGCTTTCAACGGGGCTCGCTACCTGTGCTGAAGGACCTCTGTCTACCAAGCTATATGTCCAGGATGGCTTGTCGTGCCAGTGACCTTCACGAACGTACTCTATTACGTTTTCTTATGATTAACATAACAGGGAAGAACATGGTAAGTTTACGCTACGATGGCGCGCTCTGCCGGGGGTAAGATCTATCGTTATTATACGGTTGTGCTTTCAAATATAAGTTGAATTGAGTAGGATGGCTAGAAACTTTACTAAATATTTGCATGCACGCTCACTTGAATTCTTCAACAAATGAGAGCACGGGATTTAAATTGCCACGCACCAGCACAAAGTGTAAAGTGCTGACCCTCGCTCTCAACAGGTGCTCGGGACCAGGATAGCGTGCTAAGGAACTAAAGGCGACGCCCTTTTCTTTTGAAGCCTTGCTAGCGCGAAGGCTAGCTCTGCAACATTTTGAAGACTACAACCCACTGCATCATGAGTCACAAACTCTCGCCGATCCCAGGTCTTAGAGAGTCGTTTTGATATTTGTAAAAAGGGATGTAAATGTATGGAATGACTATCTCATCGATGTCGGTTGTAAGCCCGCGAGGCCTCTTTTGTAATCGAGTCTGTAATCTAACATATTATCAATGAAAATGCAAGTTCCCTTTTCAAAATGAATGTGTTCAATTTCTCTGCATACTCTTACATATGCTGTTGTTTTGGATAACCTTATGAACCGCCTTGCACAAGCACAACTTAGGCTTGCACGGCATCACGCCCGGGGGACGACTATCGATTCTACCGAATCGGGGCATGATATAATGGTATCAGAGCACGGCTTTACGTCCTTGGCCTCCAGTGTCGAGTTTTTAGTCTCAAAATTGTTGGTCTCGTGTCGATGAGATATGTCGTTCCATACGAGTGAGCCCGCAATAAGTTTGGTGACTAATATATTTTGCCTTCAAAATTCCAGAAGGTACGTCGGTGAACGTGGCGGCGAACGAAGAAAGTGCTTCGAGCGGCTCGAGTAGCTCGAGGCCCGGACCCTCAAACGATGCCATGGAGCGGATGTTACGCATGCTGGAAGCACAACAACGACAAGCTGAGGAGAGTCAACGCCAGAATGAGCAACATCGACGGCAGGCGGAGGCACGTCAAACTTAGTTCGAGGCCCGATTCGAAGCACAATTCAAGTTGCAGCAGAAGCAGCTTGATACTCTCCAGCAGATCGTTCAGACGGTGGTGGCCAACAATAACAACAACTCCGCGACAACTCCTGCCATAACAGAGCCTGCGGTCAGACAAAGTAAAGTCGATCCGGAGGCACCCGAGCTTACACCTGCAGCAGTGAGAAGTTCCAACTTCGACGTGTCGAAATTCACAAAGAGTTGTCGTACTTCCTTCAACGGCACGGAAGACCCCTCCTTGGCGATCGATTAGTTAGAGGAACTTGAAGACAAGTTCGAGCTTCTGGGCGTCGAGGAGTCCAAGAAAGTCACATGCGCTCAACTTCTACTCCGGTCGAACGCGCACGACTGGTGGGCCGTGCAAAAGCGAGCGATCAGATGCGACGACGAGACAGCGGTAATTTTTTGGGCCACCTTCCGTGAGGCGTTCGAGATCGAGTACCTCCCCATAGCCATTCGACAAGAGAAGGAAAATGAATTCATGCAGCTAAAGCAAGGGAACATGACGGTACGGCAGTATGCGGCGGAGTTCAACAAGTTAGCCAAGTTTGCTGGAGAATTCCTGCCCTTCCTGGCGGTTCGAAGTGGGTCTACGACAATCCATCTACGCCCATGTGTCTGTTCCACAATACAAAACGATGGGGGAGTCTCTCAACCACGCCCTCCGCCTTGAACGCCAATATCCTCCAGGTGCTGCCGGCGCTGTGCATACCTACAATCACAAACGCCCATGCCACGCGGGAGGAAACAACGTGACCAAGCATCCGAACAACGGGCCCTAGGGCGGACACCAGGCGCGGAACCAGGGACCTCATTGCACAAAATGCAACCGGAACGGACATCTCGTCGTCGACTGTGAAGTTCAAAATGGCGGATGTTTCATTTGCAGAAAAAGGGGTCACTTTCATGGAGATTGCCCGAAGCATAGAAGAAACAACTTAGACGCGCCTCAGCATCCACAGCACCGTCCGGGGAATCAAGTTCCGACGCCTCGAGCACCTTAACCCGCACCACAAAATGGCCAAGACCGTCGCCTCAATGCCCAGGGCCGCGTCTACGCCATGACTCGAGATGAAATGCTTGCATCAGATACGGTCGTGACAGGTATACTTAGTTTCAATAATGTGCCTGCTCATGTACTATTTGATTCAGGTGCTTCGTTTAGTTCTATATCGGCGGACTTTGCCGCCGAGCACAAATTTTCGACAATATCACTAGATCTCGACCTTAGCGTGAGCACACCTTCGGGCACACCGATACTCACTAATTTAGCCTGCACCGACGGGATTATCTGTATAGGCGGTCAAAAGATCGGTCTTGACGTGATAGTCCTAGACATGAAGGACTTCGATATCATTCTAGGAATGGATTGGCTCGGGCCATGCAACGCAACCATAGACTGTGCTAGAAAGACGGTCACCTTCCGCATTCCTGGAGTGCCTGAATTCTGCTTTTCGTGTGGTGAGGCGTCGTCGACCTATATGCTGATTTCGGCAATTTCTGCTCGGAGGATGCTGCATTCTGGGTGCGAAGGCTATCTGGCGTCCGTCCGAGACATGCGACAGGATGGTGCAAACGCGGGTCAGACCGACGTTGTGGCAGAATTCCTCGATGTGTTCCCGGACGAGCTACCCGGCATGCCCCCCGATCGAGAAATCGAGTTCAGCATCGATACATTTCCCGATACTCGACCGATTTTCAAGGCCCCGTACAGAATGGCTCCCGCCAAGCTGAAGGAACTCAAGGTCCAGCTACAAGAGTTACTCGATAAAGGGTTTATTTGGCCTAGTATTTCACCATGGGGAGCGCCCGTATTGTTCGTAAAGAAGAAAGATGGGTCCATGCGTCTGTACGTCGATTACCGAGAGCTGAACAAGGCCACCATCCGGAACAAGTACCCATTGCCCCGCATAGACGACTTATTCGATCAACTGCAAGGTGCCTCGGTATTTTCGAAGATTGATCTCCGCTCAGGCTATCATCAACTCAAGATCAAGTCAGACGACGTGCAAAAGTCCGCCTTTCGTACTCGGTACGGCTACTACGAGTTCCTGGTGATGCCATTCGGCCTGACGAACGCTCCTGCCGCCTTCATGGATCTGATGAATCGGGTGTTTCGACCCTTCCTTGATAAATTTGTGGTAGTCTTTATTGATGATATTCTCGTCTACTCGAAGGACAGGGCGCAGCATACAGAACATCTACGGGCCATGCTCCAGACACTTTGAGAACATGAGTTATACGCGAAGCAGAGTAAGTGCAAATTTTGGCTAAGCAGCGTATCCTTTCTTGGTCACATCATTTCGTCCGAAGGTATTGCAGTCGACCCGAAGAAAGTGGAAGCTGTTGCTGATTCGAAGCGGCCTGCGTCTGCTAGTGAGATTCGAAGCTTTCTTGGTTTGGCGGGATACTATCGACGCTTCGTGAAAGACTTCGCAAAGATTGCATCGCCACTGACTCGCCTCACTCAAAATGGAGTCGTGTATGAGTGGTCGGATGACTGTGAAGCTTCATTCCAGGAGCTGAAGCAGCGACTAATTTCGGTACCTATACTCGCACTTCCGGATGGACCAGAGGGTTTTCAGATATTCAGCGATACTTTAGGCCAGGGCTTGGGATGTGTGCTCATACAGTAAAATAAGGTGATATCCTTCGCCTCCAGACAGTTAAAGCCGCACGAGAAGAACTATCCTATGCACGACTTAGAGTTAGCGGCGATTGTGTTCGCGTTAAAATTGTGGCGTCACTATCTATATGGTGTGGCGTGCGCGATCTATACCGACCACAAGAGCCTCAAGTATCTCTTCACTCAGAAGGAATTGAACTTGCGACAGAGGCGCTGGCTCGAACTGATCAAAGACTATGACTTGACGATCGACTACACTCCAGGCAAGGGAAATATTATGGCGGACGCTCTGAGTCGGAAATATCTTGCCTCGCTATCCATCAACCGCAGACTACTACAAGATCTAGAAGAAATGGGCATCGATCTCCGGGTTCGATTCAGGGATATACGGCTGGCGCAGCTACAGTTAGAACCGAGTTTGCTGGAAAAGATCATGGCCGCTCAGAAGGATGATCCGTACCTGAAGAAAGTGTGCGAGCAAATTTCGACAGGTAGTGCGACCGACTTTGCGGAAGATAAGACTGGCGTGCTGAGAATGAATGGCTGACTATGTGTTCCAGATGATTCAGAACTACGAAAGGAGATAATGTCGGAGACGCATTATGCGAAATATACCTTGCATCCAGGCAGTACCAAGATGTATAAGGACCTCCGCACGACCTTCTGGTGGCACGGTATGAAGAGTGATGTGGCGCTCTTCGTGTCGCAATGCATGGCCTGTCAGCAGATGAAAGCTGAGCATCAGCGACCGGGGCGGGGAGATGCAGAACCTTGCCATTCCAGAGTGAAAGTGGGATCATGTCACGATGGACTTTATTGTTGGCCTGCCGAAGACACCACGGGGGAGCGACGCCATCTGGGTCATCGTCGATCGACTAACCAAGTTAGCACACTTTATTGCCATCAAAGTTACTTGGAGCGTTGATCGCCTGGCGCAGATTTATCTTGACGAGATAGTACGGCTGCACGGAGTTCCAGTATCCATCGTCTCTGATCGGGATTCACGGTTCATGTCGCGGTTCCGGAGTAGCCTTCAGTCGGCGCTGGGTACGAAGTTGTAGTTCAGCTCAGCTTACCATCCTCAGACCGACGGCCAAACGAAGCGCGTTAATCAGATTCTCGAAGACATGCTACGGCTCTGCACAATTGACTTCAAATCAAGCTAGGACGTCCATCTACCGCTGGCAGAATTTGCATTCAACAATAGCTATCAGTCCAGCATCCAAATGGCGCCGTATGAAGCTTTGTACGGCCGGAAGTGCAGATCGCCCATTTGCTAGGATAAAGTCGGGGAACGACAGATACTCGGCCCGGAGCTGGTGGAACAGACTGTGGAAAAGGTCAAGCTAATTCGGGAAAGACTGAAGATTGCACAGAGTCGACAAAAGAGCTACGCCGACACCCATCGAAGACCGCTTGAGTTCCTGGTGGGCGATCATGTGTTCCTGAAGGTGTCGCCCATGCGAGGAGTTACTCGGTTCGGCGCGAAGGGAAAGCTGAGTCCGAGATTCGTTGGGCCGTTCGAAATACTCGAGCGGGTCACCCCAGTGGCCTATAAAATTGCCCTACCGCCGACGCTTGAGGGTGTGCACAATGTCTTCCACATCTCCCAGCTACGGAAGTACGTGCACGACCCTAGCTACGTGGTAGATTTTGGCCAGCTGGAGCTAAAGTCCAACTTATCCTACGTTGAAGAGCCCGTTCAAATCTTAGAACGCAAGGATAAGCTGTTACGGAATAGGGCGATCCCTCTCGTCCGCGTACTCTGGAGGAACCATGCGGCAGAAGAGTCGACATGGAAACTCGAGTCTGAGATGAAGGAGAAGTTTCCTTCATTGTTTTCGTAGAGGTAGGTTCTGTTCTTATGTTTCGGGGACGAAACTTTTTCTTAGTTGGTTATGGTGTAGTGCCCCGTCCCTACATCGTGCCCCGTTGTTCGTCCACGGGGTGCACGAGAAAGGAACACTGTCGCTATCGACTCGGTCGGGACCGATAGGTCGGGATCGATCGAATCGATCGAACGGGAACGGTTGAATTAAGATCCATTCCCCGTTATGGAATGTCTTCTTCGGAACCAAGTCCCATATTCAGCGGGCTGCGTCTCAAGGATTGACTCTGCGGCTGAGTCGGAAGCGACCTCCCGTTGCTCTATTTTTTACGTCGCTTGCGTTGGTTTTGGCTTTGTTTTCTGAATGCATTTTTGTGAATGTTTCCGATGGTTTTCATGGCTTACGTTTCGAACTTCGCATTCGTATCAAAATTCTTTGAGTAACACAGTGTTCTAATCGGTTGCTTGTGCGATTTCAGGTGATCGCGTAGGCAACGTCTAGCGCGGCCAACCAGTTTCTCGCCTCAAGTAAATACTAAGGTGAGTGGCTGACCCTTCTTCCCTCGACCCTCTTCTCTAATACATTATTAATACTAGACATGTGCTATACTAGAGGTAATGCAACGACATGAATGATATTCCGATGAACGGTCACACGACGTCCCACGAACACAAACTATACAGATGCTTGTCATACAATATTATCGTGCTTGCAATTATCAAATCATATAGAACCGTGCTAAGGAAAGGATGAATCGATTAAATAACTGTCGCAACGATACTATAAGATGTGCCTTGAAATAACAAATTAACTTAGCACGGTCATGGACAACTTGTCGACAAGGGCGATTGTTTCTTCGGACGGTATCCCGAGGCCACGGGACCGTTCCGGCCTAGGAAGAAACACGGATAGCTATGCCGGATGCATGCCACGGTAGGCAGTGGCTTTCAACGGGGCTCGCTACCTGCACTGAAGGACCTCTGTCTACCAAGCTATATGTCCAGGATGGCTTGTCGTGCCAGTGACCTTCACGAACATACTCTATTACGTTTTCTTATGATTAACATGACAGGAAAGAACATGGTAAGTTTACGCTACGACGGCGCGCTCTGCCGGGGGTAAGATCTATCGTTATTATACGGTTGTGCTTTCAAATATAAGTTGAATTGAGTAGGATGGCTAGAAACTTCACTAAATATTTGCATGCACGCTCACTTGAATTCTTCAACAAATGAGAGCACAGGATTTAAATTGCCACACACCAGCACAAAGTGTAAAGTGTTGACCCTCGCTCTCAACAGGTGCTCGGGACCAGGATAGCGTGCCAAGGAACTAAAGGCGACGCTCTTTTCTTTTGAAGCCTTGCTAGCGCGAAGGCTAGCTCTGCAACAATTTGAAGACTACAACCCACTGCATCATGAGTCACAAACTCTTGTCGATCCCAGGTCTTTGAGAGTCGTTTTGATGTTTGTAAAAATGGATGTAAATGTATGGAATGACTATCTCATCGATGTCGGTTGTAAGCCCGCGAGGCCTCTTTTGTAATCGAGTCTGTAATCTAACATATTATTAATGAAAATGCAAGTTTCCTTTTCAAAATGAATGTGTTCAATTTCTCTGCGTACTCTTACATATGCTGTTGTTTCGGATAACCTTATGAACCGCCTTGTGCAAGCGCAACTTAGGCTTGCACGGCATCACGCCCGGGGGACGACTATCGATTCTACCGAATTGGAGCGTGACATCCTGGTCAGGCAGGAGGTGAGAGCGACCCTCCATGCGCTCCCCCGGACGAGATGCGTATGGAGATTTGGACGGACGGGCCTACGAAGTAAGTTAATTAGTTAATATATATTTCTCAAATGATTATATGTACATATATATTCATGAAATTTATTATTGTATAGATATCGGCCTCCTGCAGTACAGAGACAGCTGGGATTATTTTTGAGACAGAACTATGGTGGGCCTTGGATTAACTACTCAGATGCTCCCGCAGATAGGAAGGCCTTTTGGTTGGCCCACTTTAAGGTAAAAAATTTATTTATTTTTAAATTTTAATAATCATTTGTGTATATTATATAACTCTTTCTATTTTACTTCTTGTAGAGGACCTATTTCTATCCACCACACCGGGCGGCGAAGATCGAGGTCCAATTTTCTGCCGTCGCAGGCAAGCTCATCCGTGATGCGATCCACGATCAGAAGTCTCGTGATCGCTCTGAAAAGCCGATCCATGGTTGGATCACGCCAGAGCAGTGGACTGCGATGAAGGCTAGATTCGACGAGGCCAGGTACCAGGAGCGGTTTGACAAGGCCAAGGTGACGCAGTCGAGCGCCAGTAAGTGGTGTGGTGGTTCCATTTCTATGACGGAGCATTTTCGTCGTTTGGTACGTTTCCTATGACGGACATCATTTTATATATAGTTGGATAGAATGTTTAATACTAATAATAGATAATATTTTTTAACAGGTAAAAAAGGGTGAGGACCCCAACATGGTGACTGTCTTTCTAGTCACCCGTCGGAGGGCTGGGGAGTTCATTGACGAGAGGGCGACGCAGGCATATGTACTTTCTATTCTTTATATTAATTTACTATAATTTAGAAAATAGGAAAATAGATATCAATATAGACTTTAGCAAACACTTAGACGTTAGCAAACATTGTTCTAGGCCGAGTTTCTTCGGCTACAAGAGGAGGCGGCTGCTGCTGCTAGTGCGCCAGCAGGGGGAGGGGCTGGTTATTCCTCCCAGCCGCCTACAGCTCCATCACCGGACGACCTCTGGATGACCATCGTTGGTGGTCTTCAGAAGGGTACGTACTACGGTACAGGATCCTACGGTGCCTATTTGGCTTCAGAGTCATCCCGGGCCCCCTCTGTCAGTGCGCAGTCTCCAGCTTCGCAGGCGTCATCACGAGCTCAGGATATTGGTCGTCAGATCGATGAGCTGCGTCGCGAGTTGCAGCAGCAGATTTCTGATCACCATACCGCAGAGCGATGATCCGACGATCCGATAATCACCGGACGATTTGATGCGGTCGAGCGCAGTATAAGGAGCTGATGAGTCTGCAGCAGGCTACAACTGCCAGCTTGCACACGCTCATCGAATCTACGGAGTGCACAGAGCATAGACAGGTCGAGCTGGAGGGATCGCAGAGGACCATGTCTGCCTCACTCACTCAGATACATACTTCGATTGAGGAAAGTTCTCAGAGGATGGTGAGTACCATTACTGCGCATGCTGAGCGACTGCGAGAGCTAGAGCAGATACGTCCTCCCGGTCCATCGACGGCACCGACTCCAGATATTGCACTGCCTCCTACTGCCCCTATGGTGCAGGTCACACATGAGCAGTATGAGTTCATGCTATCTCAGATGCGCAGCAAGGGTCCTCAGTGATTTCATTAATTTTTTTATGAGTTGTATGTATTTGTCCTATGGACAAATTGTTTATTGGTACACTTTTGTTTATACACTTGGTGGGAGACTTTTTATCATCTTCCAATTTTATTTGACTCTATTGGATGTTTGTGATGATGTGTGTTTGTGAAGTGCAGTATGCAGGATTTGAATATATTTATGTTTGTGATGATGTTTGTGATGATATAAAGTGCAGTGTGCAGGATTTGAATACATTTTTATCATCTCCCATTTCTAGATTAGTGTTTAAACTGTATATAAAGTGCAGTGTACAGGATTTAAAAACTGTATTTTATTTTATTTTTAATTTTCTAGCATATTAGCGACGGTTTGCTACGTTTTGCGACGGATTTGCGACGCAGAAGTACGTCGCAAAGATGTATCTGCACGTCGCTAACTGCGACGGCCCGTCACTAAACGTCGCTCAACGTGCTGACATGGCAAACCTTGCCATGTCACTATATGCGACGAATAGACATCGCTAAGTTGGCGACGTACTATAAATGTCGTCGAACGTCGCTAAGTTTGCGACGTTTTAGCGTCGTAGACAATTCGTCGCAATAGCGACGATAGGCGACGAAAGTTTGTTCTGCGACTAGCTTTTTGGCGACCTGTTATTTTCGTCGCTAATTACGTTGCTAAATATATTTAGCGACGTATTTTTACTGATTAGCGACGTCTTTGGACGTCGCTAATGCAGCCTATTCTGGTAGTGAGTTGCGTATGAGAGTTGGCGAGACCATAGAAGCTTTGAACTTTAGTCATTATCTTTGGTGTAGGTCAGTCGCGGCTTGCTCGAATCTTCTCTTCATCAACACTGCGGCCATCGATGCTAGTCACAAATTCCAAGAAGATGAGTTGGTTAGTAAATAATCTACACTTCTTAATTCGAAGAAGGTTGAAAAGTTCCCTGAGGTGTTTTAAATAATTAGCTTGACTCTTGCTATAAATCAGGATCTCGTCAAAGTAGATGACTACGAAAATATGATTCTTGATGGCCATGAAGGTCTTTGACGTATTCAAAAGTCCGAAGGGCAAAAATAGCCATTCGAGTAGTTCTCGGATCTTGAAAATAGTCTTCCACTCATCATCAGGTTGGATCCGAATTTGAAAGCAGCTGATGGTGATGTGGTTGATAGCCCGATTGTCGATGTACATATATACGCCGCGAGCCATCCTTCTTTGTCACAAGCTCACATCAATGAGCTTTCGTCTCTTTGGCATTGGGAGTTTTCAATATTGGTAAATTCTTCAATGCTCTGTCGTAGGAGAAATTCTCTTGCTGACTCGTACACTCAAGAGAAAAGAACGATGAACATGACGATGAAAATGATGATGATATTAATGTCTTGGTTGACTCCACTGAAATTCTCTGTTTGTCGTGTAAACTTTTGCTGATACTTCTTTTCAAAATTTTCTGTAGAGGTCCTGCACCATGTTCTTGATCGTCATCTTCGGGGAGGATCTTGTCTTCTTTTGGATAATTTTCTTGAGGGCATGAAAAATACATCTTCGTGCGTCCGCAATAATTTCACCAAAGATTATCATGTCCTTCTCTTTAGTTGGTTCTGTTTCTTGATTAGAAACCTTCAAATTCATATCTTCTTGAAGCGTTGAAGATTTCAATTCAGCATCTACAATGGGTTCATCCGACTTTGATATGTTCTTCGCAATCTTGTTATCTTCATAGTTAACAATGATAACTGGTGCTATGAGGGGACAATTGTTGTGGGAATGCTCGAGCCCCTTTTGTGGTTGTGGACTGGTCTTAGGAATATCATCTGATGCTAATGGAAGGAGAGTAAGACGTCGTCCATCTTGAAAGAATGAATATGTGTTGTCTCTTCCCCGGTAAGTCATGACATTTTTCTCAAATTGCCACGGCCGACCGAGGATGATGTAGCAATAGTCCATGTCAACAATATCGAACGTGACTTCATCCTTGTAGGTCTTTCTGATGGAGAAGGTATGCGACAAACTTCTGAGACGACCATATTGTGGTCCTGTTGAATCCAGCTAATTTTATATGGAGCCGGGTGTGCTTCTTTGGTCAGTCCCATCTTCTCTACCATTACTCTTGAAATAATGTTCTCTGTACACCCGTTGTCATGATGTCACATAACTTGTCTTTGACCTTGCATCGGGTTCAGACGACATTGTGGTGCTGGGGTGATTCTTCAATCTTTGGGGCTAACAGTAGTCATCTAATGATACATACTGGATGTCCAAACTCCTCGCGCGTTACTGGTTTCGCCATTATTGTTTTGAAAAAGAAAGATTTTCAAAGGTTTCCAAAATAAATTGGAATCCTCGATCTGTGGGGCTCTGATACCACTTGACGCAGCGGAATAGCGGAACGGGCTTACCTTCGTGCTTGGCAATGGCCAAGTCGATCGGTGATGACGATAACTGGACCACCGTTGCTTGGTGAGAGCGAAGCGGTGCCGCAAAAACTCCGACGGAGGGCCATGTGAGGGGTCCGCACGAAGGTTGCTTGAAAACCTCAAGCGAGGGGCTTCCGAATCCACGGAACAGTCGAGTCCACGACCAAGAAAATAAGAGAACAAATCTCAAACTTTAAAGAAGAATTTTATTAATTAAAAGTTGTTCTCAATTGCATACAAAAGGTGCCTATTTATAGGACTTTTGTGACAACCTAATTCTAATAAAATAAAGATAAAATCTATCCTAATAAAAGATAAAGTCAAAATAAGAATCATATCATAAATAGGATTATAAAAAAAGTAAAGAAAAGAAGGAATCCAAGAGGAAAGAGGAAAAGAAAAAAAATCCTAGAAGGAATAGGATTCTACGCTACATCAGGAACTTTGCTAACGTACTTATACATGAAAAATTAATTGCCAAGTAAAGTTGATGTCCTTCGTTGCTTAACGTTGATGATTAATTTGCCACATCATATTGACATGTAAACATCAGAAGACGCTAAATTGTTGTTGACATGTCGCTATACATTGTGACGTGTTAGCCAAAAAATTACAGATAAGTTGCTCATACTTACATAAATGTTGTTGCGGCGACATTTTGACGTCGTTTGCATTGACATCCTAATAACATCATTTGCTTCAATGATTAGCTAATTGGCACACATGAAAATAAGTACCTAATGACGGCCGAACACAAAATAAGCGACGTATTTTTGACATCGCTAACCCGCTTATTTTTAGTGCCATTTGAATTGGCAAATGCCAAATGCCAGAGGGACATTTGTATGAGCATATCTTTTTGTCTATTGTTTCCATGCGCTCCTTGTGGTCACAGTTCAACTATTGAAAGTCAAACAGGAACTCACAATAAAAACTTACAATAGGATTATGACACATGGATAAAAAATTTTGTGTAGATCCTTAATTTTTTAGAAACTTACAGTCAAGAAATGAGATACATGTAATCTAACGATTTGTCATTGATGAGTTTAAAATAAAATAGTAACTCATGATTTCTTCTAAGATCACTACAAGAAACCAAGATGTCTTACAACGGTCGAAAACCATTGCAAAAATAATATAACTCGTTGCAAAATCAATCTGCAACAGTTATTAGAATCATTGTAAATTCGAGCGTTGCAAATGTTTATGCAACGGTTAAAAATTGTTACGGATAATAGACAACGATCAATATCAAGTACCTTTTTTTTCCACCATTGTGGCTCGAAATCTCAACCTCATGGATCGCATGCCTCATCTCTACCACTAGGCTAGAGGCTCATTGCATATAAATACTTATATATAATATGCATGTACTTAATTATATTATTTTCATCAATTGAAGATTTTGGATCGATGTAAATATTAATTATCTAATTTTTTGTTAGCGAACAAGGAACCAATTAATACGAGTAATTCTAATACTTAAATTCCTATTGTGTATAAACAAAATTCAAATTGGACATTGAATTTGCAATGGCTATAAATAAACTGTTGCAAGATAAATATTTTTGTAATAATTGTTTATTTTTTTGACAATGGTTATCATAAATGTTGTTATTAAACAAAAACAATTGCAACTAGTAGCATAAATCGTTGCACAATCATTACAAATTAATAAGCCCACTCACAACAGGTTGTAAAAATTGTTGTGTAATTGTTGCTAACAATGAACCTTTTTATAAGGCTTTATGTAATTGTTGCAAAATATTAATAAATTTGTAACAAATACTTAAAATTCTTGCATAACCGTTGTCCATTCAACTCACTTTGACAATATTTTCATAAAACTGTTACTTAACCGTTGTAAACGAGAAAAACGTTTAGCAAGTGTTTATGAACCGTTGTAAAAAGTGTATTAGACAATGGTTAATCTCTAACCATTGCAAATATATTTAGTTTAGAAACGATTATTTCAACCGTTACGTAATTGTTGTAAAATATAGTTTCAACAACATCCATATAAGCGTTCTACTAAAATCGTTGCAAAATAGAGATACTTTTTGTAGTGGATTTTTATTTTTATCAGTGATGGAACCTCTTTTTGACCAAAGTTGGATCGATGGATTAATAAAGTAGGTAGTATTTCTGAAAATTTTAGTGTTACTAATAGGAAAATGCACTAATTATTTTTAAAAAATATTAATTTATAGTATAACTTATAAACACTTTCAAAAATTAGAAACAAGCAAACACACTGAATATTAAAAAAATGACAATAATTTGTAGGGTGAATTATGATTTTTTTTTTGTTGTTGTTGTTGTAAGTTTTTGGGAAGGAAGCTATGGCCTATCTCATGTCATCATGATTACGGTGTGTTCTAATTAATTTATAAAGTTTTATGTAATTGGCAAAAATATCAAAAAAAAATTGTATTCAAAGAAGATATTGTTGGAACAGAAACCAAACTAACCCCAAATCTGCTAATTGTCTTCTAATCAATGAAAGTTGAACCGTACAGAAGTAAGCATGGCAAGGACATCTTATTGTGCAATGAGAGAGAGAGAGAGGGTGTGATTGAAAGTGACATCCATGTGACTGTAGAGGAGGAGGGGGAGACACTACACGAGTCGCCCATTGCCTCTTGTTCAGTGCATGGTGACCATATCCAGTAATTACCAGCTCTCCTCTGAAACCTCATTAGTACTGTCAAATGGGCTTCCCAATTTTTGTCACGTATATTGGCTTTGGCATGCAGTTAGGCTGAAACCATGCATCGTGAGCACCACCACATGCATGACATGGTGGACCTACGTACGTAGTCGTACTCTCATTTTCGTTTGGATACGATACAATCATCAAATGAGAGCTTTTTTTTTTTTTTTTTCTTTTTTTTTTTTTGTATTTGGTTCACTTCACTGTAATGGAATGCAATGGTAAAAATTTATTTTTTTTCATTTAATTTTATTACAATTACATTACATTGAATCAAACGGGACCTTAGATCTTGCCATGCTATAATACAATTATGAATGACTCAAGTGTACTAGTACCTGCTAGCAAGTGATGAGTTTGATCACTATTAAGCGCCAAAGTGCATTGGATCGGATATTGGTTAGATGTAATCACAATAGTTCCAAGTACATGGAGTCAAAATATACTGAAAATTGCTGAGAAACTCAATTTAGGGGTTACTTTTTATGAAAAATTCACCCGCATGATGGATTTTATGAAATGTCCAGAATTATATTTTTTCACGTTAACTATTCCAAGATTCCTTTTAGATGTTCTGTATTTACAAAATATCCCTCTGCACAAACTCAGATTTGGATTACGATTCTCGTCGTCGTCGTCTTCTTCTTCTTCTTCTTCTTCTTCTTCTTCTTCTTCACGAGAGATCTGAATCTCATTGCTCTCATCTTCAGCAGAGATCGCAAAGATCGTTCGTAGTTCACCGTGCTTTTTTTTTTCCAGTCGAGATCCGATCATCGCTCATCTTCTTCTTTTCCAACAATTAGGTCAATTATGGAGAGAAGATCTTCTTCTTCTTTTCCATAAGAGTTAGCATCGTTTTGAAAGAAGAACGAAAACTCTTGAATCTTTATTCATGTCAAATTTTTTTCCACCAAACAAAAAAAAAAAAAATTAGCTTTCTGTCAACTGTTCTCCGTCGATATAACACAAAGAATAGTCATTCTCCTACATTTTAACAAGGAGAATGTCATTCTCCGTGTTACTTAACACGGAGAATGGCATTCTCCGTGTTACTAACACGGAGAATGACATTCTCCTGTGTTTTAACATTTGAATGATCATTCTCCATGTAATTTAGCACGGAGAATGGTCATTCTCCTACGTTTTAACACTGGGAATGGCCATTCTCCATGTTAAATAACACGAAGAATGGCATTCTCCGTGTTAATTTACACGGAGAATAGCATTCTCCGTGTTTGGCCATTCTCCTGCGTTTTAACACTGGAATGACCATTCTCCGTCTTAAATTATACGGAGAATGGTCATTCTCCGTGTAAATTAAGACGGAGAATTGTCATTCTCCGTGTAATTTAGCACGGAGAATGGTCTACTAATACGGAGAATGGTCACCCTCATGCGAAATTAACATTCTTCGTGTTCTAATATGGAGAATGGACATTCTCCTGTATTTTATGGTTAGTTGAAACTTTGGAGGGCCATAACTTTTGACAGGAAGGTAGAAACGAGGTCCGGTTTGTCGCAAAATGAGCGTATCTTCGAGGAGCCTGAGATTAACCGCTTCTCCGTTAGTCGGCCTTCCAAAATTTTAGAATCGTAAAATAATGATGTTTGGACCTCCGTTTTAGCACTTTGCCATTTGTCTCGGTCTTTCCGAAATTTTTCGACGAGTTTTTGAAGATTTTTGAGAAAAAAAACATAGATTCGAAAGTGTACAGCGTATGGAAGAAGATGAAGTATCGAAACGTTTTTTTAAGAGTAGTTTCGTGGATGTTTTCAATAAATTAGAAAGAATGGCAAAAAGGTCATTCGGAACCCTCTTTATATATTTTTTGCTAATTCTGAACACACGATGAAATGTTATTGCGCGGTGGATTTTTCATAAAAAAATTTCGTTTTTTGGACATTTCATATATATTTCCCCCAAAATATATATAGCTTGTGGACACTTGTAGTGATTCAACATGGCAGCAGTCCAGTGGCCCCTCCTGCTAGCTCGGATTCGTTATTAGAAAAAATTTCAATGGAAGGTCGACACGTGATGGATGAGTCAAAATTGTGGATCAATGCTACGGGCAACGTAGCAGCTTACTTTTTGATATTCTTCTGTACGGATCCAACGATGGCATGTGAAATGCTTCTTACTGTCCTACTCTGGCGACGATATGACTGTCGGGTCATCCCGAGTGCGCATTCTCGCAATGCAGTGCTGTAGGAGAAAACAAGGATAATTTGTTTTGTGTTTACATTTAGGATATAATAGTAAAAGTTGAGAGTCTTGAGACTTAATTGTGAAAGCTTTTTGTTCAAAAATAACTTTACCAAGTATGAACAGATAAGTAATTATCTATAAAAAAAATTTAGAAACTGTTGTTTGTTGTTCCAAAGTCCGCATGAAATATGTCCAACGCAGGTTTATATATTCTACTAGTAGGAAGATTACATGGCCAGTCTTGGGATAAGTCAGACAAGTCTTGGGGATTGGGTAACTCCCCTCTAGTAGGACAATCTTCCCGGCTCAATATGATTTCACCAAACGTCAGGATCACAGATGACCACCAAGATCTGCTGACACTCAAGGATAGGGTAATCCAACCCTTCGGGCCGACCCTGAGGAAGAAAAGAGGTAAAACAGATTAAAATCAGTGAGACATGAATAGAACAGGTTGACAAAAAGTTGTTTCAAACTTGACGATTTATTCAAATGCACAAGCTTATAACTCTAATAGTGTTATACTAATATATATTTGGAACCAGGTAAATTATTTCTAGAATCGCTTCCACTGGAATTCGAACTCCTGACCACTTGTGCCGCATGCATCTCTCTTAACCACTAGGCTAGAGGTCATTTGCAAATTATTGTAGTCAAAATTTGAACTAATTACACCAAAACTGGCATTTCCTAACGACTATAAGCGTTAGGAAAAATATTGCTAACGGTGTTTTACCGTTGGTAACTGGGCGTTAGTAATTTTTCTGACGCTTTTCCTAACGCTTATAACCGTTAGGAAATCCATATTTTCCTAAGGTTTTTTCCGTTAGAGAATTCAACTTTACTAACGGTTTTTCCCGTTAGTAATTTTAATTTACCAACACTTTCCTACTGTTGGCGAATTAATTTTGCTAACGGTTTTTACCGTGACTAAAGTTTTGTTACTAACGATGAAAAATCGTTAGTAACCATATTTTCCTAACGCCAACAAAGTGTTGGCAAATTAAATTTACTAACGGTAATATACCATTGGCAAATTCACCGTTCTAGCAATATAATTTTCATTTCTAACAGTAAAAAACTGTTAGGAAAGTGATTTTTCTAACAGTAAAACAGTGTTGGAAACATTAATTTTCTGTAAATGATTATTGCAAAAGATGTAGCACATTGCAAGCAACGAGATATTTATTTTATTGCCAAAATCTTGTAATTCAAATTCAAGATTACCAATCACGATATACACCATCAACTAAATAACTCATTTCAATTAAACACTACATTTGTCAAAGAAAATTTAAGTTCATGTAACTTGATTGTACTTGAAAATATATCAACATTCTACATAACATAAAGTTCAATAGATCAATCAAAAGTTAAAAAAATACTACATATTTCGCAAACGATACTTTGGCCAAATCACAAAGCTTCCATCGGCTATATCACAAAGTTTGTCATTTCCATCTTGTGGACCCTCAAATATCGGTGCTTCCGGATCTATTACCTCAGTCACCCAAATGACACTTTCTCCATCTTGTACCACTTTTCTTTGATGACAAATGGCGCGTGTTGCTAGATATCCCTTAGCCACCTCCTTTAAATCCCGTGAAAGCAACATAACATATTTCTTTCCTTTGTAAGACGAACCAACGTTGTTGGTCGGGATGTTAGGGCTAGCAACATTGTTGGTTGGGACGTCAGGACTACCAAGTGCAGCTTGACTCTGCTGTGTGTTGGAGGCTACTTCCGTCATTGGGGTCACACTGCCTCCGCATTGATTTTGTTGTATATTCATATTTTGTAGCATATTCTGTTGCATATTCATAAAGGCAGCATTCATTGAAGCAGTCATTGAATTGATAGCATCAGTCAATTGATTTTGCATTTCCATTTTCCACGAACGCAAGTCTTGAACGTCTTTTTGACTTGCTATTGCTTTAGTAGCCTGTGTCATTTTCACTTGCTTCACGGAGGAGGTAGAGCTGACTGCACGACAATAGCTCTTCTTTCTTTCTGGCCCAAATCTTCAGCAATCGGATCACTCTCAAATTCTTCTAAGCTTACAATACCATCGCTACCATCTCTTGCTTGTAATTTTTGCCTCTCTTCTGCGGCTTCAATTAGAGCCTGCATTTTCATGACAAGAAAGTGACATTCAGTCCAAATTAATATAATACAGACAAAATTCAAAAAATAAGTATTGACTGCACACACTAAAATGCCCAATGTAGCTAGCTACCAGTACATGAATAGAAACATTAGCAAATGGAACAGTAACATCAGTTTGAATATGAATAGAAACATTCAAATGGAGCAGTAACATCAGTGAAAAAAGGAATGATACTTCCAAACTACAGACCATCTTCATAGAACAAAGGTTAACACATTGTTAGAATCTAGAATAAGGAGCTAATTTCAATAAATGTTTAATAATCTAGCTTGACTTGGATTTCAGAACCCAAAGGGCAGTCCTAGTATTTTATGATCAGGCTACCATTGGATATTGAAATCCAAAACATTCCGAATTCTGAGAAATTACATCAAACAACTACATATTGTAATCTGTACAATTACATTCCAGTACACACAAATAAGTGATGAATCAAAATTAGTAATGAAGGGAAGCAACATCAAAGAGTGAAAGTATTGTAGTTGCAGGAGTTGCTCAGACTAGAGCAAGCCAATCGATGGCTGAGGCATTATATGGTACCTGCTAATGTAACTGATGACCATTCTTTGTCGTGAATCAAGTTCATGGATGGAACTCGCAAATGTCGATAAATTGCTTCGAGGTCATACTCAGTCATTTTATTAGGTAATTGATATTTGTTGATGAGCAACTTGTTTGGCAGGTTGAAGCAATCTGTTGGTTTGCAAATCAAATGTCTCTTAATTTTTGCCTAATTGGACTTCTTGGGTCCAAAGCACACAGATGACATGTAAAAAATATTGCATAATTCTGTTCAAGCTTGATTATCTTGGATATGCTGGATTTTATTATCCCATGATGCTGGCAACAAGCGGCAACATGAACATGTCACAATTTTCCTATTTGCAAACAAATCTATACTTCTAGTTGGGTACATGTATAACACATGCTATCTCACGCTGAAGGTTACTGGAGCAGAGACTTTTCTTTTTATTATAGTGTCATGATGTATCAGTTCAACAGATTCTTAGGTATATCTTATCTACATAGGCATATCAGAATGTTGTCTCGTATTCGTGTCCGAAGTTCTTATTTTTTGAAACCTAGGTGCTTGTTCTTTTTATCTTATAGTGAATTAAACATTGACTTGTGAAGTAATTGCAGATGATATTTTCTAGTTCTTCCATATTTGTACAACGTGAGCCTTCAAGGCATTTGAATCTTCATATGAAACAAGCTATGTTACTGTGACATTTGAATTGATAATAAGATATTTAGGCTTCACAAAATTAATTCATTGTTTCGTGTTATAAAAGTTCTATGCATACATCTTTATCTGAAACCTAACACACATAGACAGAGAGAGATAGAGACAGACATTAATTTAATGAATAGTAAATAATATGAATGCTCAAAGGTTTTGGCCAGATTATGGTGTCACTTCAAGTAGTCTCCATAATATAAATTGTTGGTGCTTTCTTTACATGGAGAGAGCTTGCTCTCAACATGCCTTGTAAATTTTAGTTCTACATCGAAAATGTACCATGAGTTACCTCAACATATATACTTGGGTGTGTTGTTGAGAGATGCACATGGGGTGGTGACCCTAAGGAGGGAACCATGTGGGTGATTTTACAAGGAGGTAAGAATAAGGCTCCAAGGATTAAGCATTAATGCTTTTGTCATTCTCTTGGATTAATTCCATTTGGAGCTTAGCCCCAAAGGGGCTTAGCGACTCGGACTCGGACTCGGGCTCATGGGCTCATGAGACGTAATGTGGCATTTTGTTGGCGCACTTTGCACTTAGCACGTCAGCAGTCATGCGGTCTTTATGCGGCCATGCGGTCTTATGCGGCATGCGGCTCATATGCGGCCTCATGCGGCCTCATGCGGCTCATGCGGCTCATGCGGTACATGCGGTCCATGCGGTCCATGCGGCTCATGCGGTCCATGCGGCCAGGCTGCTGCTGCTGCCGTATGGAGGGATCCGCTGACTGTGCAGATTACAAATCAGTTATGGAAAGGCTGAATCAATGCGATTTAATCAGATCCTATCTTTGTGGGATTTGAATTAATTTCGTGGGATTTGAATTAAATCTCGTTGCTATCTTTTGGGATTTGATTCAATCTTTCCATAACTGAAAAGGCGGCTAGGGTTTCCACCCTCTCTCTATAAATACTCTCTTCTGGCCTCCTTTGTGACGACTACGAAAATTATAAGTCAGAAAAGGAGAAAGAGAGAGAGAGAGTTGCTGCCGCCATTGCAAGTCCATCCGAGGAGTCAGAACAGAGGTGACTTCGAGCGTTCCACAAGTTCTTCAAACTTGCTGGTTCCTAGAAGCAGATCGTGTGGGGCGAATCTTGCTTTGAGCAACGGTGTTTTGACACCCCAGCATTGTTCTTCTTCTCATCTCTCTCTAGATTATTGTAACTCGTTCTGTCCCAATTGCAACACGTTTGCAAGGAAAAACGAGAGATATTCTCTTCTCTATTTTTCTCCTTCAGATTATAATTTGGCTATTTAATTTATTGTACCATCGTAGATCTTGAGTTTGATCACTGTAAAGTTTTTGTGTGACATCTCAGATCTCGATTGCATCAGTTTTTCCATCTTTGATCAAGCCCCGGGACTAACAATCTCAAAGCAAGATCCGTGTAGATGGAAAACATTAATGCTTCGCTCCTCCAATCGGACTTCTGCAAGTTGGAAAAGTTCGATGGAGAGCACTATCAAGTCTGAAAGAGAAAGGTTTACCTAACCCTTCAACTGAAAGACGTTGATCATGTTCTGTTACAGGAAGAACCCTCTGTTCCAGACACTAGATCTACTGCCGCAATCAACGTGGCTACCAAACTCCAGGCCAAGTGGAGAAGGGAAAATAGTATCTGCAGGCTTCTCATCCTGAATGCTATGGAGGACTCCCTGGCAGAATCCTACTCGAAGAAGGAACTTGCCAGAGACATATGGGAGTCTGTGGAAAATCTGTATGAAGAAGACAAGAACAGGAGCAAAATATTTATGGTTGAAAAATATCACAAATTGCTCTTTGAGGACGAAAAGTCCATGCTGCCACAGGTGAAGGAATTTCTGAAGCTGCGTCAGAAACTGGAAGACGAAGAGATGCCCCTTCCCGACAAGTTTGTCGTCGGAGGGATCGTCTCAAAACTTTCTACTGGATGGAGTACTTTCTATGCAAAGATGCACAGAAAGAAGCTAGACATTAGCTTGGGAGATCTACTGCAAGAGATCCATGTTGAGGACGAGATACGTTCCCAACAGAAGGTGGACACTATGTCCAAACAGTTGGCTAAAGCCAATCTTGTGCAGACGAGAGATCCCAAGGGGAAGCAGGCGGCTTCTCATCCCAAGAAAAAGGACTTCACTAATCTAAAAGTGAAGGGTCCTTCTTTCAAGCAACAAAAGACTAAGTCCTACGTGGCTTGTTATAATTGTGGCAAGAAAGGCCACTACAAGAGTGAATGCAGATCTAAGCCTAAACAATCAGAGAAAGGTGAGCCTAATAAGGTTTCATTGGTTTCTAACTTTGTTGCTATGTTCGCACAGGTCACAAATGTGGGGGTTGACTCTGACTGGTGGATAGACACTGATGCGACTTGCCATGTCTGTTCTGGCAAGGAATGGTTCGTCACGTATCAGCCGATATCTGAGAAGGTTGTCATGACGAACCAGGCCCAAGCTGAAGTTCTGGGGATCGGGACCGTGGAACTGAAACTCACTTCTGGGAACACTCTGACGCTTCAAGGTGTGAAGCATGTTCCGGCGATTGCCAAGAACCTGATCTCTGGGAGCCTGCTCTGCAACGCAGGCTTGAGGATGGACATCAATGCTGGTCAGATGGTGATGTCCAAGAAGGAAACATACTTCGGGAAGGCTTATCAAACCGAAGGAATGTTTAAAATTCAGCTTGTCAACCAGTTTAAAGACATTAATACAATTGCTTTTTCTGATTATTCTCTTGAGTTATGGCATAATAGACTAGGACATGTTCATTGTAAAAGAATTAACAAAATGTCTAGTCTAGGACTTATCTCCAAATGTGGGGGTAAGATGGAGAAGTGTGAAGTGTGTGCTTAGACGAAGATCACAAGGAAACCCTTTCATCGGGTCAATCGAAGCACAGATCTTCTGGAGTTGGTGCACTCCGATATCTGTGACTTCAAACATTTCTCCACGAAGGCCGGGATGAAGTATTTCATAACCTTCATCGACGACTTCTCAAAATACGCGTTCGTCTACTTGCTCAAGTCTAAAGACGAAGCCTTCGAGAAGTTCAGAGAGTTCAGGGCCGAAGCTGAACGGCAGACTGGACAACAACTCAAGAGGTGAAGGAGTGATCGAGGTGGAGAGTACAGGTCTCATGAATTCGTATCGTTCTGCAAAGAACATGGAATCATATGTGAGACTACTGCTCCATATTCTCCTCAATCCAACGGAGTAGCGGAGAGGAAGAACAGAATATTGACAGAAATGATGAACTCAATGCTGCTAACCGCGGGTCTTCCTAAATGCTACTGGGGAGAAGCTGTATTGACGGCCACTTTTATTCTAAATAGAGTGCCATATGCAACTTCGGACGTAACTCCTCATGAACTCTGGTTCAAATTCAGACCAAACTTGAATGTCATTCGAGTGTAGGGGTGTCTGGCGTATGTGAAGCTCCCAGATCTGAAGATTCAGAAGCTAGGGACAAGAACTACGAAGGCGATCTTCTTGGGGTATGCCGAGAAGAGTGATGCTAGGAGATTTCTTGATATTGAGTCAAATCATATCATCGAATCTCGCGATGCTGAATACTTTGAAGACAAGTTTGCAAAAGATAAAAACATTGTTCTTTCGAACATTCCAGAAAATAATGTAGGTACAAATGAGACTAAAATCTCATATGGGCCAGTAGTCCAAGAAGAAGCTGTTGTTGATGAAACAACTCTTGTACCAGAACTCGTAGAGCCGTCAGCTAAGCGAACGAGGAGACCGAAAGACTTCGGAGATGACTTTGTCACCTATCATGTGGAAGCAGATCCGCTTACCTGTGATGAGGCGATGAAGACCAGAGATGCTATCTTCTGGAAGGAGGCAGTGAATGACGAGTTTGACTCTATCACCTCCAATAATACATGGGTGTTGGTAGATCTACCTGAAGGAGAAAAGCCCATCGGATGTAAATGGATCTTCAAGAAGAAGATGAAGGCAGATGGAACTATTGACAAGTTCAAGGCCAGGCTGGTAGCCAAGGAATTTTCTCAGAAACAGAGGATAGACTACTTTGACACGTACGCTCCAGTAGCTCGGATGACCACCATCAGGATGTTAATCGCTCTAGCAGCTATACATAAGTTTGTGATACATCAGATGGATGTAAAGACAGCATTCCTGAATGGGAAGCTGACCGAAGAGATTTACATGCAACAGCCAGATGGATTTGTCGTCAAAGGTCTTGAAGACAAAGTCTGCAAGTTGGTGAAATCATTATATGGTTTGAAGCAAGCTCCCAAGATGTGGCATGAGAAGTTTGACAGAGTTATTAGGTCAAACGGCTACAGAGTCAGCGAGACGGACAAATGTGTTTACACAAAGTTCGCTGATGGAAGAGGAGTCATCGTTTGTCTGTACGTGGACGACATGCTAATCCTAGGTACGGATTTAGGCTGTGTCATGGAGACAAAGAAGTTTCTCTCAACCAAGTTCAGTATGAAGGACTTGGGAGATGCAGATGTCATCTTGGGCATAAAGATCATCCGGACAGACACTGGAGTAGCGCTGTCACAATCTCACTACATTGAGAAGATGCTCACACGCTATGGGTATAAGGATCTTCCAGGGATCGATACGCCATACAGGT
Organism: Iris pallida; assembly: GCA_029216955.1. NCBI lineage: Eukaryota > Viridiplantae > Streptophyta > Magnoliopsida > Asparagales > Iridaceae > Iris > Iris pallida. The sequence goes on from JANAVB010042818.1 coordinate 825,695, forward strand.
GTGATCAGAAGCTGAAGCCAAACTCGAGAGAAAGCGTCAGGCAGCTGGAGTATTCTAGCGTTATCGGAAGTTTGATGTACGCAACTACTGCCACAAGACCTGACATAGCTTTCGCCGTGGGAATGCTGAGTCAGTTCACAAGCAACCCAGGGGTTGAGCACTGGAAAGCTATGAAGCGGGTGATGAGATATCTCAAGAAGACTCAGACATATGCACTGCACTACAACGGGTATCCGACAGTAGTGGAAGGCTTCAGTGATGCCAGCTGGTGTTCAGAGGTAGAAAGCGAGAGATCCACAGGAGGATGTCTTTTCCTTGGATGGAGCTGCTATATCGTGGAAGTCGAAGAAACCGACTATACTCTCTCGTTCCTCCATGGAATCTGAATTCTATGTACTTGAAACTGCAGCAGATGAAGCAGAATGGCTTCGGGAGCTCATGTATGATCTTCCAGTGGTTGGAACTCAGATACCGGCGATACCGATATACTGTGACAACCAGGCGACTGCGGCGGTGGCATCAAATAACCTCTTCAACGGAAAGAAGAGGACTGTGCGGTTGAAGCACAGGGCAGTACACGATCTTATCAAAAGAGGTGTAATTGCAGTGGTTGATGTTCGGAGTCAGAAGAACCTGGCAGATCCGTTCACAAAGGACCTCAAGCGCCAGTTGGTCGATGACACAGCTTATAAAATGGGCTTAAAGGCATTCTGATAGTGTGTCTTTGTAATCCTACCATAAAGTTTTATGCTATTAGTTCAAAGAGAAATCTACTAGGCATCTAACTTTTGGTTCAAAGGAGGATCACTGATTGGGAAACTATCAGGTAACAGTGGGTACTTGTTCTCTGGAACATGGAAGGGATACGGTCCCATAACCATTATTGTCTACTATGTATTTTCTGCAGAAAAAAAAAATAGATCCTGTGGAAGGTTGGCTTAAACGCCTTAATGAGTTCTCAGGCAGAGTGAATGCCTGGTGTGCTTTACAGGAAGCACGGTAGAGCAATACTATAAGGAGTGAAACTCCATGCTACAGTGGGGTGACTCCACCATGAGGTTCCCAGGTAGCGGTAATGCCTCAGCTTTGCAAGCCAAGTCATAGCGGCGTAGCACCGCAAATAAGCAGGTAGCCTAATGCTGTATGACGTAATTAAAGAGTTGTAGACAGCACTACAAAGGGGAGGATGGCCCCATGTTACAGTGGCACGACACCACGATGAGGTACCCTGGTAGGGGTAAAGCCCCGGCATTGCAAGCCATGTCGTTGCGGCGTAACACCGCAAGGAAGCCTTAGACTTCATGCTGGGTAGTTTGGCACTACAAAGAGGCTTGTGACCTCATGCTACAGTAGTATGACACTACGATGAGGTTCCCAGGCAGGGGTAATGCCTCGGCTTCAGGCCATGTCATAGCGGCGTAGCACCGCAAGGAAGCGCAAGGCTTCATGCCATATCTCTTTAATAAAGAACTCACCTATAGTGTATGGAAAGAGATATCAGGCCGTCTCTTGAGGGTAAACTTGTAGACGCCCAAAATTATACACCGAAATCAGGCTGGCACAAGGCCTTTAATGTGCAGCCAGAAGCACACGTAACTACACTTTGTGAGTGGGAAGAATTATAATTGTGGTGCCGAATTCAAGGCATAGTCCATTCTTGTATCACATTGTTATTTAACCCATACGGGAAGATTCAAGTCGTCAGCGATATCTATCCTAATGCAAAATAGACAGTTACTATGGGGAACGCTCAATCCTGGACACATATATATGTTGTGATATGTGGAGGATTGTTGGTGCTTTCTTTACATGGAGAGAGCTTGCTCTCAACATGCCTTGTAAATTTTAGTCCCACATCGAAAATGCACCATGAGTTATCTCAACATATATACTTGGGTGTGTTGTTGAGAGATGCATATGGGGTGGTGACCCTAAGGAGGGAACCATGTGGGTGATTTTACAAGGATGTAAGAATAAGGCTCCAAGGATTAAGCATTAATGCTTTTGTCATTCTCTTGGATTAATTCCATTTGGAGCTTAGCCCCAAAGGGGCTTAACGACTCAGACTCGGACTCGGACTCGGACTCGGGCTCATGGGCTCATGAGGCGTAATGTGGCATTTTGTTGGCGCACTTTGCACTTAGCACGTCAGCAGTCATACAGTCTTTATGCGGCTTATATGCGGCCATGCGGTCTTATGCGGCATGCGGCTCATATGCGGTCTCATACGGCTCATGCGGCCATGCGGCCATGCGGCACATGCGGCTCATGCGACTCATGCGGCACATGCGGTCCATGCGGTCCAAGCGGCTCATGCGGCTCATGCGGTCGATGCGGTCCATACGGCTCATGCGATCCATGCGGCTCATGCGGTCCATGCGGCCATTAGGCTCATACGGCCAGGCTGCTGCTGCTGTCGCATGGAGGGATCCGCTGACTGTGCAGATTACAAATCAGTTATGGAAAGGCTGAATCAATGCGATTTAATCAGATCCTATCTTTGTGGGATTTGAATTAATTTCGTGGGATTTGAATTAAATCTCGTTGCTATCTTTTGAGATTTGATTCAATCTTTCCATAACTGAAGAGGCGGCTAGGGTTTCCACCCTCTCTCTATAAATACTCTCTTCTGGCCTCCTTTGTGACGACTACAAAAATTACAAGTCAGAAAAGGAGAAAGAGAGAGAGAGTTGCTGCCGCCATTGCAAGTCCATCCGAGGAGTCAGAACAGAGGTGACTTCGAGCGTTTCACAAGTTCTTCAAACTTGCTGGTTCCTGGAAGCAGATCGTATGGGGCAAATCTTGCTTTGAGCAACGGTGTTTTGACACCCCAGCATTGTTCTTCTTCTCATCTCTCTCTAGATTATTGTAACTCGTTCTGTCCCAATTGCAACACGTTTGCAAGAAAGAACGAGAGATATTCTCTTCTCTATTTCTCTCCTTCAGATTGTAATTTGGCTATTTAATTTATTGTACCATCGTAGATCTTGAGTTTGATCACTGCAAAGTTTTTGTGTGACATCTCAGATCTCGATTGCATCAGTTTTTCCATCTTTGATCAAGCCCCGGGACTAACATAAATGTCCAAAGATATATATGTTCCGAGCTTGTCTGAAGCTCCTATTTCGTTGTATTCATTTCCTGGTATTCTATAGTTATTGTTAGAGATTAATTTGTTTCCAGAGATGGCATCACTACAAACACCTAAGATGAGAGGAAAGAGGAAACTATATCTGAAAATTCTTGAGTGTATAAGTCTCAATAAGTCTCAATAAGGATAAACTGCAACAAAAACTACAGTATATTATAGAATCAGACAAAAGCCAACAAAAACTGTAGAATCATCCTCAAACATTAGTCTCAATAAGGATTCATATTAACAAGAATCCTTTTTTTGGTGAAGACGAAGTTTTTGAACTCAAATCCAAGAATCAAAAAACTGCAGCATATATGCTCAACCATATAAGCATATGCAGCATATGGCCTAGTATATATCCTTCAATCAAGTTGGTGAATAAAAATTATTCTTGAAGGATATATCTGCAGCATATTAGATTTGAAGGATATATACATGAATTAATCTCAGCATATTGGAATTGAAGGATATATACATGAAACTGCAGCATATGGCCTAGTATCAGTCGCCATTGGTGAACAATCAAATTGCCCAAAATTTATGGGAAATATTGCCTATATGGGGTACCAGCAAAGGAAACAAAAGAAGCAGTCATAGAAGGAAACAAACATTAAATAATAAATGCCTGGGAGGGCAAGGCACAGGTGCAGGTTATTTCGTGGTCATATGGTTGAAAAAAATAGTACTTACATATTTTTTCGTCGCACATGGAAGCACCTCTCCAGTTTTTCTTTTCGTGTGTGCCCTTTTCCAAGCCTCTACCCGTGAAATCTTTCCTTCTGGATTTTCCTTTGCCTACATGAAGAATCATTATTAATGACATATAATAAACTCAATACTTGATTGTCATTTGTGAAAAACAAGTTACGCACCATTTCTTCATATATTCTAGTATAAGATTTTCGTCCCAAAGTGTGAGTGATAGGATTTTTGGCCTTATTTTCAGCATTCTTCTTACATTGCTCCTTCTTTTTATCACTATACTCAATGTCTACAAACTTCTCCCACCAGATTTTATCAATATCATCAGGACGGTTTTCAAGGGCAACACGTTTGGGTATAGGTTGTCCATTAATTTTCAGATATTTTGTGCGCATGGTGGACTTTATTGTTCTAAAATATTGCGGAAATTTTTTTTCCAGTATAGGCCGAGCAAACTTGGGGTCCACATTCATCTCAAACTCTTTCTGTCCAATACAAACAAAACAAAAATCAGTAATTAGAGTCAAAACGTAAAAAGAAGTTTAAACATATATATAAACATGTTGAATTTGAAAAATACCATGAGCTCATTCCACAGATTATCCTTGTAGAAGTCATCTACTTGCCTCCACTCTTCATACCTAATTGGGATTTGAGCACGAATTAGGATACCACTCCGAGAAATCCATTTGGTTGCATCTCTGCCCTTAGCACCATCTAAATCAACAACAATCGAGTACTTTTTGCCATTTGGTGTGGGTGTAGCATCCGCTTCTTGTGTATTTTTTGTACCTATGGATGCACCAGCACCAGCACTTGCACTAGGATTGGATGACATTCCGTGAAACAACTGCAGAACTTCTTTCTCAGAGATTAATAGATGGAAAAAAGATTGAAAAAGAAATGTTATGCAACAAGAACTGCCTGCGAGTAATAGCAATGACTTGATGTAATAGCGTCTCTGTTATCTCCAACTGAATCAAAATTCTGGGCCACAACAAGGTGCAATCAGAAGCAAATTTAAAGCTAAAATATTGGATATTTGAACAACTGCCAGTACCAGATGAGCAATTGAAGAAACGAAGCATGTGGTGATTTATCTCATTAAATTTGCAAATGAAAGTAATGGCCAAAACTGAAGCAAATTAGCAAATGAAGCAAAACTGCAAAAAACTAAAATGAAGCAAGTGAAGATAATAACACCAGAGCAGTTTTCTAAGATTAAGCTGCAATGAATCATGTTACAAGATTAAAATGCTGCATGATGCATTGAATCAGGATTATTGCAAGATTCACCAGAGCTGGCCAACTCGACACTTGCTCACGGCCAGCTAAGACCGTAACAAGCAAAGAAAATGTCGTCTTTCCATTAAGAATCCAGTGCTTGCTTGCTACAAGTAAGAAAATATTGAGTTGCTTATCTCCTATACCCTCTTTGTAGATATCTTATCTATATATCTATAAGCTAAAATATTGAGTTCAGTCAAAAACCAATAGGTGATGTTCCATCATTGGAAGCAAATGAAGCAATTTAATTAGCTACAACTCAGTTAAGCAAATGAAGCAAGTTGAAATCAAGATCTCATCAAATGTGCAAATGAAGCAAAATGAAAATATGATATCATAGCAAATGAGCAAATATTAAAAACCATCAATACAAACCATTGTTTTCAAATTACAAGCCATTGCTTTCAGAATCTATTTGGGTTCAATACATTTTAATAGTGGCGCCAAGTTAGGTTGCTCTTTTGAAATGGACTGGAAACTTGTTGGAATGTCATAATCCTCAATAGAATCAATCATACGCTTTGGAGAGCGTCGAACAATAGACCAATCGGGATTTTGAGCATCTCTTATATAAAAAACTTGACTCGCTTCGGATGAAAGAATAGCTGGCTCATCATATTCCCCATCAGCACTCTTGAGCTTCTTTAGATTCACCGTTAACAAGTTAGAGTCTGGACAAAACTTACAGACGTTGGCCTTGTCCCCAATATTCACCCAATCACAATAGAACACTACATGTTGGAATTCATAATAATCAACCTCTATAATCTCTTTGATAATACCATACCAAATAATGTCGTCATCGATCGGGTTCATATCTTTTGCACTTGAGACAAATATAGTAATCGCATCCATACAAACACCACTGTCTTGTGCTGAAAGAGTATCGTCATAGTGCTGATCAGGAGAGAATATATAACCATTCACCCTATACTTCATATGAGTTTTGGCTTTCCACTTTGGCCCACTAACATACCGCCACAACAATGAGTCCATGCATTTTTCTTCCAGCAGCTATATTACAAATACATTAATCAAAGCCACAACATATACCTATGCTCTCAAAAATAAGTGTTACCCACCTTTTTGTGTAACCAATCTATAAATTCAGATTGTACCACAACTTCTGTCTTAATAGTACCTCTTCTTTTACCACGAGGGCCATCTTCCAAGGATAAGCGATACATACTACAAATTCAAAAAAATTGGTTGTATAAACAGAAAACAAAATACACATTATGTAGTTTTAAAAAAATAAAAGAATATCACACCTGTAATATTCATCTCGTTCTGGTATATTTATCCTGAAGAGTATCCATCTCCGAATTTGTATGCGTTGTACACCAGATAACTTGATAGTTTTACCCTCAAGAATGGAGCACTCGTATATATCATCACAATTCTCATCTAAAAAGAGTGCTTGACTAGAACTATGATTACCATCATACGGATTTGGCATATATTCCATAGCATATCTAACAGATTCTGAAACAAGATATGCCTCCAAAATTGACCCTTCCACATAACGTTTGTTGCTTGGTATATTTTTACACTCTTTCATAGCCCTTAAATCAAATATAAAATGCACTTGTTAAAATTTTTATAGTGTTAATAAATTAGCAAGATATAATAATATATAAGATGAATATATCACATTTCAAATGGATACATCCATATATATCCCGTAGGTCCGCAAAGTAAAGCTTGGTCGGCTAGATGCACCATTAAGTGAATACTAATATCGAAGAAGTGTGGTGGAAAATAATGTGTCAACACGCATAATGCCTCAGCAATCATATCTTTCGCAGCTTGGACATGCTCTCGAACTAAGACCTTCGAGCACAATATGTTGAAGTACAAGCTTACTTGCAAAATAGCTCGTTTCAACTCACGATACTTTGGATATGCATGTTGAACCATAACTGGAAGCAAATATTGGATAATGACATGATAGTCATATGACTTCTTAATATACAAACTTGGTGGTTGAACACTTACAAGGCTTTCCAAATTAGTTGCAAGGCATGATGGAAGCTTTATATCTTTTAAAACTTGACAAAATTATAGCTTTTGAGCTTTATCCAGTGCATACTTAGAAGATTGTTTTCCTTTATCAAACATTAAGTTAATAAAATGTTCAACCACATTCTTCTCGGTGTGCATCACATCAATAGTATGTCGTACTTTACGACCACTCCAGTACTCTAAATAAAAAAGAAGCGACTTCTTATACCACGCTGGTCTTCCTTTATTGTTATCCTCATTTGCAGTGCAATCTTCACTGCCGTCTACCTCAACTGCCATTCGTTTCTTAGAAGTAGCTTTCGTTATTTTACCTGGTACATATTTGATACGATCAAGCCTCTCTAAAAGGGATGGTCCTGTCAGTCGTGTTGGAGGTTCCTTGTGCTCTACATCCTTGTACCATCCGTGTTTTACTTTCCTATATGGGTGCCCATCCTTCAAAAATCTCCTATACTTTGTGAAAACATTCTTATTAGCAACATGCTCAGACTCTGTCTCAATAGCACAAATAGGACATGCTTTGTAACCATGTGTTACACAACCAGATAAGTTACCGAATGCTAGAAAATCATGAATTCCCCACAATAACATTGCTCTCAAGGTGAAAAGTTCCCCCTTGTCCATATTAAATGTTGTCACTCCTTCTGCCCAAAGTTGCTTCAACTCGTCTACAAGAGGTTCTAAGTAAATATCAATGTCCTGACTCGGGGCTTTCGGGCCAGGAATTAACAAACACATCATCTGGAACTGTGATTTCATGCATAATGAGGGTGGAAGATTATAAGGTATCAGGTATACTGGCCAGCAACTGTATAACCACTAGAAAGAACTCTATGTGGATTGAATCCATCGGTAGCAATGCCAAGCCAAACATTACGTCCCTCTCTAGAAAACTCTGGCCACTTGCTTTTAAGAGATCTCCATTCAGCCGAATCGATAGGATGACGCATGAATTGCCAAAAAGATTTTGCTTCCTTGTGCCACTGCATTTGTCGAGCTATCCATGGTATAGTGTACAATCTAGTTAATCTTGGAATTAGAGAAAAGTGCCTCAAAACCTTTCTTGGTTGTTTTGTGATAATTTTTCCAGACTTTGTCTCCTTAACTTTAAATCGGGGAGTCAGACAACGAGAGCATTCTACCTCATCCGTATTTTCTTTCCAGTATAATATGCAATCATTCTCACAAGCATGGATGCACTTGGCCTTCATTTCCAAATCTTTTAGCATTTGTTTCATTATGGGGTACTTGTCAGGTAGTGTATTTTCCTTTGGAAGCCACCGTCTCAGTCGCTTCAACAACTCAGTCACGCTATTTCCAGACCAATTGAACTCTTTCTTTAAGTTATGAAGCTCTATAATTGCACATAAAGTTGTAAGACCATCTTCACATGAAGGATAAAGTTTCTCGTTTTCTTTTCTCTTATATTCATGGTACTTATTACCATGGACAAATGGATTACCAGAAACTACAGAGGGCTCGCCGTGATTCCCTTCACAAGTAGCTTGGGCCATATCATGTACTCCATAAGCATCATCGACAAAGTTTTCGAGCCCACCCTCGGCATCCTCAACATGTTTTTCTTGGATTTCATCTTGGATTTGATCCTCTTCAGTAACACGTGGCATAGGATCTACCACTACGTTCATGTCATTCCTCTCTCCGTGAAAGTACCAGCCATCATATGTTGGATCCATACCAAACACGATCAAGTGTTTCTCAACTCTTTCAAAAATAAATTTGTTCAAATTTTTGCACTTCATACAAGGACATGGACATGTGCCGATCCCAGGTGGAGAGTGGTTCTTCACAAAGTTCATGAAATATTGAACACCTTCTATATATTCGACATTATTTCTGCGTGGATTTTTAATCCACTCTCTTGAAGACATAATAGCAAGCACGTTTACCCCTTTCTCAACCGTGAACCTAATAAAAAAGTAAGATTAAGATAATTAAATTAGATCATGAAGCCAAGTATATGACAAATTACATAGACACATGTCCTTGAAGACCTTCATTTCACGACAAACCGTGCACCTTGTTTATTCCTGTCTTGGTTTGAAGACAAACCAAACCTACCTTCATTTCAAGACAAAATAAGTTGCAAGTTTATTCAAGTTGAGCCTAAACTTTGCACACACAAGTTTATTTTGTCATAAGTTTATTCAAGTTTATTTTGTTTATTCCTGTCTTGGTTTATTCAAGTTTATTCTGTACCTACCTTCGTTTCAAGACAAAATAAGGTGCAAAATTTCAAGACAACGGTTTGAAGACAAGTGAAATTGTGTGTGCCTCCAGGAATAAACCAAACCTACCTTCTTTTACCAAATTCGTCAACACATAAAATGGAAATTAAATGAATAAATTCATAAACTTTCTATTTATTAGATGAAAAAGAGCAAACTATCTTTCATACAAAATAATTGCACAAAATAGTTGCATGTTCTAATCATATTCATAAGAAAATACATTGAGCAGAACCAAATTAGAACATATAATAGATATTTACCTTTGTGTTTATGTTTAAGACAAATAATGGTGAATACGGTTAAAAAACTAACAGTTCAGACACGTATTGTTCGACTCCACATGCTGCTAGCAACCAATGCTTAAGACAAATAATGGTGAATACGGTTAAAAAACTAACAGTTCAGACACGTATTGTTCGACTCCACGTGCTGCGAGCAACCAATGCTATGCATTGTTCGACTATAGAAGCTTATACTATGGTGGCATCCTGAACTTTGACCCATGGCAATGGACATTATTGTGACTAGGGGAAATCTAGCCTCAACAAATTGTGTGTTAGCTACTGCACATATTTGTTACTTTCATAGAAAACTTGGTTTCATAAAATCTCATCAACGCTAAATGAATACAAACAAAATCATCACAGAGCAAATAATAATATCTAAACAAAGCAAAAAATATAATAATACCTAAATAAAGCAACAAACACCAGATCCAGAACAAAGAAACAAACATCAGATCATATAAAATCTCACAAACAAAAATATAAAATAAAGATGTAAATAATAATACCTAAACCCAGTCTTTCTTCGTCTCGGATCCCTCTTCTTGCGAATCCAACAGCTGCAGTACACAAAATGAACCCATTTTTAGTAAAAAAAATCAAACTGACAGCAGTCGGTGAGCTCGTGTTGTCCCTCTTCTGGGATCTCTCTTGATTTTTAGAACAAAATGGAACTATTTTCACAAAAAAAGAACCAATTACAGAAAGAAGAGGAAGAAGAAGAAGAAACCATCTTGTACAGAATGGAGTAACGATTTTACTAACCAACGGTTGTTCCTTTCCACGGGAGAAGAAGAAGCAGCCACCGCCCTCTTGTGCACAACCGGCGGTTCGCTTTGTACAGAGCCGGCGTCCACGAGCCCTAAGGTTTGAGAAGATGAGATTTTAAGCATTAATGGAGAAGGAGAAGAGATTTTAAGGGCTTGAGGGTTTAATTAGGGCTTGAAGGATCCGATGATATATCCCTAGGATTTAATTTAGGGAAAGAAGGAGAAGAGTTATGTACCTGTACTAGAAGAAGGAGAAAGAGGCTAGGGCTCGTGAATGGAACCTCCCCCCCAAAATACTCCTCACGGGAAAAATAGGAGGGAATGAAAAAGTGTTTCCCCCTCTAACACTTTTTCACTCACGTGATTGGCACATGTTTGAATATTAAAAAGTGTTAACTTATTTACTAACGGTTTCATACTGTTAGTAGCTTTAAAAACTAAATATAAATATGAAATTTAAGTTTTTAATATTTATACTAACGGTTTTGTTATGTTTCTAACACTTTTAACCGTTAGTAATCGGTAACGGTAAAAAACCGTTGGTGATAAAAAAAGGGGGTGTTGGTAAATCACTCTTTTGGTGTAGTGTAAGGACCTCTTAAATATAAGTCTAGCATTATAACCACTACACCACAATGCTTATATATATATATATATATATATATATATATATATATATATATATATATATATATATATATATATATATATATATATATATATATATATGTAGTGTAAGGACCTCTTAAATATAAGTCTAGCATTATAACCACTACACCACAATGCTTATATATATATATATATATATATATATATATATATATATATATATATATATATATATATATATATATATATATATATATATATATATATATATATATATATATATTAAAGAAACCCCTCATTTTATTAAACAAGGCTGAAACAGCCGAAGCCAGCCTTGTTTAATAAAATGAGGGGTTTCTTTAATATATATATATATATATATATATATATATATATATATATATATATATATATATATATATATATATATATATATATATATTATGTGTGTGTGCGCGCGCGCGCACGCACGTCATTCAGTACTCCTATTTAATTTTTTAACATTCAAATTTCAAATATACCCCTGCATTATGATATTTGTGCATGCATGGAGGGACAAGTGTAGAATGACATTTTAGGAGTGCCAATAATGTTAATGCATGAACAAATTTGGAATTTGAATGTTAAAAAAATTAAAGAAGATTGTCGAATGACATTTTAGGAGTGCTAATAGCAGCACTTATATATATATATATATATATATATATATATATATATATATATATATATATATATATATATATATATATATTTGGCTCTATCAAAGGTTATGTAAGCCTGCGGTTTTGGCCAGCCACCACGTGCGCAATTTTATTGGACCACCTATTTGTTTGGGCCCTCTACCGGTTGACTTGTCAATGGGGTCACGCCACGTGACGAACCGGCTATAACCGTGGCCAGTCCCTCGGTTCATGTAGCATCGTCCTAAAAATAATATTCCTTTTAGTATTTTGAATTATTATTTTTAGCACTGCCATAGTACTAGTAATTTCATTAACTACTATATTAACTATTGTTCCTCCTTATAGGAATATCTATAACTACTATATTATATGTCCAAAACATCTAAAATGCTCTATACTTAATTGGACAATATATATATATATATATATATATATATATATATATATATATATATATATATATATGACCTTCGCACAATATTATAAATATTGCAATAAATATTCTGTACATTTCCATTTTAGACATGCAACCGAAGAGACCGCAAGCGCAATTAATCTTGGGGCCCTGGAGGAGACATACTGAAATGTGAAATAAACAGTAGTTGCAGTAGTAGATCACAGCAGACAGATGAGCATGCACCATTGCAGTGCCATTTGACCACCCAGTTCTGAACTGAACATCTCCTTCCGAACCTTGCATGCATCTTCTCCATCCAAAAAGACACACACATATATATAATGCAGACGGGAAATATATATATATATATATATATATATATATATATATATATATATATATATATATATATATATATATATATATATATATATATAAAGGGTTATTTACACTAACTACCCCTATGTTTTTGATTTATAACACGGGGTACCCCTACTTTTAAACTATTTACACTAACTACCCCTATGTTTTTGGTTTATTACACGGGGTACCCCTACTTTAAGGAAAAATAAAAAAATTATAACACTAACTACCCCTACGTTTTCTAAAGGGAGGGGTAGTTAGTGTAAATAGTTTAAATCAGGGGTACCCCGTGTTATAAATCAAAAACATAGGGGTAGTTATTGTAAATAACCCATATATAAAATATGCAGGCGGGGGCCTAGAGTAGCATATGCATATGCTATATGACAGCTCCTCAATCCCCACAATTATTTTCTCCACAGTTTGAATGCTTCTTCCTCCCACATGCAAACCTCTGTTGCTTGCTTGCCACTCACTATACGCTACTACTATTTAAAAAACTTGTGTTTGTATACTTTAATAAAGTTTACTAATGTTAGAATATGCAAAGGACGTTGAAGAGACGTCACAATTTAGGTCATGAGGGATCCTTTTGTCATAGATCTAACGAAATTGATCGGACGTGACCGTAGATCCACGTGACAATCAACCATTTGTCCTTCTGTTAGCACCAGGTCTCATCCTCTTAAAACTTGGACCGGAAGATCAATGGAAGACTGACACATGACGACGGATCTGCTGTAATTACAAAAAACTGGATCAAAATAGCAGTGTCCTAGATCTAATTATTCCGGTTCCCTATGTATTATGGGAACTTCCATATGCCGCATTATTGTCCAGTTGCGTATCAGACTTAATTTATATATTCTGTTAATTACGTCTCAACAAACAATGTCATGGAGGAATCATGGAGGTACTGCTAACCGATGCTGCAAATTAAGAGACCGATGCTGCAAATTAAGAGAAGTCAACTCAGCCTGATCGATTAACAAGCTGATGGAACTCGGTCATGTAAGTCAGCTCGATTAGCCTAACGAGCCGGACTTGAACATCGGATGCTTGGCTCCGATTGATTAACTAGCATAGTTTGAACATGGAAAGCTCGACTCGACTTGTGGGTTCTCAAACAAGCTAAACTTGTAAAGTTAGACAAAGTAGTCGACTCGACTTTTTATACAATATATTTGTCTCTGAGAAACCATCCAAGGCTACATCCCAAAACTGAAAGTCCTAATGATATTGATGATATCAAGCAAGCCCAGTCCACAAGATAATGAGCTTTTCCTGCATTACATGAGGGGCTATGATCTTATGTTTTAATCCTCAAGAGAATGTGTAGTTTTACAGGAAACTTTAGCCCGTATTGCAACAGCCTATAGTTTCCTGTAGAACTGCGGCTGAAAAGCAAGGTTGTTTCAATGCTGGACCACCAGAAGTAAGTCCGACAAGACTTCAAATTTTGACAACCCCTCTACTTAAGACAACTTTTCAGGTCTAGTGTGACCTACAAGAGGTCGGAGTCACAAGTGACCACCCCAGAACCAGTCCATAACATAGGTGAAGGAGCAGCCAAAATAAGCTCCGGTTCGGACAACCCATTCATTTGGGTCGGCCCAGCTAGATTGTTTTGAGTTTTTTATTTTTTATTTTTAAATTTTAATTTTAATTTATTCTTATTATATATGTATTGTCTTTCTCCTCTTGCAAAATTCCTACATGGTATCAGAGGTTACTTTGTAGGAATCTTGGATTTCTACTCTCGTTCTTCTTTCTTCCTTCTTCTCCCCCTCCCTCAAAACCCTATTTGAGGATTAAGTTTTTGTCTATGAAAGGCATATCAAATTGAGATTTAGATCTAGATCAATTTTTTTTTATCACGGCTAGAACCCTTAGAAGTCTGTTTCTTCTTCAAAGAAGAAAATATTTGGTTATCATTCGACCAAGATGTTATATCCAATGTGAGTGGGTTCGATATTCTATCTATGGATGTCTCAAGAGGGAATGGACTTGGTAGCAGACGCCGCTCTAATTAATTACCACCGTCAAATTTGATGAGAACAATTATCAAGATTTTAGTAGGACTCTTCCTTGGTGGTCAAGAAAAAGGGCTAGTTAATCAGCAAAGTAAAGACACCTACAACGACTAACCCCGTTTAAGAGAAGTGGGATCGAGAGAATGATCTTGTGATGTCATAGCTAGCTCTATTCTTCCATGATTTCTTCTTGACATTGCAAATTACATTTGGAAAAAGTTGACCAAAACCTATGGTAAAAGAAACAATATGGCTTGTATTTTACAATGAAAGCAGGAGATCTACAATCTCCATAAAAGAGAGCTCTCTGTTCCGGCCTACTATGCAACACTAGAAGGTTGTGGGAGGATTTTGATTACTATCAAAATCAAGATATAGAAGTGGGAAGTGAATCGGGAATCTCACTTGAAGATGACTGAAGAAGAAATAATCTTCGACTTCCTTGAGGGATTGAATCCTTTGTTTGAGATTCGCACATGCCAGAGTTCTAGGCTCCTAGCTTCCGTCACTTGACTACCCTATAAGGCGATGCAAATGAGGAGGACCAAATGAGAGAGATGAATGTTATATGTATAAAAGTGAGAAAGATGATGTTGTTGATCGATTTTGGTTGCAGCCGCCTGTGTAATATCCAGCTCCTAGCAGGGGACATCATGTTGGCTGGCTATTGAGAAATGCATTCATATCTATATGATCGGGACAAAATGAATAGAGACCCTCTTCCATTTATTGATTTGACTTATGTTGGAATTTAGTCCAAAATATGTTGAATTGTGCATTCAAGAATGAACTCTATATAAAACTCTCTTCCCCAACCTTTTCATTGTTCGCTTTTTGTTGGTTGCTTTTCGTTGTGGGTTTTTTGGATATATACGTTTCATTTTTTGTTTTCGATGGATAATTTTTTATTAGTTGCTTTCATCGATTTATGCATTCATATCGAATTCTGAGAGAAGGAGAGAAGGAGAGAAAGATAGAAAGAAGTGTGTTAAACCTTTGTTGTTGCAATTTCAGGTGGACACACAAGTGAGGACTTGATTGTCCGGTATGAATTCCTCCTTCCTCAGCAATTCTCCAACCAGTAAATGGCTTGATCCTTCTTTCCTGCACCTCCAATCCTTAATAAAATAATCTTTTTCAGTTCCTTTATTATGTTCCTACGAGCTATGATATCAAAATAAAATGAATTAAGATAAAAGAAAGTTGTATTGTTGCTATTCATATTAGTACTTGAACTTTTGGTACTGTAGACTGCTAGTATAATTGAATGAACCGAGTGCTTGGAAAGGAAATTTAGACTATGTACAATATGAATTGAGCAGACATATTATATGCTTTATATAGTGGCAAGGAAATGTGGTTCACAAGCAATGGCGCAATGATAATAGAACATGGATTGAAATTGTATGGTTTTCGATTATAAATTGTTTCATTATCATGCATATTATATTTATAGAAAGATACATATGTATGATCATGGACAACTTGTGCACAAGGTTTAATTCTTCGACGATATCCGATGCTATGTAACCCGCGTAATGACCTAGGAGGAATGTGTTTCGTGCTAGATGCGACAATGAGGATTATAAGACCTTTAACTGAGGTATCCACCTGCACTGGAAGTGACTTCATAGTACTATAGATGGTCCTTATTGGTGCGTTCACCAGTAACCGACATATAGTCAGGTTGCATTACTAACGATAGGTTATGCAAGAAAGTGCATTCTAACCCATGTTTTGTAGGGAAGGAGAAACAGTCGTGAGTAAGAACAACTGATAAGTCATGTGCACTTAATTATGTTCTTGTTATGAAAATGTTTATCAATTGTTAAATGATCTTCTTAGAGTAACAAAAAAGTCACCTAATAACTTTGCTTATTTTTACATGATTACATGTGTTGGTTTAAATAGGAGTCGGTTGATACCGTTCACTAGTGCATTCACATTATACTGACCCTCGTCCTTATAGGTGTTGGGAATCATGAGGTCGTCCATAGATGTTAGAGTTTTTAATCCAGATTTTGATGATTTACTTTGAAGGTGATTTTTTCCTAATAAAAGAATACGATGTATGGACAAGGTTATTTTATTTCCAAAGTTGCAAGCCAAGTCTGACATAGCTCGTTTGGCTATTTGAGAGCCTATTTCCAATGCAAATTACCAAAAAGAAGAAGTATTCTCTTATATAACTCCGCTACCACTATCAAGCAACCACGAGCCCCTCTTGGTCATATTCTTTTAGGTCAATGAAGAGTGTGTTTTCATAATATTCCGAGTATATATATATATATATATATATATATATATATATATATATATTTTTTTTTTCAACGCGTGCAGGCTCAGTATAATCGTGTGTCCCACGCACACGATTCTTGACCTGTCGTATGGAACGACTTTTCGAGTGCGGACGTAGTCCGTTGGCCTTGTCATCATCGCCGTGCACACGCACCCCGCGCACTCCGCACGCTCCAGAGCTCCGCTCGGCAGCACACCGTCTTTCGACGGCAGTTACTCAACACCTCGCTTTGCCCACGACGCCGAAGAGACGCCCTCGACGACTAAGGGTGACCGTCCGTACAACGGCCACTAATTTCCTGCCGACTGCGACTACCGATTCCGTCCAGCCGTCCGTTCTATGCGCACGACGCGCATATTGGCGACGATCGCCGACGCCCTTACGATCGAGCCTGCAATCGTTTATGGCGGACGTCTTCTCGTCGCCCTCAGCAGCGCCGCACGACGGGCCGCGTGGTCGGCCTGTCGCTTATACCCGTGGGCGAATGGTGACGATTCACCGATCCGTCGCACGACGACCGTGCACTGAGTTTGCTACACGGACGCCTCATTCTGCCCCACGCAGGCTCAGTTCGTAGCCCTTCTGTTAGTCCCTTGACGAACAATCGATGGAAAAACACGAATTCAGAAACAATTGTAAAGACAATGTTTCCGGCAACAACACCCTAAAGAAGGTGATGTTGTATTACGAGAATCTAAAAAGATTATTTCGTAATATTTCTCGAAGGCAACCGAACCGTGTAACTTCTAAAGAGAAGCGACGGTATTCTCGAAGGCAACAAGAGATGATCAACAACAGTTGAGTCTCAGATTCTCGAAGGCAACAGAAAGAGGGAGGAAGAAGAAGAACGGATCTCACTGGGGTGTAGAACACCGGCGCTCAAAGCTATACCCGCAGTACGGATAAGCTCCCAGGAACCAGCAAGTTCAGGAGAACTTCTGGAACGCTCGTAAGTCAATATTTGAGACTTGAACGGGCTTCCTGGACTTTATAGACTCCCTTTTCTCTCTTCTTGGTGCATCTTTCAAAGGAGGCCAAGGGGCTCTATTTATAGAGTGGAGTTGAGACTTCACCTCTTCTCCTATCCGATGTGGGACTAAAATACCAATACTCAAAAATAGAGTTTGATATTTTAGATCATCCCACAATCAGCATAGAAGTGTGCCAGTCCACGCCTACCCCCCGAACACTCCCGTGCATGCACGAGACATCCTGGAGTCCGTGTCCGAGTCCGAGTCCGCACAACAAAAATTAACTTTCATCCTTGTTGGATTTAATCCTTTTTCCTTCTAGAAAAAAACTTCCACATGGCACAAACTTGTGCCCCACTACACCTCATGTGCACACCTCAACACAAGCAATGCATTATATTGAGATACTCACCATTTGGTGTAGCCGATGTGGGACTATCTTTTCCAGTCCAAAGGCAAAAATACCAACAATCCCCCACATATCTCAATATATGGGTTGAGCGTTCCCCACAGTGACTGCCTATCATGTATTAGGAGAGATGTCGCTACGACTTGAATCTTCCCACATAGGTTAAATAACAGCATGATACAAGAATGGACTAAGCCTTGAATTCTGCACCATAACTGTAATTCTTCCTACTCACATAATGACATCAACTGTGCTTCTGGCTGCACATTGAAGGCCATGTGCCAGCCTGGTTTCAGTGTATAATTTTGGGCGTCTACAAGTTTACCCTCAAGAGACGGCCTGATATCTCTTTCCATACACTATAGGTGAGTCCTTTATTAAAGAGATATGGCATGAAGCCTTGCGCTTCCTTGCTGTGCTACGCCGCTATGACATGGCCTGAAGCCGAGGCATTACCCCTACCTGGGAACCTCATCGTAGCGTCATACTACTGTAGCATGAGGTCACAAGCCTCTTTGTAGTGCCAAACTACCCAGCATGAAGCCTAAGGCTTCCTTGCGGTGTTACGCCGCAACGACATGGCTTGCAATGTCGAGGCTTTACCCCTACCTGGGTACCTCATCGTGGTGTCGTGCCACTGTAACATGGGGCCATCCTCCCCTTTGTAGTGCTGTCTACAACTCTTTAATTACGTCATACAGCATTAGGCTACCTGCCTATTTGCGGTGCTACGCCGCTATGACTTGGCTTGCAAAGCCGAGACATTACCCCTACCTGGGAACCTCATGGTGGAGTCACCCAACTGTAGCATGGAGTTTCACTCCTTGTAGTGCTGCTCTACCGTGCTTTCTGTAAAGCACACCAGGCATTCACTCTGCCTGAGAACTCATTAAGGTGTTTAAGCCAACCTTCCACAGGATCATTTTTTTTTTGCAGAAAATACATAGTAGACAACAGTGGTTATGGGTCTGTATCCCTTTCATGTTCCAGAGAACAAGTACCCACTGTTACCTGATAGTTTCCCAGTCAGTGATCCTCCTTTGAACCAAAAGTTAGATGGCTAGTAGATTTCTCTTTGAACTAATAGCATATAACTTTATGGTAGGAATGTAATAACACAATATCAGAATGCCTTCAAGCCCATTTTACAAGCTGTGTCATCGACCAGCTGGCGCTTGAGGCCCTTGGTGAACGGATCCGCCAGGTTCTCCTGACTCCGAACATCAATCACTGCAATGACGCCCCTTTTGATGAGATCGTTCATTGCTCTGTGCTTCAACCGCATAGTCCTCTTCTTTCCGTTGAAGAGTTCATTTGATGCCACTGCTAATGCCGCCTGGTTGTCACAGTATATCGGTATTGCCGGTATCTGAGCCCCAACCACCGGAAGATCATACATGAGCTCCCGAAGCCACTCTGCTTCATCTGCAGCAGCATCCAATGCAAAGAATTCAGATTCCATGGAGGAGCGAGATAACATAGTCTGCTTCTTCGACTTCCATGATATAGCAGCTCCGCCCATGGCGAATACGAATCCACCTGTGGAATACTCGCTCTCCATATCTGAACACCAGCTAGCATCACTGAAGCCTTCCACTACTAACGGATCTCCGCTGTAGAAAAGTGCATATGTCTGAGTTTTCTTGAGATATCTCATAACACGCTTCACAGCTTTCCAGTGCTCAACGCCTGGATTGCTAGTGAACCGACTCAGCATTCCCACTGCAAAAGCTATGTCAGGCCTTGTGGCAGTAGTAGCGTACATCAAGCTTTCGATGATGCTAGCGTACTCCAACTGCCTGACGCTTTCCCTCAAATCTGGCTCCAGCTTCTGATCACTCCGGTACGGTGTATCAATAAAAGGAAGATCTTGATACCCGTAGCGAGTGAGCATTTTCTCAATATAATGAGATTGTGACAGCGCTATTCCAGTGCTTGTCCGGATGATCTTGAGCCCCAAGATTACGTCGGCATCCCCCAAGTCTTTCATACTGAACTTGGTCGAGAGGAATTTCTTTGTCTCTGTGACGCGGCTTAAATCCGTACCTAGGATTAGCATGTCGTCCACGTATAGACAAACGATTACTCCTTTTCCGTCAGCAAACTTCGTATAGACACACTTGTCTGTTTCACTGACCCTGTAGCCATTTGACCTTATCACCTTGTCAAACTTCTCATGCCATATTTTGGGAGCTTGCTTCAAACCATACAGAGACTTCATCAACTTGCAGACTTTGTCTTCCAGACCTCTGACGACAAAACCTTCTGGTTGTTGCATGTAGATCTCTTCGGTCAGCTCGCCATTAAGGAATGCCGTTTTCACATCCATCTGATGTAGCACCAGCTTGTGTATTGCTGCTAAAGCAATTAACAATCTGATAGTTGTCATCCGAGCTACTGGAGCATAAGTGTCAAAGTAGTCGATCCCCTGCTTCTGAGCAAACCCCTTGGCCACTAGCCTGGCCTTGAACTTGTCAATGGTTCCATCTGCTTTCATCTTCTTCTTGAAGATCCATTTGCATCCGATGGGTCTTGCTCCTTCTGGTAGGTCGACCAATACCCATGTGTTATTGGAGGTGATTGAGTCAATCTCGTTGTCAATCGCCTCCTTCCAGAATATAGCATCTCTGGTCTTCATCGCCTCATCATAGGTAAGCGGATCTGCTTCCACATGATAGGTGACGAAGTCATCTCCAAAGTCTTTCGGCCTCCTTGCTCGCTTAGTTGACGGCTCAGCGAGTTCTGGTTTAGCTGGTGTCTCCTTGACGACAGCTTCATCTTGGACTACTGGTTCATTAAAGACTTCTGTCTGCTTTGTACCCTCATCATTCTCCGGAAGATCCGCGAGAACAATATTCTTGTGTTTTGCAAACTTGTCTTCAAAGTATTCAGCATCGCGAGATTCGATGATATGGTTTGACCCGATATCAAGGAATCTCCGAGCATCACTCTTCTCGGCATACCCCAAGAAGATCGCCTTCGTAGTCCTTGTCCCCAGCTTCTGAATCTTCAGATCCGGGAGCTTCACATAAGCCAGGCACCCCCACACTCGAATGACATTCAGGTTGGGTCTGACTTTGAACCAGAGTTCATGAGGAGTTATGTCGGAAGTTGCATATGGCACTCTGTTCAGAATGAAAGTGGCCGTTAATGCAGCTTCTCCCCAATAGCACTTTGGGAGACCCGCAGTCAACAGCATAGAGTTCATCATCTCTGTCAACATTCTGTTCTTCCTTTCTGCTACTCCGTTGGATTGTGGAGAATACGGAGCCGTCGTCTCATTGATGATTCCATGTTCTTTGCAGAATGATAAGAATTCATGAGACCGATACTCCCCGCCTCGATCACTCCTTAACCTCTTGAGTTGTTGTCCAGTTTGCCGCTCAGCCTCGGCCCTGAACTCCTTGAACTTCTCGAATGCTTCGTCTTTAGACTTTAGCAAGTAGACGAAAGCATACTTTGAGAAGTCATCGATGAAAGTAATGAAATACTTCATCCCGGCCTTTGTAGAGAATTGTTTGAAGTCACAGATATCTGAGTGAACCAACTCCAGAAGATCTGTGCTTCGATTGACCCTGTGAAAGGGTTTCCTAGTGATCTTCGTCTGAGCACATATCTCACATTTCTCTACCTTACCCCCACACTTGGAGATAAGTCCTAGACTAGACATTCTGTTAATTCTTTTACAATGAACATGTCCTAGCCTATTATGCCACAACTCAAGAGAATAATCAGAAAAAGTGATAGCATTTATATTATCATGCTGGGTTACAACAAGCTGAATCTTGTACATTCCTTCAGTCTGAAAAGCTTTCCCGAAGAAAGTACCCTTCTTGGATATTACCATTTGGCCAGCATTGATGTCCATCCTCAAGCCTGCGTTGCAGAGCAGGCTCCCAGAGATCAGGTTCTTAGCGATTGCAGGAACATGCTTCACACCTTGAAGCGTCAGAATGTTCCCCGATGTAAGCTTCAGCTCCACCGTCCCGATCTCCAGTACTTCAGCTTGTGCCTGGTTCGCCATCATGACTTTCTCGGAAGTAGGCTCATAGGAGACGAACCAGTCCTTGTCTGAACAGACATGACATGTCGCGCCAGTGTCTATCCACCAGTCCAAGTCTGCCCCCACAGTTGCAACCTGTGCTATCATGGCAACCTGATTAGTAACCAAATAAACCTTGTTAGGCTCACCTTGCTCTTTGGGCTTGGACTTGCATTCACTTTTATAGTGACCCTTCTTGCCACAGTTGAAGCAAGTCACATGGGACTTGGACTTCTGTTGCTTGAATCCTGGACCCTTCACTTTCAGATTCGAGAAGTCCTTCTTCTTGTGGTGAGAAGCCGCCTGCTTCCCTTTGTTCTCTCTGGTGGCTTGAACCAGATTCGCCGTTGCTAGTTGCTTGGACAGGGCGTCCAACTTCTGTTGAGAGCGCATTTCGTCCTCAACATGAATCTCACTGAGGAGATTATCCAGGCTAATCTCCATCTTCTTCCTATGCATCCTTGCATAGATGTTGCTCCATCCTGGAGGAAGTTTTGCCACGATCCCTCCAACGATGAACTTGTCGACGAGGGGCATGCTATCGTCCTCCAGTTTCTGGCGCAGCTTCATGAACTCTTTCACTTGGGGCAGCATGGTCTTTTCGTCTTCAAAGACCCATTTGTGGTATTTTTCAACCATGAACATCTTCGACCGGGCCTCGTCGTCGTCATACAGCTTCCCCACGGACTCCCAGATCTCTTTGGCAGAAGTCTTCTTTGTGTAGGACTCGGCCAGAGAGTCTTCCATGGAATTCAGGACCAGCAGCCTGCATATGCTGTTATCCTTTTTCCACTTTGTCTGCTTGCTCGTAGCAGCGGCTAGAACAGCAACAGATCCTGTTGCTGGAACGATTGGTTCTTCCTCATCCAACACGTGATCAACATCCACGAGTTGAAGGTTCAGAGTCACCTTTCGCTTCCAGATCTGGAAGTGTTCACCGTCGAATTTCTCCAACTTGTTAAAGCCGGTATCGACAAGCGAAGCACGAGTGTTTTCCATCGAATCGTATAGCTTTGAGATTGTTAGTCCCTTGACGAACAATCGATGGAAAAACACGAATTCAGAAACAATTGTAAAGACAATGTTTCCGGCAACAACACCCTAAAGAAGGTGATGTTGTATTACGAGAATCTAAAAAGATTATTTCGTAATATTTCTCGAAGGCAACCGAACCGTGTAACTTCTAAAGAGAAGCGACGGTATTCTCGAAGGCAACAAGAGATGATCAACAACAGTTGAGTCTCAGATTCTCGAAGGCAACAGAAAGAGGGAGGAAGAAGAAGAACGGATCTCGCTGGGGTGTAGAACACCGGCGCTCAAAGCTATACCCGCAGTACGGATAAGCTCCCAGGAACCAGCAAGTTCAGGAGAACTTCTGGAACGCTCGTAAGTCAATATTTGAGACTTGAACGGGCTTCCTGGACTTTACAGACTCCCTTTTCTCTCTTCTTGGTGCATCTTTCAAAGGAGGCCAAGGGGCTCTATTTATAGAGTGGAGTTGAGACTTCACCTCTTCTCCTATCCGATGTGGGACTAAAATACCAATACTCAAAAATAGAGTTTGATATTTTAGATCATCCCACAATCAGCATAGAAGTGTGCCAGCCCACGCCTACCCCCCGAACACTCCCGTGCATGCACGAGACATCCTGGAGTCCGTGTCCGAGTCCGAGTCCGCACAACAAAAATTAACTTTCATCCTTGTTGAATTTAATCCTTTTTCCTTCTAGAAAAAAACTTCCACATGGCACAAACTTGTGCCCCACTACACCTCATGTGCACACCTCAACACAAGCAATGCATTATATTGAGATACTCACCATTTGGTGTAGCCGATGTGGGACTATCTTTTCTAGTCCAAAGGCAAAAACACCAACACCTTCCATAATATTCCGAGTATATGTTTCTCTTGAAAGTATGAAGTGTCAAGTTTGTAAATTTGCCTAACAAATAAGAATAAATTCTTATTCAGATTCTCCATCTAAAATAAATTCTCTTTTTTTACGTGTTCGTTCTGATGTCTTGGACTCTTGAGACCTTCACCTGTAGTATCTTTTGATGGGGATGGTTGTTTTTATTACCTTTGCCGATCATTAGTCAAGATGTACATAGGTGTATTTAACTGAAAAAATGAGTAAATACCTTAAATGGTGAAGACATTATTAATTAGCAAGGTTGAAACCCATTTGGAAAGAGGATTAAAGGTTTTCGCTCGAGCAATTTTTAAATGAGTTTCTTGCTAGTACGTGCACAATTCATCAAAGCTCATGTCTAGTTGTTGGATTGTATCTCATTTCCGGTTGAGCGCTCAAATGAGAAGTGACAATGAAGTTGGTAATTTAGTCCCACATCGATTAGGTGGTAGGATCATGTAGTGTAGATAATTGGAATTGGTTCAGACTTTATATGTGAATTCTTTTTTAAGACATATGAGCCCAATTCAATACTCCGGTTCAAGTCACACCGCCTTCCAGCATAATGTTCAAAAAAGATACTGGTTGGAGGTAGTTCCTAACAACACCCGGTTTTGTCAACCGAAGGTCATCCAGAACATTATAGTTGAAGTCCCTTTCTCGATCCTTTAGCCCGGTAAAGATCTTTATCCTAACCCATGTTTTTACATGAACGTGTTTTGTATGTAAAGATTCTAGTCGAGCCAAACCTTATCCTCGAGTTGTGATAGGAGTTTTCTTTGGATATTTTCGACAGAAAATGGGTACATGCAAGTGTATGGATCCATGAACAAGTCATTGCTTTGTCACTCTTGATGTTACATCCTCCAAGTCAGAGTCTTACTTCTCCTCCTCCGAGTCATTATGTCCCAAGTTCTAGTTCAAATGCCCTCACCAATCCTGTGCCAGACTCCTATTGTCGAGAACTTTGCCCACCTCAATTAGATATATTTCTGACTCATTAGTTCAAAATAATGATATCGTTGATGTTTTCTGTTGTTGTTCGTAAATGTAGTAGACAAATAAACTCTTCTTTTGTTATGCCTCTAACACTCATCCAAATTTTGATTATCTCACAAGTAATGATTCTTCACCATCATATACTTACTATCTTTCTGCTTTGTCCTCCTTCCTTTGAGGTACTCTTGAGGCTTTTTTAGGATCCTATGTAGCAAGCAGCTATGGATGCCATGATGCAGACGCTTAAAAGGAACATACTTGGATATGGTGGATGCTCCGGTAGGAAAGAAGCAAGTTTGATGTCGGTGAGTGTTCACAATCAAATACAAAGCATATGGAAGCACCGAATGCTATACGGCTCGACTAGTAGCAAAATGGTTCACCCAGACTTATGGAATTGACTATGTTTAGCGTACAACCATGGCGAGAGAAAATAATTCATGTTGGAGTCCAGTCTGAATTTGGTAACAACATAATTGTGGAATCCAAATCTAGTTAAATATTTGATTTGATTAGATTTGGATGTTCATAATTGGTGTTGTGCTATTTTAGATATAATATGATTCTTATTGTAGGAAATCCTATTATGATCTAAAATAGGATGTTGATGAATATTTTAGACATAATAGGATTACTATTTTATTTCTATTTAAGAAATCATATTATGACTAAAATATGATTTTTCTCATCCTATATATATGGGGTGAGGGTGAAGGCATAAAACAGAACACAAAAATGGAGATTCAGGATGCTCGTCCACAAAAAATTAGCGAGATTGCTACGGGTTGGTGAGTGATCTCAATTGTAATCTTCTGTTTTTTTTATTGAGAGTGGTGAGGGGGTTGAACCTATTAGGACAAAGGGTTCAAGGTGAGTTCTGTCAATCTTGTAATTTTATTTGAGTTATTAAAAGTTGGAATATGTCCAGGTGACGTACGACACCGCCATATACTTGTTTTCATCTTACGTTTGGTGTACGTTAGAACGGTAGTTGATTTTGATCAGATGGATTGACAAATGCTTCTGCACGCGCCCAACAATTCAGACATAACTTCTTTAGCCTTGGACAACTCTGAGCATAGTGGCCTTCTGTCCATATTTAAAGCACTTCACTTGTTCCGTTCTCTTCTTTCCACTTGTCTTTGCTGGAAGGTTTAGGCAGTGTTTGGTTGTCATTTTAAACTTCATTTTTTGAGTTTAAACTCAAAATCAAAGCCAAAATGTGTTTGGCAGCTCCTATTCAAAGATTACTTTTCCAAAAAAAAATTTCAAAAACGAAGTTAAAAATCAACTTTTGGGGAGTAGGAAAAACCTACTCTCAAAAAGTTGATTCCCAAAGTTTTGGCGGGCCCCACCACACCAAACCCCTCCTCCCTCACTCTCTCAACCCACTCTCTCTCCTATGTATTCCCACCTCCTTCCTCCCCTTCCATGGCAGACCTTGTCACGCCCCGCTCCCGTAGGAGCGATCGTCCTCGCTAAGGCGTGATGCCGCACGAGCCTAGATTGCGCTCGTGCAAGGCGGATTCCATAACGGCCGATTTCAGCGGCTGCGACGGGGTCGTCGCACAGAAGTCCCATGCAGAGACATTGAACACGCAGCAAAAATTTAGAACAAACACAAGTTATACAAAGAATCTCTTTATTGACATTGAAACAACGGTTACATTGGGGACGCAAGGCCAAGATTACAAACACTCAAGCTCACTCTTCTCACTTTACAAGTCACTTTGCTCTCTCTCATCTCTCGATTACAATGCTTGAGCCAGCGGAAGCTTCGGAAGGTGATGTCCACACATTATGTCCCATATAAGTCTTGACTCCGTGCGGCCGTGCGCTTCGAATCGTCAAGGAACTCCATACCTCGACGCATCCAAGCGAGCTCCGCACCACGAGCTTCTACTTGTACCTGCACATGAAAACTATGTGGATGTAAGTACTCAACTGTACTGGTGGAATGAGCTCCTCGCTCACCCATACAAAACTAACACGTTAATTTACTTTGTGCAACATAATCCCTTCTTATCAATTGTCTTTCTAGTCTTGCCTTAGGATCAGTTTTATGACAGACGTCTTGACCTATTTTGTGTCTTTAGACTATCTCGTGCTTGCAACGACAATGTTAACTCATACCTTGCCTCAAGACCCTTTTTCGTGCCAACAACGTTAACCTATCGAGTCGTGTTTGCCTTACGACTTAAAATCAGAGACGCAACTACGCGATAAGGCTCCATTTCCATGTGACCGTGCTACAAACCCTTGCTGAGGCCGTGCCTCGCAACTCAGTGAGACTTAACCATATCGCCGCCTCGCGGCCCTTGCTACTTTGATCATCAACTGACCCAATCGAGACTTGTGAACTTAGTGTCACTTTGACCAACTTGTCTTGCGGCGATTCCTGACTTAAACTTGAACAACTCAAACCCAACTTATACAACTCACATATCAACACTTGAGACTCGACGCCACGTCTCGTGCCGAAGCACGACGCCTATGTTGAAACCCAATCTTAGGCCCAAACTTTGTGTTCTAACTGTACACACCTTCAACTCGACTCCATCCAAAGGCATACACGCGGATAGCCGCTATTTGCCGACATCTATATGAACTTGGCCACTAGCATCACAAGCTATCCTGAGACGTATAGCTTGGTTAAATCGGGGACCTTTCAACGCAAGTAGCTAGCTCCGTTGCAAGCCTCCGCTTTAACCCGTGCTAAAATCTTACGCATGACTATACCCTGTTTCCTCCTAGGCTGAGTCGGTCCCATGTGTAGTGTCCCGCTCCTAGCGGTTCACTATGTAAGGCTTGTCTCTTAGCTAACTTGGTCGGAACCGAGTATTAGGGAAACTTACCGTTGGCATCTAATCGATCACGGACAAGTGCATAAGAACCTTTCCAATTAATGGATCAGTTTCTCTTGAAATGCGTCCAAGAGTTTTCTCTGGATATTTTGCTGCTGGTTTTGTTGCTTGGTTTTGATGGATGGTTTTCTGAATGATTTTCGATGATTTGATTCTTGCCCGTTTTAATCGATTTGTATAGAATTCATTCTTGAGAATTCTGAGAGAAGAGAACACTACGAGACAAATTATTAACCAAACTTTTGGTGCCAATGCAGACTGACGCATGACGGAAGGCTAAGCATGCAAGTGTTCCTCTCTCTCTCGACGATTCTCTAATTTGGTGAGTGTGGATCTCTGTGGTGGTATTGTCCCTCTCGCTATTCCTTTATGCCAACTAAATAATTGTCTTACAACATCCGTTGGTTGATATCAAGATGCTAATGCCACAAGTCAATACCACTAAGATGCTGGAGATCGAACATTGAAATGAATTGATATTACTGCAATGAACTGAAATGAATTGATTCCTTGAATGATGGTTATGAAATGCTAAGAATGATCATGTTGTCTATTACTTCAAATATTCTATGCACACTGTGTATATCGAGTCGGACACACATTCGCCTGACCATGGACAACTTGTATACAAGGATTGAGCAATAATTTCCTCGAACGGTACAGGGACACCGGTACCGATTCGGCCTAGAAGGAAATAATGAAGTGCTTTGGAGAACATGAGTAATGCGAGGCATCATAGAGGCTAGCTCCCTACTTTGCTGTCATCTCATTATCTTGAAGTCCCAAATGCAAATGAATGAATGAAAAGAGTCCATATGGTTTAACAACACCAGTGGTCACATCGTGGATATATATGCTAATCAATGTCTTATGCAGGGGCGGTAAGTATATTATTATTATCCTGTATCTATTACAGGAAAGCTGGATTCGGCCAATGATAAAGTAAACATGGTTTTATGAACTACCATGTCATTTGAATTGTGATTTACTCTAAATGTTGTCTGTCCCTAACAAGTTTATATCTTTAAAATGCTTGTCATTAATAAAATATTGGTTTAGCTGAATGGGCCAACGGGGCTCACCAGCGCATTGTTATAATGTGCTGACCCCTCCTCCACAGGTACTGGAGAAGGCTCGGGTGCACATCGCAATTAAAGCTTTCTGAACTGCTGTTTCCTTTCAAGTTATTTTTTTCTAAAGACGCACAAAGTATTGCGGAGTTTTTAAAGATAGCTACTTCTATTTCAAGTACTAAAGGGGCATGACATATAGAACGGGAAGTTATTTCATGGTAGCCTATCAGTTGTACTTCTTTTCATGAGTCAATGTAGCCGAAAGGGCATTTCAAATATTATCGAGAAAAGTTGTATTCTGACTACAATCATCAATAAAATGAATATTTTCTTCCTATTCTGCTTACTCAATGTTTTCGCAACTGTGGATTATTTTTCAAATGTGATGAAATGATATAAATGTGCATGTTCTAGCCTTATACAAGTGCAACTCCAGACTTGTACGACATCACGCCTTAGCGAGGACGATCGATTCGGCGTGAATCGAAGCAAAGCGAGCGATTCCCCAAATCGGGGCATGATAAGTTGGTATCAAAGCACGGTTTCACTTCCTCGGATTTCAAAAATATTTTCAAAAAGGAAGTCTTGATGCAAATTTTCTCGATTGATGGTGTCGATAGCGCTGGCATGAAATAATGTTCCATACAATAAGCCCATAAATATTTTATGAGTGCTAATGAAATTATTTCTTGTTGTAGAATGACCAAGGGTGATAGCGCAAAGGCGAATTCATTGTCTGACCCAATTGAGAAACTTATTTAACAAATGGAGGCTCAGAGGAAACAGAGCGAAGCTCAACATCACGCGCTTCAAGAGCAACTGTAGTATCAGTTTCAGGAGCAGCTAGATGCTCAACAAAAGCAAGTGGATAGTCTAACTCAGATTATCACCTAGCTGACGGCCGATTCTAATGTTTCTGCAAAGGCCACAGCAATCGAGACCGTAGAAGTGCCGGCAGAAAAACCTGAAATACCGACACGGAAGAGGACGAGCTTCAAGTTCTCTGAATTTAAGAGCTGCAAACCGCCTGAGTTTAACGGGAGAGAGAAGCCAGATGAGGTGATGGGCTTCTTGAACACACTTGAGGGCTATTTTCGAATGTTGGATATACAGGGCAGTAAGAGAGTGGAGTGTACCGCTGTACTACTTCGTCTCAAGGCCCAGAAATGGTTGATTTCACAGAGACAGGCACTTTGCGGGAATAGTCAGGATATGAAGATGTCTTGGGAGGCCTTCAAGCAGGCTTTCATTACACAATTTATTCCACCAGCTGTTCGTCAACAAAAAGAGAATGAGTTCATTACACTTCGATACGGCAGTATGTCAGTGGAGGACTACGAGATAGAGTTTTTGAAGAGAGTCGCATTCGCTGGGTACATGGTACCGAATGACGACGCGAAGTGAGGAAGCTTTGTGCAAGGCTTGAATGAGGGCCTGAAACGAGATGTGCTAAGTCAAAAATGTACGTCTTACCGGGAGGCGTACGAGACAGCTCTCGAGATGGAGAGATTTCACCAGCCGGCTAGTCGTGAGACAACGAAGAGCAACCAAGGACTCAATAATCAGAAACGACCTTGGTCTGCTAGCAGGAACGATGCACCTAATAGCCATAATACTGGAGATAATAGGGGGTCTCAACATGCAGAACGTTGTAAATCATGCAACCGTTGGGGACATCGATCCGAAGATTGTCGAGTTAAGTGTTTCAAATATGGCGAACAGGGCCATAAGGAAGCTGAATGCAGAAATAGAGGGAATCAATATCGTCCTCGTGGGCATAACAACAATCAGTATCGTGGGCATAACAACAATCAGAATCGGGGCCAATATAACAACCAGTATCGTGGCCTAGCGCCACCAGCCTTACCGGCTCCAGCGGCACCGAATCAACAAGGTGGGCAAGCAAGGGTTTATGCCTTGACTCAGGCAGAGGCCCAGACCGCATAGAATGTTATAACAGGTACGTTGCTGTACAAAGGTACACCTGCAAGAGTACTTTTTGATTCTGGCACTACTCATTGCTTTATCTCTTCTGATTTTGCAACGGAAAATAAATTTTGTATGACTCAACTAAAGACAGCTTTGTGTGTTAGCACTCCTTCGGGAGTAGATATGCATGCAACTTTGATTTGCAGGGACGGCTATATTAAAATTAGAGGCAAGAGTTTATCTCTGGATGCAATTGTACTCGACATCAAAGAGTACGATATCATCTTGGGTATGGACTGGCTCAACGTCAGTCATGCAACAATTGACTGTACGGATAAGAGAGTTGTGTTTCGCCTAACCGGAGAAACAGAGTTCTCTTACTCGTGCGGCTCGACGTTCAAAGGACCCATGGTAATATCGGCAGTTACAGCAAGGCATATGTTGTACTCTGGGTGTGAAGGGTTCCTTACTTCTGTTTTAGACACTCGAATGAAGGGTATAGATTCGAATCAGACCAAAATTGTGGCAGAGTTCCCCGATGTGTTTCCGGACGAGATACCTGGAATGTCGCCGGATAAAGAAATTGAATTCACAATTGATACATTTTCGGATACTCGTCCAATATCAAAGGCGCCGTACAGGATGGCTCTGGCAGAATTGAAGGAACTAAAGGTGCAGCTACAAGAATTACTAGACCGGGGATACATTCGCCCAAGTGTATCTCCATGGGGAGCTCCAGTGCTATTTGTAAAGAAGAAGAAGGATGGGACGATGCGGCTGTGCACCGATTACAGAGAATTGAATAACGCAACCATCCGTAACAAGTATTCCTTGCCAAGAATAGATGATCTGTTCGATCAGCTACAAGGGGCGACCGTGTTTTCAAAAATTGATCTTCGTTCAGGATACCATCAGTTGAAGATCAGACCCGAAGATGTTCCTAAGTCAGCATTCCGTACGAGATACGGATACTATGAGTTTTTGGTCATGTCATTCGGCTTGACTAATGCTCTAGCAGCCTTTATGGATTTAATGAATAGAGTGTTTCAACCGTTCTTAGATAATTTTGTTGTTGTGTTCATCGATGACATCTTGATCTACACAAAGGATAGGGAGACTCATGTCGAGCACTTGAGAGAAGTACTTCAGACGCTGCGGGACAACCAGTTATATGCAAAGCTGAGCAAGTACGAGTTTTGGATGAACAGCGTGTCGTTCCTAGGACATGTTGTTTCGGCAGAAGGTGTTGTCGTTGACCCAAAGAAGATTGAGGCAGTTGTGGACTGGAAGCAGCCTGCATCAGCTAGTAAGATACGAAGTTTCCTTGGTTTAGTCGGGTACTACCGTAGATTTGTGAAAGACTTTTTTAGAATCGCATCGCCTTTGACTCGCCTCACTCAGAAGGGAGTCGTATTTAAGTTGACCGATGACTGTGAGAGTAGTTTCCAAGAACTCAAGCAGCGGCTCGTCACAGCTCCAATTTTAGCACTTCCGGAAGGCTCTGAGGGATTTCAGATCTACAGTGACGCATCGGGACTTGGTTTGGGATGTGTACTCATGCAACGTGGGAAGATAATATCTTATGCGTCGAGACAACTCAAATAGCATGAGAAGAATTACCCAACACATGATTTGGAACTGGCGGTGATTGTGTTCACGTTGAAATTGTGGCGACACTATCTCTATGGTGTGTCCTGCAAGATCTTCACGGATCACAATAGCCTAAAATACATATTCACGCAGAAGGAATTGAATTTGAGGTAGCGGCGTTGGTTAGAATTGATCAAAGATTATGAATTAACAATCTCTTATACGCCGGGTAAAGAAAACGTAGTAGCTGATACCTTGAGTCGAAAATTTGTTGGATCACTAGCAATAGCAAAAGAGGTACTACGGGATCTTGAAGAGATGGGCATCGAATTCAGGATCCGTCCGCAGAATGTATAATTGGCTCAATTAAAGCTTGAGCCGAGTCTCCAGGGAAGGATTAAGATTGCTCAGAAGGATGACCCGTTTCTGCAGAAGATACGCGAGTTGATTCTAGCAGGAAAGGCGTCGGACTTTACCGTTGAAGATGACACTATTCGTGTCAAGGGGAGATTGTGCGTCCCTAAGGATGAGAATATCAGGAAGAAAATACTGACCGAGGCTCATTTCGCGAAGTATTCCTTACATCCGGGAAGCACGAAAATATATAAGGATCTGCGCTCAACATTTTGGTGGCATGGTATGAAGAAGGATGTGGCCCTTTTCATGTCACAATGCATGGCTTGTCAGCGTGTGAAGGCCGAACACCAACGGCCAGGCGGAGAACTACAAAATTTGGCTATTCCACTGTGGAAGTGGGATAATATCTGTATGGATTTTATAGTCGACTTGCCAAGAACTCAGAAGGGGAATGATGCGATTTGGGTTATCGTGGATAGATTAACCAAGTCGGCACATTTTATTCCAATAAAAGTTACGTGGGGCGTAGAACGGTTGGCTCAGATCTACATAAACGAAATTGTTTGATTATATGGGGTGCCAGCTTCGATAGTGTCGGATAGAGACGGGAGATTCTTGTCGAGATTTTGGATAAGTCTGCACTCAGCAATGGGCACAAAGTTGAACTTCGGTACGGCTTACCATCCGCAGACTGATGGTCAGACAGGGAGAGTAAATCAAATTCTTGAAGATATATTGAGATTGTGCGTGCTCGATTCGAAGACAAATTGGAACACACATCTCGTATTAGCAGAATTTGCCTATAACAACAGTTATCAGGCAAGTATCCAAATGGCCCCATATGAAGCCTTATATGGACAAAAATGTCGATCACCGATATGCTGGGATGAAGTCGGTGAACGGCAAGTGCTCGGACCAGAACTTGTGGAGCAAGCCGTCGAGAGAGTTCGCTTAATTCGAGAAAGACTTAGAGTTGCTCAAAGTCGACAGAAGAGTTATACGGAAGAACATCGACGACCTTTGGAATTCACGACAGGAGATTGTTGGCACATCGATTTTGATTATTATTCACAATAACCCTTGTACGTCTTTAGTTTGTACTTCTCACAGGCAAGAATAGAAGAAAGGACTCTCTATTCCATGACGCTAATCGAAGACCATGGAGCTCTGCATCTCTCTTTTATCAGATTTGCCAAAGACTATGAAGCAGCTTGGAGACTACAAAGAAGACGGTTCTTCTCCTTGTTCTTTTCCTGAGTCTGTAAATGTCTAGGAAATCTTTGTACGTACTTTATTAGGATGGCAATGCTAAAGGAAGAAAATGGTGAAATAGTCTTTTAAAAGAGGCAGAAAATCTGTCGGATTTTCGGACTAATCCGCCGGATAATCTGATCACTCATAGCAAGTTAGTGAGACAATTATCGGATCATCCGACGGACCTCCGCGGAAATCTGTCGGATTATCCGATCGCTCACAGCAAGTCAGTGAGCCAATGTTTGGATAATCCGACGGACTTCCGTATAAATCCGTCGGATAATCCGATCGCTCACAGCAAGTTAGTGAGCCAAATGTTCGGATCATCCGATGGACATCCGCGAAAGTCCGACGGATAATCCGATTCTCTCACAGCAAGTCTGTAAGCTAGTGTTCGGATCATCCGCTGGATTTCTGCTTAAATCCGACGGATAATCCGCTTGACTTGTTTGCAACTTTTGAATTCAAATCCAATGGCATCTGGCAAGTGCATTTAATGCATCCAACGGCTCTTTTTATGACCGTTACTGTTGACCGGATAATCCGACGGATTTTTGCTGAAATCCGACGGATAATCCGGTTAACGGCTGATTTGCCTTTATGACTTTGGATTTGTATAAAAGGAGTTTCACTCTCTCCTCTTAAAGGTTATCTCTTACAAGCTTTAAATTTTCTCAACCACAAAAGAGCTTCACCATTAATACTCCACCAAGCTTTCAAATTGCCATCCTTTCCCAAGTGCTAGAGTATTTACGAGTTGTAATCTTCGATCTTCACCTGTTAGAAGATCAACAAGTTCTCTTCTCATTTGTTTGAAGTTGGCGAGCCTTCGTAAGAAAACTCGTGTGTTGAAATTGGCGAGTCTTCGGATCCAAACTCGTATTGAAGTTGGCGAGTTCTTCGGATCCAAACTCGTGTGTACTATTTGATTAAATAGTAGATTTAAGCCGGAAAGAGTTCCGGGACTGGATTGCCTCAAGCGAGGATACCAGGATACATCTTGTGTTTGATCTTCCTACTCTTTACTTTTATTTGTCATATATTGCTTCTATTGCTCTAGATTTATTTTATCTCCCTATTCACCTCCCCTCTAGGGTTCTACAATTGGTATCAGAGCTTTGTTGTCTTGATTTGGATTTACACCCTTTGAGTGATCCATGGCCTCTAACCCTAGTATTAACACCATCCACAATGAAGGACACTCCACAAATAGGCCTCCTC
This sequence comes from Iris pallida, assembly GCA_029216955.1. Lineage (NCBI taxonomy): Eukaryota > Viridiplantae > Streptophyta > Magnoliopsida > Asparagales > Iridaceae > Iris > Iris pallida. The sequence goes on from JANAVB010042818.1 coordinate 861,157, forward strand.
TATTTGTTGGAACCAACTATAACTACTGGAAAATTAGGATGAGCATTTATCTGAAGTCCATAGATTTCGATTTATGGGATTGTGTGATAAATGGTCTTCCTACTCCTTCCAGAGTTATTGAGGATATTGCTTCTGACACCCTCAGGGACACACTTACTGAAAACACCAAGAAGCTTGCGAGTCGAGATGCCAAGGCAATGAATGCTCTTTATTGTGCTCTCGACAGTAGTGAATTCAACCGAACCTCTACTTGCAAGACTTCCAATGAGATTTGGAAGTTACTTGAAGTCACACACGAGGGAACTTCACAAGTGAAGGAATCCAAGATTAGTAGACTCACGCAAGAATATGAGTCCTTTAAAATGAAGCATGATGAATCTATCACTTGCATGTTTACTCGTTTTGGTGACATTATTAATCCTCTCTCTTCTCTTGGTAAGGAATATCCTGCTCATGAAAAGATCAGAAAAATTCTTAGAGGATTGACGAAATCTTGGATTCCTAAAGCTACCGCAATCATTGAGGGGAACGATCTAACAGTTATGAATCTTGAGACCCTCATGGGTAAGCTTATGACTCACGAGCTCGATATGAAGGATCAAGAGGAATCCTCCATACGAGAGAAGGAGAAGAAGAAGACCAAAGAGAAGGAGAAAACTCTTGCTCTCAAAGCAACAAAGTCCTACTCCAAGGATAGCTCCGATGACAATGAGTCGGACGACGATGAAGAAATAGCTCTCACAGCTAAGCACTTCCGAAAGTTTTTTAAATTCAACAAAGCCAACCGCTTCAGACGGGACAATGAGGAAGATCCGGCGTGCTATCAATGCAGAAGAACTGGACATATCAAGAGGGACTGTCCGATGGTAAGAATAGACTCAAGCAAGTACGAGAAGTCTAGCAAAGGAAGCTCGTCCTCCAAGAAATTCGCCAACACAAGCATTTGGTGTGAGAGTGAAGCAAGTGACTCCGACAACGAAAAAGAGTGCAAGCACAATGCCAACGTCTGTCTCATGGCAACCGATGAGGTACTTGATGATCTCTCCTTAAACACTCTTACCTATGATGATTTGGAGAAAGCCATTCTTGAATTGCATAAAGAACACAAAGGTGTTCGAATTAAATATAAGAAATCTCTTAAAGAGGTTGAGGCTCTTCAACTTGAAGTAGAGAGGCTCTCAAGCATCATTATTGATGTGAAGGGAAAATCTCCTGCTTCTGACACGAATGAAATAGAGTCCTTGCAACTCAAGTTTCAAGAATCTATTGACACCATCAAGAAAAAGGATGATGAGATTCAATCCATGAGAAGCTCTTATGAATTTGCTATGCACAAAGTTCAAGATGCTAATAGGAGAGAATATGACACTTCTATTAAGTATAATGATCTTCTTATACGGTGTAAGAAATTTGGTAATAAGGACACTACTCATATGCATGCTCCTAAACATCTCCACACTCACCACAATGCTAGGCATACTTCATACATGAACACTACACACAAATCATTTCCTAACACAAGGAAATGACCTTTTATTAAGAAAAATACTTCGCATCATGCTTTTTATTATCATCATCACAATACTAATGCTAGATCTCCTCGCACTAGAGATTCACACATGCATGTTTCTCACATATCTTCTTCTAAACCTTCTATGATTTGCAATTACTGTGGCTTGCATGGACATACAACCAATTATTGTCATACAAGGAAACTTGTTGACAATAAAGTTTTTATGTGGGTTCCTAAGACTAACCCTCAAGGACCCATAAGATCATGGGTACCAAAATGTTCATCTTCAACTTATGTTGTAGGTGAAGAGTCCTTCTCATGCTAGAAGCAAGTGGATTCTCGATAGCGGTTGTTCACGGCACATGACCGGGGATGCTTCATTATTTAGAACGCTATCGATGAAGAAGGAAGGACACGTCTCTTTTGGTAACAATCTCAAAGGTCACATTATAGGGAATGATAATATAGGTTCCCCTCCTTATCCTTGTATTAAGAATGTGTGTCTTGTTACTAATCTTAAACACAATCTTCTTAGTATTAGTCATCTTACCGATAATGGTTATGATATCAAGTTTGTTAAGCTCAAATGCTTCATTACCGATAGTTCTAATGGATCTATTGTTTATGAAGGAATTAGAGAAAACAATATCTATGTTTTATATCTTGTTGAAGACACTAACAATGACAGGTGCTTAGTTGCTAAAAATGATGAGAGTTGGCTTTGGCACATGAGGCTTGGACACGCCAACATGGATACCATCTCTCGTCTTGCTACCAAGAAGCTCGTAAGAGGACTCCCAAGTATCCCATTCAAAAAGGATATGGTATGTGAAGAATACGAGAAGAGTAAGTTAACAAAGTCTTCCTTCAAATCAATCAACTCTGTGAGTACTTCTAGACCCCTTCAACTTATCCATATGGATCTTTTTGGGCCTAGTAGAGTTGCTAGCCTTGGAGGCAAGCTTTATGCTTTTGTTTTAGTTGATGATTTTTCAAAATTTACTTGGGTTATTTTTCTTGCTTGCAAAAGTGATACTTTTCATGAATTTGTTGCTTTTTGTAAACGTGTTCAAAATGAGAAAGGTTTTTCTATTAACAAAATTAGAAGTGATCATGGAGGAGAATTTGATAATGCCGATTTCAAAAGATTTTATGAAAAGAATGGTTTTGGACATGATTTTACTTGTCTACTAACTCCTCAACAAAATGGTGTTATGGAGAGAAAGAATAGAACCCTTGGCGATATGGCCCGGGTTATGTTAAACCAATATAAGCTCCCCCAATATTTTTGGGCGGAAGCCGTTAATATGGCATGTCATGTTATTAATAGGGTCTTGATTAGACCTATTTCTAAGAAGACTCTTTATGAGCTTTGGTTTGACAAAATTTCCTCTATTGAATATTTCAAAGTTTTTGGTTGCAATTGTTTTATTTTGAATACCAAGGATAACCTAGGCTAGTTTGAAGAAAAAGCCTATAAAGAAATATTCCTTGGATACTCTACTCATAGTAAAGGTTTTCGTATTTTTAACAAAAGAAGTCTTGTTGTTGAAGAGTCAATCAATGTCTCTTTTAATGAACTCAACTCTTTTACATTCTCCTCCTCCGAGGATATTGATGACATCTCGTTTGAATTGGAGAACTCCTCTATTGAAGATTGTCCTTCTTCATCTAACAATGAAGTTGTGACTCCATCAAAAGAGTCTCCTCCTCTCGAGCCTCCTCAAAAGGATCTCCCAAAAGAATGGAGATTTGTCACCAATCATCCTAAGGAGCTTATCATTGGGGATCCTTCCTCCAGTGTTAGCACTAGATCCGCCACTCGTAATTTTTGTGCAAATGTGGCTTTTATCTCTCAAATAGAGCATAAAAATGTTAATGATGCTTTTCTGGATGAGTTTTGGATGATAGCTATGCAAGAGGAGCTAAATCAATTCGAGCAAAGTAAGGTTTGGGAACTTGTCCCAAAACCTAGCAATCATTCCATTATTGGAACAAAATGGGTGTTTCGTAACAAACTTAATGAAGATGGGTTAGTAACTCGTAACAAGGCCCGATTGGTTGCTCAATGCTATAACCAAGAGGAAGGCATTGACTACGACGAAACCTATGCTCCGGTTGCACGGCTTGAATCCATTCACATGCTTTGTGCTTTTGCTTGTTTTAATGACTTTAAGCTCTTTCAAATGGATGTTAAGAGTGCTTTTCTGAATGGTATTATTAAAGAGGAAGTTTATGTTAAACAACCTCCCGATTTTGAAGATTTTCAATTTCCTAATCACGTGTTCAAACTTCACAAAGCCCTTTATGGCCTCAAACAAGCTCCCCGCGCTTGGTATGAGCGCCTTAGCTCCTTTCTTATTTCTCATAATTTTTCAAAGGGGAAAGTCGACACAACACTCTTTATCAAATCCCATGATGGCACTCTTTTATTGGTTCAAATTTATGTTGATGACATTATTTTGGTTCTACTAACAATACACTTTGTGTAGAATTTTCTAACGTTATACAGAAAGAATTTGAAATGAGCATGATGGGTGAACTTTTATTCTTTTTGGGCTTACAAATCAAGCAAGGACCCAAAGGAACCTTCATCAATCAAGTGAAATATACAAAGGACCTTCTCAAGCGTTTCGACCTCGACTCATCCAAATCAATGAGGACTCCTATGGCCACAACGACAAAGCTTGACAATGATGAAGATGGCACATCGGTCGACATTCGTAAGTATAGAGGTATGATCGGTAGTTTACTTTATCTTACTGCTAGCCGTCCCGACATTATGTTTAGTGTGTGTCTTTGTGCTCGATATCAAGCAAATCCCAAAGAATCTCACTTATGTGCCGTAAAACGCATTTTTCGGTATCTCAAGGGCACCATTAACTTGGGGCTATGGTATCCCAAATCCTCATCCTTTGAGCTTCGCGGTTTCTCGGATGCGGACTTTGTCGGATGCAAACTCGATCGAAAAAGCATTAGCGGCATGTGTCATTTCTTGGGTAAATCCTTGATATCATGGTTTAGCAAGAAACAAAACTCTGTCGCTCTTTCTACCACCGAAGCTGAATACATAGCGGCAGGGTGTTGTTGTGCACAAATTCTTTGGATGACACAGATACTAGTAGATTATGGCATTTCTTCTTCATGCATCCCTATTAAATGTGATAATACTAGCTCCATTAATCTCACGAAAAATCTGATTTGTCACTCTCGCACTAAACACATTGAGATAAGACATCACTTTCTACGGGATCATCAACTGAAGGGTGATATTTGTCTTGAATTTATTGACACCACTCATCAACTTGCTGATATTTTTACCAAACCTCTCTCTGAAGATCGATTCACTTTTATTTGTCGAGGGATCGGCCTCCTCGATATCTCTTTTTGACATCTTCTTGTCTTTTTACGAATTTTTCGTAGGAGTTCCGCAATAATCCGCCGGATTTTCCGTTCATTTCCAGCAGCCTTCTGATTTGCTTGTTCGAAAAATCCGCCGAATTTTCGTCGAAATCCGACGGATTATCCGCATTTATTGTCCTCCGCCAAATCCGGCCGCGAACGGCTACTTCATTAAATGGACGTGACCACCACCTACCCGTGTCACGCCCTAGAACCAGAATACTGAAGAGCGGGAGAATGACTCAGCCAGCTACGTATTACGGGTAGATGAATACCGTATAATACGATCAATGATGTCTAACCAGACGAGGGGGTGCATACTACATGAAAGTCTTACTATGGTCACTTCACATCTATTGTCTCAATCATTCAACCAAGAAGCAAAAATAGAGAACATGTAATATAAAGCAGTAAGGCGTCCCAAACGCTTAGTCAAAATGTTCTTGAGATCTGGCTTTACAAAACATAGCCAGATGGTATAGTAATATATACACAATTGTTATCAGCTGCAGTCTGACTTAATTACAATTATGTAAAAGTAAGTGCAAGACAATCCGACTAACATGTCGGTGCCAAACGGCTAAGTATGAAGTAAATAACAAAACGAGCGGTGGAGTAAGGAACCCACTCGAGTCCTTCTGCGATCATTCCTCTAGTATTGACCATCTTGGAGGTAGAAGTAAGCTGGATCCTCGAGGACTGGCTCTAAATCTGGCCATGCAAAACCAGAGAGGTTAGACCTCTAATAGCAAGTACCGTAAGGAAGCACGATATGAAGGATTAAACCAGTAAGTAAGAGAATATAATAAAGATCTCTGCTTTCCACTAGGATTCACATAACATCACGACACTTCGAACCAACCTTCCAACCAAACAAAGACAGAAGTTGGCCCGTCATGTCCTGACATTCTGATCATCTCAGTTAGGTAACAGAGTAAGTACAGTACACAATCAAATCATCTTAAACGGCCAATCAACTCCTACGGCTTGCTATTGTGAGTCCCAAGTTATCCTGGACTTATGCAATAAAGATTCCTCAGTTCTTACTATGTGCGAGCAAGGCTAGTCTATCCAGTCAATCAATTGTGCCAATCATGTAATTAGACGAGTCCCAGCGGGACGCCTGCCGTTAATATACTATATACAATTTAATAATATAAGCAGATACCGTTTCCTGCCCGTGTGACAGATTTACAGTATCTGTCGGAACCAGCCGGCCTGTCGGGCACTACTAGTCCCAAGAGGGCTGCCATATAAGAACTCGGGAATCCATTCTCTCCATGCCATCATTATTTTATTTGACTTAATAGTCTCTACGTTGAGTGAAGTTCCATGCCGTAGATCATGGTCATTCAAATGAGTACTTTCGTACGGGGTACGATATGCCTGATTCTACAATAATACCCGTGCGGTTAGGTTGTAGGTCTTACATAGCGAAATGCAATAATCAAACTAACCACAGAATAATCATGCCTTGACCATAAAGTACACATGCTATTTTTGTAAGATAAATAAATAAATAATTTGAATCCTGCATGTGCCTGTATGTCAATATTCGGGATCGGCTAATCGATTACAATAGTTCATTACATGAACGTGTCTCATTCAATCAATTCAATAAGACGACTAGCTAGTCTCTTAGTTTCAAATAGGAACGCATGATCAATTATTAGTCAATGTCACAATCATTATCAATGGTGACAAGGCATAAAATCAAATAGTATTCAGTGGAGTCGAGTCTACGACTCTCAGGGTTAAGTTCCAGTCATACTGGGTATCCATGAGTCAATCAGGACACAAGGCGCATTCCACATAACAATCTGTATTAACAATATTAACATATCATGATTTTATCAAGTTCATGCCAAAAGACGTAAGGATATAATAGAAAAATTATCATGCCACCATTAAAGGAATAAATTATAGAACAAATAGAAACACCCAGGTCAGGAAGTCACGCCAACAAGTCTATGATAAGGCCAACAAGTCACGCCAACAAGTCTAGGCTAAGGCCAACAAGTCACGCCAAGTCTAGTAGGTAGGAGTGAGCGTATAAACAGTGTGAGCGTGAAAAGTGGTTCACGTTGGCACGCACAGCGTGAGTGTGAAGGGTAATTCACACACTCATAACGTGAGCGTGAAAAGTAACTCACGCACGCATAGCGTGGGCGTATGAGCATGAAAAGCGTGATAAGAAATTCACGCACGCACGCAAGATGTGAGTGTAACTCAAAATTCACACTGGCACGTAGGAACGTGAGCGTGACTAAAAATTCACGCTGACACGCAAGAACGTGAGCGTGACTCAAAATTCACGCACGCACGTAAAGACGTGAGCGTGACTAAAAATTCATGCTAACACGTAAGAACGTGAGCGTGACTAAAAATTCATGCTAACACGTAAGAACGTGAGCGTGACTCAAAATTCACGCACGAACGTAAAGACGGGTGCGTGACTATTGAGTTTGTTGGTACATCGATTTTGATTATTGTTCACAATAACCCTTGTACGTCTTTAGTTTGTACTTCTCACAGGCAAGAATAGAACAAAGGACTCTCCATTCCATGACGCTAATCAAAGACCATTGAGCTCTGCATCTCTCTTTTATCAGATTTGCCAAAGACTATGAAGCAGCTTGGAGACTACAAAGAAGACGGTTCTTCTCCTTGTTCTTTTCTCGAGTCTGTAAATGTCTAGAAAATCTTTGTACATACTTTGTTAGGATGACAATGCTAAAGAAAGAAAATGGTGAAATAGTCTTTTAAAAGAGGCGGAAAATCTGCCGGATTTCCGGACTAATCCGTCAGATAATCCGATCACTCACAGTAAGTTAGTGAGACAATGATCGGATCATCCGACGGACCTCCGCGGAAATCCGTCGGATTATCCGATCGCTCACAGCAAGTCAGTGAGCCAATGTTCGGATAATCCGACGGACTTTCGTATAAATCCGCCGGATAATCCGATCGCTCACAGCAAGTTAGTGAGCCAAATGTTCGGATCATCCGACGGACATCCGCGGAAGTTTGACGGATAATCCGATTCTCTCACAGCAAGTCTGTAAGCTAGTGTTCGGATCATCCGCCGGATTTTTGCTTAAATCCGACGGATAATCCGCTTGACTTGTTTGCAACTTTTGAATTCAAATCCATTGGCATCTGGCAAGTGCATTTAATGCATCCAACGACTCTTTTTATGACCGTTACTGTTGACCGGATAATCTGACAGATTTCCGCTGAAATCCGGTGGATAATCCGGTTGACGGCTGATTTGCCTTTATGACTTTAGATTTGTATAAAAGGAGTTTCACTCTCTCCTCTTAAAGGTTATCTCTTACAAGCTTTAAATTTTCTCAACCACAAAAGAGCTTCACCATTAATACTCCACCAAGCTTTCAAATTGTCATCCTTTCCCAAGTGCTAGAGTATTTGCGAGTTGTAATCTTCGATCTTCACCTATTAGAAGATCAACAAGTTCTCTTCTCATTTGTTTGAAGTTGGCGAGCCTTCGTAAGAAAACTCGTGTGTTGAAGTTGGCGAGTCTTCGGATCCAAACTCGTGTTGAAGTTGGTGAGTTCTTCGGATCCAAACTCGTGTGTACTATTTGATTAAATAGTGGATTTAAGCCGGAGAGAGTTCCGAAACTGGATTGCCTCAAGCGAGGATACCAGGATACATCTTGTGTTTGATCTTCCTACTCTTTACTTTTATTTGTCATATATTGCTTCTGTTGCTATAGATTTATTTTATCTCCCTATTCACCCCCCCTCTAGGGTTTTACAGAGATCATGTCTTCTTAAAGGTCACACCCATGCGAGGTGTGATGCAATTTGGGATGAAAGGAAAGCTGAGCCCGAGATTTGTTGGACCATTCGAGATTTTGGAGAAGGTAGCCTGAGTGGCTTATCGACTTGTACTACCTCCGACCTTGGCTGATGTGCACGATGTCTTCTATGTATCCCAACTGCGAAAGTACGTGCATGATCCAAGCCATGTAGTAAACTTCGATCAGCTGCAGCTGAGCGCTGACCTATCCTACACTAAAGAGCCTGTCCAGATTTTGGACAGAAAAGAGAAAGTTTTGCGGAATCGGACAGTGTCTTTAGTCAACGTGCTGTGACGGAACCATGCTGTCGAGGAGTCGACGTGGGAATTAGAAGCGGAGATGCGGGTGAAATACCCCTTGCTGTTTGATAATTTTGAGGTAGGACCTTTGCTTTAAGTTTCGAGGACGAAACATTTTCTTAGTGGTATATTATGTAGTGCCCCGCTCCTAGCGGTTAACTATGTAAGGCTTGTGGCTTGGGTAACTCGGTCGGAACCGAGAATTGGGGAAACTTACCGTCGGCATCGAATCGATCACGGCCAAGTGCATAAGAACCTTTCCAATTAATGGATCGGTTTCTCTTGAAATACGTCCAAGAGTTTTCTCTGGATGCTTTGCTGCTGGTTTTGTTGCATGGTTTTGATGGATGCTTTTCTGAATGATTTTCGATGATTTGATTCTTGCCCGTTTTCATCAATTTGTATAGCATTCATTCTTGAGAATTCTGAGAGAAGAGAACACTAGAATACGAATTATTAACCAAACTTTTGGTGCCAATGCAGACTGACGCGTGACGGAAGGCTAAGCGTGCAAGTGTTTCTCTCTCTCGACGATTCTCTAATTTGGTGAGTGTGGATCTCTGTGGTGGTATTGTCCCTCTCGTTATTCCTTCATGCCAACTAAATAATTGTCTTGCAACGTCCGTTGATCGATATCAAGATGCTAATGCCACAAGTCTATACCACTAAGATGCTAGAGATCGAACATTGAAATGAATTGATATTACTGCAATGAATTGAAATGAATTGATGTCTAGAATGATGGTTATGAAATGCTAAGAATGATCATGTTGCCTATTACTTCAAATATTCTATGCACACTGTGTATATCGAGTCGGACACATATTCGTCTGACCATGGACAACTTGTATACAAGGATTGAGCAATAATTTCCTCAAACGGTACAGGGGTACCGGTACCGATTCGACCTAGGAGGAAATAATGAAGTGCTTTGGAGAACATGAGTAATGCGAGGCATCATAGAGGCTAGCTCCCTATTGTGCTGTCATCTCATTATCTTGAAGTCCCAAATGCAAATGAATGAATGAAAAGAGTCTATATGGTTTAACAACACCAGTGGTCACATCGTGGGAATGTATGCTAATCAATGTCTTATGCAGGGACGGTAAGTATATTATTATTATCCTGTATCTATTGCAGGAAAGCTGGATTCGGTCAATGGTAAAGTAAACATGGTTTTATGAACTACCATGTCATTTGAATTGTGATTTACTGTAAATGTTGCCTGTCCCTAACAAGTTCATATCTTTAAAATGCTTGTCATTAATAAAATATTGGTTTAGCTGAGTGGGCCAACGGGGCTCACCAGCGCATTGTTATAATGTGCTGACCCCTCCTCCACAGGTACTGGAGAAGGCTCGAGCGCACATCGCAATTAAAGCTTTCTGAACTGTTGTAAAGACCCTGATTTTTGGGGATTTTTTTATTTATTTTATACGATTAGATAATTGTATTTTTATTGTATTGTATTGTATTTTCGTATTAATTATAATTATAGATGTACTTTTTCGTGTCTTTGATTCTTGGAGCATAAGACTTTCCCATCTCTCGAAACGTCCTTCATAAGTTTTGTAGTAGACAGGATGACCTTCAATTTAGTGTATCATGTTCCATCCAAACTTGTCTCCTAGCATTCTTTTGGCTTCATAAAATTTTGGGCCAATTTAGGCCATTTGAATATTTACCGTAATTCTAGACCGAACTTCCAACTTGAGTGCAAGACTTGACATCAATCAAAACCAGTTGACTCAATATAGGGTTTTGACCCATTTTGAGTCTACGACACACATGCCAAAGGTGTGCCACTCAATCGAGTCTCCATGTGCTATTTAATTGCGAATGACACACGAGACTTATTGGTTGACTCTTAGAGTTCGATTGAATTAGAATATATATATTTGGACCCTAACTTAGCCAACCCCACCTGGTAGGAAGCTATGTTAGGTTGCCATGATAGTATAATTAGTATGGATTTATTTTGGGATGTTATACAATCAAATAAATTTATATAGAATTTTGTATATATATATGATTATATTTATAATAGCCTAATACCATATTTATTTATGGCCTTAATCATGGATAAGTTAGAGATGCATATCGACTAGAAATTTTAGCACGGATAATGTAGTCATGTACTTTGATTAGTCTATTAGCCATGTTAGGGAAGGCCGAGCCATAAGTGTGTCCTAACTAGAAAATCCAGGCCAAGTTGTGACTTAACCTCTAAATATATGTGTATACTAATTATATATATATAATATATATATATATATATATATATATATATATATATATATATATATATATATATATATATGTGCATTTTGTATTTAAGGATATACTTATATAAGTTATATAAATGTGTATTAAAATTATAAAATATATATAGTTGGAATTATAAAAATATATATTTATAAGAGATATACTTATAATTATATATGTATTAATGGCCAGCCCAGCCGAGCCTGGGCCTCTCCAAACAGAGCCCAGCTCCCCACAGGCCCATGTTAAACCTGCACCAGCAGAGAACCCCTGCTTATTTTCCCCAGCCCGAGCCTATGTGCGAAAGAGCACACACATATATATAGAAGCCGAGCCTGTATAGGTAGGATCGATCGAAACAAGAGGAAGAGGGACACGAAACCTAAAACCCTAACCGAGGACGACCCATACGTGCCACCCCCCGATGTCTGGGCGGCCACCCGCCGCCGGCACCACCGCCACGTGCGGCCATGGCCGACAGACACGCGCGCGCGCGGATGACGCAACAGCAGCAGTTGCAAAAGTGGAGGTACCTCTCAAATCGAATTTCTTCACGTATACTCCATTGTTTTTGATTTCGTAAATTTCTAGGGCTAGCCCATATAACCCTCTAGGAACCTATCTAATTATATCGTGACGTAATGATGCGGTGTCGACAAATATTCGACGCGAAGTTCCCGAAAAACTTCTCGGAAACAGAACATATAGGATAGTCCAACCCCCTTTTTGGAAGGCGAATTACAGCCAATCCATCGACCGATTTGGAAATCTATTTAAATAGGTTTTTAGTCAACATATAGGAGCTCAAAAATCATTTAGTAGATTCAAAGTTCATTAAGTATGCACCGAGAAATCAGTTTTGGAAGTTTAGAAAAAACCAGCAAAAATAGTTTTCAAAAACTAGAAAACTCATCCACACGACGTGCGTTCCGCCAATCCGGGCGACGTGGTCGCAAATCAAAAGCATCAAAAGGTTCATAATGGCTTTGTGGATGTGTGGGATTTGACGGAATTCAAATTGGTCGTGTGTGCGCGACGAATTTGATGCATATCCGTCGAAATTCACCGTATCGGTCTCCGTGCAAATTTCCCAACTACTTTGTGCACACTCGTCAGATCGAGACAAAACTTGTCCCATCAGGACCGTATCGTTTTTCTGGTCCTGCATGCCGAGTTTGGTCCGATTCTGAGACAGTTGATTGGACCGCCGTTTTGCGTGCCCTACGGTCCGATTCATTGGACGATTTTGTGCACGGCCCACCGGAATCCAAAATTGGACATATGGTTGGGTTCGTATCATCAAACCGGATCTGTAGACATGTAGTTTGATGACTTTAGAGACCATTGACTCTGGCACGCTTTTCAGTGCAAAGCGGATCCAACGGTGGATACTATTTTAACCCAAAATTACTGTTTTACCCCTGTGTCCAGAATTGGACTTAAGGACAGGCAATCCTAGCTATTTTGACTAATCTGGAAATGTTGGTAACATCTATTACAGCTTCTGGAGGCAGTTGTGAGACTTAAACTTTTGACTTTTTGGTTGGCGATATATTGTTGGTTCTCCGTGCAACCCCCAGGCAAGTACACCTTGCCAAACATTACAGTACTTACATGCTATTCTATAATGCTATTCTTTTGTATCTCACTTGGTACATATTTTTCTTTTGTTTCATATGATGGATACTTTCTAGTTTTACGTGCACGTAGATTATTACTCTTTCTTTTCTCTTGTTACTAGCCATATATTTTCTATCGTGTTCATGTCTAGTGATAGTATTGCTTAGCCTCTATCGTGCCCCTTTGACATAATTAAGATGGACTTGACTTGTTGACATCTTGACTTGACTTGACTCGTAGTTCTAGGCGAGGACCTTATGATAGACGATGACTATACTTGACTACTCTCTGTTGTGAGCCCCCACTGAGCTGCGATAGAGACTTACTATAGGTTGTGAGCCCCCACTGAGCTGTGATCTATAGGACCTTGAGTCCCCACTGAGCTGCGATTTACTCCGATTTATTCTTAGTCGTGTTTATCAGCACGATTCTTGACGGCATGCCACTTCCTTATATTTTATTCTTGTACTACTCTGCAGCCTTTATTTCTTGTACTATTTTCTATCCTTCCTTGCATGTTAAAACTGTTAAAGTAGGCATTCATATTATGTGCCTTGCTAGTCCTCTGAGGACTTGGTGATCTCTTCAAGTATTAGATGAAGGTATGGTACATCGATGGAGGATAATTTCTACATCGAGACTGCAGGTATATTTAGTTGATGTTTTATCTTTCTTTTTCGTGATTAGATTTTGTCCTATATTTGATTCTTGCTACATTATAGCCTAATCGTATACAAGCTTCTATTTTCCTCTAGCTTGTTCATGATAAATGTGTTATTGGGGATCCACCCTAACATATTTATCTATTTTAGAATCAGTATATCACGGCCTGATCAGCCTTACTGTAGTTGATTCGTCGTACTTATCATTATTATATGGATTGAGATATAGTTAATCTAGAATAACCAGACAGCTTATACGTATTCGAGCTGGGCGGGAGTCCTCTCGATGCGTAGCTGGCATGTATACGTATCCTAGTCCTAGTATTTTGGGACTGGGGCGTTACATATTTTTGTGGTGGCCCATGCAGGTCAGTTAGCCGTTTCGGTTACGTCACTGTACCGAGCGGGCCTGCGACCTGATTAAAACCTTAGGAATCTCAATCCACAACTGTCTTGACAATTCTTTTGGAAATTTCTCTACAGCCCTCGAACTTCGTATTTGCTCTCGATTACTCTTCCTTTGCTTTCTCGTATCATTGCTTCTCGTCCCTTCCAATTTCGAAGTGACGAAAATCGTGCTGTATAGGATTTATCAGAAATTCTTAAGTTATAGTGTAAGTTAGTCTGCTTATTGTATTGTGATTGCTTGGTAGATAATAGGGATTAGAGATGCCATATGCCATAGGGCATCATGTGTTTAATAGGGTAGTTTGACCAAAGGTGGGTAGACATCCTCAGTATAGAAATGAATATATGATCATGCTAGGTTATGCTTTTATGGTAGTCACTAGATCAAGAATAGAGTGCAAGTTTTAGTACGAGGACTGACCCTCTAAAAGAAGAACCTAAGCATAGCCTAACCTAACCCATTTACTATTATACCTTGTTAGTTAAAGTGAGGAGTAGGCGGATTAGTAGGTACTACTTATCTGGGTTAAGAGACTCATATAATTGTAATAATAGTATGGTTAGGAGGATCACGTCTTCAACGTGATCTTTACAAGACCGCCAATACCAAGAAGAGCCACTAGAGATAACTATTTATAGTTTTACAACATAGAGGTTACAAATCCAAATTGTTTAGACTTGATTATTACTTGACTTATTAGGAAACCCCGTAGTGACCTAGAGTATCCCTTAAACTATTCGTAGTTACCCTAGCACGGTTCTTTAGTAGTGAGCCTTATTTTAATTTCGAGGACGAAATTCTTTTAAGGTGGGTAGATTGTAAAGACCCTAATTTTTGGGAATTTTTTTATATTTATTTTATACGATTAGATAATTGTATATTTATTGTATTGTATTTTCGTATTAATTATAATTATAGACGTACTTTTTCGTGTCTTTGATTCTTGGAGCATAAGACTTGCCCATCTCTCGAAACATCCTTCATAAGTTTTGTAGTAGATAAGATGACCTTCAATTTATTGTATCATGTCCCATCCAAACTTATCCCTAGCATTCTTTTGGCTTCGTACAATTTTGGGTCAAATTAGTCCATTTGAATATTTACCGTAATTCTAGACCGAACTTCCAACTTGAGTGCAAGACTTGACATCAATCAAAACCAGTTGACTCAATATAGGGTTTTGACCCATTTTGAGTCTACGACACACATGCCAAAGGTGTGCCACTCAATCGAGTCTCCATGTGCTATTTAATTACGAATGGCACACGAGCCTTATTGGTTGACTCTTAGAGTTCGATTGAATTAGAATATATATATATTTGGACCCTAACCTAGCCAACCTCACCTGGTAGGAAGCCATGTTAGGTTGCCATGACAGTATAATTAGTATGGATTTATTTTGGGAAGTTATACAGTCAAATAGATTTATATAGAATTTTGTATCTATATGATTATATTTATAATAGCCTAATACCATATTTATTTATGGCCTTAGTCATGGATAAGTTAGAGATGCATATCGACTAGGAATTTTAGCACGGATAATGTAGTCATGTACTTTGATTAGTCTATTAGCCATGTTAGGGAAGGCCGAGCCATAAGTGTGTCCTAACTAGAAAATCCAGGCCAAGTTGTGACTTAACCTCTAAAGATATTTTGAATTATTTATTAATAATATTATTGACTTGTAGGAGACCCGATTTGCGTCAATTTAGCTCGGACTAGACCCGAACCGAAACCGAGCCCATGTAATCTTGTAGTGAGACCAAAGACGACCATGTAGGTATATTTTATGTATGTACAAATATTTTCTAAGTTATTTTAGGTATTGATGTACATTTTTAATTATTTGATTATTTATACAAAAAAATTGGTATTTTATTATTAAATATTATTTTACAATATTTGTATAATTTTTTGGACCCAGATAAAGGTGAGTAGTATGGATTCACCAAACCATAATTTAATTATTTTATTATTAATTTATTATTTTATGGTAATATATTTTATTGTTACTGAATCGATATTCTATTTTTAGGATTGGGTCAATACCATTATATTATTATATTGATGCATGTTTGGATAAATATATGTGTATACATGTATAATTCATTTTCACCTATATATATATATATATATATATATATATATATATATTGTATTTAAGGATATATACTTATATAAGATATATAAATGTGCATTGAAATTATAAAAATATATACTTATAAGAGATATAATTATATATGTATTAATGGCCAGCCCAGCCGAGCCTGGGCCTCTCCAAACAGAGCCCAGCTCCCACAGGCCCATGTTAAACCTGCACCAGCAGAGAACCCCTGCTTATTTCCCCAGCCCGAGCCTATGTGCGAAAGAGCACACACACACACATATATATATATATATATATATATATATATATATATATATATATATATATATATATATATATATATAGAAGCCGAGCCTGTATAGGTAGGATCGATCGAAACAAGAGGAAGAGGGACACGAAACCTAAAACCCTAACCGAGGACGACCAATACGTGCCACCTCCCGATGTCTGGGCGGCCACCCGCCGTCGGCGCCACCGCCGTGCGCGGCCACGGCAGACAGATGCGCGCGCGCGCAGATGATGCAACAACAGCAGTTGCAGCAGTGGAGGTACTTCTCAATCGAATTTCTTCACGTATACTCCATTGTTTTTTATTCCGTAAATTTCTAGGGCTAGCCTATATAACCCTCTAGGAACCCATCTAATTACATCGTACCGTAATGATGCGGTGTCGACAAATATTCGACGCGAAGTTCCCAAAAAATTTCTCGGAAACAGAACATATAGGATAGTCCAACCCCCTTTTTAGAAGGCGAATTACAGCCAGTTCATCGACCAATTTGGAAATCTATTTAAATAGGTTTTTAGTCAACATATAGGAGCTCAGAAATCATTTTGTAGATTCGAAGTTCATTAAGTATGCACCGAGAAATCAATTTTGGAAGTTTAGAAAAAACCAGCAAAAACAGTTTTCAAAAACTAGAAAACTCATCCACACGACGTGTGTCCCGCCAATCCGAACGACATGGTCGCGAACCGAAAGTATCGAAAGGTGCGTAACGGCTTCGTAGATGTGTGGGCTTTGACGGAATTCAAATTGGTCGCGTGTGCGCGACGAATTTGATGCGTATCCGTCAAAATTCACCGTATTGGCCTTCGTACAAATTTTACAATTACTTTGTGCTTGCTCGTTAGATCAAGACGAAACTTGCGCCATCAGGATCGTATCATTTTTCTGGTCCTGCATGCCGAGTTTGGTCCGATTTTGAGACAGTTGATTGGACCGCCGTTTTGCGGGCCCTACGGTTCGATTCAACGGGCGATTTTGTGCACGGCCCACCGGAATCCAAAATTGGACATACCGTTGGGTTCATATCGTCAAACCAGATCTGTAGATATGTAGTTTGACGACTTTAGAGACCATTGACTCTGGTACGCTTTTCGGTGCAAAGCGGGTCCAACGGCGGACTCCATTTTGACCCAAAATTTCTGTTTTACCCCTGTGTCCAGAATTGGACTTAAGGACAGACAATTCTAGCTATTTTGACTAATCTGGAAATGTTGATAACGTCTATTACAGCTTCTGGAGGCAGTTGTGAGACTTGGACTTTTTGACATGTTGATTGGCGATATATTGTTTAACTTTTTCACTTTTTGACTTGTTGATTGACGATATATAAGTACACCTTGCCAAACTTTACAGTACTTACATGCTATTCTATACTGCTATTCTTTTGTATCTCACTTGGTACATATTTCCCTTTCGTTTCATATCATGGATACTTTCTAGTTTTACGTGCACGTAGATTATTACTCTTTCTTTTCTCTTGTTACTAGCCATATATTTTCTATCGTGTTCATGTCTAGTGATAGTATTGCTTAGCCTCTATCGTGCCCCTTTGACATAATTGAGATGGACTTGACTTGTTGACATCTTCACTTGACTTGACTCGTAGTTCTAGGCGAGGACCTTGTGATAGACGATGACTATACTTGACTACTCTCTGTTGTGAGCCCCCACTGAGCTGCGATAGAGACTTACTATAGGTTGTGATCCCCCACTGACCTGTGATCTATAGGACCGTGAGTCCCCACTGAGCTGCGGTTTACTCCGATTTATTCTTAGTTATGTTTATCAGCACGATTCTCGACGGCATGCCACTTCCTTATATTTTATTCTTGTACTACTCTGCAGCCTTTATTTCTTGTACTATTTTCTATCCTTCCTTGCATGTTAAAACTGTTAAAGTAGGAAAGTATATTATGTGTCTTGCTAGTCCTCTGAGGACCTGGTGATCTCTCCGTGTATTAGATGAAGGTATGGTACACCGATGGAGGATGATTTCTACACCGAGACTGCAGGTATATTTAGTTAATGTTTTATCTTTCTCTTCCGTGATTAGATTTTGTCCTATATTTGATTCTTGCTACATTATAGCCTAGTCTTGTACAAGCTTCTATTTTCTCTAGCTTGTTCATGATAAATGTGTTATTGGGGATCCACTCTAACATATTTATCTATTCTAGAATCAGTGTATCATGGCCTGATCAGCCTTACTGCACTTGATTCGTCGTACTTATCATTATTATGTGGATTGAGATATAGTTAATCTAGAATAACTAGACAGCTTATACGTATTCGAGCTGGGCGGGAGTCCTCTCGATGCGTAGCTGGCATGTATACGTATCCTAATCCTACGTATTTTGGGACTGGGGCGTTACAACTGTTGTTTCCTTTCAAGTTATTTTTCCCTAAAGACGTACAAAGTATTGCGGAGTTTTCAAAGATAGCTGCTTCTATTTCAAGTACTAAAGGGGCATGACGTATGAAACAAAAAGTTATTTCATGGTAGCCTATCAGTTGTACTTCTTTTCATGAATTAATGTACCCGAAAGGGTATTTCAAATATTATCGAGAAAAGTTGTATTCTGACTACGATCATCAATAAAATAAATATTTTCTTCCTATTCCGCTTTCTCAATGTTTCCGCAACTGTGGATTATTTTTCAAATATGATGAAATGATATAAATGTGCATGTTCTAGCCTTGTACAAGTGCAACTCCAGACTTGTACGGCATCACGCCTTAGCGACGACGATCGATTCGACGTGAATCGAAGCAAAGCGAGCGATTCTTCGAATCGGGGCGTGACACCATGGCCCAGGGTTGTCGCTCGAGAAAACTTCGCCCTTGTCGAGAAGTTGTCCATGACCATGCAAGACTCGACGCAAACTGACGTCTCACACAGTCATCATTCTTTCAATGTTACCCTCTCTTTCAAAACTATGTTCAAGACTTCTATCCTTGAGATCCCTCGACGACCCACGGTCGCGAGCCTTTTTCCCTTGATGCCATATCCTTTTTACTCAACTTAGAAATGCCCATTTGATAGCCCTTTTTCTAAACTCGACTTGAAACCAACTGTAGCTCGTGCCTTAAACACTAAGTCCGTGCATTGTGCCTTAAGCCAACCGTGTTCTACGCAACACTCCTGCCCAAGTCGGCGGGCCTTGAGATCATGGGGCTACTTAACTTGACAACCGCAGAATGAGCGGGACAGCACTTGGAATGACATAGGTCGATTGGCATAACTTTGCCTAACTTACTCAAACCTACAACTTAACCCGAGGGACGAGCGAAGGCTATGCCAAGCCTTCCGCAGTGGAACCGTGTACGCTTTATCAAGCGTTTACGTAGGCGACGCCTATAACTTAGGCTAACTCTTAACTTTTACACCAAGATCAAATTTCCTTCTCCCAAGCCACGGGACGAAGGACCGAGTGCCATTTACAAAGCACGCCATGCATCGACTCTATGCCGACCGTTGGACCTTTACATATTCTAACTCCATTCGACCCGTCAGGATTATTCCCTTTAGCTAAGTGGATTTATCTCTTTTATTATTAAGCCTATTTGTGCAATTTGAAAACAGGCGTTTTATTATGTGAAGGCAAAGATGAGGCAAGTTCACCGAAACTACCCCACCTGAGCGTGCGATCGCCTCGACCGAGCGATGTCTTCGAGTCACCGTTGTAAGGCCAAGTTCGAACGCCATCGGCGTTTCGATTCCTTCGGTTGACTGAGCGGGACGGGGCACTATATCATACACCACTCAAAAAAAGTTTTGTCTACGAAACTAACTGAGTACTTACTCATTGACTTACCACTCGAACGTTCAATGATGTAAAACCCCCTTGTTTTTAAATTAGATTTTTATTTTATTGGACTTATATTTGAATTTATACAATTTATGGTTTTAATTATTTATTGATGACCCGGTTTGACCAATTCAGCCCGAACTGGGCCCTGACCAAATTTAAGTCCATGTAGGCATGTGGTGTGACCAAGATGGCCACGTAGGCGTACTTTATGTGCGTGCAAATATTTATTAAATTATTTTAAGACTGGATGTACATTTCTAATTAAATATTTATTTATACAATTATTAGTATTATTGTTACTTAATAATGTGTTTCAATAATTGTGTATTATTCTTCTGGACCCGAATGAGAGTGTGCGGAATAAGTTCACCAAAACCACCATCGGGATATTTTTATTATTTCATTATTATTAAAGTATTTTTGTGGAATTAAATAAACAATTATTTAATATTATTATTGGTTGTCCTTTTATGGTCAATTGAATTTGGATATATAATTAAACATGTTTTAAATAGATTTTTATATAGGGTTAGATAATATTAAAATTTTATTTGGATTGTGAATATTTTATTGGGTGTATATATATATATATAAAGATAAGTTTTAAAGAAAAAAATAAATTTTCTTGTTGTTATTTCATATTTAAAATATTTTAAAAAATATTGATTGGAATACAATATTTGTAAGATATATAATACTCCATATATAGATTTATTAGATTGAAGAGATTAGAATTTTTTTTTATGAATTTGCTTGCATTTTATTTAATTAGAATATGTGAGATTAATTGTGTCTAAAAGTATTTATATATATAAGTCAAGTAAAAAAAAAAACTCATTCAATGTGCTCGGCCCCACAGCCGACCACAACAAGCAGGAATAGCAGCACAAAGTGCGCCCCCCCCCCCCCCTCCTTACTCCTTAAAGGAGTAAGTAGCAGTAGCTACAACTAAGGGCCGAACCCCCTTACCAGCAGAGAACCTAATATATATATGTATATATAAGTTATATATAAGTTATATATATGTATATATATATATATATATATATATATATATATATATATATATATATATATATATATATATATATATATATATATATGTTTTGGTGTCACGATCCGCTCCCGAATAACCGGATACGAGTCGGACACGTCCAGCCTTTGTTATTAGAATAACAAAGTAAGCTGTATCAATCTAAGGAAACTAACCAGGTAAATATGAACATGAAATGAAATCACAGCATCTATATAAATGTGTCCCAACCAGAGTAAAGTACAATATCTGAATTATTACATTTCAACTAATAAAAGAGTCTGCTAGTCTCAATACATGGAAAGATAATGGAAAACTAATGAAGCACTAGGCTTCTGCAGCCTCTAGGTCAGAAGCAGCTCCAGCTGGCTCAGTAGGGAAAGCAATATCCTGCCCATAGTAGGTGTCACACAAGGCCTCCATCTCACCTGCAACATATCCTATTCAGGAGTAGAGCAAGTACAATTCTAGGTAATGAACAAGACATCATGATATGAAAGTACAAGGAAACATGGAAAGTACAGGAAGAACAGGTGAATAAGTACATGAAAAACAGTATAAAGTACATGAAAGAACATGAATGTAAGAACATGAAAGAACATGATATATAAGCACCTGAAAGAATATGATATCATGGAACCACAGGAAATAAGTACAAGGTAATCTCCTGAACATGTGTGTACTACATTTGAAATATAACTAAATATGTGACCGGCTAGGGTAAGCATATAAAAGCACATGAAAGCACATGAATGGGCGGCTTAGGACCCGCGTGCACGATGCGGGGTCTAAGCTAAACACACCTGAGTTGTTACTTGGGATTGGTCACATAGATAGTATATTTCCCCACCCCAGATACAAGTAATAAGAACAAGAGAACATGAGCACCAGAAAGTACATGACGTGTTGCAATTGTGTCACTCAAGGAAGCACAGGATATATAATGTAAAGTACAGAACCGTAGAGTGTACTTGCCTTGCTCCAGGAAAGTACAAGTAGGCAATAGAGCTAGGTATCCTCCTGTAGGAAATAATGATGTGTACAAGTTGGTTAATAAACTAGTTCTAATTGGTTATCAAAAGATTCTATTCACAATATATTCCTAAATATAACCTCAGTTCTTGGATTTCTATAGGGTATCAATATAATATCTACTAAAACCCAGGCTTATCAAGAAACTTAAATAAACTAAACACATGATATGGTTATTGCAAGATTTAGTATTTAGACCAACCAACCAATTAAGGATTTAAACCTATCATCTTATATTATAACCTTCAGGAAGGCTTCTAGGTAATGAGTGAAACAAAAGTCTTAATTTAGAAATAAAAGCAAATTCTTGGAAAGATGATAATTCCTATTTTAGAACCACAGTTTATTGGTCTTAAACTTGACAGGAACCTAAACAATTCAGCCCTACTATTCGATGAAGGAAACATATTGACTGTCCTAATGTCACTGACTGATTTACTATCTATCAGTCCACTATTGACACATAGAGTGTAATCTTAACACTATATAACTCTCAACCCCTAGGTCACTGCACACACCAGTTACTGAATATCCTCATACTCAAGTTACCTCAACATCCCAGTTTAATGTCTTTGCACTTGACAGTTCATACTAATAGACAGAAGCCTCTGGCCAGTTCATCAATTGAACTCAGGCAATAGGCTATACAATTACCTACTGCATACCCCAAGTTCCCAGGTTCCTGAGGTGAACTCAGTTTTTAGACTTCTGAGAATCCCAGGTTACTGATGCCTGAGACTTCAAGTCTCTGAACAGGCACTCAGGTTCCTGAGACACACACTTCCTAAATCTCAGATATCTTAAGAAATCTCAGGTATCTAAATTGGAATACCCATTAACACATAAGTTCTCAGTTTGAAAACCAAAGTTACCAACCATTGGTTTTCCATTTTGAGGCTTTGATTCTTGTAGATCTACAATTTAGTATTTTCGGATTTTGGTGGTTCTGATCGATCAAACTCCTTTATTTTCAAGTTTTTATGGTTCCATGTTGTAGATAATTTTATTCTACCCAATTTTGACCTTTGGAAAGTTGGATTCGGACTTGTTTTGACCAAGTTATGAGCATTTCGAGTTTTGGGTTCCATCCTTGGAGTTCTTACAGTTCTTGCTGTTCTTGCCCTCTGGAGAAGACTGTGAACAGTGAGCTAGCTTTTTAGCTTATGCCGCTGAGTCGTACGCTGCTCTTTAGCAAGTGTACGCTAGCCTTCGTACGCTGCTCTTTAGCGAGCGTACGCTAGCCTTCGTACGCTGCTCTTTAGCAAGCGTACGTTAGCCTTCGTACGTTGCTCTTTAGCGAGCGTACGCGTGCCTTCGTACGCTGCTCTTTAGTGAGCGTACGCTCACCTTGATATGCTGCCTGTTGGCAGTATTTCTTGAGCGTACGCTAGCTTGAGCGTACGCGTGCCTTGGTACGCTAGCTTGAGCGTACGCGTGCCTTGGTATGCTAGCTTGAGCGAGCAAGGCGTACGCTGGCTTGAGCGTACGCTAGCCTATCTTGTCACCCTGGTTTAACCCGAGAGCTTTGTGACCCCCCATACACTGCCTTTTACGCTACCTTTTGGGAGCGTATGCTTACCTGAGCGTATGCCTACCTGAGCGTATGGCCTTTGGCAGACTTGATCTTATATTAGCATGTCAGTTTGGTTTTATTTTCCTTATCCTGGATTTATAGCCCTGTATATTGATATTTTATTAGATATTTAACGTCCATTTTATATCCTTACGCCTTTTGACCTGAACTTGATAATTCTCGAAATTACTTGATATGTTTAGAAATGATACCTGAGCCTGACACGATAGTGACCCATAGTGGTGCACTCCTGACATGAGTAACCTGACATGACCTGATAGTGGCCCGTCGTGGCGCACTCCTGATTAGTACACTTGACCTGATGACCTGACATGTTATGCCTTGATAAGCTGTTGCGACGGCTACCTGACATGACATAACCTGTATAATTAATCCTGGACACCGTGGGTGATTGTGCTTGTACAAATAATCAAGTCCTGTCTTGCATCATGTCTAGGAGGGGACTCCTGAGTACCACGGTCAGGAGTACCTACTAAAATGGACTAAGGTTAACAACTAGATTAATACATTAGTCATGAAGAGATTTCCAGCTACAGGCAATCCCGTTACCTGGGCACGCTTGGGATCTGTAGCCTGCCGTCGAGTAGGGCACATTTCCAGCACACTGTCATGTGTTGCTCCCTTTAAGCTACTTAAGGGTACATGCGTTTTCTGGACGATGTACCCACCTGAATTCAACCCTAATCTCTCGACCTGGGTGACCTGGATGGTCTGCAGGGCTTATGGCTGTGGAATAATCTCACTGCATCTTGTTAGTAATTAGGCTTGTGACAACCCTAGTTAGTTAAAGTATCAAGCCATAATTCTTGCTTGGCCGTGAAGTGATTGGATGGAGTCTAACCAGTCTAGTTTTGCCCTGACCATGTTCCAGACTATTGAATGACCAGAATGCTTGTATTTATTTTACCGATAAATGGTGAGAATTCCAAGCTCTGTTCAGACGAAGGGTTACAACCCCGATCCTTGTTTGGTTTACGGGTTGTAACCTGTCTATCTGAATAGTTCCATGGTTATCTCGTCGTATATCATCCTGGTGTATTTTCTTTATTTACAGTTCTTACTTTTATTTATATTCCTGTGCTGATTGCTGGTTTTAGTTCTTAAGTGAAGCTTCCTTTGTGGCACTTGCTCTTTCTGGGGTCTGACCCAGCTGGTTTTGTGTGGCCAGATTTCGGAGCAGCTCTAGAGGATCTACCGACTTTCCAGCCAGATGGTGAACACTAGAAGGAATCCTGGCAACGAGTAGGTTATTTTTGGCTCTCCCACTCTATTGTAAAAATATTCTTTTGAGACGTTTAGCCGACGAGTACCTGTTTAGCTCGATTACACTTTACTTACTGTCTGCCTACGGGCTGTAACATGATTAACAGATCCTAGGGTTGATCATGTATGACTAAACTCTTGCTAGTCCTAACATTTTGTAATGACTAGCTTCATGATCAGCTGAATATGTAATGTTTGGGATGCCTTACTATTGTATATTTAATGATCATACATCTTGTAACATTTACTTACTTGCTTGTGATTGAGACACTAGGCTTGTTCATGACCTTAAGAGACTGTTGGCTTGTAGATAAACCCTCATGTATCTAGACAGCCGTGACCGTATAGCGAGGTGGGTTGCACTTCAATATACGTAGCTGGCTATGTCTGCCCCCGCTTTCCAGTATTCTGGTTCTGGGGCGTGACATGGTTTAAGTGGTGGCCCATGCAGGTCTTGTAAATCAAGATATGTGAGGGTTTACCGAATAGATGTCTCAATCAGTATTCGTCCTTGATCTCTGCTCGTATCTTCTGAATCCCTGGATTCTTGTCCTGATCATATGCTTGTATCGTTGATCTGTCCTGGTCCTTCCTTATTGTTCACTATGTCGTTTTCTTCATCGATATTGTTCGTGGTCCTATCGACCAGCAAGGCGGAGCACCTTCCGCGGACCAGCAGCAACCTGGAGATCATGCCCAGCATTCCGGAGTAGCCTCCAGAGTCGAGCCTATTGGAGAGCCACCAGTCCAGCCAGTTCAACCTGTAGAACATGATGACGGCACTTTGGTAGGGCTCGTCGGGACCTTGATAGCTTCTCAAGATCGTCGTGGAGATGCCTTGCAACAGGCAGTGGCGGATGCTTTGACTAGAGGTGGTCATCCAGGGAACAGCGCGGCCAACAGCTTCAAGCGCTTGAACCCTCCATTCTTTGACGGTAGTGAAGATGCTATCGCAGCAGATGCATGGCTTCAGGACACAGAGGTGGTTCTAGAAGCAGCCAGGACCCCAGAGAACGAGAAGGTGGCCGTTGTGCGCCTACAGTTGTTAGATCTTGCCCGCAGTTGGTGGGCAGCACAGGCAGTTGGGTTAGCAGCACCCATTCTATGGGCAGTGTTCAGAGAGAGATTCCAGACCAAGTATTTTGATGATGTAGCTCGGTACGATCTACAGACGAGGTTCACAAATCTGAAGCAAGGTGGCAGGACGGTCGACGGATATGCGGCCGAGTTTTCCAGACTCAGTCGGTTTGCTCCTACTTTGGTGGCAACCGAGTATGATAGAGCCCAGCGGTTCCAGCAGGGACTTCACCTGGAGATCTTGTTGGCAGTCGAGCAATTTGAGCATCAGACTTTTGATGCAGTCTTGAGAGCAGCCCGGAGGCATGAGTATACCTCCAAGAGGATTGTGGATAGGACCGGAGGTCGGAAGAGATCTCACTGCCAGATGAATCAGTCTTCAGCACCAGCCCCGGCAGCCAGGGCCTTGACTATTGGAGCTCCGAGGCGAGCGGCCTCAGTAACGTCGGTTCAGCATTCCACCCCGACGTACCCTCAGCAGCAGCAGAAGCAGAAGCAATCTTCCGCAGTGGGTTGTTCTCATTGTGGGAAGCCAGGCCATGTGGTGGCAGAATGTCGCAGGGCACAAGGATTGTGTCTGGCTTGTGGAGCACCAGACCATAGGGTTGGATCCTGCCCGAATAGGGGTGGTTCATCATCATCCAACCTTTCTAGTTCTTCGGTGAGAGGACCAGCACCAGTCCAGCAGCAACAGCAGTATCCATTGATGAGGCCCTTGCCGCCTCAGTCCCAGGCGTTTCAGCAGCAGAGCCCTCAGCAGTATGTGCAAGCCCAGGCCTTGAGTCAGAATAGGCAGCGAGGATTTCAGCAGAGGGGACCAGCACCCCGAGGGCACGGTCAGGCCATGATGATGACCGTGGAGGAAGGATTGGCACCAGGAGAGGTAGTGGCAGGTACTATTCTCACCAACTCCTTTCCAGCTTCAGCTTTATTTGATTCTGGTGCATCGTATTCTTTTATGTCTGCACGATTCGCGACACGGATAGGATTGGAGCCCGAGTCATTATCAGTAAGGCTCAATATACTTACTGGTAGCGGACTTGTGGGAGTAGATAGAGTGTTTTTCTCGTGTCGGATCGTAGTTAGCGGTAGAGAGTTCCCCGCTAGATTGATAGAATTCCCGATGGCCGATTATGATGTGGTCTTAGGAATGGATTGGTTGAGGAACCAGTATGCTAGAATAGACTGCCATATTGGTAGGGTTGTTTTTAGCATTCCAGGAGAGCCGGAGTTTTCCTTTTCCAGAGGAGCAGTTGAACCTTCTCCTCCAGTATTGCGGATGACAGTAGCAGCAGTTCAGTTGCCCAGGATAGTGGAGGAGTTCCCAGATGTTTTCCCAGAAGAGCTTCCAGGTATGCCTCCGGAACGGGAGATCGAGTTCACCATAGACTTGATTCCCGGGACAGCCCCAGTGTCAGAGAGAGTCTACAGGATGGTGCCTTCAGAGTTGGAGATATTATATAAGATGATTGAAGAACTCAGAACCAAGGAATTCATTCGTGCTAGTGGATCGCCTTGGGGAGCCCCGATGCTTCTTTAAAAAAGAATGATGGTACGTCCAGGTTATGTGTTGATTATCGTACCTTGAACTCAGTGACAATCAAGAACAGATACCCTCTTCCGAGGATAGATAACTTGTTTGATCAACTCAAGGGGGCTTCAGTATTCTCGAAGATTGACTTGCGCTCAGGTTATCATCAGATCAGAGTCAGAGAGCAGGACATCCCGAAGACGGCTTTTAGATCAAGATATGGGCATTGGGAGTTCCTTGTTATGCCTTTTAGAGCAACCAATGCGCCGGCAGTATTCATGGACCTCATGAATCGTATCTTCATGCCTTACTTGGATCAGTTTGTGATTGTGTTCTTGGATGACATCCTGGTCTACAGCAAGAGTGAGGCAGAGCATGAGCATCATCTCCGTATAGTTCTTCAGATCCTCAGAGAGCACCAGTTATATGCCAAGTTCAGTAAATGCGAGTTCTGGCTCGATCGCATTTCGTACTTGGGTCATATCATCACTCGAGGAGGAGTAGAAGTGGATCCCCGGAAGATTGTAGCTATTGAGTCATGGCCAGTGCCCAGCACAGTTGCAGAGGTTCGTAGTTTTCTTGGATTGGCCGACTACTACCGACGGTTTGTTTCGGATTTTGCTCGAATTTTAGCGCCATTGACGCAGTTGACCCGTAAGGATGCGCAGTTTGCTTGGACAGCAGAGTGTCAGAGTTCTTTTGAGCAGTTGAAGCGAGGCCTGATAACAGCTCCTATTCTCACGCTTCCCGATGGAACCGGAGGATTCTCAGTATATTGTGATGCTTCAGGCAGAGGTTTAGGATGTGTTCTGATGCAGCATGGGAAGGTGATAGCTTATGCATCATGACAACTTCGTGATCATGAGAGGAATTACCCAACCCATGACTTGGAGCTGGCAGCAGTAGTGTTTGCACTTAAGTTGTGGAGGCACTACTTGTATGGAGACAGGGTGGAGATTTTTACCGAACAAAAGAGCCTGAAGTATGTTTTCACCCAGAAGGATCTTAACATGCGTCAGAGGAGGTGGCTGGAGCTTCTTGTGGATTATGATGTCAGCTTGCAGTATCATCCTGGAAAGGCCAATGTCGTAGCAGATGCATTGAGCA